>OZ038493.1:71379673-71439673 GCA_964036315.1 Acanthosepion esculentum | reverse complement strand
TGTGTATATATATATATATATATACTTATACGTGTGTATATATATATATATATATATACTTATACGTGTGTATATATATATATATATATACTTATACGTGTGTGTATATATATATATATATACTTATACGTGTATATATATATATATATATATATATACACTTATACGTGTATATATATATATATATATACTTATACGTGTATATATATATATATATATATATATATATATATACTTATACGTATAGATATATATATACTTATACGTGTATATATATATATAGATATATATATACTTATACGTGTATATATATATTTATATATATATGAATATGAATATATATACACATACGTATTGTTATGCTTGTTATGATCCAGATTGAGACCAAGAAGTACAACACGGACACAAGAGTAGAAATAACGAAGATATATTACACGAAATAATAATACAAGATATGGAAGGTGTTAGCATGACTGTCAGTCTGGTTTGGAGTGAACTAATCTCGACTCCACTCGATTCGTCCCTCTCTCTTGAGAGGCGTAGTATACATAGTGTTCGGAACAGTTCATTCTGTAGTTACAGTTAAGGACCCATAACCCCCCAGCTTTTTACCTCTTCGGATTAAGCATCAAAATCTCTGTAAGTTTTCTTTTCCTTCTTGATTTCCGCGGTTCTGAAATTGCTTGAGGCCTTTGCATAATGAATGTGTCAAATATTGTGTCCGTTACTTTTTCCTGAGGTAGACCGTTAGAATACTCAAACAGCCTCTTTCTGGTCTGATTTAAGTGCCTTTTATGCGAGAACTTCGGAGCCTGAATCATGTAAATCACGTTCCCGATTCGTTTCTCTATTGTACCTGGCTCCCAATGGGATGTGTTGTTTTTGAACATTTAAAATAAATCTTTCTCCCCTGGGTTAAATTTTCTTTTTGGTACAAACGACGTTGGTGATTGCTTTGTCTGTTTTGTCCGCAATTTTCGAATACCGATCTAACTTTTCGGGCGAACATTACTTCCGCCGGCGATAATGCCGATGGCGTAGTACTGTCCGGTGTAATTCTATACACTTGCAAGAATTGTTATAAAGCCTTTTCTGTTGGTACGTCATAAGCTTTCCTTAGTGCTCTTTTAAATGTATCTACAAACCTCTCCGCTTGCCCGTTTGATCTTGGGTGATATGGCGGGGATTTGATGTGTTTCACCTGTAATTTTCACAAAATTCTTGTAAATCTGCAGATGTAAATTGTGTCCCATTATCGGTGACTAAGCAATCAACCACTCCGAAGCGAGCAAACAGCTCGTAAAGGCAATTTATTTTAGTCTCAGAAATAGGTTCTCTACAACGCAATACTTCTGGCCATTTGCTGTAACTGTCTACTACAATAAAGTAGTAGAAACCCTCTAATGGACCTGCGAAATCTACATGGATTCTCGACCATGGTCGATCTGTCTTAGGTCATGGCTTATGAGTGATCGGAGGTGCCTTGGCTGCTAAGGAACAGTCCTTAGGAATTTGTCCACCATATGTATAATATCTAGATCCATGTTTGGCTAGTACACGTAATTTCGCATTAAGGATTTCATCCTGTTCTTTCCTGGGTGGTCCATGTGAAAATCCTTGAGGATTCGCCTTTCTAGCGTTTTCGGGGTTACTACTCTTTCATTATATAGCAGAACATTATCACATAACGAAAAACTGTCTGATATATGCTTATTTTTTCCTACAATTTTTGTTTTCGCTTCCTTTATAAATTCGTCATTCACTGCTTTGTTTCTTATTTCCTGTAATGTGCCGGGGAGGTCTCGAATTGTACTGCATAATGATGTTCTAGAGCTGCAATTACGGAATCTTCCAATGGCTCCGTTTTCTTTAGTATTAATCTCGAAAGATCATCTGCTTGCCCCATTTTTTTGATGGAAGATATTCCAATTTAAAGTTATAGTTTAATAAAATCGTTCCCCATCTTAGCAATCGATTAGCAGTGTAGACAGGTAGACCTTTCTTTGATCCAAATATTGTCAATAACGGCTTGTGGTCCGTTTGTAAGGTGAAAAATCTACCGTAAATATATCTGTGGAATCTCGTAACCGCAAAAATAATCCCCAGCACTTCTTTTTCCATTTGCGAGTAATTTTGTTCGGCTGGTAATAACGTTCTTGACGCATGCGCGATGGGTTTTAGTCCGGCATTTTATGAAGTATACATGCCCCAACACCATAGGCACTCGCGTCACTCGCGACTATTATTTCCAATTTTGGATCATAATGCGCTAAAAATAAATCTGCTGTTAGAGTCTTAATGATTTTGTCGAAAGTTTTCTGACATTCATATGACCATTCCCAAACTTTTTCCTTGTCAAATAGAAGTATTAACCAATGTTATATTACCTTCAGCAATTAGCATATCAGATGGAATTTTGGTGGTAGCAACCCAAAAAGAACTAGAATTATCGAAAGTCTGTGAAGAAAAACCCACTAGAACTATAAAATTGAAGTCATCATTATTTATTGTAGAATTACCAATTGGATGTGGAACTCATGAACCCTCGTTGTCATACCCCACTAATTACCAGGCAGAAGAAAAATTTGAAGAAAAAGAATCTTCGTTGAAATTAATGCCAGCCAACGCGAGTAAATGGACAGAATTATAGGAACCTATAGTAAAGGAATTCCCTGAGGTTTCGTTAAAGAAAATGCCTGACTTATTGAAGCCCCTTGGAAAAATGAACTTAGAAGAGTTGAAATCTAAATTAAGCCAAGTGGGAAGAACTAAGTCCGAGTTGGAAAGAGAATATGGGTGCTATGATAGTTTGGGCGACCGTTTTGGGATTCCTATTGATTATTTTAGTAGTAGCAGTAACCTGGTGGTGGTTGAAGAGGCGAGCGAAGTTGTCAAGCGAACGGAGCGAAAGAGGGATTCCATTAAGTGACTTTTATAAAAGCAGATCCAGTTTGAATGTGATCGAACCTACCGTGGACTTACCGATAGAATCGGCTACAGAGATCATCAAGGCCCCTGTTATATCAAGGTAGTGCAGAAAAAAATAAGAAATGAATAACGACAATGAATGATTAATTAGTAACGAGTGCTGAGAGCTCCAGGAATGATTAAAATATAAATGTGATTATTATTTTTCTTATTGGACTATAGGAATACCAATTGGGAAAAAGAGACCGTTTAATCATGAGAGAGAGAGAGGGGGGGAGGGAGAGGGAGAGAGGTCAGTAATCAGGTTGTAATCTAAGTTTTTGTCCCTAACGCGTTTATTTAAGCGCGTGTTTGTGTGGAAACAAACAGTCGAAGTTTGGAGTTGGGTGATTTTCGTCCGCCAGCCGTCACGCACGGCACTGCTGCTGCTATTGCCGCTACGACCTTGTCCCAATAACAACAGAGTTGCGGAGCGGCCATCATACAAAAGACTATTACCGCTACCGTCGCCGCCTTCACCGCCACCACTCTACATGTCTGCTTGCTACTGTGATAAGGGGAACGTTCGCTGAGTGAATTAATTACGGGACTACTAAGAACAAAAAGGGTAAACCCGAAAGCCACTTCTCTCGTTTCAGAATTATTTGTAATATTTGTTTTTTTTCCTGGATTCTATTGTTTATACACTACTTTCTTGTAAAGGAAGCATTATTCTATTTTTTAGCAATTTCTTCCTTATATACATCTACATAATTTTTTCTTTGGACTCTAATCGACTTGTTCATATTTTTTTCTTCTCGCCCCAACGAACTTGCAGTTAGACCAGCTGAATCTTCCGTGATTTGCGATTTGTTAATTGTTCTCCAGGATCAAAATCACAACGTGGCTGGAAAATGAAATCGAATCGACATTGGGAACCGGAGACTTTGATTGAACCTACTGGAATACTGGGTCAGGACAGGAGCAACGGCCGGTCTTGTAGAGTACATCGATCCAGTGTGTGTGTATATATATATATATATATATATATATATATATATATATATATATATATATATATATATGTGTGCGTGTGCGTTTAAAAATCATCCCTTCAAGATTAAGAAAGAAGCCTGTTGAAACGTAGGGACAAGGAAACTCGGAAGTGAAATGAAAGTATTGCTCGAAATTTCTCTAAAGAGGACAAACCTTGTAACACGTGACCTTTTAACCATAATAACCTACCTTGTACTCTGTTTGGAACCGTTTTAAAACCGTTTTTAAACTTAAAGAAGAGTGAAACAAATTCTTGAAAAATTAAAGAAAAATGCAAACAATTCTTGTAAAAATTAATTCTTCATTGAAAATTTTTTTTCTTCAAACGATGATGTCCTTAATATATATTATTTATAAAATCAAATAAAGGTCTATCTAATTAAATAATTACAGAGTTTTATTGCAGTTTTTATTGTACGATTTGGATCACATTTTTAAAAGTTGAGACTAATTGTAAAAGAAGAATTGATTTACTTTCTCCAAGCACCCCTGATTTTAAGTAATGTAAAACAATTTGAGAATTATTGAAATTCTAGAAAATTTCATAAAATTAAGTTAAGGTTGGGTAACAGATATAAAAAAAAATATTTTTTCAATATTTTCTAAAAATAAAAAATTCGAAAATAAATTTATTCATTTTTGGATAATTCCTAAAAGTTTCTTTAAAATCACAAATTTATTTGATTTTTGTAAGAATTTGCAAATTAATGCGTTTTAAACTGAAAACTGCTATACTAAAAATGTCCATTACCACAAGTCTTACAAAGTTGACAAAAAACCCTGAAATTTTTTATCCAAATTCAGAACGCGTCGGAAAGGTGAAAATTTTTTTTAAAGTAATTAAAAAATACTTTGTTCTTTTCTCTTAATAACATAAACATTTTGAGGTTAAAACTTTGTTTTTATTAAATTTCGGGCCTATTGTCATCATGCTTTAATGGTTCATTTTTTTAGCGAAATATTGGAGGTACCTAAATAAGAACAATCTACAACTATTTACGGAAATTACAAGAAATCTAGACTTAACAAGAATGACAAATTGAAAAATATACTAAAAATAACGAAAAGAATTAAAAGCAAACGCCAATCTAAAAGCCTGAAACATATATTAAGCTCATCCAAATTTAACCAACACAATATATAGGGGTCACAAAATACAACAAGAATAAATGTAGGCTTGTGATATCATTATAGACGTGCACTACACCTTTGAAAAATACATTCACAAAAAATTTAAACTGCAACGTACAAAATGCAAGAAGTCATATATAGACATCAGCCAAGCTCTTAACCACAGAGTTGCCCTTCACAAAAGCAACACAACAGCAGAAAACTCTTTGTATTGCAAGACTTCTATGAATGCAATCAAGGCAAATTTAAAATTAAGGCAATATACCAAACAGACAACTACTCATTCTTAGAAATTCAAGAAACAAACTTCATAGGAAAAATTAAACCACTACGAAAGAGAACATAATCCCATACACATGAACACACGGTATGCACACATGATGGCCAGGTACACTGGTCGAACTGCACACATACTTACATGTACGCATGCGCAAGCAGGTATCCATGGAAAAATATATATACATACACTGGCAAAAACAGACTACTCACGGGCACACGCGTGACAACTACAATGTGTGTGTGTGAATATATATATATATACATACATACATACATACATACACATACAAACGCAAATATACATATGTGTATGCTGATATGAATCAGCATACACATATGTATATTTGCGTTTGTAGCAGAGACTCGCATGCTCACATGATTCACAAAAATAGAAATGGAATTGACAGTCTCAGGAAGGATGTGGGTATAGGGAGGTATATCATCAAGACATCTGACATCGCTACATCTAAGAGCAAACCTAATGAATCTATTACCACTTAGGCAAAAAATCACTTTTGCAAACAATCGACAAAATGAGATCAATACTCTCTACAAATACAGAAAATGAACAATGAAATATTTAAAGAAAACAATGAAATTTGATTCCTTTAAAAATTGATTCCTTTAATTTACTATAGAGAAGGTCACGACACCGGAAACACGTCTAGCAAAAACATAAAGAATAAAATATAATATATACACTAACACAAATCCACATTATAACCAAAAACGTTTGCGGTTTCTCTGTTTTTTAAATATATATATATATATATATATATAGATAGATAGATAATATTAGTGGTAAATATAGACATACATATGCAATCATATATCTAAAATATATAAATATATATACATACATACACATACACATATATATGTATAAAAAATAATTCCAAGAGGATAGAATCTAGGTAGAACTCAATGTCCAGTACAGAGTAAGGATATAATAAAAAGGCATAAACACTAATATTCCATGGTCATAATTCCATTGAAATCGTAAATACGATCCAATTCAATCGACCTAGAAATTCAAAAAGAAAACAGAAAAAACACACTCCGGGAATAAAAAATAAAATTTAGTGAGAGTGTATGTATGAGAGTGTGGGACGAATGCTAGAGTAAATGAAAGCTATAGGGAGGGGTAACAGACGAGGGACGAACAAGAAGGTCTAAAGATGAAGGGGGGATTAAAATTTAACAGAGAGAAGTTTTAAAGAGGGGAGTCAAAGATGGTTTAAGTGAGAGAAATATGAATATTTTCAAATGTCTAATACATTAAAGATACACCGGAAAAGAGTATACATTTTGTGGTGACATACACACACAATAGACGATATAATCTTAAAGATCAGAAGATGAGAGAGGGAGAGGAAAAGAAAAGGGGGTCGGGGGAGATGGGGGAACTAAAACCGAAGGTCATTTATAAAAGGTCCGCTGAGTAATCAAGAAAATTAGACAAAGGTAATATTGACTACAGCTTACAAATCTAATATAAGCATATAAAAAATAACGATTATCTAATTTAGAAAGGACCTATATATACAAGTGGGAAAAATTTAAATCTGCATGGAACTTTACTCCAACTGGCTCATTCGCTTGCTTAAACTCAACGTTGATTCTGATTTCGCAAAACTGGGTCGAGTGTGTAAAAGTATTTGTTGTTAACATTCTTTTTTCATTCGGTTTTTCCAGTTACGAGTCCTTTTTTTTAAAGCTGATCGTTGATCGTTTTGTGTTCATTTTGTTTAGTTCTTTTTTTTTGTAACAGATTTAATGTTTAGTATAGAGCTTAGAAAAAATTCGCAGTGTAAGGCATGTAGCAACATCAGCACGGCAAAGGACACTCCTTTAAAGGCAAGGAAGGGCAAAAATATTTTAAGTCAAGTGATAGCGATTGCTGTATGAGTCGTACGATTTTTGAATCAAGCACGGGCAACGCCGGGCCATGCTGCTAGTATTGCTATATAAGTAAACTTTGTTGACTGGTAGGCAAGACATCTTTACGGAATGGGGTGGGGCTTTTTTGTAGTTAAAAGACTTCGGACAGTAACACCATTAAAACACCGTTTAATTGAGTTAGCAATTCTGTATGCATATGTTTGACTCCCAGGACCGATCCACGGGAGTCTCAAATAAATAGGACACTTTCAGTGTCTATATCTCTTAGAGTCATTGAATTTATTGATTTTTTCTTCAATGGTAGCTGTCAGCACACATTCAGGGTAACTATACATCAATAAAGGTTGTTTGATTTTCTTCAGCTCGGTGTCGAGTTAACATTGAGAGTACAACATCAATGCACGATGAGTAAGTGTCCTAATAAGATTAATCTTCCTGGATCTGGGTGCAAAAGAATCCCAAGTTAAGTAAAGTCCAGAAAACGTGGGTTTAAGATAAACACTGGTAAGAAAACCTACAGGTGTTCTCTCCATCAGTACATCCAAGTAAAGAAGCTGATCATTCTCTTCTATGTCCATTGTATATTTTAGAAAAGGATGAAGATTATTAAGCTGAGAGAAAAACTCTCGCGCCTTAACTAAAGATGAAAAAGACGTGAAGGTGTCATCTACATCGCGGAAATAGCAATATGGCTTATTAATCATATTAAATAACTGTTTTTCATGAAAGCCAACAGAAATGTTGGCCAACAAAGACCCAAAGGACAACACAAAGCTACTCCGTCTACCTGATGGTACATGCAGTTGTCAAAGCTGAAGGAGACAGACTTCGTAGCAATCTACATCAACTCAACAAAAACACTCAGGGAAAGATGGAGTCGTTACAGTGCCACGATACAAAAATGCTGCACAGATCTCTATTGTTTCATACAGTGAAACATTAGTGAACAGACTAGTTATATCGAACGATACGAAAATCTTAGTATCGGAATTTGGTTTCAGTTTGCGCATATAATCAGCAAACTGCAATATTCAGAATAGAAAATTAAAACAGGTTCTAGAGCTTCGTTAAGCCACTTAGTCAAATTATGCTGGGCTGAACCCACCATGGACAAAATCGGCCTCAGTGGAACATCCATTTTATGTATTATCGGCATCCATGGACATTGAGAGCCTACGTGACGGATATTATTATAAACTTCTTTCGATAGAAATTTACTTTTATAAAGTTCCAACAATTTCTTCTGTAATCGAACAACGGTTTATGCAGTATCGTTACAAGTGACATCTCCAATTTTCTGAAACTTACTACTATCATTTAAAATAGATAGCATTTTGTTGACATAATCGGAATAATTTAATGTTACGACGCCCGCACCTTTGTCAGGCTTAGTAATATAAATGTCAGTCTTTCTTTTCAAATGTTTGGCCACTTGAAAATGGTTCCTCTGCCAAGGGAAACCACAAGAATCAATAGAGGAATTGAAGAAGCTATATGCTAAGTCTTTCAGTCTTGCTTTAAAACGAAGCAAATGCTCCTCAGAATTTGGCAGATGCTGAACAAAGAGCATTTCAAAATTACTGAAGACCTCTATTTTATCAATATTCCTAGTGGGGATACAAAACTCCAAACCACGTGACAGGACCAACTTATCAGACTCGGATAAATAATAATGAGACAAATTAATATGTCTGTCCGTGGTGGCATACGAACCAAACTTCCTTTTAATCAGGGAATTTAATTAAGCTAAATCATTAGCCTTGGTTCTATTATCAAAATAGACATCGCCATCAGAAAGATATTTGGAAACCCAAAACTTATCCAAAAGAGAACGGGTGCGCTAGACTTTACCCCATACAACCCGATAATGGGTTCTTGCTGAGTTGAGTAGCTCAGAAAAATATACAATTTCATCCCACAGGAAAGCTCACTCCACATTATAACTATTACAACATTTTACTTTCGAGATGTGCCGAGCAATGTTCCCGGGAATGCCATGATTTTGGGAACAAGAATTCAATAACTCAGTTTTATAGGAAAGGGACCTTACTTTACGTCTCAATCGAGTGTAATAAACTGGTGGTCATAAGAATCACGAAAATATTTAAACAGATTTTTCTTACTGCCACAAGACAAGATGACTTTAAGGAAAAGGGTCATATTTTTTATTATTAAAATAGATACAAAAGTATCTCGTTTAAAAAAAGAGATTTTAGGTGCCTTTCGGTCGACACTTCCACAGAAACAGAATCGTCGGCAATATAAAACAGCTGATGAGAAAGATTATTATCAACAACTGGTATTAAAAAATAAATAGCACAACAGTCATACATCTATATATATGAATGTATATATATATGAATATATATATATATATATATATATATATATATATATATATATATATATATATATATATGATAGAAATTGTTAGGAGGATTTGATAATTATAATTAAGTAATTCATTGAGTCTGAAAGAAACCTCAACAGAATGCAGAAAGCACTGGACGGCCAAATATAGGACGAAACGGCCGTCCAGTGCTTTCTGCATTCTGTATATGTATGTATATATGTATACGTATGTATGTATATATGTATATGTATGTATATATATATGTATGTATATATGTATATATATGGATATATATATAGATGTACATATCTGTATATATGTATATGTCTATGTATATATGTATGTATATGTATACATATATATGTATATGTATACGTATATATGCATGTATATGTATATATATGTATATGTATACATATATATATATGTATATGTACACATATACATGCGTATATACATATCACTTGTGTGGGTTTTCTGGCGGTTTAACTTGATTCGTTCATTCTTATCCACACAGTTCACTTGCAAGGGAGAGTGAAGGCGACGGAGTCAGGTAAAGGATATTACTGGAAGGCTCTAGCTGGAGCTCTACACAGTAGCATACCGATGGGTGATGACCGTTCTTTCACAAACCCATGAGCGATTGTGATGTCCGTGTCTTCCATCGGTGACAAAGCAGCCCTATTTAAGATTTTCACTGCTTTCCCTATTATGGGGAGGGGCGATAAAAGGAGCCCTAAACATTGCTTGCTCACACAGAGACTGGGCAGCCTGCTGCTTGGTTATCCAATAACGCAGTCGAAACAGCAAGAAAGATCAAAAGAAATATAAGAATTTCCATTTTTGAACCTGGAATGTTCGCACTCTCCAGGACAATGATTCTGCACCAGAGCGTAAAACAGCTCTTGTTTCTCTCGAGTTGAAAGAATATAACATAGATATAGCGGCCATTGGTGAAACACGTCTGGCTGGTAATTTTCAAAAGAAAAATGTGGATACGTATTTTTATCGGCTGACAAGACCGAGAAAGAGCCACGCCAGTCTGGTGTTGGCTTTGCCAAGTCAGACCTTGCTAGCTCACTGCTTCACTACCTAAAGGTATATCAGGTCGTATAATGGCATTAACCCTAAATCTGGATTACAACATCCGTGTGTCGATGGTTAGCTGCTACGCGCCAACCTTAGGTAGTTCAGATCAAGTAAAAGATGATTTTTAAAATCTCCTTCGAGATTTCATCTCCAATATCTTACAGGTGACTTCAATGCTCGTGTTGGCAATAGCTATCATTCTTGGAAGGGCGTTTTAGATCACCATGGTATTGGTCGTGTGAATTCTAATGGATTACGCCTTCTATCTGCAAGGAATTTGACCTTACTATTACCAATACCTTCTACCAGCAACCCAGCTGTCGTAAGACTACGTGGATGCATCCTCGTTCGAAAGACTGGAATCTGATCGACTACGTCATCACCAAAAGACGGGACATAAAAGATTTTAAGATAACGCGTTAATTTCACATGCTATCTGTCAGATCACGCTCTACTTCAGAGTAAAGCTACACTGCATCTGCAAAAGCGAAGGATTATAAAATCCCAAGCGCATTAACGTACTGTCTCTTAAATCGGTTGAAACGAAAATTGAGCTCTTTGACAAACTTGATGCTGCACTTGATTCTGTAAACATTACCAATGATATCAAATAATCTTGGAAGGCTCTGCGGGATGCAACACATTCTACATCCTTGGAGGTTCTCGGCCTACCACATCGTAAACATCAAGACTGTTTTGATGACAATAATACAGAAGTTCAGCAGCTTATAGATCAATTGCACTCTTCTCATAAATCATGAACTGAGGACAAGAACCCGTCCGATAAGAAGATCGCTTAAAAGAAGTGCAAAAGTCAGATTTAACGAGCTCTCAGACCCATGAAAGAGTGTTGGTGGTCTGAAAAGGACACTGAACTACAAGAAGCTTCAGATAGAAAGGATCTAAAGGCTTTCTATGCTGGCCTCAAGAGCGTTTTCGGTCCTCAGAAAAGTGGTGTTGCTCCAATCTCTACAGCAGATGGTGAAACTCTCTTGGCGGATAAGTCAGACATTTTAGATCGCTGGAAAGAGCATTTCGAAACTGTGTTAAACACCACTTCGGTTACTGATGAGGAAGCCATCACATCAATTGAGCAAAATCCAGAAATTCCGGAGTTGTGTTTTGAACCTACCTATCAAGGGGTAAATGGCTCCATCATGCAAATCTAATCTGGAAAATCACCTACTTCTAAGGATACTATTCCACCTGAAGTGTATAAGCATAGTGGCCAAAGGTTGGTAGAAAAGTTACATCTTCTTTTCGTGGAGATATGGAAGGTAGGCTGTGTCCCACAGGATTATAAAGACGCCTCTATCAAACACCTCTACACAAACAAGGGTTCCATGTGTGTCTGTGATAATCATCGGGTGATATCACTACTTTCAATTGCAGGTAAAATCCTAGCTAGACTGCTTCTAAACAGAATCATTATACACCTTGTTGACGACATCTATCCTGAATCGCAGTGTGGTTTTCGGTCTGGTCGTGGCACCAATGACATGATATTTTCTCTTCGTCAAGTTGCAGAGACTGGATACGAAAATTCGGGTTTACAGAGCTGTTGTAATTGCCATCCTTCTGCTCAGAGCCGTGGACTCTATACAGATACCATATACGCCAGCTAGATGTTTTCCATAAAAGCTGTCTACGTGCAATCTGTGGAGTTAACCTTCAAGATAGGACATCTAATGTTTAACAGGTGTAATATTGGAGGAATCGAGACTTTTCTCATAGTCTCAGTTACGGTGGACTGGTCATGTCTTGAGAATATCTGATGACAGGATACCCAAGATCCCAATGTACAGCCAGTTAGATCAGGGCTACAGGAATGTAGGACGCCCATGGCTAAGATACAAAGACAAGAGGAAAAGCAACTTGTCAGCTGTCAATATACCACATAACACCTTTGAGCGCTTACTCTTGGAGCGGGTAGAATGGAGATCAACGTTTTTTCGTGGACCCAGCAGTTTTCAATCTGCTTGTCTGAATCATCTTCAAGAACCGAGAGCAAGACCTAAAAGGTCAGCCAATCTGACAGTGATCTCATCTCTTGCTCCATATATGCCCTCATTTGTAAATCACTGGCGGGTCTTAAGTGCCACTTAAGATTATCGCACAAAATTTAATAAATGAAACAATTAAGCTGTCAGATCCTGATACGTCGAAAGCGACAGGAGAGTCCATTATACATATACATGTTTATATATATATATATCTGTGTGTATATATATATGTATATATATATATATATATGTATTATATATGTCTCTGTATATGTATATATATGTATATATAAATATGTATATTTATATGTATATGTGTATATATATGTGTTGTGGTAGGATCCACCTAATCTGCATAGGTGACTACCGACTATATAAATAATGGTTGGTACCGGAAGACGGAGGGGAATCACGAGATTCAACTAGAGACTCTGCCCGACTGCGACTTAGTCAACATTCTCCAGGAACGGTCTTCCCAGAATATACAGAAATACTATATGTAAATATTGTGTACACTTTCTTGTTATAATACATTCTTGTTCTAAGTACATTTTGTGTTGCATTATTATTCCATGCATTAGTCGAGATTCAACAATGAGTCAAGACTCAACAATATGTATATATGAAAATAATATGTATATATATATATGTTTGTATATATATGTATATATATATATATATATATGTATATATATATGTGTGTATCTATATATATATGTGTATATATATGTATATATATGTGTGTATCTATATATATATGTTTGTATATATTTGTATATATAAATATCTGTATATATATACATGTGTATATATAAATATGTGTATATATATGTATATATATATGTATATATATACATATGTATATATATGTATATATATATGTATTTATATACATATGTATATATATGTATATATATATATATGCATATATTATAAATTTACTAATTTAAAAATATGGTTCCATCGCTACACAGGAATTACCATGTTTCAAAAACAGAAACTAAACTTCAAATTTAATTACAGAATTAAATTAAAATCCTTAGTACTGTTTCACTTTCAAGCTATTACTTAATTTGAAATTTACTGAGTTTATAGGAACATACGTTCTTGATATTAGTTGCTAGGTTACGGGGATATTCAATCATTTTGACAAGGTTATTCATTTTCACTGCCAACCTGTGTATCAAAATATGAGTTACTTTCCAAATGAAGTTAAGTTAAGGTATGATAGGTGGTGCCTGTTCTTTGAATAATAATTTTGAAATAAGAAAGTAATTCTCATATATTTATTTGTTTTAAAAGAAGTATAGTCTATTAATAATTAGAAGTAGGAATAATAATTTAAAATGTTATTTTAATACGACGTACTCATATTGAAACGACATTTTCGAAAAAATCTTTGTGTATATAATTACAAATTTAACGACGAAATAAAAGCGCCGAAAAAATTTCTGTCATTAAAATAACAGTCGACATGCGAAAAACGGATGTCATCATTTGTTGAACAGGAATCCCTACCATATATATATATATATATATATATGTGAGTCAGTTATACATTATGCGTGATAGACGCTTAGGCGATCCTGCATCTTTCGATACATGGCTGGTGAGGCAGATTTCTTTTCCCGCAGTAGGCTGTTATTGGAAGAGTTGCACTCCAAGGCTATAGAAGCCGGTCTGTCCTGCTATTTATTCATAGCTGTGGGGGTGGGGTAGAAGAAGAGGCTTCATTCCTTTACTGAGGATATCTATCTATATACATATATATATCCATATATGTACATACGTATACATATATATTCATATATATACATATATATGCATATATCTGTGTACATCTATATGCATATATATATATGATCATATACATGCATACATATATATGCATATATATTAATATATATGCATAAATATATATGCATACATATATGCATATCTATATATGCATATCTATATATGCATATCTATATATGCATATATATATAAATATATATATAAATATATACACATATAAATATATATACATATATACATATTTATATAACGTAAATCACTCATACGAAAAGCAGATAATGAAGTTAATGATATGGCAAGAATCACTCTCGCAAACAATATTTAATAATAAAATACAATTAACCTCGAATCCGTTAATGAATGGTATGATCCTTGTTTATAAATTCCGGTTTTATCAGGTCTTATCTTTGCTACTAGCTTAGCTTTCAATCGTTTCATGCGATCATCATCAGGTAGGAAATTAGGTAAGTTTTTTTAAATCCAGGTAATAACAGGTCATCGAAAGATAGTGTAATTCGAAAGAAGTTTTTTTAGAAATGTGATATTGTTAACTGTAAGAATACTTTTGGAGCGTGCAGTCACGACGCTGAGGTTGAATTTTTAAAAAATTTTAAATTGTGCGTTCTTGTATTGTAGAAGTAGGCTTTTTTAGTAAAGGTGGCATGAACTAAATTGTTCAATAAATAGAGTAATGTCACAGTTATTATCAGGAATTCGCACGTAGGATCGGTTATTTTAATATCAATTATGCTCTCCAAAAGTATTCTTACAGTTAACAATATCACATTTCTAAAAAAAAAGGATCATACCATTCATTAACGGATTCGAGGTTAATTGTATTTTATTATTAAATATTGTTTGCCAGAGTGATTCTTGGCATATCATTAACTTCATTATCTGCTTTTCGTAAGAGTGATTTACGTTATATAAATTGAACACGCACCACATAATTTATATATATATATATATATATATATATATATATATATAATGGACTCTCCCGTCGGTTTCGACGTATGAGGATCTGATAATTTAATTGATTCAGTTATGAAATTTTGTGCGATCATCTTAAGTCGCACTTAAGAACATATATATACATATGTATATATGCACACACACACACACACACACACACACACACAGAGACACATACATACATATATATATATATATATATATATATATATATATATATATATATATATATATATATATACGCACACATATACAGTTTTACCCACCTTTGATTACAGCAATTTTGGCTTGTTTAATAACGTTTTTTCAAACAATACCGTGTTAGTATCAAGCTACTCTCATCTATAGTTGACTTATATCTTGCAATGTGAGTTTTTGGAAGTAAGACAATTAGTGAATTTCAACAAGGGCAAGTAATAGGATGGCATCAGTGTGGCAAGTCAAATAGAGAAATTTGTAGGTTTTTCCAGGTTAATCATCAAACGGTTAATAATATTGGAAATAGATTTAATGAAGAAGGCCATTGTCACGTGGAACAACGTTCAGGAAGACCAAGCATCATGTCTGAGCGAACGAAAAGAGCACTGAATAGGGAAATTATCAGAAACCGTCGTCAGTGCGTCAAAAATGTCGCCAACAACATGGAGATGTCGCCAACAACATAGAAATGTCGCCATATGTGGTGAGAATGACTCTGAAAAAGCTAGATTTGCAAGAAAGAAGCCCTTGATTTCAGAAGTTAACAGGAAACTTCGTATGGACTGAGCGAGAGAATTCGAGAGCAAAGATTATGAATTTTGGCAGTCTGTAATTTGATCAGATGAAAGTAAATTCTGCCAATATTCTAATTCGAGATTGGTTTATGTTTGGAGAAATCAGAATGAAACTTGTAGCACTGAATGTCTGCTGGCGACTCGTGAAACATGGAGGGATTGGAGTAATTGGAGTGGGGCGCTGTCTGATTTGGAGGGAAATCTGAGCTGATTCTTGTTGACAAGCGGTTGAATGGTCCAAAATACTGTCAAATATTAGAGAAAGGACTACTTTCACTACTTGAAACCAATCAGATTGACAAGAATGTCTAACATTTTCAAGAAGATGGAGTGTCATGTCATACGAGCAAAGTAGCAAAGGCCTGGAAGGAATCACTGCCATAGATAGCCTCAAATCCTGACATAAATCCAATAGAGCACGTTTGGGAGTACCTTGATCGAAGACTTCGAGAGCGTGCAACCAAAATCATGTCAGTAGCAACCCTTAAAACAACATTGCTAAAGGAGAGGCAAAATATGGCTCAGACGATTGTTGATAACTTGATCAAATCCATGAAAAATCGAATATAAGCACTGAAACTAGCAAATGGAGTTATTTTGTTTTGTTTTACGGCATATCAATCTTAATGGATTAATTAATTAATGCCAACAGCATTTTTATTCCTGGTAATATCTTTCCCTCAGAAACATATTGCTGGTAATAGTTTTTCCTTAAAAAAATGTATTGCTGGTATTAAAACCTATTTTTACACTTTCATAGTGTTTTGACCCCAGTTTAGGGGTTAACTATTTGCCCATAGCTGGAACCCTAACATGTGCTACCACCCCGGGTCAAGGTAGACCTGCGACCACCAACACTTAAAAGATGGTTCCACGCTCCTCAAAACCTCCTGATCAGAGGCCTTGCTGTTGGACGTAGTTTACCGTCTTACCCAGGACGCGGATGTAGTTTATCGTCATACTCAGGACGGGCAAATGGAGGACCTATTCTATACTAGCTCCATATACAGTTTGTTTATGTTGAATAGGGATTACGTAATTAAATTTTGAAATTGGATCTAGTTTATTTCTCCTGGATAAAAACTTTTCTTAGGCCACTGTATGTATGTATGTATATATATATATATATATATATATATATACATATATATATATATATATACATTTATATATATACATATGTGTATATACATATATATACATATATACACATATATATATACATATATATGCATATATATATACATGTATATACAGATATATATATACATGTATATATATACAAAATATACACATATATACATATATATATAAACACTTATATATACATATATATATATATGAACACATATATATATACTTATACATACACATATACATATATATATATATATATATATATATATATATATATATATATATATATATATATATATATATACATATATATATATATATATATATATATGTTGTAATAGAATGTTCTACTCACCCTATTGCCTATTGTGGCGAAGGACAAAGACATCAGATCAATAATTCTGACAATTATGGAGCAAGACCCTGAAATTACGCTACAGAAGGTAACTGAGGAATGCCAAATGCTGATAAATATAAAAAGAGACAATACGCGGATCGAAAAAAAGAATATGTCTCGAGTCCAAGCGATAAAACAACCGAAATTCGCAAAATATAAGGCGAAAACAGCCCAGTGTCATGACTGTTTTTTTAAGGATAAGGTTTGCTTCGAGTGTGGATATGTCTGTCACAAAAGCTCCCACTGTTGGTATAAATAGAAAAGAAAGAAGCAAAAATTTAAATCAAAAGTAAGTGTTTTATCCAGGAACGAAATCGAAATGGTCAAAAAAAAAAAAAGAAAGAAAGGGAAATACGTAAATACGAAAAAAAAAATGATCAAGTTAATGTTGGATACTGGAAGTGAATAAACAAACATGGAAAAAATAGGTTGTCGATCATTGAGGAGTACCGAAAAAATAATCATAACAGTGTCTGGTAAAAAGCTAAAGTTTAGGGGCGAATTTAGCTGCAACGTATCATTTATGGAAAGGGCTTTCAAATCAAAAGTCTATGTTCTTCCAGTACGAGGAATTTATTTGGTACTAGATTGGATCGTGCTTTTCGATTTATGGGAATTACCCGTAAATTCATTTTGCAACAAAGTGAACTTGTCAGTAAAGGAAAAATCTGAAGAAACATAAAAATGTATTTCTGATCTGACAAACGAATTTCCACGCGTGTTTTCTCAGTCTCGGACAATGCACGAAAACCGAGGTCAGGTTCGAATTTAAAGACAACATACGACCAATATTCAAGCCAAAAAGGAATGTAACATTTTCAGCGTTAGATTCAGTAAATCAAGAACTAAAACGTTTAGAGAAAAGGAGTGTAATTTCTAAAGTTGAGTACTCAGATTGGGCTGTGCCGATAGTAAGAAAAAGAACATAAAGATAAGAGTATGTGCGGATTTTTCAACCGGATTAAATGACTGCCTTAAAGACCACACATAACCTTTACCTTCACCGGAAGATATTTTTTCTAAGCTAAATGGTAGCAAAGTGTTTTCTAAAATTGATCTAAAAGCTAAATCGTCTCCCGTTTGGGTTAAAGGTTGCTCCCAGTTTGTTCCAGCAAATAATGGACACCGTGTTAGCTGGAATAGAATTTGCAATAGCGGACCTAGACGACATCTTGATAAAGAGTGAAAACAACGAACAACACAAAAAACTTATCAAAGCAAGACTGACGAATATGGCTTCAAGCTAAGTTCAGATAAATGCGAGTTCTTCATGAAGCAGATCAAATATTTGGGGCAAATAATCGACGAGAACGGAAGAAGATCGAACCCGGAAAGGGCCGAAGCTATTAAAAATATGCTATCGCCAAACAACGTCACTAATCTTTAGGCGTTTTTAGGTTTGGCCAACTATTACAGTATGTACATTCCCAAAATGTATGATCTTAGAGCCCCACTGAATGACTTATTGAAAAAAAGGGTACAAAATGGATTTGGTCTAAAGAATGTGAAGATGCTTCCCAGAAAATAAAAAGCTGTCTGGATTTATCAGATTTATCGTTAGCGCATTTTTGACCCAAAAAAGAAATAATTATAGCATCTGACGATAGAAACTATGACGATCGAAGTGGTAATTCTCCACAAGTTTGAAGATGGGACTACAAAGCTCATAGCCCATGCTTCCAGAACCCTGCTTCCTGCAGAAAGAAGTTATAGCCAGATCGAGAAGGAAAGCCTGACTATAATTTACTCGATTAAAAAATTTCACAGGTTCATTCAATTTACGTTACTGCCGGATCATAGACCGTTGTTACTTTTTGGATCAAGAAAGGGTATGCCCACGCACACTGGTAACAGGTTACAGCGTTGGGGGAATAATATTATTGAACTACGACTTTAAGATGGAATACCTACCCTCGAAAAAACTTGGACACGCCGATGGATTGTCTAGATTGATTCCAAAATTTGCAGAACCGTTAGAAGACACGGTGATAGCTGCTTTAAGGGATGAAAAAGAATTATCAGTATTACTATGCAATACAATTCGGGAGTTACCTGTGACTCTAGAAGATATAAAAAAAACAGCTGAGAAGGACAAATTCATTAAAAAATTGAAGAAACAGATATGGCTGAAAGAAAAACATTTCATCTTTTTCAATCTGCGTGCAAGTGCTATTATATGCAGATAGTGATAATGCTATATACACTGCAAACGAAAATCCTGAAGGAATTTCGTATAGGTCATCCGGGCATGTCAAGAATGAAATCATTAATGCGTAGCTATACTTATTGGCCTAAGATGGACCATGAGATTGAAAAAATGGTAAGAGTGTAGAGATTGTCAAGTTGCGGTAAAAGCACCACAATAATAATTCAGCCATGGCCTAAAACGGATGTCCCGTGTACGTGGTTACACATCGACTACGCTGGACCTATAAATGGTTACTACTACCTTGTAATCGTGGACAGTTTCTCCAAATGGCCGGAAATATTCAAGTGTAGACACCCGACATCCGCAAATACTATGAGTGTACAAAACGAGCTTTTTGTGGTTTCGGTGTACCAAAAACTTTGGTTAGTGACAACGGGACACAATTTACCAGCAGAGAATTTAAGGAATTCTGCACATCTTTGTCCACAGACCACATTACGACCTTTGTTTACTATCCTAGATCAAATGGGCAAGCAGCAAGATTCGTAGACACTTTTAAAAGAGCTTTAAGAAAGAATCAAGGCATGAACACTGATGAGAGGAGTATGCAAAAGTTTTTAGCGCTATACAGAATTACTCCCAATCCAAACATAGATTCAGGCCTATCACCAGCCGAACTGATGTTCGCGAGAAAAATTCGGTCTGTATTTGCCTAGCCCAACGAAAGAAGTGGTAAACAAAGAAAACTTTGCGACCAAACTTTACAAACCAGGAGACAGTTTTCTTCAGAAATTATAGGTGAAAAAAGTTTCTGGGAAGATAGAATTATCGCCAAAAGACTTGGCAGAGTGATATACATGCTAAAAGGAAGAAGATTTGAGTGTCAGACACATTTAAATCAATTAAGGCCAAGATATATTAAAGATGTCACGCCTATTGAAGAATTACCAATGGAGGTAATGTATGGACGCATTCGAAATACCAGTTCCCATATCTTCACCAGAACAAATAAGATGCTTTCTTAGAAATCTCAGTACTAAGCAAATAGTACATAATACTGCTTCTACTAATCTCAAACATATAAATCTCCTATATCGTAATCAAATGTATACTAATTGTAAACAAGATGAAAATATACTACAAAAATATTAAATACTAATATATCTACAACAGATCCTAGCAAAAAAATTATGTTAATCATATACTACACTAAATCTAGTATATCCAACTCAATTATTCGCAATGATTCTTCTCCCCCGGTAAGCGATTTGCAAAAAAACAACATAGTTTACAAATTCAAATTCCCTTTGGGAGATTGTATCTCCAACGAATTAAATAATATTTATGTTGGTCACACCACAAACTCGCTTTCACGACGCTTGACACTACATTTGAATGATAACTCTAACATTTTTAGGCATTTAAAACAGCGTGCCTGGCCGCATACACAACTCCGGAAAATCCTTGTTGAAAACACGACTATACTTAAACATGAAAACAATAAACAAAAACTAAAAATTCTTGAACCTATATACATAAAACAGTTGAAACCTAACCTGAACAAAATAAACAATGAAATCTCCACAAATATTCTTAAATGCCTATAATTGGTAACAGAAGCCATTGGTTTATACCAACGGCTTCCCATACTTAATACTTCTCGTTTTCACTCTCGCATGGCCATGCGTGACGTCACGAGCAGTGGTGCGATTTTCGCTTCCAGCGTCTTGTATATGCACGAATTTGTCGTTGCTTGGAAATCTTCCATGTAAACTGAAACAAACTATCATCATTGTTTTGTCTGTGTATTGCTTAATATATTGTAATGTAATTGTCATCTTTGATAATGGCTTATGTAAGCCGAAAGCTTAGATTGGATTAAAAAATATGTATCAATATTGTGATTTTCTTTCTTCGTTTAATGATAATACTATTAAGCTTATCAGACGATATGAAAGGAATTTACATAAAATAAATAGACAATTTTTACCGATGGGAAGCCCTCTCTCTGGATTCCTAGCATGCATATTTCTAGAATTTCTTGAATCTGGACCTTTCAAATATATCATTCCTGGTGATACACATTACTTCCGTTACATCGATTTTTTATTTATCTACCCACAAAAACATGATTTAAATAAGATTACTGATAGGTTAAATAAAATAGAACCTACTATAAAATTTACCCATGAACTTGAGTCTAATAATTCTTTACCTTTTTTTAGACATACTACTCATTAGAAATAATAATAAATTAGAATTCAAAGTATATCGTAAACCCACATGTAAAAACGACTATTTACACCTTTACTCTCACCATGATACTAACACTAAGAGGGGTATTATTATTGGATTCTACTTGAGGGCTCTTCACATCTGTTCAGCAGAATATTTAGATGACGAATTCAGTTATATTGAGGATACCTTTTCAAATCTTTCGTATCCGAGACAATTATTACTGAGCGCTCAAAATAAAGCTTTGAAAATTCATAAAATTCATTCATCAGCGCAAAATGACACCTCGAATACTACTACTACTACAATTACGTCAGTGAAAGGCACACTTTCAGCTGCCCCTGATAATTCTTTCGGTCGCATCTTTCTACCGAATAACCGTTTGACCGAACGTATCTCCAATAATTTAAATGCGCTAAAAATTAAAACTACTATATTACCTACTAGAACTACTCGCAGTTTATTAAATAATACCAGCAACCAACATATTACATCCGATGCTTGCATCTACCAAATCTCATGCAACAACTGTGATTTAAAATATGTGGGCGAAACATGTAGGTCCGTAAAATCTCGTGTTTTCGAACATAAACGAGATATTCGCCTCGGTAATTTAAACAATGCTTTATTTGTACACATAACTAAATCTGATCATAATTTCGACTTTGATTCTGTGAAGATTTTAAAATATATTCATAATAAAAATCTTAGACGGATTTATGAGGCAGGCATAATATCTATCTTGCGCACGGTGAATATTAGACCCGGTTTCTTTATTATTTCTCCTTTTCTGGCAAGATTAATGCTGGACAAAGGTACTTATAAGCTTTAGATTCTAGTAAAATTCTTCTTTTTCATTAATAATAAACTTTATTTTAGGAATACGTTTACACAACATCGCCCACGTGACGCCGACGTGATCGCATTTCAAAACGGAACGCTGATCTTAAAATTCAGTCATTTTGTTTTGATTATTCTTATGTCTATCGTCTTTTCATGTTCACTTGAATATCGTCCAATTTTAATTATGTTTTAATAACTATGTCCTGAAGAAGGTCTACTACACCGAAACGTCTGACGTCGACATTGAAACAGCATTAAAAACAGTAAACTTGTATATTCGGATTATTACCGAAAAAGTATTAGCCGATGCACTGGTATATGCCAAATTATTTGTGGAAAGAGAACCCGAACATTTAGAACTTGTTTTCTTCTGTAGGAAACCTGTATTATTTTGCCGTGTTGATCCCTTGATAAAAATCCCGGAATAATGGTTTTGACGTCCCCCAAGGGTCGTTAATAGCTATCTATATAAGTAAGTAAAATGAACAATTTAGTCCATATAGATAACCATGGATCATACAGGGACGACAGTGTAATGTGTGTACCTGCCAATGTAAGAGCTAACGATACCATTAGAAAGAAGCTCTTTGAAGTGTTAAAAAGTTGGGCTTTAAAATCTCTGTCGAAATAAATATGAAAATAGTGAAAGTTTTGGATGTAGAACTTAACCCCGATGTCGTACTTACAACCAGATACGAACATCATATATGTAAAAACCAAATCCAACCATCCAACAAATGTTATCAAGCAAATACCTAAAGGGGTGGAATGAATAATCTCCCGGAATTCATCCACTGAGGAGATTTTCAACCTTAAAAAAGGTGTATGATAAAGCATTGAGAAGGGAAGGCGATAATACTGGCTTGTCCTTTTCACCACCTGTCCGTCCTAAGCGCACAACCAGGAGAAGGGACGTGATTTGGTTTAGCCTCCCATTCAACGTGTAATTGAAAACCAAAATTGGAAAAGTATTTTTTAAGCTTTTAGATAGGAATTTCTCTAGAAATTCTGTCCTAAAGTAAAGCTCAGCTACAGTTGCACGAGTAACTTATTAAACATTATAAAAAGACTTTACACCAGACTATTACAAGCAGAAAGAGTTTGGGAGGTAAAAACGAAACTATGCAACTGCAGAGACAGTAATAATTGTTCTTTGGACGGCGGGTGCATGACAGAAGATATGGTTTAAATTTTAATAAAACATACAATGGTTGCACAAAGGGCCCAAATGACACAAAGAGGTGATATTACAATCATACTACCTCTTTTAGGCTCGAGAGCTATACAATGGTTGCACAAAGGGCCCAAATGACACAAAGAGGTGATATTACAATCATACTACCTCTTTTAGGCTCGAGAGCCATAGAAATAATACAAAATTGGCAAATTGTGTTTGGAGGTTAAAAGAAGTTATTGGTAGAGACCCACACATAAAGTGAAAAATAATCAAAAAGATAAAGTCAGCCAGAGTCCGTGGAAACTACTGTAAGCTATGCCAAGAGGAAAAATTGGCGATCGCCACATACCTAAACAAGGACGAACTGCTAAATGAAAGATCGGAGGTGTTATGTAAGTGCAAACACCTTGGCAAATATTTGTTGTGTATGTACGAACCTGGATGAAAATATTTTGTGTCACCTGTATGTATATACATATATGTGTGTGTGTGTGTATATGTGTGTATATATATATATATATATATATGTATATATATATGTGTGTGTGTGTGTGTGTATATGTGTATATATATATATATGTATATATATATATATGTGTGTGTGTGTATATATATATATATATATATATATATATGTATACTTACTATCAAAATTTCTCAATATTATTACCCAATATCTCCCTACTAACTATAGCATTAAATCTACACATGAATTCCTTCAAATACTTAAAAGCACAAAAGTAAAAACAAACCTAGAAATTCATACGCAGATGTCCTCAAGGACACATGGCATAGTGGATAAAGGCGTTAGTTAGATCCAGTGACAGGACCCAAAGAATGTGAGTTCAATACCCGGTTAAAGCGGTGGAGAACTTGGAGAGGGGGATTAACAGGAGATAACTGATAACTGACATCCATTATACATGGCACATGGAACTAGAACAGTCTACCCCAGTGAGCGAAATAAAGTTCGACATTCCAACCACCTGAAGAAGGCCGAAACGTTGTAATAAATATAGCGGACAATAGTCCGAATAATGTAAATAATGTACATAATAACTCATCTCAGAAATATAGACAGATACTGAAGGATCGGTACGGACCCGATACATCGAAAATATGGAGACAAATTGAAAAATCCTACCAGAAACTGGCACGAATATCGAACCATCTGACATTCCTACACCCATGCAGAGATCTACAACTCATCCCTTCAGGCCTGGCACCAAGACTTCCCGTCAATTCAAGGAGAGCCCGGCTGGTCTCACAAAAACGGGATACGTCCTTGTCCGAGAGAGAATCCAGTACAATCGCTAGATAAATCAGAGACTACAAGCTCATATCTCCCAGAGGCTCGAGGATTTCTTCAATAATGAAAAAGACCAGAGAAGGATCCAAAATGATCTGGATAAATCCTTCAGACATGAATTCAATGTAGTCAAGGCTCGTCAAGTACAAAAATTAAATAGATTGAAAGATCAGAAGGTGACGCAAAAGGTCCATCACCCACCAATGAAAGCGGTAATCAACATCAGCCAATATCAGCTGAGTGCCTCTGAGGAGTCAGTATTGAATAAGGGTATCAACTTCGCCACAACCATCAGGCGAGTGCCATACTTGGACATCATTGCCAGTGTCGAGGAGATGGCCATGAACTTCCCTCAGGCTCAGGCGGATGAACTGAGATGGAAGGTGAGACAGACCTTGGAGAAAGCCAAGCCGTCCAGGTCGAACATCACGAAACTGGAGATGCTGGTGATCGGATCCCTGCAGAGGAACGAAAACATCATCATACTACCGGGTGACAAAGGCAATGGCAATGTAACTGTAGTGACGGACATTTCAGATTATACAAGAAAGCTGGAAGACCTCATTAGCAATATAAAGATCAATAAACTTATTTTGATAAAGTTATAAAAATAATTATATAACATTCGAAAAAAAGTTCATTGATCTTGAAAATTTGGAATTATATAATATACCTTGATATCCTTATTTTTCCTTGATAAAATGTTCATTGAAGATTTAAAATAAAAAGTTATTTCACATTTAGACCTTTTCTTAACATCGTTCTGATCTTTATGCTCGATAGTGTATGTGTGTGTGTGTGTGTATATATATATATATATGTATGTGTGTGTGTGTATATACACATATATATATACATATATATATGTATATTTGTCGATATGGAAAACAAAAACATACACATATATGGATATAGATATATATACGTGTATGTATATAGGTGCATATATATATATATGCATTTATAAGTATATATTTATGTATATATATGTATATACTTATGAGAATATTATATGTATATATATGTATGAATATATATATGTATGTATATATATGTATATACATATATATATGTATATATAAGTATACATATCTATGTATATGTATATGCATGTATATATATATGTATATATATATTTCTACATATATATATGTTTATATATATGTGTATATATATATGTATGCATATTTATGTATATATATACATGTATATATATATGTATATATGTGTACATACATGTGTATATATGTATGTATATATGTATATATATATACATGTATATATCTGCATATATATATGTATATATATATAGAATATATATGCATATATATGTATATATATAGTATATATATACGTTTATATGTATACATATATGTATATATTTGCATATATATGTATATATACGTATATTTATATAATTGTATATATATATATGTATGTGTATATATGTATATATATATATGTATATATGTATTTATATATATATATATATATATATATATATATATATGTATATATTTAAAGATATTTTTGTAGGTACAAAATTTTATAACTGAAATGAAGTTGTTATGCTTAATATTACTAGACATATTAAAATACTAAAGCAAAGAATAAAAAGGGAAGCAACCGATTTCGCTCCCGCTCTTCAGGCTTCTACGGGAGATTTTAATGTAATTAAAAAACAGAATATGCAATGAAAAAGGAAATGAGTGTGAGGGGGAAAAAAAATTAGAGCTAGAGGCAAATGACAGCGAGCCCCAACAGACACTCTCGCTGTTTACACAGGGAGGGCCTGCGGGACCCGATGTAAATTGACTCATGTATGTATACACATATACATATATATATATTTTTATATATGTATATATATATGTATATGAATATATATGTATATGTATACATATATACATGTAAATATATGTATATTTATGTATATATATACGCATGTATATATCTGTGTATACATATATGGATATATATTTATATGTACATATATGGATATACGTATATATATGTGTATATATGTATATACATATGTATATGTGTATATATGCATATATGTATGTATATTTATATATTAGGTCATCCCATAAGTTCTGTCCGAATTTTAACTTTTTGTTAAAATGAACGAAATTTAAAAAGTATTTTATAATGTCTAATGGAGCTGAATATTATTTTTTATGTTCAGATGCATTTAAACTGATCAAATTTTATTTCAGAGAACAATAAAATTAAATTTTGTTTGATTAAAACCCTCCTAACATGGAAGTACCCAAGAGTCATTTGAGGCACATAATGCTTTATGAGTTCAAGAAAGGAAACTCAGCAGCCGAAGCGGCTAGAAACATTCACTCAGTTTATGGAGGGGAATGTGTGAATGAAAGAACTTGCAGAAGATGGTTTGCAAAATTCAGAGGTGGAGATTTCACCCTTGAAGATGAAGATTGAAACGTTCGCCCAGTTGAGTTTGATGAAAAGCTTCTTGAAGCAGCCCTTGAAGAAAATCTTGCTTTATCAGTTGAGAAATCGGCAGTGGTTCTCAGTTCAAACTATGCAACTGTTCGTCATTTCAACAACTTGGAAAAGTTCCTAAACTTTGAAAATCGATGCCTCATGAATTGTTTGAAAACAACCTCAAATCCCGAGTTGACATCTGCTCTTCTCTCCATTCTCGCCAACTTGTTTCACCTTTTTTGGATAGACTTGTGACTGGCGACGAAAAATGGATCTTTTATCGAAATGTTAAGCGTCGTAGACATTGGCTTGGTAAAGGGGAAGGACCCTAGTGACAGCCGAGAAGGGAACTTCATGGGCAAAAGGTTCTTCTTTCAATCTGGTGGGATTGCCAAGGAATAATCCACTTTGAATTCTTACCACCTAATGCAACAATCAATGCTCAAATATACTGTCAGCAATTAGAGCATTTGAACCAAGCTTTGAGGAAAAAAAGACCTGCTCTAGTGAATCGAAAACGGGTGATGTTTCATCAGGAAAATGGCCGACCACACACAGCAAGAATCACGTCACAAAAGATCGAAGAACTTGGTTGGGAGAAAATTCCTCATCCACCTTATTCTCCCGAACTTGCTCCTTCAGACTAACCATTTGTTTCGTAGCTTACAGAATCATTTGGAAGAAACAGTTTTTGTAACACAGGAAGAGGTTAAAACTGACATTTGTGAGTTCTTCGAATCAAAGCCAAAAGAATTATACAGTAATGGAATTAGTAAGCTTGTTAATAGATGGAAGAAAGTCATAGATAATCAGGGAAAACACATTGTTGATTGAATCTGTAATTAAATGTAACATTTGGTCACTTGTTTTCTTTATTCAAAATTCGGACAGAACTTATGGGATGACCTGATATATGTATATGTGTATATATACATATATGTAATATATGTATATATATGTATCAATCTATCTATCTATATATATATGTGTATCTATATATATGTGTGGTGGACCGGCCGTGTGAGGGTGAGAATGGAAGAAGTAGAGAAGATGAATTATCTCTGGTTTAAGACTTCGATGACCGGTCCAGCTACATAAAAATGAATGTTGGACTCTAATGGGGTCCAAAGGAACAAACGAGACAGATATATGTATGCGAACAAATATATATTATTAACAAACAAGATAAAAACAGATTGATATACGGGTTTACAAATACATTTAAAACATGTATAGAACGTTTAGTGTCTGTGTGGAAAGTTATTGTGTGTGGGTGTTTGAGTTGGAATGTCCGTACGGTTTGGTGAATCTTGTTCTAGCGTATTCCCTGAACATGGGAAACGCTAGCTGTGTGTGAGGGTTCACATACTGGAAAACCTCGCACCACGTGCGATAGTTGCCGACCTCCAGCGAGGCCGGGTAGCCGCCCGTGGGCGCAGGCTGTGGAAAGAAAGAGAGAGAGAGGCCAAGGGTCAACCCGTATTTATACTCCCGGGAAGGAGAGACCCCTGGTGAAGCGTTATGAAAATGAGGGGGAGCTAACTGCGACAATACCTCCCCTCTGGATTAAAAGTGAGAAAAAAACGAACTTTTAACATGTGAAAAGTTTTTAAATATTGTTCTTGTGCGCTGAAAAGAAAATGTGTCTGTTGTTGCGATGCTGCTTCGACAAAATGTGCTTTGTATTTCTCTAGTGGGTCAGAGAAATGTCGGTAGTATTCTGCTTTTGTTCTTTTGTCCAATGCTCCACGTGGAGTTGGGTTTGTCAGTGACGTTGTGTTGAATAAGATGGCTAAGTGTGTTGAGCAAAAGTCGCCGAATTGGTTGAAGATCTGCAAAATTCCGTGAGTCGAATTTGCGCAGGCGATCTGTTGAATAATAAAATTCGCTTATTCGTGATTAAGTAAATCTTTGCAGTAAATTTTATGTGAAAGATGCGTTGAAAATGTGATTCGAAACAGTGAGTCGTTCGAAGGATGATTTCGAAACAGTGGATCGTTCGAAATAATGTTAAGCAAGCAATGGCGTAAGATGTCGCCACGTGGTGTAGAATTAATTGTTTGCGCGCCCTTTTGAGTTTCAGGATTGGACAGGATGCGATTGCAATGACCAGTTGCAAGTAGCGAGAAAATGTGGAATTTGCAATATTTGTAGCGACGAATAACGTGCATGCAAATTTTTCAGTGATGTCGCATCGTATGTAATGGAACAGTGAGTCGTCCAGAGAGAAGTGTGAAACTTGAGAGCTTCCACGGTGCCATGCGGTGGAAAATACCGTAGAAAGTTGTTTGAAGCTGAAGAGTTTGAGCTGATGAGGAATGTCTACCGAGTGCCGAATGAAGTTGAGAAAATTTGCTGTTATTGACGGTAGAATATCGTTCTCGCAAAATTCTCAAGTCATTCGGGTTGCATCGTTGCTGGGTGAGAAGGACAGTGAGTCGCCTTTGTGAGATGGGGTTAACACTTTTTCTATTTCAGCCCAGAAGAAAGTAGAATTTGTTTTTAAAAAAAAAAATTGGTGTCATGTTTTCTGCTGGGTAGGCCGGGTGAAGTTGAGGTCAAGTGTTGCTGAGAGAAAGAAAAGGTCAAGCGAATGTAGACCAGTTGAAAGAAAGGCTTGTAAAGGCTTGCTTATACGTAGTAGTAATTGTTGTTACCACGTGGTGTAAGAAAAATTCCTTTCTGCGTGTAGGAGACGGCTATTTTATAGACATGTTGTCTGAATTAAAGTTCTTGTTGATAGTTTCGCGTGCGTAGAAGAGAAAAGTTTCCAGTATTTGTGTTGTGTGTTTCTCTCATTTGAAAGTTTTGTATGAGAATTTGTTCGCAAACACATCGTCATGATCACGTTGGGTAGTTACCATTTGTGGGGGACCGGCCGTGTGAGGGTGAGAATGGAAGAAGTAGAGAAGATGAATTATCTCTGGTTTAAGACTTCGATGACCGGTCCAGCTACATAAAAATGAATGTTGGACTCTAATGGGGTCCAAAGGAACAAACGAGACAGATATATGTATGCGAACAAATATATATTATTAACAAACAGATAAAAACAGATTGATATACGGGTTTACAAATACATTTAAAACATGTATAGAACGTTTAGTGTCTGTGTGGAAAGTTATTGTGTGTGGGTGTTTGAGTTGGAATGTCCGTACGGTTTGGTGAATCTTGTTCTAGCGTATTCCCTGAACATGGGAAACGCTAGCTGTGTGTGAGGGTTCACATACTGGAAAACCTCGCACCACGTGCGATAGTTGCCGACCTCCAGCGAGGCCGGGTAGCCGCCCGTGGGCGCAGGCTGTGGAAAGAAAGAGAGAGAGAGGCCAAGGGTCAACCCGTATTTATACTCCCGGGAAGGAGAGACCCCTGGTGAAGCGTTATGAAAATGAGGGGGAGCTAACTGCGACATATGTACGTAATATATATATATATATATATATATATATATATATATATATATATATATATATATATATATATATATATGTTGTTACGCCGGGGTTTCGTTGGCACTACGATAGCCGGGACGCAACGAAAAAATAAAAAATAAATAAACGAGAGATCCCAAGGTTCGATATAAAAATAAAGAAAAGAACGTTGGGAGAGGAATTCTCCAATTTCGGACGTCGGTAAACGCAGAGAGGAAATGAACCATATGCAGACACAGAACAATAGAAGACGACACGAAAGTATATAATACAAAGATTTTATTTATAAAATATACATAGTGTGAAAGTAAGAAAAACAAAAAGAAAACTAAATAACATAAAGGATGGGGAGAAAAGTTACCTATTAAACAGATACTAATGCGGCGAAAACATATGGATACAGCGATAGCAGATTATAAGATATAGAAAAACATGGAAAAACTTACATAAGGTTGGGATTGACGTCGATCTAATATTATCAGTGTACCGTTTGATCAAACGAAAGGATATTCGTACACTTCTATGAAAGTAAAGAGTGGGATTTTCAATGTTCTAATATGAGTTTTTGATTGGCGACGTCCAATCCGTGTTGATGGCGAGAAGAACACACAGAAAAATCACGGCGGTGTAGCGGACTTTGGTTAACGATGTTGTTCTAGGTTTTCTCGGCGGTCCTTTGGTTTTTGGTTGCATCAAACAACGAAGTCTGGTTTTGTTGACAACTGCCTCTTCTAACGGCAAACAGCAAAGATTGGTTTTGGTGACGTCCGCTTCCTCCGAGGGCAAGCAACTAAGTGAGATCGTTGCCACCTCAACACGTGCGAAACGAAAACAGCTACGAGTTGAGTCACGTGTTGTCCCACAAAAAAGTTTGCGTCATTCACGGAACCTGTTAATGTCATTCGCACTTATCTGTCAAACAGCGTTCGTTTGGCCTACGACCATGGATCCTGTTAATGTCATTCGTACTTATCTGTCAAACAGCGTTCGTTTGGCCTACGACCATGGACCCTGTTAATGTCATTCGTACTTATCTGTCAAACAGCGTTCGTTTGGCCTACGACCATGGACCCTGTTAATGTCATTCGCACTTATCTGTCAAACAGCGTTCGTTTGGCCTACGACCATGGATCCTGTTAATGTCATTTGCACTTATAGCGTTCGTTTGGCCTACGACCATGGACCCTGTTAATGTCATTTGCACTTATCTGTCAAACAGCGTTTGTTTGTCCTACGACCATGGATCCTGTTAATGTCATTCGTACTTATCTGTCAAACAGCGTTCGTTTGGCCTACGACCATGGACCCTGTTAATGTCATTCGCACTTATCTGTCAAACGGCGTTCGTTTGGCCTACGACCATGGATCCTGTTAATGTCATTTGCACTTATCTGTCAAACAGCTTTCGTTTGGCCTACGACCATGGAACCTGTTAATGTCATTCGCACTTATCTGTCAAACAGCGTTCGTTTGGCCTACGACCATGGACCCTGTTAATGTCATTCGTACTTATCTGTCAAACAGCGTTCGTTTGGCCTACGACCATGGATCCTGTTAATGTCATTTGCACTTATCTGTCAAACATCGTTCGTTTGGCCTACGACCATGGACCCTGTTAATGTCATTCGCACTTATCTGTCAAACAGCGTTCGTTTGGCCTACGACCATGGATCCTGTTAATGTCATTCGTACTTATCTGTCAAACAGCGTTCGTTTGGCCTACGACCATGGACCCTGTTAATGTCATTCGTACTTATCTGTCAAACAGCGTTCGTTTGGCCTACGACCATGGTTACTGTTAATGTCATTCGTACTTATCTGTCAAACAGCGTTCGTTTGGCCTACGACCATGGACCTTGTTAATGTCATTCGCACTTATCTGTCAAACAGCGTTCGTTTGGCCTACGACCATGGACCCTGTTAATGTCATTCGTACTTATCTGTCAAACAGCGTTCGTTTGGCCTACGACCATGGACCCTGTTAATGTCATTCGCACTTATCTGTCAAACAGCGTTCGTTTGGCCTACGACCATGGATCCTGTTAATGTCATTTGCACTTATCTGTCAAACAGCTTTCGTTTGGCCTACGACCATGGATCCTGTTAATGTCATTCGCACTTATCTCTCAAACAGCTTTCGTTTGGCCTACGACCATGGACCCTGTTAATGTCATTCGCACTTATCTGTCAAACAGCGTTCGTTTGGCCTACGACCATGGACCCTGTTAATGTCATTCGCACTTATCTGTCAAACAGCGTTCGTTTGGCCTACGACCATGGATCCTGTTAATGTCATTTGCACTTATAGCGTTCGTTTGGCCTACGACCATGGACCCTGTTAATGTCATTTGCACTTATCTGTCAAACAGCGTTCGTTTGGCCTACGACCATGGACCTTGTTAATGTCATTCGCACTTATCTGTCAAATAGCGTTCGTTTGTCCTACGACCATGGACCCTGTTAATGTCATTCGCACTTATCTGTCAAACAGCGTTCGTTTGGCCAACGACCATGGATCCTGTTAATGTCATTTGCACTTATCTGTCAAACAGATTTCGTTTGGCCTACGACCATGGAACCTGTTAATGTCATTCGCACTTATCTGTCAAACAGCGTTCGTTTGGCCTACGACCATGGATCCTGTTAATGTCATTTGCACTTATCTGTCAAACAGCGTTCGTTTGGCCTACGACCATGGATCCTGTTAATGTCATTCGCACTTATCTGTCAAACAGCGTTCGTTTGGCCTACGACCATGGATCCTGTTAATGTCATTTGCACTTATCTGTCAAACATCGTTCGTTTGGCCTACGGCCATGGATCCTGTTAATGTCATTCGTACTTATCTGTCAAACAGCGTTCGTTTGGCCTACGACCATGGACCCTGTTAATGTCATTCGTACTTATCTGTCAAACAGCGTTCGTTTGGCCTACGACCACGGATTCTGTTAATGTCATTCGTACTTATCTGTCAAACAGCGTTCGTTTGGCCTACGACCATGGACCTTGTTAATGTCATTCGCACTTATCTGTCAAACAGCGTTCGTTTGACCTACGACCATGGACCCTGTTAATGTCATTCGTACTTATCTGTCAAACAGCGTTCGTTTGGCCTACGACCATGGACCCTGTTAATGTCATTCGCACTTATCTGTCAAACAGCGTTCGTTTGGCCTACGACCATGGATCCTGTTAATGTCATTTGCACTTATCTGTCAAACAGCTTTCGTTTGGCCTACGACCATGGATCCTGTTAATGTCATTCGCACTTATCTCTCAAACAGCTTTCGTTTGGCCTACGACCATGGACCCTGTTAATGTCATTCGCACTTATCTGTCAAACAGCGTTCGTTTGGCCTACGACCATGGTTACTGTTAATGTCATTCGTACTTATCTGTCAAACAGCGTTCGTTTGGCCTACGACCATGGACCTTGTTAATGTCATTCGCACTTATCTGTCAAACAGCGTTCGTTTGGCCTACGACCATGGACCCTGTTAATGTCATTCGTACTTATCTGTCAAACAGCGTTCGTTTGGCCTACGACCATGGACCCTGTTAATGTCATTCGCACTTATCTGTCAAACAGCGTTCGTTTGGCCTACGACCATGGATCCTGTTAATGTCATTTGCACTTATCTGTCAAACAGCTTTCGTTTGGCCTACGACCATGGATCCTGTTAATGTCATTCGCACTTATCTCTCAAACAGCTTTCGTTTGGCCTACGACCATGGACCCTGTTAATGTCATTCGCACTTATCTGTCAAACAGCGTTCGTTTGGCCTACGACCATGGACCCTGTTAATGTCATTCGCACTTATCTGTCAAACAGCGTTCGTTTGGCCTACGACCATGGATCCTGTTAATGTCATTTGCACTTATAGCGTTCGTTTGGCCTACGACCATGGACCCTGTTAATGTCATTTGCACTTATCTGTCAAACAGCGTTCGTTTGGCCTACGACCATGGACCTTGTTAATGTCATTCGCACTTATCTGTCAAATAGCGTTCGTTTGTCCTACGACCATGGACCCTGTTAATGTCATTCGCACTTATCTGTCAAACAGCGTTCGTTTGGCCAACGACCATGGATCCTGTTAATGTCATTTGCACTTATCTGTCAAACAGATTTCGTTTGGCCTACGACCATGGAACCTGTTAATGTCATTCGCACTTATCTGTCAAACAGCGTTCGTTTGGCCTACGACCATGGATCCTGTTAATGTCATTTGCACTTATCTGTCAAACAGCGTTCGTTTGGCCTACGACCATGGATCCTGTTAATGTCATTCGCACTTATCTGTCAAACAGCGTTCGTTTGGCCTACGACCATGGATCCTGTTAATGTCATTTGCACTTATCTGTCAAACATCGTTCGTTTGGCCTACGGCCATGGATCCTGTTAATGTCATTCGTACTTATCTGTCAAACAGCGTTCGTTTGGCCTACGACCATGGACCCTGTTAATGTCATTCGTACTTATCTGTCAAACAGCGTTCGTTTGGCCTACGACCACGGATTCTGTTAATGTCATTCGTACTTATCTGTCAAACAGCGTTCGTTTGGCCTACGACCATGGACCTTGTTAATGTCATTCGCACTTATCTGTCAAACAGCGTTCGTTTGACCTACGACCATGGACCCTGTTAATGTCATTCGTACTTATCTGTCAAACAGCGTTCGTTTGGCCTACGACCATGGACCCTGTTAATGTCATTCGCACTTATCTGTCAAACAGCGTTCGTTTGGCCTACGACCATGGATCCTGTTAATGTCATTTGCACTTATCTGTCAAACAGCTTTCGTTTGGCCTACGACCATGGATCCTGTTAATGTCATTCGCACTTATCTCTCAAACAGCTTTCGTTTGGCCTACGACCATGGACCCTGTTAATGTCATTCGCACTTATCTGTCAAACAGCGTTCGTTTGGCCTACGACCATGGACCCTGTTAATGTCATTCGCACTTATCTGTCAAACAGCGTTCGTTTGGCCTACGACCATGGATCCTGTTAATGTCATTTGCACTTATAGCGTTCGTTTGGCCTACGACCATGGACCCTGTTAATGTCATTTGCACTTATCTGTCAAACAGCGTTCGTTTGGCCTACGACCATGGACCTTGTTAATGTCATTCGCACTTATCTGTCAAACAGCGTTCGTTTGGCCTACGACCATGGACCCTGTTAATGTCATTCGCACTTATCTGTCAAACAGCGTTCGTTTGGCCAACGACCATGGATCCTGTTAATGTCATTTGCACTTATCTGTCAAACAGCGTTCGTTTGGCCTACGACCATGGATCCTGTTAATGTCATTCGTACTTATCTGTCAAACAGCGTTCGTTTGGCCTACGACCATGGATCCTGTTAATGTCATTTGCACTTATCTGTCAAACAGCGTTCGTTTGGCCTACGACCATGGATCCTGTTAATGTCATTCGTACTTATCTGTCAAACAGCGTTCGTTTGGCCTACGACCATGGACCCTGTTAATGTCATTCGTACTTATCTGTCAAACAGCGTTCGTTTGGCCTACGACCACGGATTCTGTTAATGTCATTCGTACTTATCTGTCAAACAGCGTTCGTTTGGCCTACGACCATGGACCTTGTTAATGTCATTCGCACTTATCTGTCAAACAGCGTTCGTTTGGCCTACGACCATGGATCCTGTTAATGTCATTCGTACTTATCTGTCAAACAGCGTTCGTTTGGCCTACGACCATGGACCTTGTTAATGTCATTCGCACTTATCTGTCAAACAGCGTTCGTTTGGCCTACGACCATGGATCCTGTTAATGTCATTCGCACTTATCTGTCAAACAGCTTTCGTTTGGCCTACGACCATGGATCCTGTTTATGTCATTCGCACTTATCTGTCAAACAGCTTTCGTTTGGCCTGAGACCATGGACCCTGTTAATGTCATTCGCACTTATCTGTCAAAAAGCGTTCGTTTGGCCTACGACCATGGATACTGTTAATGTCATTCGCACTTATCTGTCAAACAGCGTTCGTTTGGCCTACGACCATGGATCCTGTTAATGTCATTTGCACTTATCTGTCAAACAGATTTCGTTTGGCCTACGACCATGGAACCTGTTAATGTCATTCGTACTTATCTGTCAAACAGCGTTCGTTTGGCCTACGACCATGGATCCTGTTAATGTCATTTGCACTTATCTGTCAAACATCGTTCGTTTGGCCTACGGCCATGGATCCTGTTAATGTCATTCGTACTTATCTGTCAAACAGCGTTCGTTTGGCCTACGACCATGGACCTTGTTAATGTCATTCGCACTTATCTGTCAAACAGCGTTCGTTTGGCCTACGACCATGGATCCTGTTAATGTCATTCGTACTTATCTGTCAAACAGCGTTCGTTTGGCCTACGACCATGGACCCTGTTAATGTCATTCGTACTTATCTGTCAAACAGCGTTCGTTTGGCCTACGACCATGGATCCTGTCAATGTCATTCGTACTTATCTGTCAAACAGCGTTCGTTTGGCCTACGACCATGGACCTTGTTAATGTCATTCGCACTTATCTGTCAAACAGCGTTCGTTTGGCCAACGACCATGGACCCTGTAAATGTCATTCGCACTTATCTGTCAAACAGCGTTCGTTTGGCCAACGACCATGGATCCTGTTAATGTCATTTGCACTTATCTGTCAAACAGATTTCGTTTGGCCTACGACCATGGAAACTGTTAATGTCATTCGCACTTATCTGTCAAACAGCGTTCGTTTGGCCTACGACCATGGATCCTGTTAATGTCATTTGCACTTATCTGTCAAACATCGTTCGTTTGGCCTACGTCCATGGATCCTGTTAATGTCATTCGTACTTATCTGTCAAACAGCGTTCGTTTGGCCTACGACCATGGACCTTGTTAATGTCATTCGCACTTATCTGTCAAACAGCGTTCGTTTGGCCTACGACCATGGATCTTGTTAATGTCATTCGTACTTATCTGTCAAACAGCGTTCGTTTGGCCTACGACCATGGACCTTGTTAATGTCATTCGCACTTATCTGTCAAACAGCGTTCATTTGGCCTACGACCATGGATCCTGTTAATGTCATTCGCACTTATCTGTCAAACAGCGTTCGTTTGGCCTACGACCATGGATACTGTTAATGTCATTCGCACTTATCTGTCAAACAGCTTTCGTTTGGCCTACGACCATGTATCCTGTTAATGTCATTCGCACTTATCTCTCAAACAGCTTTCGTTTGGCCTACGACCATGGACCCTGTTAATGTCATTCGCACTTATCTGTCAAACAGCGTTCGTTTGGCCTACGACCATGGACCCTGTTAATGTCATTCGCACTTATCTGTCAAACAGCGTTCGTTTGGCCTACGACCATGGATCCTGTTAATGTCATTTGCACTTATAGCGTTCGTTTGGCCTACGACCATGGACCCTGTTAATGTCATTTGCACTTATCTGTCAAACAGCGTTCGTTTGGCCTACGACCATGGACCTTGTTAATGTCATTCGCACTTATCTGTCAAACAGCGTTCGTTTGGCCTACGACCATGGACCCTGTTAATGTCATTCGCACTTATCTGTCAAACAGCGTTCGTTTGGCCAACGACCATGGATCCTGTTAATGTCATTTGCACTTATCTGTCAAACAGATTTCGTTTGGCCTACGACCATGGAACCTGTTAATGTCATTCGCACTTATCTGTCAAACAGCGTTCGTTTGGCCTACGACCATGGATCCTGTTAATGTCATTTGCACTTATCTGTCAAACAGCGTTCGTTTGGCCTACGACCATGGATCCTGTTAATGTCATTCGTACTTATCTGTCAAACAGCGTTCGTTTGGCCTACGACCATGGATCCTGTTAATGTCATTTGCACTTATCTGTCAAACAGCGTTCGTTTGGCCTACGACCATGGATCCTGTTAATGTCATTCGTACTTATCTGTCAAACAGCGTTCGTTTGGCCTACGACCATGGACCCTGTTAATGTCATTCGTACTTATCTGTCAAACAGCGTTCGTTTGGCCGACGACCACGGATTCTGTTAATGTCATTCGTACTTATCTGTCAGACAGCGTTCGTTTGGCCTACGACCATGGACCTTGTTAATGTCATTCGCACTTATCTGTCAAACAGCTTTCGTTTGGCCTACGACCATGGATCCTGTTTATGTCATTCGCACTTATCTGTCAAACAGCTTTCGTTTGGCCTGAGACCATGGACCCTGTTAATGTCATTCGCACTTATCTGTCAATAAGCGTTCGTTTGGCCTACGACCATGGATACTGTTAATGTCATTCGCACTTATCTGTCAAACAGCGTTCGTTTGGCCTACGACCATGGATCCTGTTAATGTCATTTGCACTTATAAGTCAAACAGATTTCGTTTGGCCTACGACCATGGAACCTGTTAATGTCATTCGTACTTATCTGTCAAACAGCGTTCGTTTGGCCTACGACCATGGATCCTGTTAATGTCATTTGCACTTATCTGTCAAACATCGTTCGTTTGGCCTACGGCCATGGATCCTGTTAATGTCATTCGTACTTATCTGTCAAACAGCGTTCGTTTGGCCTACGACCATGGACCTTGTTAATGTCATTCGCACTTATCTGACAAACAGCGTTCGTTTGGCCTACGACCATGGATCCTGTTAATGTCATTCGTACTTATCTGTCAAACAGCGTTCGTTTGGCCTACGACCATGGATCCTGTTAATGTCATTCGTACTTATCTGTCAAACAGCGTTCGTTTGGCCTACGACCATGGACCTTGTTAATGTCATTCGCACTTATCTGTGAAACAGCGTTCGTTTGGCCAACGACCATGGACCCTGTAAATGTCATTCGCACTTATCTGTCAAACAGCGTTCGTTTGGCCAACGACCATGGATCCTGTTAATGTCATTTGCACTTATCTGTCAAACAGATTTCGTTTGGCCTACGACCATGGAAACTGTTAATGTCATTCGCACTTATCTGTCAAACAGCGTTCGTTTGGCCTACGACCATGGATCCTGTTAATGTCATTTGCACTTATCTGTCAAACATCGTTCGTTTGGCCTACGTCCATGGATCCTGTTAATGTCATTCGTACTTATCTGTCAAACAGCGTTCGTTTGGCCTACGACCATGGACCTTGTTAATGTCATTCGCACTTATCTGACAAACAGCGTTCGTTTGGCCTACGACCATGGATCCTGTTAATGTCATTCGTACTTATCTGTCAAACAGCGTTCGTTTGCCCTACGACCATGGACCTTGTTAATGTCATTCGCACTTATCTGTCAAACAGCTTTCGTTTGGCCTACGACCATGGACCCTGTTAATGTCATTCGCACTTATCTGTCAAACAGCGTTCGTTTGGCCTACGACCATGGATACTGTTAATGTCATTCGCACTTATCTGTCAAACAGCGTTCGTTTGGCCTAGGACCATGGATCCTGTTAATGTCATTTGCACTTATCTGTCAAACAGATTTCGTTTGGCCTACGACCATGGAACCTGTTAATGTCATTCTTACTTATCTGTCAAACAGCGTTCGTTTGGCCTACGACCATGGATCCTGTTAATGTCATTTGCACTTATCTGTCAAACATCGTTCGTTTGGCCTACGGCCATGGATCCTGTTAATGTCATTCGTACTTATCTGTCAAACAGCGTTCGTTTGGCCTACGATCATGGACCTTGTTAATGTCATTCGCACTTATCTGTCAAACAGCGTTCGTTTGGCCTACGACCATGGATCCTGTTAATGTCATTCGTACTTATCTGTCAAACAGCGTTCGTTTGGCCTACGACCATGGATCCTGTTAATGTCATTCGTACTTATCTGTCAAACAGCGTTCGTTTGGCCTACGACCATGGACCTTGTTAATGTCATTCGCACTTATCTGTCAAACAGCGTTCGTTTGGCCTACGACCATGGATCCTGTTAATGTCATTCGTACTTATCTGTCAAACAGCTTTCGTTTGGCCTACGACCATGGATCCTGTTTATGTCATTCGCACTTATCTGTCAAACAGCTTTCGTTTGGCCTGAGACCATGGACCCTGTTAATGTCATTCGCACTTATCTGTCAAAAAGCGTTCGTTTGGCCTACGACCATGGATACTGTTAATGTCATTTGCACTTATCTGTCAAACATCGTTCGTTTGGCCTACGGCCATGGATCCTGTTAATGTCATTCGTACTTATCTGTCAAACAGCGTTCGTTTGGCCTACGACCATGGACCTTGTTAATGTCATTCGCACTTATCTGTCAAACAGCGTTCGTTTGGCCTACGACCATGGACCTTGTTAATGTCATTCGCACTTATCTGTCAAACAGCGTTCGTTTGGCCAACGACCATGGATCCTGTAAATGTCATTCGCACTTATCTGTCAAACAGCGTTCGTTTGGCCAACGACCATGGATCCTGTTAATGTCATTTGCACTTATCTGTCAAACAGATTTCGTTTGGCCTACGACCATGGAAACTGTTAATGTCATTCGCACTTATCTGTCAAACAGCGTTCGTTTGGCCTACGACCATGGATCCTGTTAATGTCATTTGCACTTATCTGTCAAACATCGTTCGTTTGGCCTACGTCCATGGATCCTGTTAATGTCATTCGTACTTATCTGTCAAACAGCGTTCGTTTGGCCTACGACCATGGACCTTGTTAATGTCATTCGCACTTATCTGTCAAACAGCGTTCGTTTGGCCTACGACCATGGATCCTGTTAATGTCATTCGTACTTATCTGTCAAACAGCGTTCGTTTGCCCTACGACCATGGACCTTGTTAATGTCATTCGCACTTATCTGTCAAACAGCTTTCGTTTGGCCTACGACCATGGACCCTGTTAATGTCATTCGCACTTATCTGTCAAACAGCGTTCGTTTGGCCTACGACCATGGGTACTGTTAATGTCATTCGCACTTATCTGTCAAACAGCGTTCGTTTGGCCTAGGACCATGGATCCTGTTAATGTCATTTGCACTTATCTGTCAAACAGATTTCGTTTGGCCTACGACCATGGAACCTGTTAATGTCATTCTTACTTATCTGTCAAACAGCGTTCGTTTGGCCTACGACCATGGATCCTGTTAATGTCATTTGCACTTATCTGTCAAACATCGTTCGTTTGGCCTACGGCCATGGATCCTGTTAATGTCATTCGTACTTATCTGTCAAACAGCGTTCGTTTGGCCTACGATCATGGACATTGTTAATGTCATTCGCACTTATCTGTCAAACAGCGTTCGTTTGGCCTACGACCATGGATCCTGTTAATGTCATTCGTACTTATCTGTCAAACAGCGTTCGTTTGGCCTACGACCATGGATCCTGTTAATGTCATTCGTACTTATCTGTCAAACAGCGTTCGTTTGGCCTACGACCATGGACCTTGTTAATGTCATTCGCACTTATCTGTCAAACAGCGTTCGTTTGGCCTACGACCATGGTTACTGTTAATGTCATTCGCACTTATCTGTCAAACAGCGTTCGTTTGGCCTACGACCATGGATCCTGTTAATGTCATTTGCACTTATCTGTCAAACAGATTTCGTTTGGCCTACGACCATGGAACCTGTTAATGTCATTCTTACTTATCTGTCAAACAGCGTTCGTTTGGCCTACGACCATGGATCCTGTTAATGTCATTTGCACTTATCTGTCAAACATCGTTCGTTTGGCCTACGGCCATGGATCCTGTTAATGTCATTCGTACTTATCTGTCAAACAGCGTTCGTTTGGCCTACGACCATGGACCTTGTTAATGTCATTCGCACTTATCTGTCAAACAGCGTTCGTTTGGCCTACGATCATGGATCCTGTTAATGTCATTCGTACTTATCTGTCAAACAGCGTTCGTTTGGCCTACGACCATGGACCCTGTTAATGTCATTCGTACTTATCTGTCAAACAGCGTTCGTTTGGCCTACGACCATGGATCCTGTTAATGTCATTCGTACTTATCTGTCAAACAGCGTTCGTTTGGCCTACGACCATGGACCTTGTTAATGTCATTCGCACTTATCTGTCAAACAGCGTTCGTTTGGCCTACGACCATGGACCCTGTTAATGTCATTCGCACTTATCTGTCAAACAGCGTTTGTTTGTCCTACGACCATGGATCCTGTTAATGTCATTCGTACTTATCTGTCAAACAGCGTTCGTTTGGCCTACGACCATGGACCCTGTTTAAGTCATTCGCACTTATCTGTCAAACAGCGTTCGTTTGGCCTACGACCATGGATCCTGTTAATGTCATTCGCACTTATCTCTCAAACAGCGTTCGTTTGGCCTACGACCATGGATCCTGTTAATGTCATTTGCACTTATCTGTCAAACAGATTTCGTTTGGCCTACGACCATGGAACCTGTTAATGTCATTCGTACTTATCTGTCAAACAGCGTTCGTTTGGCCTACGACCATGGATCCTGTTAATGTCATTTGCACTTATCTGTCAAACATCGTTCGTTTGGCCTACGGCCATGGATCCTGTTAATGTCATTTGCACTTATCTGTCAAACAGATTTCGTTTGGCCTACGACCATGGAAACTGTTAATGTCATTCGCACTTATCTGTCAAACAGCGTTCGTTTGGCCTACGACCATGGATCCTGTTAATGTCATTTGCACTTATCTGTCAAACATCGTTCGTTTGGCCTACGTCCATGGATCCTGTTAATGTCATTCGTACTTATCTGTCAAACAGCGTTCGTTTGGCCTACGACCATGGACCTTGTTAATGTCATTCGCACTTATCTGTCAAACAGCGTTCGTTTGGCCTACGACCATGGATCCTGTTAATGTCATTCGTACTTATCTGTCAAACAGCGTTCGTTTGCCCTACGACCATGGACCTTGTTAATGTCATTCGCACTTATCTGTCAAACAGCTTTCGTTTGGCCTACGACCATGGACCCTGTTAATGTCATTCGCACTTATCTGTCAAACAGCGTTCGTTTGGCCTACGACCATGGATACTGTTAATGTCATTCGCACTTATCTGTCAAACAGCGTTCGTTTGGCCTAGGACCATGGATCCTGTTAATGTCATTTGCACTTATCTGTCAAACAGATTTCGTTTGGCCTACGACCATGGAACCTGTTAATGTCATTCTTACTTATCTGTCAAACAGCGTTCGTTTGGCCTACGACCATGGATCCTGTTAATGTCATTTGCACTTATCTGTCAAACATCGTTCGTTTGGCCTACGGCCATGGATCCTGTTAATGTCATTCGTACTTATCTGTCAAACAGCGTTCGTTTGGCCTACGATCATGGACATTGTTAATGTCATTCGCACTTATCTGTCAAACAGCGTTCGTTTGGCCTACGACCATGGATCCTGTTAATGTCATTCGTACTTATCTGTCAAACAGCGTTCGTTTGGCCTACGACCATGGATCCTGTTAATGTCATTCGTACTTATCTGTCAAACAGTGTTCGTTTGGCCTACGACCATGGACCTTGTTAATGTCATTCGCACTTATCTGTCAAACAGCGTTCGTTTGGCCTACGACCATGGTTACTGTTAATGTCATTCGCACTTATCTGTCAAACAGCGTTCGTTTGGCCTACGACCATGGATCCTGTTAATGTCATTTGCACTTATCTGTCAAACAGATTTCGTTTGGCCTACGACCATGGAACCTGTTAATGTCATTCTTACTTATCTGTCAAACAGCGTTCGTTTGGCCTACGACCATGGATCCTGTTAATGTCATTTGCACTTATCTGTCAAACATCGTTCGTTTGGCCTACGGCCATGGATCCTGTTAATGTCATTCGTACTTATCTGTCAAACAGCGTTCGTTTGGCCTACGACCATGGACCTTGTTAATGTCATTCGCACTTATCTGTCAAACAGCGTTCGTTTGGCCTACGATCATGGATCCTGTTAATGTCATTCGTACTTATCTGTCAAACAGCGTTCGTTTGGCCTACGACCATGGACCCTGTTAATGTCATTCGTACTTATCTGTCAAACAGCGTTCGTTTGGCCTACGACCATGGATCCTGTTAATGTCATTCGTACTTATCTGTCAAACAGCGTTCGTTTGGCCTACGACCATGGACCTTGTTAATGTCATTCGCACTTATCTGTCAAACAGCGTTCGTTTGGCCTACGACCATGGACCCTGTTAATGTCATTCGCACTTATCTGTCAAACAGCGTTTGTTTGTCCTACGACCATGGATCCTGTTAATGTCATTCGTACTTATCTGTCAAACAGCGTTCGTTTGGCCTACGACCATGGACCCTGTTTAAGTCATTCGCACTTATCTGTCAAACAGCGTTCGTTAGGCCTACGACCATGGATCCTGTTAATGTCATTCGCACTTATCTCTCAAACAGCGTTCGTTTGGCCTACGACCATGGATCCTGTTAATGTCATTTGCACTTATCTGTCAAACAGATTTCGTTTGGCCTACGACCATGGAACCTGTTAATGTCATTCGTACTTATCTGTCAAACAGCGTTCGTTTGGCCTACGACCATGGATCCTGTTAATGTCATTTGCACTTATCTGTCAAACATCGTTCGTTTGGCCTACGGCCATGGATCCTGTTAATGTCATTCGTACTTATCTGTCAAACAGCGTTCGTTTGGCCTACGACCATGGACCTTGTTAATGTCATTCGCACTTATCTGTCAAACAGCGTTCGTTTGGCCTACGACCATGGATCCTGTTAATGTCATTCGTACTTATCTGTCAAACAGCGTTCGTTTGGCCTACGACCATGGACCCTGTTAATGTCATTCATACTTATCTGTCAAACAGCGTTCGTTTGGCCTACGACCATGGATCCTGTTAATGTCATTTGCACTTATCTGTCAAACAGATTTCGTTTGGCCTACGACCATGGAACCTGTTAATGTCATTCGCACTTATCTGTCAAACAGCGTTCGTTTGGCCTACGACCATGGATCCTGTTAATGTCATTCGTACTTATCTGTCAAACAGCGTTCGTTTGGCCTACGACCATGGATCCTGTTAATGTCATTTGCACTTATCTGTCAAACATCGTTCGTTTGGCCTACGGCCATGGATCCTGTTAATGTCATTCGTACTTATCTGTCAAACAGCGTTCGTTTGGCCTACGACCATGGACCTTGTTAATGTCATTCGCACTTATCTGTCAAACAGCGTTCGTTTGGCCTACGACCATGGATCCTGTTAATGTCATTCGTACTTATCTGTCAAACAGCGTTCGTTTGCCCTACGACCATGGACCTTGTTAATGTCATTCGCAATTATCTGTCAAACAGCGTTCGTTTGGCCTACGACCATGGATCCTGTTAATGTCATTTGCACTTATCTGTCAAACAGCGTTCGTTTGGCCTACGACCATGGACCCTGTTAATGTCATTCGCACTTATCTGTCAAACAGCGTTTGTTTGTCCTACGACCATGGATCCTGTTAATGTCATTCGTACTTATCTGTCAAACAGCGTTCGTTTGGCTTACGACCATGGACCCTGTTTAAGTCATTCGCACTTATCTGTCAAACAGCGTTCGTTTGGCCTACGACCATGGATCCTGTTAATGTGATTCGTACTTATCTGTCAAACAGCGTTCGTTTGGCCTACGACCATGGACCTTGTTAATGTCATTCGCACTTATATGTCAAACAGCGTTCGTTTGGCCTACGACCATGGATCCTGTTAATGTCATTCGCACTTATCTGTCAAACAGCTTTCGTTTGGCCTACGACCATGGATCCTGTTTATGTCATTCGCACTTATCTGTCAAACAGCTTTCGTTTGGCCTACGACCATGGATCCTGTTAATGTCATTTGCACTTATCTGTCAAACAGATTTTGTTTGGCCTACGACCATGGAACCTGTTAATGTCATTCGTACTTATCTGTCAAACAGCGTTCGTTTGGCCTACGACCATGGATCCTGTTAATGTCATTTGCACTTATCTGTCAAACATCGTTCGTTTGGCATACGGCCATGGATCCTGTTAATGTCATTCGTACTTATCTGTCAAACAGCGTTCGTTTGGCCTACGACCATGGACCTTGTTAATGTCATTCGCACTTATCTGTCAAACAGCGTTCGTTTGGCCTACGACCATGGATCCTGTTAATGTCATTCGTACTTATCTGTCAAACAGCGTTCGTTTGGCCTACGACCATGGACCTTGGTAATGTCATTCGCACTTATCTGTCAAACAGCGTTCGTTTGGCCTACGACCATGGATCCTGTTAATGTCATTCGTACTTATCTGTCAAACAGCGTTCGTTTGCCCTACGACCATGGACCTTGTTAATGTCATTCGCACTTATCTGTCAAACAGCGTTCGTTTGGCCTACGACCATGGATCCTGTTAATGTCATTTGCACTTATCTGTCAAACAGCGTTCGTTTGGCCTACAACCATGGACCCTGTTAATGTCATTCGCACTTATCTGTCAAACAGCGTTTGTTTGTCCTACGACCAAGGATCCTGTTAATGTCATTCGTACTTATCTGTCAAACAGCGTTCGTTTGGCCTACGACCATGGACCCTGTTTAAGTCATTCGCACTTATCTGTCAAACAGCGTTCGTTTGGCCTACGACCATGGATCCTGTTAATGTGATTCGTACTTATCTGTCAAACAGCGTTCGTTTGGCCTACGACCATGGACCTTGTTAATGTCATTCGCACTTATATGTCAAACAGCGTTCGTTTGGCCTACGACCATGGATCCTGTTAATGTCATTCGCACTTATCTGTCAAACAGCTTTCGTTTGGCCTACGACCATGGACCCTGTTAATGTCATTCGCACTTATCTGTCAAACAGCGTACGTTTGGCCTACGACCATGGATCCTGTTAATGTCATTCGCACTTAGCTGTCAAACAGCGTTCGTTTGGCCTACGACCATGGATCCTGTTAATGTCATTTGCACTTATCTGTCAAACAGCTTTCGTTTGGCCTACGACCCTGGATCCTGTTAATGTCATTTGCACTTATCTGTCAAACATCGTTCGTTTGGCCTACGGCCATGGATCCTGTTAATGTCATTCGTACTTATCTGTCAAACAGCGTTCGTTTGGCCTACGACCATGGACCTTGTTAATGTCATTCGCACTTATCTGTCAAACAGCGTTCGTTTGGCCTACGACCATGGATCCTGTTAATGTCATTCGTACTTATCTGTCAAACATCGTTCGTTTTGCCTACGGCCATGGATCCTGTTAATGTCATTCGTACTTATCTGTCAAACAGCGTTCGTTTGGCCTACGACCATGGATCCTGTTAATGTCATTTGCACTTATCTGTCAAACATCGTTCGTTTGGCCTACGGCCATGGATCCTGTTAATGTCATTCGTACTTATCTGTCAAACAGCGTTCGTTTGGCCTACGACCATGGACCTTGTTAATGTCATTCGCACTTATCTGTCAAACAGCGTTCGTTTGGCCTACGACCATGGATCCTGTTAATTTCATTCGTACTTATCTGTCAAACAGCGTTCGTTTGCCCTACGACCATGGACCTTGTTAATGTCATTCGCACTTATCTGTCAAACAGCGTTCGTTTGGCCTACGACCATGGATCCTGTTAATGTCATTTGCACTTATCTGTCAAACAGCGTTCGTTTGGCCTACGACCATGGACCCTGTTAATGTCATTCGCACTTATCTGTCAAACAGCGTTTGTTTGTCCTACGACCATGGATCCTGTTAATGTCATTCGTACTTATCTGTCAAACAGCGTTCGTTTGGCCTACGACCATGGACCCTGTTTAAGTCATTCGCACTTATCTGTCAAACAGCGTTCGTTTGGCCTACGACCATGGATCCTGTTAATGTGATTCGTACTTATCTGTCAAACAGCGTTCGTTTGGCCTACGACCATGGACCTTGTTAATGTCATTCGCACTTATATGTCAAACAGCGTTCGTTTGGCCTAAGACCATGGATCCTGTTAATGTCATTCGCACTTATCTGTCAAACAGCTTTCGTTTGGCCTACGACCATGGATCCTGTTTATGTCATTCGCACTTATCTGTCAAACAGCTTTCGTTTGGCCTACGACCATGGACCCTGTTAATGTCATTCGCACTTATCTGTCAAACAGCGTACGTTTGGCCTACGACCATGGATCCTGTTAATGTCATTCGCACTTAGCTGTCAAACAGCGTTCGTTTGGCCTACGACCATGGATCCTGTTAATGTCATTTGCACTTATCTGTCAAACAGCTTTCGTTTGGCCAACGACCATGGAACCTGTTAATGTCATTCGCACTTATCTGTCAAACAGCGTTCGTTTGGCCTACGACCATGGACCCTGTTAATGTCATTCGTACTTATCTGTCAAACAGCGTTCGTTTGGCCTACGACCATGGATCCTGTTAATGTCATTTGCACTTATATGTCAAACATCGTTCGTTTGGCCTACGACCAGGGAAGCTGTTAATGTCATTCGCACTTATCTGTCAAACAGCGTTCGTTTGGCCTACGACCATGGACCCTGTTAATGTCATTCGTACTTATCTGTCAAACAGCGTTCGTTTGGCCTACGACCATGGATCCTGTTAATGTCATTTGCACTTATCTGTCAAACATCGTTCGTTTGGCCTACGACCATGGACCCTGTTAATGTCATTCGCACTTATCTGTCAAACAGCGTTCGTTTGGCCTACGACCATGGATCCTGTTAATGTCATTCATACTTATCTGTCAAACAGCGTTCGTTTGGCCTACGAACATGGACCCTGTTAATGTCATTCGTACTTATCTGTCAAACAGCGTTCGTTTGGCCTACGACCATGGATCCTGTTAATGTCATTTGCACTTATCTGTCAAACATCGTTCGTTTGGCCTACGACCATGGACCCTGTTAATGTCATTCGCACTTATCTGTCAAACAGCGTTCGTTCGGCCTACGACCATGGATCCTGGTATGTCATTCGTACTTATCTGTCAAACATCGTTCGTTTGGCCTACGACCATGGACCCTGTTAATGTCATTCGTACTTATCTGTCAAACAGCGTTCGTTTGGCCTACGACCATGGATCCTCTTAATGTCATTCGTACTTATCTGTCAAACAGCGTTCGTTTGGCCTACGACCATGGACCTTGTTAATGTCATTCGCACTTATCTGTCAAACAGCGTTTGTTTGGCCCACGACCTTGGATCCTGTTAATGTCATTCGCACTTATCTGTCAAACAGCGTTCGTTTGGCCTACGACCATGGATCCTGTTAATGTCATTCGTACTTATCTGTCAAACAGCTTTCGTTTGGCCTACGACCATGGACCCTGTTAATGTCATTCGCACTTATCTGTCAAACAGCGTTCGTTTGGCCTACGACCATGGATCCTGTTAATGCCATTCGCACTTATCTGTCAAACAGCGTTCGTTTGGCCTACGACCATGGACCCTGTTAATGTCATTCGCACTTATCTGTCAAACAGCGTTCGTTTGGACTACGACCATGGATCCTGTTAATGTCATTTGCACTTATCTGCCAAACAGCGTTCGTTTGGCCTACGACCATGGACCCTGTTAATGTCATTCGCACTTATCTGTCAAACAGCGTTCGTTTGGCCTACGACCATGGATCCTGTTAATGTCATTCGCACTTATCTGTCAAACAGCGTTCGTTTGGCCTACGACCATGGATCCTGTTAATGTCATTCGCACTTATCTGTCAAACAGCTTTCGTTTGGCCTACGACCATGGATCCTGTTAATGTCATTCGCACTTATCTGTCAAACAGCGTTCGTTTGGCCTACGACCATGGATACTGTTAATGTCATTCGTACTTATCTGTCAAACAGCGTTCGTTTGGCCTACGACCATGGATCCTGTTAATGTCATTCGTACTTATCTGTCAAACAGCGTTCGTTTGGCCTACGACCATGGACCTTGTTAATGTCATTCACACTTATCTGTCAAACAGCTTTCGTTTGGCCTACGACCATGGAACCTGTTAATGTCATTCGCACTTATCTGTCAAACAGCGTTCGTTGGGCCTACGACCATGGACCCTGTTAATGTCATTCGTACTTATCTGTCAAACAGCGTTCGTTTGGCCTACGACCATGGATCCTTTTAATGTCATTTGCACTTATCTGTCAAACATCGTTCGTTTGGCCTACGACCATGGACCCTGTTAATGTCATTCGCACTTATCTGTCCAACAGCGTTCGTTTGGCCTACGACCATGGATCCTGTTAATGTGATTCGTACTTATCTGTCAAACAGCGTTCGTTTGGCCTACGACCATGGACCTTGTTAATGTCATTCGCACTTATCTGTCAAACAGCGTTCGTTTGGCCTACGACCATGGATCCTGTTAATGTCATTCGTACTTATCTGTCAAACAGCGTTCGTTTGGCCTACGACCATGGACCCTGTTTAAGTCATTCGCACTTATCTGTCAAACAGCTTTCGTTTGGCCTACGACCATGGATCCTGTTAATGTGATTCGTACTTATCTGTCAAACAGCGTTCGTTTGGCCTACGACCATGGACCTTGTTAATGTCATTCGCACTTATATGTCAAACAGCGTTCGTTTGGCCTACGACCATGGATCCTGTTAATGTCATTCGCACTTATCTGTCAAACAGCTTTCGTTTGGCCTACGACCATGGATCCTGTTTATGTCATTCGCACTTATCTGTCAAACAGCTTTCGTTTGGCCTACGACCATGGACCCTGTTAATGTCATTCGCACTTATCTGTCAAACAGCGTTCGTTCGGCCTACGACCATGGATCCTGGTATGTCATTCGTACTTATCTGTCAAACATCGTTCGTTTGGCCTACGACCATGGACCTTGTTAATGTCATTCGCACTTATCTGTCAAACAGCGTTTGTTTGGCCCACGACCTTGGATCCTGTTAATGTCATTCGCACTTATCTGTCAAACAGCGTTCGTTTGGCCTACGACCATGGATCCTGTTAATGTCATTCGTACTTATCTGTCAAACAGCTTTCGTTTGGCCTACGACCATGGACCCTGTTAATGTCATTCGCACTTATCTGTCAAACAGCGTTCGTTTGGCCTACGACCATGGATCCTGTTAATGCCATTCGCACTTATCTGTCAAACAGCGTTCGTTTGGCCTACGACCATGGACCCTGTTAATGTCATTCGCACTTATCTGTCAAACAGCGTTCGTTTGGCCTACGACCATGGATCCTGTTAATGTCATTTGCACTTATCTGCCAAACAGCGTTCGTTTGGCCTACGACCATGGACCCTGTTAATGTCATTCGCACTTATCTGTCAAACAGCGTTCGTTTGGCCTACGACCATGGATCCTGTTAATGTCATTCGCACTTATCTGTCAAACAGCGTTCGTTTGGCCTACGACCATGGATCCTGTTAATGTCATTCGCACTTATCTGTCAAACAGCTTTCGTTTGGCCTACGACCATGGATCCTGTTAATGTCATTCGCACTTATCTGTCAAACAGCGTTCGTTTGGCCTACGACCATGGATCCTGTTAATGTCATTCGTACTTATCTGTCAAACAGCGTTCGTTTGACCTACGACCATGGATCCTGTTAATGTCATTCGTACTTATCTGTCAAACAGCGTTCGTTTGGCCTACGACCATGGACCTTGTTAATGTCATTCACACTTATCTGTCAAACAGCTTTCGTTTGGCCTACGACCATGGAACCTGTTAATGTCATTCGCACTTATCTGTCAAACAGCGTTCGTTTGGCCTACGACCATGGACCCTGTTAATGTCATTCGTACTTATCTGTCAAACAGCGTTCGTTTGGCCTACGACCATGGATCCTTTTAATGTCATTTGCACTTATCTGTCAAACATCGTTCGTTTGGCCTACGACCATGGACCCTGTTAATGTCATTCGCACTTATCTGTCCAACAGCGTTCGTTTGGCCTACGACCATGGATCCTGTTAATGTGATTCGTACTTATCTGTCAAACAGCGTTCGTTTGGCCTACGACCATGGACCTTGTTAATGTCATTCGCACTTATCTGTCAAACAGCGTTCGTTTGGCCTACGACCATGGATCCTGTTAATGTCATTCGTACTTATCTGTCAAACAGCGTTCGTTTGCCCTACGACCATGGACCTTGTTAATGTCATTCGCACTTATCTGTCAAACAGCGTTCGTTTGGCCTACGACCATGGATCCTGTTAATGTCATTTGCACTTATCTGTCAAACAGCGTTCGTTTGGCCTACGACCATGGATCCTGTTAATGTCATTCGCACTTATCTGTCAAACAGCGTTTGTTTGGCCCACGATGTTGGATTCTGTTAATGTCATTCGCACTTATCTGTCAAACAGCGTTCGTTTGGCCTACGACCATGGATCCTGTTAATGTCATTCGTACTTATCTGTCAAACAGCTTTCGTTTGGCCTACGACCATGGACCCTGTTAATGTCATTCGCACTTATCTGTCAAACAGCGTTCGTTTGGCCTACGACCATGGATCCTGTTAATGCCATTCGCACTTATCTGTCAAACAGCGTTCGTTTGGCCTACGACCATGGACCCTGTTTATGTCATTCGCACTTATCTGTCAAACAGCGTTCGTTTGGCCTACGACCATGGATCCTGTTAATGTCATTTGCACTTATCTGCCAAACAGCGTTCGTTTGGCCTACGACCATGGACCCTGTTAATGTCATTCGCACTTATCTGTCAAACAGCGTGCGTTTGGCCTACGACCATGGATCCTGTTAATGTCATTCGCACTTATCTGTCAAACAGCGTTCGTTTGGCCTACGACCATGGATCCTGTTAATGTCATTCGCACTTATCTGTCAAACAGCTTTCGTTTGGCCTACGACCATGGATCCTGTTAATGTCATTCGCACTTATCTGTCAAACAGCGTTCGTTTGGCCTACGACCATGGATCCTGTTAATGTCATTCGTACTTATCTGTCAAACAGCGTTCGTTTGGCCTACGACCATGGATCCTGTTAATGTCATTCGTACTTATCTGTCAAATAGCGTTCGTTTGGCCTACGACCATGGATCCTGTTAATGTCATTCGTACTTATCTGTCAAACAGCGTTCGTTTGGCCTACGACCATGGACCTTGTTAATGTCATTCGCACTTATCTGTCAAACAGCTTTCGTTTGGCCTACGCCCATGGAACCTGTTAATGTCATTCGCACTTATCTGTCAAACAGCGTTCGTTTGGCCTACCACCATGGACCCTGTTAATGTCATTCGTACTTATCTGTCAAACAGCGTTCGTTTGGCCTACGACCATGGATCCTTTTAATGTCATTTGCACTTATCTGTCAAACATCGTTCGTTTGGCCTACGACCATGGACCCTGTTAATGTCATTCGCACTTATCTGTCCAACAGCGTTCGTTCGGCCTACGACCATGGATCCTGTTAATGTGATTCGTACTTATCTGTCAAACCGCGTTCGTTTGGCCTACGACCATGGACCATGTTAATGTCATTCGTACTTATCTGTCAAACAGCGTTCGTTTGGCCTACGACCATGGATCCTGTTAATGTCATTCGTACTTATCTGTCAAACAGCGTTCGTTTGGCCTACGACGGTGGATCCTGTTAATATCATTCGCACTTATCTGTCAAACACCGTTCGTTTGGCCTACGACCATGGATCCTGTTAATGTCATTCGCATTTATCTGTCAAACAGCTTTCGTTTGGCCTACGACCATGGACCCTGTTAATGTCATTCGCACTTATCTGTCAAACAGCGTTCGTTTGGCCTACGACCATGGATCCTGTTAATGTCATTCGCACTTATCTGTCAAACAGCGTTCGTTTGGCCTACGACCATGGACCCTGTTAATGTCATTCGCACTTATCTGTCAAACAGCGTTCGTTTGGCCTACGACCATGGATCCTGTTAATGTCATTTGCACTTATCTGTCAAACAGCGTTCTTTTGGCCGACGACCATGGACCCTGTTAATGTCATTCGCTCTTATCTGTCAAACAGCGTTCGTTTGGCCTACGACCATGGACCCTGTTAATGTCATTCGTACTTATGTGTCAAACAGCGTTCGTTTGGCCTACGACCATGGATCCTGTTAATGTCATTTGCACTTATCTGTCAAATATCGTTCGTTTGGCCTACGACCATGGACCCTGTTAATGTCATTCGCACTTATCTGTCAAATAGCGTTCGTTTGGCCTACGACCATGGACCCTGTTAATGTCATTCGCACTTATCTGTCAAACAGCGTTCGTTTGTCCTACGACCATGGATCCTGTTAATGTCATTCGTACGTATCTGTCAAACAGCGTTCGTTTGGCCTACGACCATGGATCCTGTTAATGTCATTCGTACTTATCTGTCAAACAGCGTTCGTTTGGCCTACGACCATGGATCCTGTTAATGTCATTCGTACTTATCTGTCAAACAGCGTTCGTTTGGCCTACGACCATGGACCTTGTTAATGTCATTCGCACTTATCTGTCAAACAGCGTTCGTTTGGCCTACGACCATGGATCCTGTTAATGTCATTTGCACTTATCTGTCAAACAGCGTTCGTTTGTCCTACGACCATGGATCCTGTTAATGTCATTTGCACTTATCTGTCAAACAGCGTTCGTTTGTCCTACGACCATGGACCCTGTTAATGTCATTCGCACTTATCTGTCAAACAGCGTTCGTTCGGCCTACGACCATGGACCCTGTTAATGTCATTCGCACTTATCTGTCAAATAGCGTTCGTTTGGCCTACGACCATGGACCCTGTTAATGTCATTCGCACTTATCTGTCAAACAGCGTTCGTTTGTCCTACGACCATGGATCCTGTTAATGTCATTCGTACTTATCTGTCAAACAGCGTTCGTTTGGCCTACGACCATGGACCCTGTTAATGTCATTCGTACTTATCTGTCAAACAGCGTTCGTTTGGCCTACGACCATGGATCCTGTTAATGTCATTCGTACTAATCTGTCAAACAGCGTTCGTTTGGCCTACGACCATGGACCTTGTTAATGTCATTCGCACTTATCTGTCAAACAGCGTTCGTTTGGCCTACGACCATGGATCCTGTTAATGTCATTCGCACTTATCTGTCAAACAGCGTTCGTTTGGCCTACGACCATGGACCCTGTTAATGTCATTCGCACTTATCTGTCAAACAGCTTTCGTTTGGCCTACGACCATGGATCCTGTTAATGTCATTTGCACTTATCTGTCAAACAGCGTTCGTTTGGCCTACGACCATGGACCCTGTTAATGTCATTCGCACTTATCTGTCAAACAGCGTTTGTTTGTCCTACGACCATGGATCCTGTTAATGTCATTCGTACTTATCTGTCAAACAGCGTTCGTTTGGCCTACGACCATGGATCCTGTTAATGTCATTCGCACTTATCACTCAAACAGCGTTCGTTTGGCCTACGACCATGGATCCTGTTAATGTCATTCGCACTTATCTGTCAAACAGCGTTCGTTTGGCCTACGACCATGGACCCTGTTAATGTCATTCGCACTTATCTGTCAAACAGCGTTCGTTTGGCCTACGACCATGGACCCTGTTCAAGTCATTCGCACTTATCTGTCAAACAGCGTTCGTTTGGCCTACGACCATGGATCCTGTTAATGTCATTTGCACTTATCTGTCAAACATCGTTCGTTTGGCCTACGACCATGGACCCTGTTAATGTCATTCGCACTTATCTGTCAAACAGAGTTCGTTTGGCCTACAACCATGGATCCTGTTAATATCATTCGCACTTATCTGTCAAACAGCGTTCGTTTGGCCTACAACCATGGAACCTGTTAATGTCATTCGCACTTATCTTTCAAACAGCGTTCGTTTGGCCTACGACCATGGACCCTGTTAATGTCATTCGTACTTATCTGTCAAACAGCGTTCGTTTGGCCTACGACCATGGATCCTGTTAATGTCATTTGCACTTATCTGTCAAACATCGTTCGTTTGGCCTACGACCATGGACCCTGTTAATGTCATTCGCACTTATCTGTCAAACAGCGTTCGTTTGGCCTACGACCATGGACCCTGTTAATGTCATTCGCACTTATCTGTCAAACAGCGTTCGTTTGTCCTACGACCATGGATCCTGTGAATGTCATTCGTACGTATCTGTCAAACAGCGTTCGTTTGGCCTACGACCATGGATCCTGTTAATGTCATTCGTACTTATCTGTCAAACAGCGTTCGTTTGGCCTACGACCATGGATCCTGTTAATGTCATTCGTACTTATCTGTCAAACAGCGTTCGTTTGGCCTACGACCATGGACCTTGTTAATGTCATTCGCACTTATCTGTCAAACAGCTTTCGTTTGGCCTACGACCATGGAACCTGTTAATGTCATTCGCACATATCTGTCAAACAGCGTTCGTTTGGCCTACGACCATGGACCCTGTTAATGTCATTCGTACTTATCTGTCAAACAGCGTTCGTTTGGCCTACGACCATGGATCCTGTTAATGTCATTTGCACTTATCTGTCAAACATCGTTCGTTTGGCCTACGACCATGGACCCTGTTAATGTCATTCGCACTTATCTGTCAAAGAGCGTTCGTTTGGCCTACGACCATGGATCCTGTTAATGTCATTCGTACTTATCTGTCAAACAGCGTTCGTTTGGCCTACGACCATGGACCCTGTTAATGTCATTCGTACTTATCTGTCAAACAGATTGTTACTTTTATGAATTCATCATTTATTGCTTCATTTTTTATCTCTTGTAGTGTGACGGGGAGGTTTCGAACTGTACAACATAGTACTGTCTTGATATCTTCTTCATGTCGTAGGGCAGCGGTTACAGAATCTTCCAATGGCTCTGTTTTCGTTGGTATAAGTCTCGACAGACCATCCGCATGCCCGATTATTTTCGTTGGTAGATACTCCAATCTGAAATTGTAGTTCAGTAGAATTATACCCCATCTTAGCAACCTATTGGCAGTGTAAACCGGTAGACCTTTTTTCGAACCAAATATTGTTAATAACGGCTTGTGATCCGTCTGTAGAGTAAAACATCTACCATAGATATATCTATGGAATCTTGTGACTGCAAAAATAATTTTCAGAGTTTCTTTCTCTATTTGTGAGTAATTTTTCTCTGCTGGTAGTAAATTCTAGAAGCATGCGCGATGGGTTTTATTGTCTCATCCGGCATTTTATGCAGTAGTGTATACTGTATAAAATGCCGGATGGGACAATAAAACCCATCGCGCCCTGACTCCATAGGCGCTCGCGTCACTTGCTACAATTATTTCTAATTTTGGATCGTAGTGTGCCAAAAATAAATCCGAAGTTAACGTCTTAATTATTTTGTCAAACGTTTTTTGGCATTCATCTGTCCACTCCCAAACTTTTTCTTTCTTCAGCAGTTCGTTCAGTCGTGCGTAAAGTTTATGCATGTGAGGAATGAATTCCTGGTAGTAATTCACTAAGCCTAGAAAACTTTGTAATTCTGTTATGTTCTTTGGAACTAGCATTTTTTTTATTGCCTTTGCCCTTTCAGGGTTTGGTTGTCTTCCTTCTTGATCGATGATATGGCCCAGGTATTTTATTTCCTTCATAAAAAAATCGCACTTGTTTTCTTTTATCTTGAACCCATAGCTTTGTATTTTCCTGAACACCTCTTGTACGTGTTCCCAGTGTTGTTCAACACTTTCACTATTTATCAATACGTCATCCAGGTAAGCAATCGTGTACTCTAGCTCGGCGAGCATAGTATTCATTGTCTGTTGGAATATATCCGGGGCAACCTTAATCCCAAATGGTAATCTTTGGTATTTGTATAATCCTTTGTGTGTGTTTATGCACAGTAATTTTGAAATTTCTTCATCGACTGGAATTTGTAGGTACGCTTCACTTAAATCTATTTTTGAAAAAAAATTTCCGCCGTTTAATTTTGTGAATACTTCTTCTGGACTGGGTAGAGGATAGTGGTAGTCTTTTATCGCTGCGTTCAAACCCGTTGAGAAATCAACGCATACTCGAATCTCCTCCGATTTCTTTTGACGTAAACTGTAGGTGCGGCCCATTGACTGTATTCTACTTTTGTCAATATGTCAGTGTTTTCGAGTCTAGCCAATTCTTGATCTATTTTTTCTATTGAAGCAAACGGTACGCTCCTTTTTTTTTCTTGAAGATAGGTTGAATGTTTTCTTTTATTTCTATATTTGCTTTCATTTTTTTACATCTTCCTAGACCTGCTGAAAATACTTCGGGGAAACTCTCTTTTAGTTTCTCTTTTAATTTATCTGCCTCGTTCGATAAACTTTTTACATTTTGGCAGTACGTACTTATTGGTAAATCCCAAAATTCGAATTTTTGCATCCAGTCCGTTCCGAATAAGTTTTCTGTATTTCTTAACACATACATTTTTAATTTTTTGGTCATTCCATTAAATGTCACATTTGTAATCACTTCACCCTCAAATTCTATTTTTCTCCCAGTTACCGATCTAGCAATTTTATCGGTTCTTAACATGGTAGGTTTGTTCAGTTTTCTCCATGTTTGTACGTTAATAATAGTTAAGTCCGAGCCAGAATCCAAATGTAGTCTGACTTTTGTGTTTTGTATTTCTACTTGCACGTATTTTCTTATGTTAGTCTCATCCGCTTGGTCAGTCCTCGTGATTCATATTCTGCTTTTGGTTTCTCTTCTAGTCC
>OZ038493.1:71012173-71374673 GCA_964036315.1 Acanthosepion esculentum | reverse complement strand
TTTACATATATACCTAGGTATATAATTGTCAGAAAATTATTTAAGAAAACTTTTACCTACATACCCACATACACATATATCAACATATGAATAAAGATTGCTAACCAAAATTAAATGATCAAAAAATATAAATAGCATCATACACAATGATACATATAGATAATCATTCCATTTAGATTTCATGTCCGAAGTTAATGATCCAAGATGGAACTGTCACAGGTAACAACACGTTGTAAAACCGTGTTTAAGTTTTAAATTTTTTCTTATGTCTACATTTGTAAATGATCTCGTTCCGAACTAGCAACTCATCTTGATTTTTATCTTTAATAATATTTTTTCCGCAATGCATAAATCACACCGATCGCGGAAGTTATTAGGGGTTCTAGCTCTTGATAAAAATCTCCATTCGAAATGCGGGGTTAATCCCTTATCCACCAGATCCCAGTAGTGTTTGGATAAGGAAGTTAGATACTTGAGGTATCGATATTTAAAAGAGCGTCTATGGTTGTATAGACGCTGCTTCCAATCACCGGCGGATATACCTATATAACTTTTTTTCTGGTTGATATTTTCCTTGGGGAAGATTGTTGCCTCGTATACTACATTTTCATACATACATTTCCCCCCGATTGGACAATTGTCTCTACTCCTACAATTGCATGTGGGGCCATTAGGTCGAGTTTCATTACTAAGGTAGTTTTAAAGAATTTTACAATTGTGGGAAGATATAATTTTCTTCATATTCCCTACTCATGAATAACTAATTTTCAGTGTTTTCCTATTGAAAATATTATGTAGTGGATGTTTACTATGAAAGTGTTTATCTATTAATCTTAGGAAGAAACTTCGTATATCAATGTTAGAAAGTCTGCAATATGGTGGGTTAAACCATATCACTTTCCTCTTTCTGTTTTTAGGTCTTTTATTATTATCATTTTCTAGTTCTACGTTATCATTTAATTCCTGTCTAAACCCACTATTTTTTAGGGCCTTGTTGTATATAAATTTATTATCGTTAAAGATTTTTGGTTATTTATTCTCGTATTGACAGTTCTGGGTATGTGATCTATTACAGATTTCAGGTGGTTAGAGTGGACATTGGATATCCGACCAACTTTATGGATATCATTAAAAAAGTTGATTATTTTCAGGTTGGAAGATATTTCAATCTTAAGGCCTAGGTATTTGAAGGTCCTAATTATCCTCTTATGTAAGCTGGAAGTCAAGGAACCATTGCTATTCGGGACAATGATTAGGCCGTCATCTCTATAAATTCCAATTACTCTACTCAAGGTGTCTAAAATATATATGACCACTAAATCTGCAATTTGGGCAGAGTCGAAAGCTCCCATAGGGACATCGAAACTTTCATTATCCTTCTTCACCCAAGTGGCGTCATTGTATGTAAGTATTGATCTTCTTGACGCTAAAATAATGTCCAGATCATTTTCCGTTATTTCGGTATATCCTTTAGCGAAATTAAGGATGTTAATTAATAGTTCCTCCGAAATAGAAGGGTAAAAATCCAAGATGTCAAATTGGATGAAGGTGGCATGTCTTTTATTGGGGATCTTTCGGAACCATTTAATCGTCTCGGTCGAGTCTTTCCAAAGATTGATTGGATATTTATCCAGGACACATGTTATTTTTCTTAAGAATACTCTTAGAAATTAATCCCAACTCAGATTTAGAGAGATTAATTGGACGAGACTGCACACTATTGATAAAGTTCGGTTTATGATCTTTGAAGAGAATGTATGCATCTTTCATATTAAATTTACCCATTCTGTCAGCAACTCCACATTTGTTAGCAAATTTGCAGATGTTTTCATTGATAGAGGATAATGTGCTATTGTCTTTGTCTTTCTTATAAGAGCTGATAATTTTGTCAGTGACGAGTTTGTCATATTCAGAGGGTTTAATTTTATAGATATTTTTTGATTTGTCGGCTTTAATCCATAATTTTCTGGAGTTTTTTTTATGTTTTTAATGTCTTTACCAATTTCTGAACTTAATCTCATTAATTAAATTAAGCAAATCACCTTCAAAAGGTTGTTACACGGTGGAGTTTTCTGGGATTTCAGGTTGTAAGTTTCATGATTTGGCTCTTGGTCATTTTGGGGATTTCAGGAGAAAAATGTTTTCCACCTTATTCTTTTAATAAGGTCAATTTGTTTTTGAATTTGTAAGTCTGATGAATTGGATCGTAATTACGATTCCAATGTAATAAATTATAACCATGGAATATTAGTGTTTAAGCCTTTTTATATATATATATATATATATATATATATATATATATATATATATATATATATATATATATATATATATATATATGATGGAATTTCCCATCGAGTTCGATGTATGAGGTTCCGACGACCACGAACTAATTATCTGCATGCCTATGACGGGCATAACTTTTGAGACCAGCTCGAGAATTGCACAAAAGATCACAAACTGTACAGGAGAATGCATCGTGTCCAAGTGCAGCAGGAACATTGTAGAACTTTTGGTATGCGATCATCACTCATCCTTGACACATGGCCAGCCCATAGTTGTGATTGCATTGTGAAGGTCTCGGTGGTACCAATCTTGCATTTCTCAATAAAGTCGGCATTTGACACTCGATCATCAAAAGTTAGACCACAGATTGTACTGAGACAACCTTTATGGAAGACATCTAATCGATTAGTGTGCCATACTTAAGGTGTCCAAGTTTCAGAGCCATACAAAAGAGTTGACAAAACGACAGCTCTGTACACTTGAATTTTAGTGCAAAGCTTTATTCCCCTTTCGTCCCACAACCTATGACGCAGCGAACCAAAGGAAGCGCTGGATTTTGCAATGCGATTAACAATCTCGTCATCAAGTGATACACTTGAATTTACCATGCTGCCGAGGTATTTGAAAGATTCCACATACTTGAGATTCTTTCCATCAACTTGCAAAGGGACCTCAGGAAACTTACGAACAGAGGGTTTCTGCTTTACACCTCTAATTTGCTTCGGTGTCGGGCAAAATTGATGAACAACTTCAGTTTTCTTGATGCTGATAGTAAGTCCGAATGCCTTGCATGCCGTAGAAAACCGGTTGAGTAAATCTTGAGCTTCCTCTAAAGAGTTAGCTACAAGGGCAGCGTCATCTGCAAAAAGTAGCTCGCATATAATACTGGTACGTAGAAGTGTTTTGGACTTAAACCGCTGATGATTAAACAGTCCTCCATTAGTTCGAAAATGAAATTTAATGCCAGTTTTTGTATCCCGAAAAGCATACCCCAGCATCACCGAGAAGAACAGTGCAAACAAAACAGGCACCATGACACAGGCTTGCTTAGTTCCATTAGTGACATCAAATGGTTCAGAATGCTGACCATGAGATATAACACTAGTTTGCATACCGACATGAAATGATGACATTCAATATGTTATCAGGAATACCAAGTTTCTTCATAACTTTCCAGAGTGCTTCTCTGTTTATCAAAAGCCTTAGTAAGGTCCACAAATACCATAAATAGCTCCATGTTTCGCTCACGAACCTTCTCTGCAACCTGAGGTAGGGCAAAATCATGTCGATAGTGCCACGACCGGAGTGAAATCCACACTGAGATTCAGGGTAGATGGCGTCGACAATGTGTTTTAAAATTCTGTTGAGGATGAGACTCGCCAAGATTTTTCCGATGATAGACAAAAGTGAGATGTCCCTATGGTTATCGCATACTGTTTTAAGACCTTTTTTCTTGTAGAAGTGTTGCACGGAGGCATTTTTGAAGTCCTGAGGAACGTGGCCTGATCTCCAAATTTGAATGAACAGATCGTGCAGTAGCTTACAAAATGTATGCCCTACATGTTTGGGATAGCAGGGATAGCATCCTCGCCAGGAAAAGCTCCTGGCGATATCTGTTTGATAGAAGCTTGCACTTCCAGAAAAGTGGGTTCCAGAGATAACTCAGGAATTTCAGAATGTTTTGTTACAGCGGACAGAGCTTCGTCATCTGTGTTTGAGCACTGTTTCAAAATGATCTCTCCAGCGCTGAAGTATGGCTTTTTTATCAGTTAGGAGAGTATCCCCATCATTGGCTAGAATCAGCGAGACACCGTGCTTTTGGTGACCATACACTGCTTTTAAACCACCATAAAAAGCTTTTGAGTCCTTTTAGTCAGCAGCCATTTGGAGTTGAGTAGCTTTGGCTGACCACCAACTCTCTTTCATTTCTGAGTGCACATTGTACTCTTGCTTCACACACTTTGTAGTTGGCTTGTTTTGACTGTTTTGTTTTGACTCGGGTAGACTTCCTGATATTGTCGGTCTGGAGGGGACGATCCCAGCGTGCGGCACATTTGGAAAGTGTCCGAAAATCATACCACGGGTTGAATGAAATTGGCAGACAGAACTCTTGGGGGCCGTCAATAGCTGTGCTAGCACGAAGTCACAAGTCATCGTGGGTTCGAGTGTGCTGGCTTTGTTCAGATTGTTGATCACGCTAGATAACACGCTCTCTCCCAGAAAATGTAGCCAAGGTCTGCTCAGCATAGTTGCAGTATAAACCACAGGTGGACTTTGTTGTGTTGAACAAACACAAATGTGCCTGAGCGAGCGTCTGCAATAGGGATTGGTTAGCCGTCCTAATAGATGGGTATACTCGAATACGAGTGGGCAGCTATTATTATATGTATGTATGTAAATATATATGTGTATATATATATATATATATATATATATATATATATATATATATATATATATAGTAATGGTACAATATGGTGAGCCGTATGGAATTTTCAGGAGGATATAGATCCAGGTAGAGCTCTATGTTAAAAGTCAGAGCAAAATTATTATCAATGAAAGAATATCAAACACTTAAAATTCCATAGGTAATAAGTTCTATTTCATGAGATCTCTAAAAAAACAACTCACAATCTTCAAGAACTAGAAACAAATCACAAATGAAATGGAAAAAATATTCAGAGAGAGAGAGAGAGAGAGAGAGAGAGAGGGGTAAATGACATACTGACTTCAGTATATCATATGAGGATGGTGGAAAGGCTTAAAGTGTAATTAGTTCAGTGTGAATCTGAAACAATCCCGTCTGTTTAAGTCAACGGCCAAATTTCGATGCTGATATATTTCATTCAAAAAATTATTTGTAAATAATATTAAAAGAGGATATTTTTAAAGAATTCGAAATTTGTGAAAAAATTTTCATAACCAAGAAATTTAAATTAAAATACTGAAGAAATTTGAATTAAATGAATATTAGTCATATTCAGAGAAGCATATTTATAAAGGTCACACATTGTTTAAAAAAAAGAATGTATAAACATAAAAATGTCTTAAAATAATTGTCAGACTTTGTCCATTTCATAATGTGTGACGTCATTTGTTTACATTTGGATACGCATCGAGCAGATATGAATGTATGTGAGAAAATCATGGAAGATTGTAGTTTAAAAACAGTCAAATCGACCTTGCTAACCGAAACGCTCCTCTGTGGCGAAATTGGTAAAAGCACGTCAGGCTATATGACAGTTCCGTATAGGATACAGGCTCGATTCCTGTCGGAAGACGCATATTTTCTATGACAATTTCTCGGACATTCAGGCCGGTAAATGTTGTTAATACTGTTTATTATTATTTAATACTGTTAATACAGAGCATTTACTTAAATGTATCTATAAAAAAAAAGAATGTATAAACATAAAATTGTCTTAAAATATATATATATATGTATATGCATATACATATATATATTTATATATGTATATATATAAATGTATATATGTGCATGTATATATAACTATATATGTGCATGCATATATACATATATATATAGATGTATATATACATTATATATATACATGTATAAATATGTATATATATGCATATATATATGTACATATGTCTATATATATATACATGTACATATATATATACATGTATGTATATATATATGTATATATATGTATATATAAGTATATATTTATGTTTATATATATATGTATATATATATATGTATATATACGCATGTATATATATATATATGTGTATATATACGTGTGTATATACATGTATATATATGTATATATATATATATATATATATATATATATATATATATATATATATATATATTAAGGGATTTGTTTTTTTCTTGCTTCCTCACAAGTTATTTAATGTTTTGTTCCAGGTTGTTAAACTCATCATGGTATTTGTTTTTATTTGGAGATATGTTAGTGGTCGTTTTAGTTTTATCAGTAATATTAGAAGATATTATTGGGTTAGTTCATTATTGGTAAGGAGGGGGTTGATGTTTGTTATTGGAGGATTAGTTATTAAATATATTTGATATGTTTCCACCAGTATTAACAAAAAATCTATCTGAAAATTTACCTTTGAACTAAATATCAATAACTAAATACCATTTCTAGACGTACTCATAGAGGACAACCGAATGTGCTTGACAAAAAGCAATCAACTGGGATCCTACTTTAACAACCTGAACCCAGACATTAAGAAGCTTTTGAGGGAAGCAAGAAAAAACTGAGAAAAATATCATCAAATGTAAGTTTATAAAATGGTGTTTAATAATGCATGCCTTAATAACGACATGCTGCCTAAATACACATATTTTAAACTATATATATATATATATATATATATATATATATATATATATATATATATATATATATATTAGGTCATCCCATAAGTTCTGTCCGAATTTTAACTTTTTGTTAAAATGAACGAAATTTAAAGAGTATTTTATAATGTCTAATGGAACTGAACATTATTTTTATGTTTAGATGCATTTAAACTGATCAAATTTTATTTCAGAGAACAATAAAATTAAATTTTGTTTGATTAAAACCCTCTTAACATGGAAGTACCCAAGAGTCATTTGAGGCACATAATGCTTTATGAGTTCAAGAAAGGAAACTCAGCAGCCGAAGCGGCTAGAAACATTCACTCAGTTTATGGAGGGGAATGTGTGAATGAAAGAACTTGCAGAAGATGGTTTGCAAAATTCAGAGGTGGAGATTTCACCCTTGAAGATGAAGATCGAAACGTTCGCCCAGTTGAGTTTGATGAAAAGCTTCTTGAAGCAGCCCTTGAAGAAAATCCTGCTTTATCAGTTGAGGAATCGGCAGTGGTTCTCAGTTCAAACTATGCAACTGTTCGTCGTCATCTTCAACAACTTGGAAAAGTTCCTAAACTTTGAAAATCGGTGCCTCATGAATTGTCTGAAAACAACCTCAAATCTCGAGTTGACATCTGCTCTTCTCTCCATTCTCGCCAACTTGTTTCACCTTTTTTGGATAGACTTGTGACTGGCGACGAAAAATGGATCTTTTATCGAAATGTTAAGCGTCGTAGTTTCATTCACACATTCAAAGGATAAGGTAAGTCACTTTTATCGAACAGCAAAGTATATAGACACATGTATATATATATGTATATATATGCATGTATATATACACATATATATACATGTATATATACATATACATACACATATATCCATATATATTAGGTCATCCCATGAGTTATGTGTATATATACATGCATATATATACATATATATATACATGTGTCTATATACTTTGCTGTTCGATAAAAGTGACTTACCTTATCCTTTGAATTTAGCTCAACTTTCGTTTCATTGGAGAAGAGAACATTCACCAGTCTTCTACGGTGAATGTTTTGTAATAGTGAGCCCATTCAAATCTCTTGGCTTTGTTGGCTTTGCTTATTAGCAATTATTATTCTCTCATAGACTTGCCTGCTTTTGAAAGGGCAATAATAGATGCCTTAAGTGGTTCTGATGCGTGTTTGTACCCTTTCATCTGGTTAGTGACTTGAGTGGATATTTCAAGCTGTTTTTATACTGTATGAAGATTTCTGGAATATTCTGGAATACTCTAGATTTAATTTAAGCTGTTCTAGAATTCTCTAGAATATTGTTCTGAGTGTATTGTAAGATAGTTTTCAATATTTTGTCAAAAGATCTTTAAATTTACCAGTTTGAATAAAATGCGATATCTGAGTCACTGAGTTTTTTCCTAAATCTCATTTATATCCAAATGTATAATTATCAATAGAATAGCTTAGGGTGAATAAACTTTTTTCCTAGGTGGTCGGGAAGGGGTCTTTCTATTAGTAAGATTAAAAATTATTTTAACCACCAAAAATCAGGTGAGTCACTTTTATCGAACAGCACTGAACATGTATATCTATACATGTATATATATATACATCTCTATATATTTACATGTATATATATATACATGTATATATATACACCTGTATATACATGTATATATATAAATGTATATACATATGTATATGCATATGTATATATATGTATATGTATATAAGTATATATATATATATGTATACATATATGTATATATATATTTGTGTATATGTATGTGTATATATATTTGTGTGTATATATATATATATATATGCATGTATATGTATATATATATGTATATATATGTTTATATATATATATAATATATTATATGTATATATAATATATTATATGTGTATATAATATATTATATGTGTATATATATGTATATATGTTTATATATATGTATATATATATGTATGTGTATATATGCATGTATCTGTATGCATGTATGTGTATGTATATGTATGTATATATATATATATATATATACATGTATATATATATATACATGTATATATATACATGTGTACATATTCATGTATATATAGATGTGTATATATATATGTATATATACATGTGTATATATACATATATATACATATATAATTATATTAGATATATAATATATATATTATATTTATAGTATGCATATATAATATATATATATATATTTATAGATATGTCATATATATATATTCATATATATATTATATATGTTTATATTCTATTATATATATATGTATTATATACTATATTATATATAGTATATAATTTGTATGATATACTATATTATACACAATATATAAAACATACATGTGTGACATATATAATATATTATATCTGTGCATATATATATATATATATATATATATATATATATATATATATATATATATAATGGAAATAAAATATGTAATATCCATTTACCCCTCACGTTAAAAAAAACAAAATCTCTCAGCCTACCTTTTTCACCTCACTCAACAAAGCTTGCATTGAGGGAATACATATCACAATATAAAATATAAATGGAATATAATGTTCAATATTAAGAACACTAGAATACATCAGTGAGACACTAAAATACAAAGATAGACATTAGAATGCAAGAATATATACCTATGAATCTGTGGAATGTTACATTCTAATGGAGTTGTATTGTCAACACTATGTATGTTTCTGCCATTATGGAGCCTTTTGTAAAATTTCCAAATTGTGCCATCAATCACTGGATCTTTCACAATATTGTGTCATGCTTGCTCACTTTTGAATCTCAAGGCATTAGAAACAAATTATGTTAGATCCAGACAGCCCACCCTCTGTAAAGAGAGGGAGTGTTTGTTAGGACTTGACATTATTTCAATCTAGATTTTTCTGCCTTTAATATTGCACATTATCTGGTTTTTATATTTTATATCGTGATTGTTATTCCCTTGATCCAGTTTTGTAGATTTAGAGCAAACCTGGTCGGCTAGTTGTTTTTATTTTTTGATCATAAAGTATAAAATTGGTCTTATTTTCTTTTATTTCCATAATAAAGTTCTGTACCCCAAAGAAAATTATGAAATATAGTATGTAACATATATTATATACTATATTATATATATATATTATGTAAAATATATATATATATTATGTAAAATATATAATAGTATATATATATATATATATAGTATATATTCTGTAAAATATAATATAGTATATATATATTATGTAAAATATATATATTATATATATATATATATATATTTTGTAATGTATGTTATATACTATATTATATATATTGTCTAATATATATTATATACTATATTATATATATTATGTAATATATATTATATACTATATTACATATATAATATATATTATATACTATATTATATAATATATATTATATACTATATTATATATATTATATAATATATTTTATATATATTATATATATTACACATATTTTATAATATGTGATATATATATATACATATATAATAATGTCTAAAATTTCCATTTCAGTCTATGGAATTATTGATGCATATTGTGCTTAAGAAGGTGAAAGAAGAATGTGAAGTTAGAAAGTGGCAACTCTGTATCTGATACAGGTTATTTTTCAATTCAAATTCTTTCCTTTGTCTACCAAAGTAATTAACATTTTTCATGTCATTTTACTCTGTTAGTATATATATAAAAAATTGTTTTTGTTATTGTTGTCACATGGTGACATGGTTTAAAGTGAAAGGATATGAATATCAGAAAGCTTTTTTATTTTTCTCATTAATTAGTTATTTTTAACAGCTGATTTTATGTATTGTAAAGAAGACATTGAATTTTTTCTGTGAGTCTAAATAATTGAACTAATGCTTACTCACTTCCCTGATAACTACAGTCTTCAAAAATTTAAATACAACGTCAACCTTCTTCTGTTGATTTGAACCCCATTCATCTTTTATCCTTTCCTCAATCCCCCACCATATTCAGTCTTTTCCTGAATCCCCCACCATATTCAGTCTTTTCTCTCACTTTTACTCTCTTGTACTAGTGGCACTCCCACCTGGCTGGGGGTAAAATATTTAGCTTTTGAAATGTTAGCTTGGTGTGTATTTAAATTTGGGTATAATGATGAAAGTTGGCAGTGAAATGTGTAATATTATGTTATATCTGCAAATGTATGGACCTTGCATTCTTTGTGTTTTATGAATATGTGATATAAAGAAATGTCAGGTGGATATTTAGTGTATGTTGATTATCAATATTGTTTCTAGGTATTTTTTCCATAAGTGGTAGTATAGATTTTTTTATGCTAAAGTAGCACTTTTGAAACCAAAGTTATGACTTCTTTTGTTTCTATATGATACTAATTAATGCTGGTTGCACAGTAAATTTAGACATAAAAATGTTAATTTGTTAAAATAGTGAAAAATTTAAACAGAACTTAAATGAAACTAATTGATTATCTTTCAATAACACCTACACTATATAACCTGCCTGAAACACATAAAACTAATATACCAATTGAACCCATTGTATCCATCATTAACAAGTACTCTGGTGATATAATCAAGGAGTAGAAAAAATCTAAGAAAACAAGATTATGGTGAGTCTTAACAGCTTAAAAATACCACTCCACTAAATCTAAAAAAAATCTTTAATGATCAACAAAATTATATTTGTACCAGTTAATTATTAATCATTGATTTTGAACAACAATTCATTACAAACAAAAATTCAAGATATAATCCCTCATGAACATACTTTTGTGTGTCTATTGGAAGTTTTAAAATCTGGTCCATTTCAATATATCATATCTAAAAAACCCATTTACCTCAGATATATAGATGATGTTTTGTTAATATATTGCAAAACAAATCGAATAATATCAAATCTGCTATTAAAATTGCACAAAGAATTAAATAATACCCTACCTTTTCTTGACATTCTATTAATCTGAAATAATAACAAATCAAATTTCAAGGTTTACTGAAAACTGATAAATAAAAACAACCTAATTAACTTTTATTCCCATCACAACAAAATAAAATCTGGATTATAAGTTTCTATCTAAGAGCTGTATAAGAGAATATACAGTCCTGAATACCTAAAAGAAAATTATACTGAAAAAAACAACAAAATCTAAACTTTTAAACTTATTCATTCTTGATGTGAGAAGAAAAGCATACAAAATCCATTAAAGTAAATGCAATAAACAATTAAAATACTAAGTTTATAATTCCACCAACAAATCTTTGTCTACTGAACTTGAAAACCATTTAACTATCCCAAACACTAAAATTATTGCCAGGTGCTCCAAGACAAAGATCTGGTCAGCAAGAAATATAAAATAAACAGTGTATTGGAAGCTAAGATATACAAGATATACTACTTACAATGAATGCCCTAAGGAATATATGGGCAAAGACTCTAGGTATTTATGAACACATTTCCACTGAGTCTATGTTGCACACTACCTGGCCCAGGAATTGAACTCACAATTACTGTCACCAAATTCACAAACCAACATTTTAACCCTGTAGGCTATTGTGCTATAAACCAATTCTCTACTTGCTTGAGGACTAGAAAATTGCCATAGTGTGTCTGCCTTATGTCAAGGACTTATTGGAAAAGATTCAAATCTTTGATCCATACAACATCAGGATAATATTCAGAAGCAGCTCTACACTTCAGAGAAATCTCTGCTGAGTAAAGCCTAATATGTGTGAGAACATGACCAAAAACTGTGTGTAACTCCATTCATTGCAGTTGTGGCAAAGAATATAGCAGTGAAACAAGCCACATCCTAAAAAATAGGACTGGAGGAACATTGAAAAGCTGTGATGAGGGGTGAGATAATGAAATGGAGCATGGCTGATCAGGTATGGAGGGAAAAGGGTAGTCAGCTCCTGCGGAATGAAGTGAAAATACTGTTCAAGGAAGAACACCAGAGTTAAATGTCTGAAAGAAAGGCCACGAGGACCTCCTTAGTAGACCTAACATAGAAATGAATACAACATGGGAGCCACTAATAAAGAAAGACAAATCTTCAGCAGCTGTAACAAAAGAGAAAAGCTTCAATTGGTGTGCAGTCAAGCATGACAAACAGCAACACTCATCAGCAGGTTAGGTTTAAAGCTCCAAGTTCTCTACAGAATTGTCCTATGGACTATAGACTAGAGCAGGGGTTGGCAACCTTTTGCTTACTATGTGCCTACTTAGTGTTTTAAAATCATTCAGTGTGCCAACAGCATACATATTTTTATATTAAGTCTAGGTCAATATACTTGTTCTACAATATATAGCATATATACTTTAGTATATATTAAAATTGAAACAGCTAAATATCTTCTTTGTGTTGTAGTAGTTATTGGTTTGGACTTTGTGATATAATTTGCAGCTGTGATACCATTGGAAATTGCTTGGTGTGCCATGTGTGGCATATGTGCTGTAGGTTGCCAACCTGTGGCCCAAAGGTTTACAGTGTAGGTTCATAAATTTGGTGACAGCAATTGAGAATTCAATCTCTGGGATGGGCAGTGTCTATTTGGACTCAGTGAAAATAGGGTGAACAATAAAAAAAACTAGACAAGATATCCCTAGACATGGGGAGTGTAGTAAAAACAGTCTGCCCTTGTACATTAAATAAAGAGTACAGTTCGAAATTCCCTGCAAATTACTCACATCAATATAAATCTGGTGAAGACTGGAGGAAACAACAGCTGGAATATTGTGATTAAAACAACAAAATTGAGGACAATAGTCCAAATGTAAATAATCAATTGAGTGTATTTAATCTAACAACTCTAAGCACAATCATTGACTTTCATTGACTTTTTGTACATCCATTTAATATTTTAAAAGTATTTTTGTATTTGGGTTTTTAAAGAAAATCATTTGTTATAAAAAGAACATGGAATCATCCAACTTAATATTTAATCATATCACTATACTATAGTACAGTCAATATGATTAAATATTAAGTGAAACACTAGTTATTAAGCACTTAGAAATGTCATATTTCATTTTAAAAGTATCATGCTGCTATTAATTGAAGAAATAAAGTGAACTTTTTTAAAGCTGTTCAGATGGAGTGAAGATTTAGGATGAACTACTTCATCAGTACATCTGCATTTAATTGTCCTAAAATTAAGATGTGCATTTCAATTGAAAAGAAAATTCTTTGTATTTCTACATTTTCATTTTTTTCTGTCCAAAATAAATAAGATCTCTAAGTGTTTGAATAATTCATTTTCCAGTGTTTGGTTAGTATATCTTCCCTTAGTCAATTGCCTGATTGAATATTATTAAAGCACATAACCTCAACACTCTTATTCAAATTTTAATTGTTAAAATTTAAAAAAAATGTATTTCCATTTCTAAAAGTTTTTTCACACTTATTTTTTGAAAGATTCATATTGAGATGTGAAATTTCCAGGATATTTCATATCAATTATGCCTTTCAAAGTGTGTTTCTCAGTTTCTATTACTTTTAAAAAGTAAACGCTTTTAGGTTATTTTTAAATGTGCTATAAATTGATCTCATATTAGAAAATATGTCACTTTTATTAATTTTTTTTAAGTGATATAACTGAGCAAGGAGTAGTTTTAATCAGTTGGAATATAGAATTTTTGCCTTATATTTTATTTACTCTCAATAGAAATTATAATTTATGAAACATCTTAGTGGGTACCTCTGCCTTCATAATTGTGAATTATTCTTAAAAATGTTGTCGTAAATCAACAAAACAAAACTCATCAACCTCAAATATTGTTTTAATAACATTAAAAAATTGTAAAGAAACTAAATTAGGTATCACCCTGAAAATATACTATTAGCATTTATGTCACTTCATACTGATTGTAATATAATTAGGCAGCCGAAAGCAATGTTTGGTTTATTCACAAATAATAGAACATTTTTAATTCTTTATTTTGACATTGACTTTACAGAAGAACATAGTTACTAGAAATAATCTTTGTTAGTTTATATCTAATATTTATTTCAGTTGCTTATTATCCCAACTACTTTTGACTGTCATTCTATGACCATTAGTAAACCTGAATTAGAAATAAATTGTAGTCTTTTGGTGACTCAAACTAGCATCATCACTTTAGAAACTTTGTTTATATATAACAGTTGCTCTATGCTTTGAGCTACTAGAGCCAAGATTAAATGCAAACATATAAATGTATTTATGTTTCTCCAACCTTATATTAAAGAATATTATTTATCTATTTTATTAAAATTAAAATAAATTTATGTGAAATGATTAAAAAAAAATATTTTTCAGACTATCAATTATATGGCTGTTGCTAAACAGTGTAGATTGGAAATAATGGCTGTAAAATGGTCTAAATAAATGAAAAGCAAGTGAAAATAGATGAAAGAAGTAAAAGAAAAAACTGATAATTAAAATTCAAGATAATCTTTTTAATATGTTTACTGTCATGTTCTACTCTTCTACAATATCTTAATCAATTTCATAATTACACCTGTCTAGAATATTTTATATTTCTCAGCAAAAAACTGCTCCTGGAGCTTATTCAGTCTTCCTGGGATTTAAAATTTGTTAAGATAATTCTTCAGAGACCTGAATAAATGGTAATCCAAAGATAGAATATTTGACAAATACAATGGAAGTGTAAAACCTTTTCAGCTAAGCTGTAATAATTTTTGCCTGGTCACTAAAGAAGGCAAATATTTCTGACAGAATATTATGTCCTTTTTATTAACTCTGGCCTTTTCATTTTTTACTACTTTTAATTGCTCTAGATGGGGGCAGTACTTATTCAAATCAATCGCTTGCTTCTAAAAATCATAGTTGTGATCTAATTACACCCATATACATGGTATCACCTTTTTGGATTAGTTGTGGTTCATTTTGCTTACCCCACAATTACTTGCATTGTAAATTGCCTGTCAAAATACAACAAATACAGTCCAGTAGTATGTTTTATTTTCTTCCACTTGCAAAACTTTGATATGGAATACCCACATCAAAGTGCCTGATATAGCCAAGCTGGTACAAGTGATTTTCACTTCTTGATTTGGGCAGTTGGCTTACATTGGCTATCTTCCTTATTATATAACAAGGATTAATTTTGCCTTAAAAATTAAAATAATCTCATGACAGTTACAATTCAAAGAAATAGAGTAAACCAGTAAACAAAGAATCACTTACCCCTCTTCACCTTTCTCCAATATTCATGTTATTTGTAACAATTTCTGTAGTGTAGACTCTTTTTTCTTGATACATTCATCAGATATCTGAGTACTTTGTAAAACTAATTTAAACTCTTCTATACCTAGCAATGAATTCCTTCTCTTTGTTGAGAAGATTCTAGAATACATATGCCTGACCTTGATGTTTACACCTGGAAAAATCTTCCAATGGCAAGGGAATCAGATAATTCTTTCTTTATTGCACTCTGGTAGCTATCTCTTGTTACTTTATTGCTCCCTTTCTTCTCAGGACTAAATATCTGATAGTATAATTGTGGCCCTCTCTTTCTCTCCTCATTCATCTGTGAACATTTTTGTGTTTGGTGATTGCTCATCATGTCAAGTGGCTTAATCATTCTAATGTTACTGATGTTGCCTGTATTCAGACTTTTAATTTTTCTGTTGTCTCAGTCAAATAGTGGATTTTCCTACACGTTTCTTTAATTCTGATCAATATGCTCCAGTTGAGCATCATTTAGCAAGAAATCTCATGCACAAAACTTTACAAACTACTTTTGTCGCCATCATTGATTCACAGTGTCCTCACCATAAATTGAACAATTTTAAAACTAAAATAAAAGGAAGCCTAACATACCAAATATTTTGTTTATTTTCTTGTGATGTTAGAATCAATAAATAGAAATAACCCAATAAAAATCAATAAATAGAAATACCGCAGCTTTGGAAAGTGAAAACAATGCACACCAAGACTTGTCAAACTGAAATTGAAAGCAATCTTTTTGAATGGAGTTAAACATTTTCTTCTATATGTTATGTCTCTTCAAGATGTGGACAGTCATGACTCTCTATGACTTTTTATCCTTGTAGTTTTTAGTAAGGTTTGTCCCTTCACCATACCTCCCACTCCTTGTTCTGTTTTACACACACTTGTTAGGTAGGTTACTTGCTGTTTGCCTGTCTCTTGCTTTCAATATTTCAATTTCTTCATTATGCACCCTAGAATATTTCAACTATTCCTGATTCTAAGTATAAGCATTCTTTTTGTTTCCATTTTCCTTAAACCTTCTTTGTTACATGTTCAGTTCATGGTATTTTCAGCATTCTTCTGTGGAACCACATTTCTGTTGTCTCAAGCCCCATCTTCATCTGTCAATAGATTGTACAACATTCAGTGTCATGTAGGAAAAGTGATATTAGATAACAGTTCAGTACTCTTTTTTCAATTGCACTTTCAGGTATTGGTGTCACATTTTATCCTCTTCAAACCACTTCACAGATATTTGATTTTTGTAATTATTTGATTTTGGCATCTCCAATTTGTTGTTCACACATTGGGCTGTTCCTCTTTTTACACTTGATATTTAGTCCTTTCCGCTCACTTTTATTTGCTACCTTCTGTAAGAGTACCTGCAGTTTTGTTTCTGCTTCTTATCAATATTGTGTCATATACATATCTTATGTTGTTAAGATTGTGTTCACCAATAAGTAGGACTTCTCATTTTCGCAGGATCACCTATCTGTAAAGGTTGAATAAGTTTGGTAAGAAAATTACCCTTTCTATATTTGTGTATTTACTGAATTCATTTTCTATCCATATGCAGGCAGTTTGCTCTCAGTATAAGTTCTAGATTATTCTAATATCTTACCCAAATAAATAAGTTTTCCTAGTAGTTCAAACAGATCTTTTTGTTATACTTTATCAAATGCTTTTACATAATCTATAAACATGGGTATACATCCTTCTGTATTTGTATTGATCTTTATGATATCAGTCTGCTGAGCATAAGTATCACATTCCTTGTTCCAGTGTCTTTAACAAAACCACACTGTTCTTGTTCTATTTCAGTTTTAATTCTGCTGCAGGGTCTATTCATCAGAATTCAGATGATCAAGTTTAATTTTGTGGCTCATTAGGCTTATTTTCCAATGAAGCTCACATTCATTTGCACCAAGTTTCTTAGTAGATATGTTTTCATAGCATTGTCTAATGTTTTCTGATATGTTACTACTGTTGTATATTTCATTTATTTTTTCCATAATCTTGTTAATGCCAAAATTGTCTAAGGCTGATTTGTTTCTGTTCATCTTGGCCAGTGATAATCTTACTTCAGATTTTAATATTTCAGGTCCTTCCGCATTTTTGAGTATTGCAGGTTTCCCTCTTTTGTTATGGAAGTGTTATCCAATGTAGTCATTCTATTTTTGAGGTATTTTTTTCTATTATCAACGTTCCTTCTTTTGATTTTATGCATCCTGTCTATGTCATTTGTCTGGTTATTTCTCTTATTCTTTTATGCATATCTGCTTTATCTATAATGTCCATTCTTTTTATCTCTGCAAACTTTTAATCAAAACAATCCACTTTTGTCTGCTTTCATTTGTTTCTAATTTCTTTGTGTAATGTATTCTGTAATACATAATGTAAAATTATAGCCTACACTATTCTGTAACGTATGTAATATGAAAAATAAATGGTCTTAATATCATCTAAAAATTTGAATGAACATTTTTGGCTATTCAATATTTCTACATGCTGACATTGAACATATTGGAATACCGAAAAAAATTATGAAACTGAAAGCAAAAATTAGCTATATATATTTCAACAGAATAATCAACTTACCTGCCTAACTAGAATTTTGTTCCGTCTTTCGGGTATAGGACCATAGTTTTGAACATATTTCAACATGTCTCCATTAGAAGCATACTCCAGAACAATGTAAACATGTTCAGATTCCTCAAAACTTCTACAAAATTTGATGATATGTGGATGATCAAGTTTTGGCCAAATTTCCAGTTCCCGAGGAAGAAATCGTTGCAGAAAATCTTGAGGCGCTTTTTGGCGATTTACAATTTTAATTGCGACTAATTCTGGGTTTTTTTTAAGACTGCGAGCCAACTTCACTTTGGAATAACTTCCACTGCCTGCTCCAAAATAGAAAGAAGAATGTTGGAATCAGGAAACTATTCACCAGGCGCAACAAAAAACATTGTGAGCAAACAAACAAACAAAAAATAAATAATAATATCATTAAATATTAGATACTTAGTTTAACACAAACTTATAAGTAGAATTCAGTGAGGATCAAACTCAGTAAATGGTAGCAATGTCCAATCAGACTTGATCACTAACCCATACTGTAGCGCCAATCATTTAGTCGAATACAAAGCTATAAATCTTTATTTGCATTTCCCACGTGAATATCGTGTTGCGGGATGCTAGTATATTTGATAAATATTTAGTCACCATTATGTTGCAAGAATCAACAATTCAGAGAATAAATATTTCCGGGTTCCTGGAAAATTTATCCCACAAACAATACTTTTGAACTCAATATGAGTCCAAGTAAAAATGAGAAACGCAAAACAAGCTACAACCAATTTCATGTATTGACAAAAGGAATTATAAATATAATAAAAGAAGAAAAACATTTAAAGACAAGTTTCATACAAGACATTTAAACTGGAGAATGTGTGCTTTTGTGTAAGTGAAATTTGTGTTAGCCTACGTGATAGACACGTGTGTGAAAGAGTACAAAAGCCAAGAGAAAAAGTCAAAATATGAAAATGAACGTGCCACAGTAGGGGACACGTTTCCCCATTACATCTTATAGCTAAAAGAGATTATGGAGAAAAATGTACGCTTTTTTATAGGCTTAAGGAGCTTCCCCGAGAGTCGGGTTTTTTTATAAAGTCAAGTGGGATAACTTGTGATAGTATTTGTTGTTACCGCGGTAAAATAAAACCTAAGAAAATTTTCTTATCAATAGAGTGTTATGTGCTGAGAATCGAGACGGGTTAATACCAAAAACCCATGGGAAGAATTAAATTCACACATAAACAACCTGAAATGTATGTCGAGTAATTTCAACAATGGAAAAGTGACTCAGACTTAGGGGGCAATAATGATTGACTTGTGTTCTACGCAGCTATAAAGCAAAAATTTCATTTTTCGTAAGCAACCAATTTTGAGTTGATTCCCCTGGTCGAAATTTGAGTTGGAATACCAGGAGGGGGTGGATAAGCCACTCACGCTCACTGAGGAGATTTAGTGAGAGGTAATAATATAAGAGAGTGGAAGAAGGGAATTCCCTAGAATTATCGAATTCTCTTACTTCGTCAGTTTGGGCGAATGTCCATAAATACAAATGCGCGAAGCGAATTAGGCAGAAGAGAGGCAGAAGGGAGACGAGACCAGAGACAGGAGAGAGGCCTACATGATTACCTGCTGACGAAAGCCTTATGCCAGACCTTGCCAACAACAGTAAACCAGATGTTACCAAGTCAACAATAATATCACTTCCGATTTAGACGTGGGTTGGGCTGACAATTGTATGCGAACTCTGATATAAACCAATTATTGTACGAAGGATTGATATAAACACAGTATTTACTTTTGTTCGAGTGTTATTTTTCCCCTGTACGTCTTCACCCTGCTTGGACCAGCCCAACACGAAACCTGCGACAATTTGATCTTATCTACCTTATGATCAAATTTAAATCACAACGTGAGATAGGTTACCTCGGGATTGAAGCAGTCACTTCAGTGACCAGCCGCGGTGTTGGAAGTCTTGGACGGCCAGGGTGGATGTGGCATGATTACAATGTAGAGAATGTGTACTTTTGTGTATATGAATTTTGTGTTTGTGAGAGACACGTGTGTGAAAGAGTACAAAAGTCAAGAGAAAAAGTCAAAATATGAAAATGAACGAGCCACAGTAGGGGACACTTTTTCCCACGCCAACTACATCTTATGGCTAAAAGCTAGAAAAGAAACTATGGAGGAAAATACGCTTTTTTATGGGCTTAAGGGGCTTCCCCAAGAGTCGGCCTTTTAGCAAAGTCAAGTGGGATAACTCACAAGACCACCCCCACTCCAGATGGGAAGAATTTTATTCTGCCCATATGTCCATAAAGTTTGTGCTGTCCATCGTAGGCTGAAAAGAAAAAGACTCGAATGATGTGGTTGTGATGCGTGTGATTTAACATCGACGAAAATTTACTTGTTTGATCATCAGGGTGCTGTATAATTTTCTATTGAGTCAGAATGTAGAACGCTCTGGAAAATATATCTGTAATGTAGAGAGAGATCAGCGGTTGGTATTAAAGTTTTGTAGTTTGTGTTTTTTTTTTCACGTTGAGCTGATTTTTGTTTGGAAGGCCAGGTTTGTTTTGCTATGCGTGGATGATCGTGACAAAAAAATTAACAGGAGAAGCATTAATTTGTAAAGTTGGTAAAATTGCTATCGAGTGTCGAATGCATGTTTTGTGAGAACTTTTAAAGATATCTAGTATTATTATTGCTTTTTCTCGGAGATGCAGCTATCTCCGTGTATTATTAAATCGTACTTGCAGATGTTTTAGTCGTTCTTGTTCTCATCTTTGAAGAGTGAAATGTCAGTTGGTTGACGTGGAAAATATTTCACATCTATTGGGCCTAGGAGAAACGGCACCGTTTAATTTTTACATGGTGGAACGAGAATGAGATTGATTTCCGTGGTGTTTGTTTCTCCCCTATGTTTATTTTTGAATTCTGGGTGGTATCCTTGAAGAAAATGAGCGGTATTTTATGTGCTTCAGAACTTGTAAGACAAAAGTCCTATTTTTCGTTTTGGTGAAAAACTTTTTTTGTAATTTTTTGTTCGCACGAGTTGAAAAAATATTTCCTGACTTGGAGACCATCTTGTCCAGATAGTTGCTATGTCATGTAGATGTGATTTAGAGTTTTGAAGTTGCGATTTTGCTCTTTAGATCGGGTTTAATCACAAATTTGTTGTAATAGTAAATTATTTGTTTTTCTTGGTGTGTCATAAAAATAATTTTTTTCGTGTCCGCGTGCGTAGTACGGTAGGTAGGGAAGTTGGTCGAAGTTTTTCTTCACTATATTCCAGTTTAAAAAGTGTTTCTAAACAATGCATAGTTGAGTTTGTTCATCTATATAAACAAACTCAACTATGCGTGTTCTTGTATCAGGGGAAAAATAACATTTGCCGCGGGATGTTAGTAACTTTGTCTCCTTTTTTTTATTGGTTTAAGGAGCGTTTTATTTAGCAAAGTCAAGTGGTATAAGCCACATTGTATATAACATTTTAGAAATGGCTAAATTCCTGCTGCGCAGACTCGACGATTAAACGTCATTACATTCAACTCCGAAAGTTAGGAAAACTTTTATCACATCTAATTGTGACCAGAAAATGTTCGCTTTACGAAAGCTTTGAATGTTTCCGCTACTTCTTCCTATTTTTTGCTTAGCAACCACTGCCAATATGGCTTGCTGATTTGATGGCATTTTTTTTAGACCATGAATAATACTCTTAACGGATCATGATAAAAAAATAGGTACTAATTAGGCACGTCCGTTTTTCGCTAGAAAAACAGCATAGCATGATGAAAAAGGCCCCAAACTTAATAAAAACAAAGTTTTATCGTCAAAATGTTTGTTATTATTAAGAGGAAATACCAAAGTATTTTTTAATTATTTTATAAGTTTTTTTTAAACCTTTCTAGCACATTCGAAATTTGGTTAAAAATCCTGTTTTTGTTTTTTACGTCAGCGAGTTAAGTAATTTTTACAATTAAGTGTTTTTGAGCCTTTTTTCCGGTGAAAAACACATTGATTTGGAAATTCGTGCAAATCATATAGTTGCCGGATTTTAATGAAACTTTCAGAACATATTCATAAATCAATGAAATTTTTTGTTTTTCTAAAACAAAAAATTAATTGATTTATGGATATGAATATATTTATGAATCTTGAATCTATGAAGTTATCGCTCTTATTTTTCTAATAATGTCGTGTGCGGACATCCGTATATACAAAAATTGAAAGGCTTATATATATACACACACACACACACACACACACACACACACACACACACACACACACACACACACACACACACAATTCAAAATTCTTTTAAAATTGAATTGGAGTGAGCATTTTATGATTAATAAATAGACTTAATTTAATAACAATATCACTTGACTGCTACAAATTAATACATAATTTACAATTTATTTTGTTTAAAGGTTATTTTTGATGGATATGCATATATGAGTAGAATCTCTGTTTTTTTAATTTAACAGTATTTTTTATCCAACTACATCCACCGGTCTGAATATTCGAGAAATCTTGTCAGAAAAATATGCGTCCTCCGGCAGGATTCGAACCTGCATTCCCTATCGGGATCCATCATTGAAGCGGGCGTGTCTGTATATATATTTAGACCTACAGTTGTGTGCGTAGTGGTATTTCGAAGTTACATTTTTTTTACGTCGGACCCCGGTTAATATACCGGTAGTAGGTTTTATCCTTTAGGTACGGACCTAAAGTCAATAAAATTCCGACACTTTGCAAGATAGATTTCCTTATTTGGTGTATTAAGAAAAATTAAACATCATTTTGCAACTTTTATTCAAGAATTATTGTTGTTATTCTTGGACGAATAATTGAGATATACTACGTACCAAATTTTTCTCTAGTATAGGGGTATTTTCTCTTAGGGCTTTTCTGTGGTGGTTATTTGTTACCCTAACAAGTGAATTATCAAAATTTAATCACTTGCTTCTTTTTTTCTACCATTCTACGGAATTGACCTCGGTGGAGAAACTATACTTTGCAGATATTTTTTAAAAACAGAAAAGAAATAATTTCTGTATAACTTACGGAGATTTAGCCTTGTAAATTAATTTATAAATTTACTGGGTACATTTCATAATTATTGAGTGCTGTGGGCCTACTTATATTTTGGGTTCGAACAAACATTCTATATTAGTTACCTTGCAAGCATTTTTTCCCCGTTTTACGTTGACCTGTGTAACCACTTTTTGAGGAGCATTACTTGATATTTTTGCTCCCTTTTTGCTGTTGTGTATTTTATCGCTAATTTTTGCGAAATTTTATTTGTGCTTATTCTTTTCGGCGTATGCGTTTATGTATGTGAATTGCACCTTTTGTTGAGAGAATTGATTTACCTAAAGGCAGCAAGGTCCCTTTTAGGGGCTGCCTGTTATAAATTTTTATTTGTGTTGTGTATTTACAGAAGACATCCCATTTTTGTATTGAGCTTGTTTTTGCATTTTTTTTCAGTTGAGGTACTTCGTGAAAAAAAAATAATTAAGTAGTTTAGTGAGAGATTTCTTCCCAAAATATCTGTCTCAGTGCCAACAGTGACTACTCTTATCAAAAAGAGAGACATTTATAAGAGAAAGATAACCACTGCCGTGAATTTTATAACGGCAGGGGAAGGGTTGGTAAAAAGTACCTTCCTTGCCCAGAAGGAACTAATTAAGGAATGGCTTGCTACTGTAACTCATTTAAATGAGCAAATCTTGGACTCATTTATTGAGAATGAAGTCGCTGCAGAGGTTTTAGATAATGAGAGTGATGAAGAGTCTTTGTTTAATCTTCGCATTCTCAAGGACCTCTCAGTATGTGAGGATAAGTATAGTAGTAGTAATGAGTTACCGTCTCAGGATAGGAGGCCTTTTCTTCAGTACGACATGGCTCCTAAATTAAAGTGTCCGGTGTTTGACCCTAGCAGTTTGGTGGGAGATAGGTTAGCCTATAAAATTTTTTTAGTGCAATTTGAGAATTGTGTGCTGGGCATGCATGATAAAGCACTTAAGTTGCTTATTTTAAAGAACCATCTCAGGGGTCACGCCCTGAAGATTGTTAGCCACCTCTCTATTTCGGCGGAAAGTTTTGACATAGCCTTGGAGATTCTCAGCTATGAATATCTGGACGAGGGATACATGGTTGAGCAGATATTCTTGACGATAGACGCTGCTAAGCCTGCACGGGACCATCATTATTCTTCCATTAGGGATTTTTTGCTGAGATGAAATCTTTGTTTTATGAGCTTAAGAATTCATTTTCGTTAGACTTCTTGGAAGATGGCACTCCGGGCAACCGCTACTTTAGCCATATGGTGGTACACAAGTTGCCAACATATTTTAAAAAGGAAATTTTTGGAGTTATAGGTAACACTTATCCTTCGTTAGGAGAATTATTTGACTCCTACTCTAATGTGCTTCGAGTTATGGAATTGACTAATACCAAAGTTAGTAGTACAGAGAGCCATAACTATAAAGGGGATAGTTTTAGCCATAGAAAATCTAAGTCTCCAGTATCTAGTAAAAAACCGGCTACTTTAGAGAATTTTAGCGTTATAACTAGAAGAAATAAGTTTAGATGTAGTTTCTGTCGTGTTGACACACATTCTGCATATAGGTGTAAGAAATACGCTTCCTTTAAGGAGAGATTAGATAGATGTAAGGACCTTGGGCTGTGTGCGCTGTGTACAGACCCATATCATTCTGAAGCCAACTGTGCTGGTAGTAAGGGGTTGCTCAACCCTTGCTGGGATTGTAAAAGTCGATCTCATGTGGGTGCTTTATGTCCTGGTAGGGTTAAACCTTCATTGGAAACTAATGCTTGTTATCACGATATTGGTGGTAGCAATTTGTTGCCCATTATGGAGGTAGTAGTCAAATATGGAGGAGTCGAATGCAGGTTCAATGCCCTGATAGATTCCGGTAGTGAGCGCTCCTATTTAAAGGAATCTCTTCTGCACGTCTTGACTTGTGGAGCTAATACCTTGCCTACCCGAGAATTTGTGATGAAAACTTTCTTGGGGTCTGCTCGGAAGCGTCTGAGGGAGATAGTATTATCATTGAAATTGTCTAATGCTGACTGTTCCATTCCTTTCCTAGTGGATAGCGATACGGACCTCACCTTTAAAATAAAGGAGCTCAGTAATGCAATCCTTAACATGCGTGCCAGTGGTTATAAGCTGGCAGCTGATTTTTCGGGTGTCCATGAAGACTCTATCTCTGTGAGCGGTCTTTTGGGTGTCGATGTGTTAAATTACCTGGCTCCCATGAAGCTGTCACGTTTTATGAATGGTATGGCTTTTGAATTGCCCCAGGGATTTGTTCCATTTGGTAGCATAGACAATTTCCTGCCCTTACAGAGATCCCAACATGATACTCAGATTTGCGGTGTAAATTACAGTCAGGTCATCTCCCAGTATTCAGATTGCCCTGTTACCCACATATATTTTGTGCTGGAGCCCCAGTCCAAGTATCTGGACCCCTTGGAATACTTCGCAGAGTCCTCTGTAGAGAGGACTGTTGAAAAGATTTTCAGCTTGGAGACTGTAGGAATTTTGGAAGACTCGGTCAGCGATTATGATCGTGTAAAGATTGATGCTTTCCGCAGCTCTATAACTTTTAGAGATGGGTGTTATTTTGTGGATCTTCCTTGGAATGAGAATAAGTTATCGGAAGTCCCTTCTAACCACCAAGTGGCCTTGAGTGTTTTAGATCGTGTTGTGACTAAACTGGAGAAACAAAAGCTTTATGATGACTATTGTAAAGTATTTTTCGATCAGGAATCTGAAGGCATTATCGAGAGGATAAATGTCTCTCCTGATGATTTTAAGAAATATATATGGGTTCCTCATAGGCCTGTGATAAAGAAGGATCCTATTAGTACAACCAAGATTAGGCCGGTATTTAATTGTTCTTTGAGAACTGGAGGCAAGCCGTCTCTTAATGATTGTGTGTATCCCGGTATAAATCTCTTTACGGATATGTGGGAACTTTTGTTGCGATTTAGATGCAATCGTTATGTCCTGCTGGCAGATGTCAGGAAGGCCTTTCTGATGATCGGTTTAAACAAGGAGCGAGACAGGAATTGTTTTTGCTTCTTCGTTAAGATAAAGGAGAAGTTAGTATGTTTTCGCTATCGGACTCTTATTTTTGGATTCGTAGCCAGCCCCTTTATTCTTAATTTTATAATCAAATATCATGTCCAGAAATATTGTGTAAATCCTTGTACGGATATGCTGTTAACTCACTTTTATGTGGATAATTTGGTTAAGACACATAACTCTGCTGAAACTGTGGTGTCCTTGTACAGGGAAGCCGTGGAAATTAGGCAGGAGGGTAATTTCACCCTAAGGTCCTGCAATTCTAATAGTGAAGTTGTCAGGACGCATATGATTGAAGATGGGAATTTTGTTGATCATGCTTCAACCCATGATAAAGTTTTGGGCTACCTCTATGACCCTCAGTCGGATATAATTCAGCTTTCGCAAATGTCTTCTAGGGTGCCAGCCACTACTAAGAGAGGTATCTTGTCTCAAAATTCCAGCTTATTTGACCCCCTGTCCCTATGTCTGCCTGTGACGATCAAGGGGAGAATACTCCTCAGTGATCTATGGAAGCGGGAATTGCCTTGGGATGAGAAAATCCCACCTGATATTCAGGGGGATTGGAACAAATTCTTTTTAGACCTTACATCATTGCATCGTGTAAAGTTTCCCAGATTTGTACTGGATGAATCAGTTCCTGCTAAACTGATTATTTTCTGCGATGCTTCCCAACTGGCGTTCGGATTTGCAGCATATGTATGGCAGAAGGGGTGTGCAAAATTAATTTTCGCTAAGGCTAAGGTGGCGCCTCTTGTCAAGAGAACATTTCCTACCCTGGAGCTATTGTCCGTATTCCTTGGATTTAAGTGTGTACCTAATATGTTGAGGGCTCTTCCAGGTAGTAGCATTAGTGACATAGTTGTTGCGGTGGACGCGCAGGTAGCTTTGTCTTGGTTATTGACGAATGACATCAAGACCAAGAATGTATTTGTTGGGAATAGGCTGAAGGACATCCATGCGGGGATTGCTAAGTTGAGAAATGGCGGTGTTCATGTTAGTTTTAAGTATGTGAATACTAATGATAATCCTGCCGATTTAATCACTAGAGGAGTGTCTATTGATAAGTTTGAGACACAACTCCTATTTTGGCTTCATGGTCCTTCATGGTTGGAAGGCGAGGCCATTCAATGGCCCGCCAGTGAGCTGGGCTGCCTCAGTGCGGACAGTCGTAGGCTAGTATTGAACAACGCAGTAATTATTTCTCCGGTAGGTTCAACTAGCACTACTGTTGTTGAATTGGAACGGTTCTCGTCCCTGGATAAATTTTCTGTGGTACTAGTTACTTTGTGTGGGACCTTACAGATTAATGGAATTGTAATCCTTTACTTGGGATTGTTCAAGCTTACGCTATTGGTCTCACCATGGAGGCGAGAATTTTATTTTTGTATTTGGTAGTTGTGTTGTCTCAACATCTGGTGTATTTCACTGCATACCTTTGTTCTCTGTAAATTTTACCGCTTTGTAGGCGGTCTTTTGCCATTTTGTAAACGGCAATTTTTTACCGCTTTGTAAGCGGCCCTTTTCCATTTTGTATATTGCTTTTTTTCCCGCTAACACAGCGGCATGATTTTTTTCATTATAATTTTTTTGAATTACCACGCCTTAATGTGGGCATGTATTTTCCTTTGCCATTGGTATTTTAAAAATTGTACTTTAACTATTGACCCTTTTGAGGGTGTAGTCCTTGGGTCTCTGCCCAACCCTTTTTTTTTTCTTTCTTTTGTTCGGGAGAGTGTGAAAATTTATAATGAAGAAGGACTGGGAGGTTATTGCCCTTTGTTGTTTTCCGGGCCTGTCACTGATAGTAGCAGCAGCAGCAAGTGGCAGGGGAGGAAGGTGTATATAAACGCCGATCTAAACGACTTCGGCCTCTTTTTTTATACCACCTGTTGGGTGTCAGACCTTCATTTTAGGCAGTGTGACTGCTTAAAAAAGTTACGGGGGTCCGGTGAAGTGGCGAGTTTCTGACAGATAGAGCCTCTAGCCGAGGGAGCAGTAATTGTAGAACCGAGGAATAAGCGAGTCTGTTTATTTCCTTAGTAAGGTTCTGTATCCAAAGAAGAACTTTAGGAATTGTTCCTTAGAAAGAAGATCTCTGATGAGTCGGCGAGAGGCGGTTGAAAGAAGAAATTTCCGGGAAGCCCCAGTCGTGATTGAAGTCCTGAGGAAGAAATTTTCAAAGAAGCTCCCAGTCCTTCTTCGACTCCTAGAACTGTTTTGTACTCCCACGAGGGAATACTAGATATATATAGGCCGCGAGTTAACGAGGCCATTTTAACAGAACTTTGTTTTTACTCCCACGAGGGAGACCCTGAATTATATTGACCACGTGTTTGAGTGGCCATTTTTGGAAAAGGAAAAAGTGGGTAATTTTTTTTATTTTTACTTGGTTTTTGTACTCTACTTTTGATTTGTTGTCATTTTTTTATTGTTACAACGAGGGAATTTCCAATTCCCTAGCAAGGGGAATATCTTGCAAGAAAAGGTTACTTTTTTTATCCCTCTAATAAAAATATATTTAGACCTACAGTTGTGTGCGTAGTGGTATTTCGAAGTTACATTTTTTTTACGTCGGACCCCGGTTAATATACCGGTAGTAGGTTTTATCCTTTAGGTACGGACCTAAAGTCAATAAAATTCCGACAATATGCTCTGTATCGTAAACAAAGTAAATTTATTTTTTAAAGAAATGGATTAAATCCGACATATTAAATAAACAATACAAAACAAATAAACAATACTGTTAAATTAAAAAACAGAGCTTCTACTCGAATATGAGTATCCATGAAATTACGTTTAAACAAAATATAACAACATGTCGGATTTAATCCATTTCCTAAAAAATAAATTATTCTATGAAAACAATTTTTGTAAGATTTCATTATAAGACTTTATTATTCATCGAAAAATAGTATCTATAATATATTTTATTCGTAAAAGTAATTAAAAGCTTTTCTAATTAAATAATGTTTTAGTTTTATTGCATTTTTTATTTTACAATTCAGAGCGGATTTTCTGTAACTGGGGCCTCGGTTTAACCAAAAACATTTGATGATTTAAATTCTTCAATAACATGCCCTTATAATTAAATGTAAACATTGAGCGTCGGTACCTCCATGAGATCGCTAAAAAAAGAGCATAGCATGATGAAAAAGACGCCAAACTTGACGAAAACAAAACTTTATCATCTAAATGTTCATGTTATTTTTAAGAGGAAAGATCAAAGTATTTTGGGGGTATTTTTTAATCGTTTCTAGCACGTCCGAAATTTTCGTTAAAAATCTTGTTTTTTTTTGAGTCAGCAAAATTCACAGATAATCAATGATGGCATACATTTTTTTCCATGTTATAAAAAAAATGAAAATCTCAGTTTGAAATTCTTTTAAAAATCAATTATAATTTTTTCAAAACTTATTTTAAGAAAATCAGAAATTATAATGTTTATTTAAAATATTTTGTCACTTGACAGGTGTTGAATGACGTATTGAAATTTGTTCTACGGATGGAGAAAAGTGAAGTTATTTAGATTTAAGTGAACAAATTATTTACCTCGTTATTTTTAAGGAAAACTTTCAGCGCTCTAATTTTTTTTTGTACTTAGCTTTCCCCTTTACGATGCTTTATGGAAAATATATTATAAAGAAATTAAAATAAGACTGTTAAGAATGAGATTAAATTTCATAAGAAAGGTATCTAATAAATTTATAGGTACCTTTCTTATGAAATTTTATCAGAAGTGTACATAAAATACTATACTTTTATGTACATTTATTACATTTTATTGTGTTATTTGTATTTCCATTCATTTTATCATTAATTTTGATATTTCATTTATGGAAAAATGTCATAACTGAGATTAATATCAAAATAAGATCATATAAATTTCATAAGATGACACTGATACTTGTAGGTACCCTTCTCAGTTGAAATTGAAAAATCAAATTAACTTCTCCATACGTGTTTCGCAAAAGTAAAGGCCTTAACTGCTGAGAACAATGCTTAACTCAAATAACGCAACTTAATTGAATTCTGGTTGGTCTTCAGTACTTTATAATTAGAGCCCGATTATAAACACAAAATTACATTTCTTAATTACTTCGGATCTTCTGATTAGTAAAAACGATACAATTTACAACGCTCTAAGAAAAGATATATCTCATAAGGACACTTAGGAAAGCAAATGGGGCTTTTAACTAATTTTATAATATTTTAACACCTTAAATGTAAAAATCTATTAAAGAAATAACAAATAATGGTATTAAAAATTCATTTTTCATGGAAAAAATCTTTTGCTTTCAGAAAATATTGTCCATATTCATAAAAACAGCTAAAAGCAAATAAAAGCATTTGAAATTAAATAATATCTTTGTTTTATTGAGTTTTGTATTCAGAGCTGATTTTCGGGTAGGGGGTCCAATTAAAAAAAAACCCCAAAAACATGATTTGCATTCCTCAAAGCCTTGTGCTTTTAACTATTGTAACACAAAATTACATTTCTTAATTACTTCTTAATTCACTAAACTGGATTCGATCGAATTTCTAGCGTTTTCATAAAATTAGTTATAGTGGGTAATAAATATAAAAAAAAATATTTCTGCCATGACTTTAATAAAAAAAACATATTTATAATAATTTCGATCATCTGTGAATAGTTTCTGAAAGTTTCATTAACATCAGACAATTCTTTTTATTTTTGCAAGATTTTCCAAATTAATGTGTATCATACAAAAAAAAACGTGCTAAAAATTGTATATATTTTAGTAGTTCCGGTGATACAAAGAGAAACAAGGTTTTTTTTAATCAAAATTTAGAATGTTCTAAAAAGAAGGAAAATTTTTTTAAAATAATTAAAAAAATCTTTGGTCTTTCCTCTTAATAATAACATAAGCATTTAGACGATAAAATTTTGTTTTCGTCAAGTTTGGCGTCTTTTTCATCATCCTATGCTCTTTTTTTTAGCGATCTCATGGAGAGATACCTAATTAAGCGCTATAAAATAGAATTATTTGAGTAGGGAGTGGGTAACAGATATATAAAAAGATGTTTACAAGATTTTCTAAAAAAGAAACATTTAAAAAATAATTTAATTCATTTGTGAATAAGTTTTGAAAGTTTAATTAAAATCAGACAATTATCTGACATTTGCAAGAATTTCCACATCAGCAAAAAGACACTAAAATTTTCCATAGTATTTTATGGTCACTTACTGACGCAGGAAAACAAAATTTTTAACCAAAATTTCGATGTTCTAAAAAGGATAAAACATAATAATTAAATATTAAAAGTTTCTTTGGTCTTTCCTCTTAATAAAAATATAAAGATTTTGACGATAAACTTTTTAGCGAATCTTTTGAGGTACTTACATTATTTCTATATAGTGGAAAAGCTACTAACAGAAGTAGCAAACGAAGTTACTGACTTTCTAGAGATAAGACACACTGAGAGATACCGCTATGAAGCGAACAGGAAAGTTCAATGCAAACATGCTACAGGACATGTACAATAATATAAGAATTGGCGACAAAACTCTTTCATAGCTACTACGACACATGAAGGGATTATTAAGATTCAATGTCATTTTTAACTCAATAAAACTGTGGCTGGACAAATTAACATTCAGTACAAACCAAATTCTAGCACCAACGGCAACAGAAACAAACTTTGATAAACTTGTAGATGTAGCAGGCCGTATTATCATGCTAATCATAATAAGTCAGCAACAAGAAGAAATGGCGAAGCATAAACGGGCAGTCGAGGAAGTGACAATGCAGATGAAACGGTTCAATAGGCATTCACGTAACTACTCGCATTAAGTAGACAGATGAGTGTCTGTGGTATACTGGTAAAATGATCGTTTCCTTTTACTGAAGTCGCAAAGAAATGTACGAAGCCCAGTAACTGTCAACCCTATACGAGACACTTACCGGTCAATGAGTGCGGCGTTACTGATCAGTGGCCAAAAAAGCAGCTGTTTATTTTACATATGGGGGTTCAAAATCAGTGTCATTACACCCACGTGCAATGAACGAAGCAATATCAAAGAGTATCGCCTACAAGCTGTTAACAGCACCATAATTAACATGTCTGGTGAAAAATCAAACTTGATTTAGATTTACGTCTCCAATTATGTAAAAACACCCATAATCGGAACAGTTGTCTGTGAATGTATTTAAACGAAGACACTCATAAAAACATTGGGAGTACGTGCTACACACAGTACCATTGGTACCAGTGCGTTGCGGTTTGGTACGTTTGGGCGTCAAACCCATTTTAGCAACGGACGTTTGGGCGCTAAGAACAGTTATTTATTTATAAATTTGTCTGAACAGCTTTATTTTTAGTTTAGCTGTTTACTCAGGCTACAGATGGTGCTTCTGTTTCTGCTAACGAACGACGTCTGAATTACTGAGTTAGTCCTTAGCCTTAGTTGAGTTAGCTGCGGGTACGCTGCCACAAGTGTTTCATTCTTTTGCCATATTTTTCTTAACTAAATACCATCGTTTTATCCATATGATTCCTGAGGTGGTATTAACGGAACGTTTTAAAGAAAAATATTACGCTTAATGGACTCCTCTACGTCTTTGACAAAACAAGCAAAGCTGACAGCGAATTGAAACTTTGGCGTTGTGAGCAAAAAATTCAGTAAAGAGCATGGCTCCATACTAAAGTTGGAGAGGTGATGAGGGAGCTTAACAGCCAGTCGCATGAAGCTTCTGCTGCACAATTAGAGGTTGCACTAGAGGTGACTTTTGAGTCACCTACTGTAGTTGTTAATAAATTCTTGACAGACATATTCCAATCTCGTCCAGTCGTCAATCCTGATATATTTGCTTTAAGAAAAATAATATATAGAAAACATAATTCAGTGATGAACGCCCATTTGTGCTAGAATGCTAAAGAATATATGCCCCTCAACCAGGAGTGGAAGAAAATTTGTTACTGTGTGATAGCGGATCATGTCAGAAGAGTTGGCTTCAACAATTAGTGGCATCTGATATGTGGTTTGACAATGGCACATTCAGTATTGCTACCAGGTTTTTGGTTTTTTTTTTTTAGATTTATGTAATTATGTCAAAAAACATAGAGGAGTTCACTTTTTGTTCAACAAGTAACGCATCACGTACGTGAGAATGTTCGAGTTATTGAAAGAAATGGAGCCCAATTAGAAACCCACTTCATTCATTCGCACAGTGCATATTCCCTGACGTTTAAATAAAAGAGTTTTTTTTTAATTTATTAGGACCTTGAATAACTTCTCACTGATTTTTCATGAAAAGTAATGTTTTATTTACAAAAATTAGTAAAAAACATGTCACTGAAAGTATTGTCCACCACTAGCCACTACTTTTTCCCATCTTTTTGTCAGCATTTGAATTCCACGTCGGAAAAACGACACGTCTATTGAAGCTAACCACAAGACGACCCATTTGTTTGGTATGTCCATAAGAATGAAAGTGCTGCTTAGCCAGGCCATGTGCCATCGATTGGAACAAGTGATAATCGGACGGAGCAATGTCTGGTGAATACGATGGCTGGGCTATAACTTCCCATTTAAGCGTGGCCTAGCGTCATCCTGTTGCAAAATCACTTTGTCGAGTCTCTGCTCGTATAGCGGCCGTTTTTTTTTCAATGCTCAGCTCAAACGCATCAATTGGGGACGATAGCGATATCTTGTAATGGTTTCGGTCGGTGTTAGCAGCTCATAATAAACTACTCCCAGCTGATCCCACCAGATGCAGAGCAGAAGCTTCGAACCATGGATATTCGGCTTTGCCACCGATATTGATGCATGGCTGGGATTATCCCACACTTTTTTACGTTTAGGGTTATCATAGTGTATCCACTTTTCATCACCGGTCACGATACGATGCAAAAATCCTTTCCTTTTCTACCGTTGAAGCTGCCGTTGAAGTAAACGTTCACACGTGACAAGGTGCCGTTCGACGTCTCTCGGCTTCAACTCGTACGGCACCCAATGTCCTTGCTTTTGAATCATTCCTAATGCTTTCAAAATTTTCTAAACTGTTGATCAACTCCTAATGATTCTGCAAGTTCAGTTTGCGCCTGGCATGTCTCCTCCAGTTCTTCGCCTTCAAACTTTTTCGGTGCACCAGAGCGTTGTTTATCTTCAACATCAAAATCATTATTTTTGAAGCGTCTAAACCAATCTCTGCGTGTTGTTTCAGACAGAGCATGGTCGCGGTAAGTCTCAACAAGAATTCTGTGTACTTTAGCTACAGATTTCTTTTGAATAAATTAGTGTAGTAAAATTCCCCGTAAATACACTTTCTTTGGCACAAAATCCGACATGTTTAACGAGATGAAAAACAAAATTTTTACACTTCGGCGAAATGACATACATTGAATTTCAAGCTTGCTTATAGTACTTCCTTATAGATGCGTTACCATCTGAAACTACACGCGCGCAGTTCTGGGAACATCATCTGTTGGAAAACAGCGAGAACTTATTCAAGGTGCTAATAGCTCAAAATATGAAAAATCATCTCACGAGAGTGGGATTCATTTGTTTGTATAACACTAATCCAGATTTCGTGTTAAAATTTAAAATGATTATTGCCTTTGCCTTTGTAGATCAAGAAAATCTAGATGCTCTAGTGACCGAAATGCCCCAAGAACTTCAAAATGATTGGAAGATACGTATGTTGGTCGTCAGAACAGACGAGGAAATGTAAGACGAACTCTTCTATTTCTCCATGAGATTTGGAACCTTCTCTTAGAACATTAAACGAAGATGACCGTACAAACAATTACGAGGAGGCAGCCCACCGTCGATTAAAATACGAACTTGGCATGCAACATTTCACCATATGGAAATAGATGGCCTGTGTAAAGTACAGAAAAGTAGAGGTACCTATTATGAAAGGTTACTAGCTGAGCATGAACCAACACAGAAAGTAAAAAGGTATAGAAATGCAGATAGAAGAATACATCTGAAAACATGGATGCTATCGTGTACTTGAGGAACCTTGTTCATAATTAGCAAATGTACTAAATAAAACTATAATTTTTAGAAGTTTTGTATGTCCGAAATGCAAGGAAATAACTCAAAATAGTTTTTAAATAGTTCTCTACCCAATCATCCTATTCCCAGTACATCATTAGTACAACATGATGAATTTACAGATTTACTCCACCAGTATCTAGATATAATCTGTCTACATTCAAACAGAATCAAGCATACAATCAGACACATCCAAACCAGAGGCCAGCTTATTTACTCTGGCCCACGCAGAAAATTGACAGGTTGTTATAACGGAGTAATTCGACTTTCAACAAGTTCATTGTTATCTCCAATCCATTTGGTAGCCAAAGACAATTCGACCTGGTGATTTTAGGCACTTGAATGCAATCAAAACTCATGATCACTATCCCATGCATAGTCAACTTTACAGCAAGCCTACAAGGATCGATAATTTTCTCTAAGATTGACCTAGTATGGGCTTACTTCCAAATACTAGTAGCAGACGGGAATTGCACATAAAACGGCAGTTACAGCATCGTTTGAACTGTACCAGTTTAAAGGGATGACATTTTGTTAGCGCAGACGTTTCAGCGGTTGATAGATAAATTCGTTCGTGGTTTAATCTTTATCTACGCATTCTTGGATGATAACAGTGGTAACAAGTCGGAGCATTTGATACATCGACACGAAGCATTTACCTGACTCAGTCAGTATGTACTGAGAAATCTATTTTGGATGTTAAACAATTAAACTTCTTAGGTCAAGCAATTAACGAGGTAGGCATCTCACCCATCCAAGATAAAGTGGATTCTATTGTAAAATTTTCAACACCAAAATCAATTCAACAGCTGTTAAGATTATCAACCTTATTAACTATTACAGGAATTACATTCCCCACTATTATCATATTATAATCATTTTAGCTTCACTCACCGCCTTATTAAAAGGGAAGAATAAGAACTAACTTACATTCGGAACAAATCCAAGCAGTAGAACAAGCAAAAACAAATAAAGCTTTAGTAAGCTACACCCGATTAAATTATTTAAATGAAGAGGTTAACAGAAAACTGATATTAACAGCAGATGCATCAGCACTAAAAGTTACTGATGGCAGTGCGACGCCTAACTCATTCTCATCTGTAAAAATGACTGCAAGTCAGTATCTTTTCCAGAGAACCTTTGGCTATCTATTTAGAAATAAAGAATTTTGACACATCCTGAAAGGTGGAAACTTCTCCATTTATACTCACCACAAACCACTTACAAAGGTACTACGTTCGCCATCAGTTCTATTCAGACACCAATACGTCTGTAGACACAGTAATACTGTAGCTGATAGCCTATTAAGAACGACAATTCTTCACACAGACTTACAGATTTCAGCCGTGAGTCTATAAGAGATGAACAAAAGAAAGAAGGCACAATGAAAACAGCAGCACAAGGAATGTCACTTCAGTTGACAGAAGCACCAGCTCTTTTTAATAATAAAAATATTTTGTTATACTCCTTTGAAGAATCCTAGACCATATGTACCCCCTTCTCCACGTAAGGTTATTTTTTAGCATTTTCATGGGATATCCCACCCAGGCCTAAGCGCTACTGTCAAAATAATTACTCATATGTATGGACCAGCGATCATGCCAACGAAATAAGGTTACCAAACATACTAAAACACCTATTGGTACATTTAGTAAGCTAGATGCGTCGTTTACTAATTTGTATATTGATCTGGCAGGTTCACTTACACCATTTTGAGTCTAGCAGTATATTTTGATCGTAGTAGATTATACGCTTATTACCTGCATATTTGATCGAAAATATAAGTGATGAAATGATAGCGAGGGCAGCGCTTGATGAGTGAAACGCACAATTCAGGGTTCTTTTTCACAATCACCACAGATTGGGGCTCTCAATTCAAATCCCAACTTTTCAAAGAATTCATGACACTACTCGAGACTCAACACATAATGATAACGGCATATCAGACATGTTCCAACACTATGGGAAGACAATTTCATCGACAATTAAAAACGGTCATTACCAGAAACAGCCAAAATGACTGGGCAGACAATTTGTCACTTATAAGGTTGTCTATAAGATAATAGAGTCAAAGATGATCTGAGATGCACGGCAGCTGAAATAGTTTGTGAAATAACTTTGACTCTTCCTGGTCAATTTTCTGACACAAAACTCCAACTCACGACAATATTTGTACAGGCGATAAAGCAAAATTACCGCAGATGCAATTCGTACCAACAAGACCGGTATACGAATATACATTATCTAAGCAATTATGAGTACATTTTTTTCGCAATAATGAAGTGAAAAAAGCCATTAGCTTTCTCTTATGAAGGTCATTACCCAGTGCTACTAAATATTTTACCATTCTCCGCAATGGAAAGAAAGACAATGCTTCCACTGACAGACTGAAACCAACATTCTCAACGATACACCAACGCAGCACAAGAACTATGTCAACGTTGACAAAACAACAACTTACATTTAAAAATAATAAATTAAAATGAGCCAATTAAAAATGGTTCAGAAATATTTTACGCCAATGAAAGTACCTGAATCAATTTCAAACGATTAAATCATTTAAACAGTGTTCGTTGTTTCCACAGGTAACACTTTAACAGGCAAAATAAAAAATCCAATTTTGAAAGTTGTATGTAATCATTGCAGCTAGACGAATGACTCCACAAAAAGTAAAATTTGCCTATATGGTAGAAATTCTAACACCTGAGATGATAGCTATGAAGGTCAATAATCTTTTGAAGAACATTCCCGAAGAAAACCAATTTGCTATCTTAAAAAACTGCTATATTCATTATGGCAATTTTTTAAAGATAGCAAATGGGCTTTTCTTCGGTTACTAAATGTGCCAATAGGTGTTTTAGTATGTCTGGTAACCCTATTCTGTTGACATGCTAAGGGGTTTTTGTCCACGTTCCCTGAGCCATACGTATGAGTAATCATTTTGACAGTATGCTTGGGTATGATATAGTAGAGGAATGAATTACTCTTGCGTGAATTATTAGCAAACATATAACTGCATCGCGGTTGCTTTATGAAAAGTCAGCTTAGGCAGGATAACATGGCAGAAATGATTTTACGAACATCTGTATGGTATTTGTTACTAATTTATCTCGTTATGAGCCTAGATAGATGGCTAACAAATAATACCTAGATCACTCAATAGGTGATTCAACTTTTAAAAAAAATAGCAAAACTTATATTCATCAATTTTAAACATTTTCTAAGGGACTTAGAATTAGGATCAGGACCCACAGAAAAATGCTGATCGGCGAGGTCGGCATAATTTATTCACAGCCTGTATTTTAACAGCAGAATTCCTGAATCTTTTTTTCGTGCATAGTTCTATAGCTCAACCCTTAGGCTAGGACCAATCGGAACTATCAAAAGACATTTGAATTCTCAACTAGAGCTACACGCGTCTTGCTTGTGCAAGAATGAGATTTTTACTTTTTTCTTCTAACGGCCCCCACTGATTATCTTCTATTTTTATATTAGAGAATGAACTTGTGAATATTATCCACATCTTGTTTGTCAGGACGCCGCTAGATGGCGCTGTTATGGATTATAAAGGAAGGATATAAACTCTTTCTTTTCGGTTTAGTGTTCAAAATGTACTGATAAGCTTGGTCCATAGCGTAAATGATATTTTTATGCATATAACCAGCAACTAATACTTTCATCTGACATTTACTGAGATTTATTTTTTCGCATAAAATGCTTAGAATTTTTTTTTTTATTGAGTTGGATTTTTGGAAGTTGCAAACCTGGCTTATTTCTAATTTACTGTATTTCTAGAGGTATAATTCTTTGTTGACATTTCAACATAACTATTCGCGTGGGTCATATCGAAGGTAATGCTTTTACAATGGTTTATCTGAATCATTCCTCCTCATACAGTCTTCGGTTATCCCAAACGCAATTTGTAGAGTTTTTGTTTTATTTTGTTTCGCTTCTACAACAGCTTCTCCAGTCAAAATTTATTTTACAGAATCTGATTTGTTTGGGGGATACAGTATTGTTTGAATAAAATATAATAAGAATAAAGTGAAATAAACTTTATGGCTGTAATGATATTCCGTTTTTATCTATTATTCAACGATTTAGCTTTTGAGGATATTTTATATTTCATTAATCATTCATTAAAATATTACTCTATGTCTGTGTATTATTATTATTATTGAGTGAGTGAGAAAGCAGCACGCCGATAAAGTGACGCTGGGTCACAAATACGAAGCCTAATACACCGATCATGATACCCAGTCTAACAAGGATATATCAGGAACATTCATCACAGCCAAATGTGTGCAAATTTGTTATAGCTTTTGATAAAAGCAGCGCACATCAGGTGCGACCCATTTAGTAATATCTTCAGGCTACGTAACCTAGTCCATTCAGACTGTCTCCGATTGCGAGTTTTCCCAAATATCTATATATAATTCCAAAGTTACTTTGGATGCTTCATCCTTCAAAATCAAAAACCCCTCTCAGTACCCAACTATGATGCTCCCCAACAATCCCATTTATGAATTATTGTTATCATTATTATTACTATATGAACATTATGCTATTGTTTACTGCAATAGTGATTTTGGTAATGTCGTAATTTGTTCATGAAATGAAATGTGTGTTGAGCGTTGATATTATATAAAGCAAACGTTGTATGATGTAGGGATGAAGACAACATGAAACATGAGGACTATGTTGTGGTGGGTATTGAGAAAAGCAAATAAAAACCCTGTGGATTAGCAACTTAAAGAACAGATGAGTAAAACGACGTGTATTCGACACATTTTTGAATGAATATTTCGAGAAATGTAAAATGAAAAGTAAATGTTACCTATCCAGAACTGTTTATGAAGAATTTGATCTCGCACATTTTTCCCATGATAAAAATCATAGGAAAATATGTCCGAGATCAAATTGTGAATCAACAACCTATATGAGAGTGAGAGAGAGAGAGAGAAAGAGTCAGCGAAATTAAAATAAGTGTTAATTAACGAAGCGTAATGAGTTGATTAGGGTTCGAGTGATAGTAAAATTGAGGCTATGAGTAACTTGATGAAATCAACGGACTAACTGGAAATATTGATAAAGTGACTAGCTTAAGGAAACGGTTGGGAAAAAAATTCTTCCTATTTTTTCTTTTTTTTCTTGAAGAAGTCATCTAAAATTTTATCTCCTGTTCTTTTGGGTGAATGAAGAGCTAGACTTCCTGGTGACCAATAGTTCCGGACGAGTGACTGACCATTGTTAGAGAAGTCCTGACGAAAAGGCTACTTGGAAATATGTGTACAGCCAGGTTGGAATTGACTAGAAGAAAGGGGAATCAAATAGTGGCAGATAAGGACAATTCTCGGATGGCGATTGGCTGTCCCGAGGCTACCCGGAACTATGTGGTGACCAGCATATAGTTGGCCAGAGGTAAGGGGAGTCGAGGGTGGCCGATAATGACAATTCTTGGGTGGCGAGTGGCTGTTCCGTTCGGGCCCGCCCATGGGGGTGTGTGAGAGTGTCCACTGAGAGGAAACGAGAGGGGAATTAGGACTAGTAGGAAGATACCAATTACGTTGGTATGAGGGCTGCCGGCGATTGGTCGTAGCATTTATGCGTGAGGACCCTCGAAATAACAACCCCACCTATTTTCGATATAAGCAGGGGTTTGGGCCGCGAATAAGAAATTGGTTAGGAGATTGGTTAGACATATCGTAGGAGAGTCGCATAGATTGGTTAGGAGATTGGTTAGACAGATCGTGGGAGAGTCGCATAGATCGTGGTAGTGTGGTTAGAAGAGTCGCAGAGAATAGCGCAGAGTACTAGGGAATGACGAGCTGGGAGTGACGAGCAGCAGAATTGTGAAAAGTAGAATGAAGTCCCTGAAAGTTTCTGAGACGAGATCGTAGTAGCGGTTGTTAGCAGAGTGCGGAGACCTGATTTGAACCAAGTGAAAGGTCCTGCTGTATAAACGAGGTCGGATGCAGTATTCACGTAAGAAATTGGAATGACTGAGATAACGGGAACCTGATACACAACCGACTCTCTCTTTCTCTCTCTCTCTCTCTCTCTCTCACACACTCTCTCTCTCCCCATAATTTTATTTCTGCCTCTATATAAAGACTTGAACTCTATTGAAACGACTCCGGTCTTTCTTCCACGATTATTTTACCGTAATTTTTTTTATTTTTACTAATATATTCTTGTCCCGCCCTCAGCACTCTCAACAGATCCTGTCGGTCCAGGATCGACGAAACCACTCTTCAGGTCAGAAAATTCACAACGTGGGTGGAGAGTGGATTGTTGTCACTTGGTCCCGATTTGGAATCTGCCGGGCCTAACCGTGACCACCGAAAGATAAGGCCTACTTCATTGGGTTACGGAGAAATGTGACGTCATCACATTGAGTCCGACTTTCAAGAAGCGTGTCGTTTGTTTTGTGTAGCAGATTTTTTACGGCGGCATTTTTAAATTACTTATTATTAATATTTTCTTTTAAATATTGAATTAATTTAAAACAAAAACAATGCCTTATAGATGCATTGTACCAAATTGCAAAGGGAATTATAAAAACGACCCTAAAATACATGTATTTTCTTTAACTAAAGATAAAGAATTATCTGATGTTTGGATTCGTACAATCAGAAGAGATCATTTTTATCTACTAAATTCAGCAGAGTGAGTATTTTTTGTATTAAAAAATAAGTAAATTTTATTGAAACTTTAATGATAAAATTAATACCATGTCTTTGTAATTCATAACAAAGTTAATAAGACATAAATCTAGCGAGAAAGTTTAGACATTCATTCTCGTACGTGTTGTTTTTAAAATCTAAAATAAAATCTCTTTTTTTTAAGAAATAAACTTTAAAGAAATTTTCGACATAAATTCATTCGTGAATTTCTAAAGGAATATTTTATATACATAAAAAATAATTTTAACGATTTTTTAGAATTGTTTTATTCGTGACTAAATGAAACTTTAATTGAATTGAATTTTATGTCTGTAATTCACAACATATAAAACAGCTTTGTTTTAAAAAGTTATTAAACTCAATTGAAACTTTGAGGATTAAAATAATTTTATATCTTTATAAATTCCATAATAATAATGATCTAGAAGGGAAATTAAATTTCCTTGATAGAAATTACTGGAGTTTTGTTAGGCAGCAAGAGACATTTATTATATTCAGCATCATCAAATCCCCATATCCAAAAATCTATCTGTCTCTTGTAATTGAATCTGATTTTGCAGTACATGATTTTTGTAGAAATGTGGAAATACATTCAATAGGGGATTATAAGATTTCTAAACACGTAACTGATCAAAATACTCTTGAAATTCTGATAGAAATCATGAAAAAAATGTACACAGAACAACAGCAACCTGAACCTCAAAATATGAATTTTATATTAAAATTGGTAATGTCATTTCTACTATTGGTGCAAGAAGAATCAAACATATTAATGCAATCAAATTTATATATGAGCAGCTAAATTTAATGACACAAAATAAGCTTGATTATTCAACAGAAATGATGATATTTTCTTCATTGTTATATAACTGCTCCCCTAAAGGGGACAGATTGTTAAGAGACAGCAAAAATATAATTTTACCTAGCTATTCAACCATTAAAAGATTAACCTTGTCAACATATATGAATCCTTTGATTGAGCAACATGATAACAATTTTCTTATGTATATTAAAAATAAATTTAAGTTCCTAGTGCAGGACATCACAGTATCTTTACTTGTTGATGAAATTCATCTAAAACCTTATTTAGATTATAAGGGTGGTAATATTGTTGGCTTATCTGATAACAGCAATGAAGCTCCAACAAGTGCCTTTGCTTTTAGGATTAGCAGTGTATTCTCACAATATAAAATGTGCATGTTATGCCAACTAAATGTCTTAAAGCTGAGAAGTTATTTGACATAGTTAAACATAATAATTGGTTTAGACGAGATAGGCTTTCAAGTATTATCAATCATAACAGATAATAATGCTATAAATAAAAAAGCTATATCTTTCTTTTGCATTTCTCCAAAGCTTTCCATTGTATATCCACCCCCAGTTATAAAGTCTCGACCTCTTTTCTTCCTTTTTGACTCAGTCCATATATTAAAATGCATTAGAAACAATTGGCTTAGTCAAAAAGATGCAAATAAATGCATGCTGTTCCCCAAATTTTGTCATGATGAAAATCATGAATTAGATAGTATCCAAAGTGCCACATTTTCTACCTTACAGAAACTTCATGCCTTAGAATTTCAGTCAATTTTAAAATATTGTTATAAATTAACCTCAAAGGCACTTTCTCCTACTAATCTTGAAAGGCAAAATGCTAATTTAGTTCTGCAAATTTTTAATGAATACACTATTCAAGGATTATTGATCTTAGGAAAACAGAAATATTTGCCTAATTTTGCAGAATATATAAACATATTTTATATTTGGTGGACAATAATGAATGTTAAAATGCCATATAAAGGTTGTCGGCTTACAAATAAATACTGCAATCCACTTAGAATGAATGAAGAAAATTTTAGATTTCTCTCTGTATTCTGTGACTGGTTAGAATCTTGGAATAGCATTTCTGGAAGAAATGGGAAATTAACAAAGGAAAACTTCAATGCTTTGCATCATACAACCTATGCATTTCTAGAACTGACCAAGTATTGCATAGAAGAACTGAAAATGTTATGCATATTACCAGGCAAATTTCAAACTGATCACCTTGAAGCAAGGTTTGGTCAATATCAACAACTTACTGGGGATCAGTATAATATCTCGATACGGCAAGTGTTTGAGTGTGAAAAAATTATTAGAATGCAATCAGTTTTAAAATTAAACTTATTTAATCAGCAATGCATTAAAATTGATTTAAAGAGTTTACAAGAACCAAACTGGGATGAAGTGACAGAGGAGGAAAAGTTATATATATATAAATATAGAATTGATGTTAAATAGGATGATGTAAATAATTGTAGAGAAGTTCTACCTGTAATACTATACTTAGCAGGTTATTGGTGTAATGCAGTTTTTAAGAAAATTAAATGCAATAGCTGCAAAGATTTAATATCTGGAAGTGTAAGAGATAATGTGGAAGAAATACCTGAAATAAGCAGCTATTTTCAGGGGATTAATAGAGGTTCTCTCTTATATCCTAATGATAAAACTATAAATTTTGTTCTGAATAATTATGTAGTCATTGATAAGCTGATAAAAAATCATTCTTTTCTTCATTCAGTAAATCAAAGAAAAAGAAAATAAGCCATGCATATAACATTGAATGTTTTTTGCAGATTATGAGGTTCTTTTTATGTTGACACTTGTGATGAGGGTCACAATATAGAAAAAATACAAAGAATGTTTGTCTGGAGCTCTACAAATGCTCTTTTAAATAATTTTTGTTCTAGGGAAAATAATAATATTACAAGTAACAAGTTAAGCAGAAAAAGAAAACTCCATTCAGCTAAATTTTGTATCAGTAACCTATTTTTCTGAAAGTATTATTTGATTTTTAAATCTATTTATTGTTTGTATCTAATGTATTTTCTTGTTTGTGTTTTTGTTTCTTGTTTATGTTTAATTGTTTTATTTATTTATCATAATTATTTTATTTATTCATCATTTAATTATAATTTGCTTATTTAATTATTGTTTGTTCCCTAATTCATAATTCAGTTGTTACTGTAATCTCTTAATGATTACAAAAATTGTAACTTCACAGAATAATTATTAAAATTGAAATAAAAACATGCAAATTAAAACAATGCTGATTATGATTTATAAAAAATGTTCAAATGTGAAACAATTGAAATCCTGAATGAATTTCATTCTTAAAATTAATTGTCTGTAACCTACTTTTCTATAAGTATTATTTGAATTTTAAATCTCTTTTTTGTATCAAATTTATTTACTTTCATGTATTTAGTTTATTTGTTTCTTATTTATATTTTAATCGTTTATTTATCATTTACATGTAATTTGCTCGTCTATTTATTTAATTGTTTATTTGTTTCCTAATTCATAATTGAGTTGTTGCTGTCCGAGTGTATATGAATAATAATCATTAATAATTACGATATTGTAACTTTACAGAATAATTACTATAATTAAGATAGAAACATGCAAATTAATACAATACTGATAATGATTTAAAAAATGTTTTCAAATTTGAAACAAATAAAATAATGAACGAATTTCAGTCTTTAAAATTTAATGAAATCTAACATGATGTTTAATTTCTTTAACAAAACATTCAGCAACATTTTTTTTTCTTATCGGTTATTTTTAAAAATTAATATGAAATAAAGTTCTGTATAAAATCCAATTCTGTTTATTTGTTTTGTAAAACAATGTATTTTTTAAAAGTTTTCTAAAACCAATTTTTTTCTTATAATTATTCGTTACATTATGATTACTGTCTGTTTCACTGCATGGACTACTTTTGTGACGTCACGTCACTACCGAATAGGCCTTCTATCTCGGTGGTCACGGCCTAACGGTCGGACCCGCGAGAGTCAAGTGGGTGATGACACCAAATATTATTCCACTATTCTTGCCTCTACACCTGACCTGATACATGTCGACAAACTAGTAATTGTTATTCGATACTGATATATTGGAAAATCAGTGAGAAATCCTTAATATTTTTACCGATAGAAAATCATTCATCAGCGACTATGTTTAACAAAATACAAGTCCTAGATGAATATAAGGTTTCACTTGAAAAATATTTGTGGTCAGTACTGCGATAATGCACCTAAAATGAAGGGCTGTAATCACTCTTTAATAAGATTTTTTTTAAAAACTTTTAAAACATGTGGAATTCACTAACATTGTTGGAGAAAAACAATGTTTACTGTGACTGAAGTTGTTATCATTTTGCAATGTTTTTTGTTTTTGGATCTTCACCAATATAGAGGATTTTAAATAAGTCAATCTAGATTTTTCTGTAAAGCTCTTAAGTGTAATTAGGAAGCAATTAAAAATAGATATACAATACTTTACAAACACTTAAACATGTTTTGAAAAACTCAAACGAGAAGCTTGAAAGCAAATGCAATAAAAGAAAAAGTTGGTAAAGTTGGAATATGCTATTTTCATAACAGAAGTCCCACAAAACAAGTAAAAAAACTCTAAACCTCTGGTTTTGATGTTTGCTATCATTTTTTCTTTCGTTTGTTAAAGAACAACCGAGAAAAGTCAGTCGACTCTATGAATCAAAAGCAAAAGGTTTGTGTGAATATATCACCAAGTTATTCTAATGCTTCCAAACGCATTGTTACAAAAGAGAATCAGATCTTTTAGAGGATCTGAAGAGTTAACAAAATTAAAATAAGAATTCTAAATCAAATTTGCGACTACTTAATAATCCAGTTATACAGATTATGAAAAGGTTCCCCTCAGAAATGGTTAACAATTCTGAAATTGATGAGATCAGCATTAAGCTTATCGCATTACAAACATAATATTGACTAAAAAGTAGTAAACGAACGTTATCAGTTCAAAGTATATACCGTAGGAAATCTTAGAACACAGAAGAAAACATGCCATCTAAAATGCAATACGCAGAAGTTATTCAGCTTATTGACGAACAAGACCCAATTAACTGAAGTAGACAATGCCTGTCATGAACTGTGTAGCTGAAAGCTCTCCTTTATAAAGAACACATTTTGGTTTTCCATAACTGAAGAGCGCTTAAATTCTTTATGCATATTATCTCTTATATGACAAAAGTTTATATAAATATTTTGCTAGAAAGATAATATTTTGTAAAATGTATTTCGTGTAGCATGTTTGATATTTCTATAATTAATGTACAAGGTCTCTACGAGAAAATTTTACATTAAACAATGGTGGTGAAACACATGCGCAAAATAACAGAGACCAATTGATCTACAATACAAGTTAACATTTATTTAACAAAAATAACAAAGAGTTATCTAGAAATAACTGGAATACACAACAAAAATTGTTGATGTATTTGGGTATGTATTAAAATTATTACGGAGTCTCTAACTGGGTGCCCTGTGATTGGATGAAATCAATCACAGGCTACATTTTTAGATTTTCACCCCCACGAGAGTGGTTTTTACGAACTCTCTTCCTCTTTTGCTTGTTGGGACCCTCAGAGACAACACGTTCCTCGTCTGCACTCTCCGTCATCTAAACACCAGGACACGTGTGAGGATCTAGACAGCAACTGAAGCTCAGAAGTCAAGGCTCTATTTCTTCAACCCAGCCAAAACGACACAGGAAATGTAAAACTGTTAAAAGGACGCATCTTTCACATAAGTTCCGCAAACCCGACTGTTTGCAAGAAACTTTCCTCTCTTTTCCTACAAATACAAGTTTTTTCAAACATTTTCATCTGTGTTTGTGTTCCTTTCTTCTTGCCGGCGTCATAATATTTTTGTTACCAAATATAATTGGGAAAATCCCAATAATTTGCAAACAGTTGAAACTAGCGTTTTACGCTAAGAAAGTAAGAACCATGTGAAATAATTTAACACGAAATAGAATTGTGTAAATTAATATCAAAACGTGATGTCGCTTGAGGAAAGGGTATACGCGCCCAATCCCATTTTGGTGTTTACTACTAGTATTTGTGGGGGTTAAGTTTCGTCCATCCTTTTTTTTATTTCCTTTGTTCTTAATTTGTTTGTTTAGATATCGTTCGCTCAGCAGGATGAATGACTTTAATCAGATTAAGGGTGTTAGAGCCTTAATTTTTAATAGGGATTCCTTTAAAAGGAAAATAACTTCTGCCGTTGAATTAATGTCAGCAGAAGCATCCTTAAATAAGACTTGTTTTAAAAAACAAGAAAGCCTTATAAATAAATGGTTGACAGAGGTCGACGCAATTAACACAAAAATAAGTGAAGCTTGTGAAAAAGCCGATATTAATTTAGAAAAAAGCGGTATGTTGGAAGAACAGTTAGGGGCGGAGTTCGTTTACAACATATTTAAAAGGCTCATGGGACTGGAAGAGAATATTTCTAGTTCCAATACAGAATCCGCCCCAGTTCAAAATCCACAAGTGCCACTCACAACCTCGTGCGTTAAATTCAGTGGAATACAAGACGGTAAATTTGAATTTAAAAAATTCCTGGTTCAATTTGAAAACTGTGTGGACGCTGTACACTCAAAATAAGCCAAGCTGTCGCTTTTAAAAAGTTTTTTTTAACTGGCTACGCGTCTCAGTTAGTGTCTCATCGTTCGTTAGAAGATGAAAACCTTGAAGTGGCCATCAATTTGTTGAGAAAGGAAATTTTGGATATTCCTCTCATTATTGATGAAATTTTTAAACAATTGCTGGGCAGTACCCCTAAATATGACCCAGAGTTTGTCAACATAAAAAGTTTTTTGTCAGAAATTAAAGCTGACCTATCCGAATTAAAAATCTCGTATAATTTGGATTTTTTTGAAGAAAACACTCCAGGCTATGAACTAATCAGCCATATATTTTTTTCAAAATTACCCTCAAATATTCAAAAAGAATTAATCCGAAAAGTTGACAGTAACTACCCAAAAATCAATCAGATTTTTGATAGTTACAACGAAGTTATAAAAACCTTAATTAAAACAGGTTTTTAAAAAAATCCTAATTCCCACCAAGACAATTTCAAGTCGCGGGAAGGGAACTAAGAACAACAACGCAAAGAAAAATGTTCCGAAATTGGAAAACTTTGCAATAAAATCTAGCAAAATTACTAGACATTGTAGATTTTGCAACATCAACGGGCACACCATGAACCATTGTTCAAAATATTCCTCCCTTGAGTCGAGACGTTCTAGGTGTAGGGAGATGGGCTTGTGCTCTTTTTTGTAAAAGTGCTAGTCATAGAACGGAAGACTGCTATGGCAAAGCAAATAAATTACCTCGAAAATGTGCAAATCTCGAGGCCACGTTACCCCCTTTAGTGATGAAGCAGATAAGAGTGGAAACAGTTCACGTGTGTACCAACACTGGCACACAGGAGCAGCCTTATATTTTACCGATAGTGGCAATTACTGTTTCTAAAGGGAAACGTAAATACAAATTGAATTGCCTCTTTGATACAGGCAGTCGAAGGACTTATTTCTCTAGGCAAGTTATTGAAAAATTAGGGCGCTATAGACCTTTTCTCACTCCAGTGGAATACGACGTAAAAACCTTTTTAGGGTCTAAAAAGAAAAAATTAAACCAAGTTGTAGTGGGGGATTGAAGTAAATAAGGGTAATTCCTTGCCCCTACCTGTTCTTATCGATGATGAATTCGATATGAACTTAAGATTCGATAACTTTAAATCTGTTAAGAATAATTTACTTAAATTAAATTACAAACTAGCTTTTTTTGCACGGAAAAAATGATATTAGGGTTCACGGTCTTTTAGGCATCGATGTAATTCAATTTATGAAGAACATCAAAATGGTGGATTGCATGAAGGGCTCTGCTTGGGAGTTTCCTACGGGCAATTCCCCGTTAGGCAACTGCCAACATTTTTTATATGAAAATCAAAGTACCCCTAAAAAAGTACAGAGTAAAGATTTTCAACACAATTATCATACCATAGTGCCTAAATATTCTACATGCTCAGACACTAGAGTGAATTTTGTGATGAATCCTATAAAGAGTTACCCTGACCCCTTTGCTGAAATTTTTGACGGAAGTCAAGTAGAAAGGAATTTAGAGAAAATGTTTGATGTAGATTCGCTGGGTATATCTCCGGAAGACGAAGCTATTTGTGATTATGATAAAAATAAAATTATGGAATTTGAAAAATCTATTGAATTCAGAGATAACGCTTATCACGTTAAACCCCCCGGGCATGAGGACAAAATAAAGTCTGTGCCTTCCAATCACAGAGTTGCTCTTTCAGTTTTGAACAGAATAGTTAACAAGCTCGAGCAACAAAAATTACTCAATGACTATGTTGAGGTATTCCATCAGCAGGAGCGGGAAGGTATCATCGAACGTTTTGAGGTGGCATCTGAGGAATTTTCAAAACATGTTTGGATACCCCATAGGCCTGTTTTCAAGATGGATGAGCAAACTACCACAAAAATTAGACCCGTTTTTAACTGCTCCCTGAAGACTAAGGGGAAAAATTCTCTAAATGAAGCTGCTTACCCTGGCATAAATTTAATGGGAGATATGTTAGAGTTGTTGTTGCTATTTAGGTCCAATAAATATGTGATGTGAGCAGACATTCGTAAGGCTTTCCTTATGATCAAAATCGGATCTCTCGAGGAGCGAAACAGGTTTTTTTTTTTTTATGCAGGAACGGAATAGGCTGGTCTGTTTTAGATATACCACTTATTTTTGGATTTAATGCCAGCCCCTTCATTTTGAATTTTATAATAAAACACCATGCGCGTATGTTTCCTGCTGATAACTGCACTGACATTTTAAAGAAAAATTTCTATGTGGACAACCTAATTAAAACCGGTAACTCTGTTCGCATGTTATCAGACCTATACACAACGGCTAATTACCGTATGGAAAAGGGTCATTTTAACCTTAGATCATGGAATACGAATTGTGAGAAACTTAAAACCTTAATGATAAAAGATCAGAAATTCGTAGAACATGGTTGTCAACCCGAAAAGGTTTTAGGGTATAAATATTCCACACTAGAAGACACACTTCAGATTTCAGGGTCACCTATTGACCAGTCTGTTAATACTAAAAGAGGCATATTAGCCCAAACTGCAAGGGAATTCGACCCACAATCTTTGTGTTTACCTGTTACTATCAGGGGCAAAATGCTCTTGAGAGATTTGTGGTCTCAAAAATTAGACTGGGATGATGCCAGAAGAATTTCAGACCTTATGGCCTGCCTTATCGCGTGATCTTGCCAAGCTGGATTCATTGCAATTCCCTAGATTTGTAATCAGTGAAGATGCCTCTAAAGGGGCTTATGGGTTTGCAGTTTATGGCGTACAGAATGGCGAGTCTCACCTGATATTTTCAAAAGCTAAGGCTGTGTTTTTGGCCATCAAGTGTTTACTGCCTCTGTTGAAAGCTTACCCCCGAATCAAGATCGGAGATGTAGTCATATCAGTGGATGCACAGGTCGTGTTGTCATGGCTTTAAAACAACATTAAAACCAAGAACCAGTTTGTGAGAAACAGACAAAAGGACATCCGACAAATGATTGAGGAACTGAAAGAAAAGAAATCCTTATCTGTAAAATTCAGATATGTTCCTACTGACCAGAACCCTCCCGACTTGCTCACAAGGGGAGTAACCTTTGAAAAGTTTCAACAGAATCTAAGTCGTTGGACCTTAGGACCTGAATGGCTCAGCAAGAATCCCATAGAATGGCCATCAAGCGAACTTCAGTGCCTAAGTTCAAAAAATAAATCCATTGTACAGACTACGTCATTAAATTACACTGTAGCTAACGTTGAACCTCAACCGGTGATACCCTTTGATAAATACTCGGATTTTAATAGATTGATTAATGTTACTACCAATATATTTAAAATCCGAAATAAACTAAAACATGTGGATCTAGATCCTAGTAGTTGTGATAAAATTTACTTACTTAAGGTAATGCAGCAGAAAAGCTTTCCTACAGAACTTGCTTACCTTCAATCTCCTCAAGGTAAAAAAGTACCTGAATTATTAAAAAATTTAAACTTATTCATAGATGAAAGGGGGGTAATCAGGACTAAGGGTAGAATAGGTAAAATCACTACTTATGATTATGAAGTTATCAATCCTGTCTTATTGGCTAAGGATCATGATCTGACTGAACTTATGATTGTGGAATATCACAAAAGATGTAAACATATTGGGAATTCAGTCAACCTTAAACAAAATCTGCCTTTCAGGGTTTTGGATACCCAGGGCGAGACAAGCTGCCAAAAAAGTAATTTGTAGGTGCGTCTTGTGCCAAAAATTTAATAACCTTGCTTTCAAGTATCCTAAGGTTACCAATCTTCCTAAATACCGAGTAAATCTCGTTAAACCATTTTTACATACTGGGATTGACTATACTGGACATGTTTGGGTAAAGGGTGACGACAAAAAGATTCGTTCTGTAAAAATCAAGAGAGGTGACGGGTCTGTTCAGGTCCATTCTATCAAACTGCTGTATCCTCTAGAACTATCCTAAAATCCCACCATCCTAAAATCATTCCGGACTCGAAGGGAGTGTGTGATAGGAAAATATCTGTTGCAAAATCAAAGGTCTCTAATGATGTACCAGATACTAAGGGTACATCTGTTGCAATAAAACAACGTCCTAAAAGGACTAAAAATTTAAAAGGTAGTAAAAACTCTCTTAATAATCCCTATGTATACTATTAAATTCAGTTCTATTTAAAACTTATAGTCTTCACATACCTTAGCTTATAGGGTACATGTTGCTGAACAAAGAAAACAAAGTGTTAATGATATTATACTATATGGTTAAAAGGATGAAATTTCTATAGTCCTATTAGTACACCAAAATGAGAATTTCTTTACATACAAAATAAAATACAACACTCACTTCTTTCAAAGTTTGGAGTTCTTTGTGAAAACAAATCTCCACTCCCTCTACATTCTAATTTGAAGTTCTTAAAAAAAGAAAAGAAAGAAAAATCAACTTTTCTGTGAGCTTTTCATCCTTGGCTATTTTTGCCTTTAAAAAAAAAGGAAAATCAACTTTTCTGTGAACTTTTCATCTTTGGCTATTTTTGCCTTAAAAAAAAAAAAGAAAAATCAACTTTTCTGTGAGCTTTTCATCCTTGGCTAATTTTGCCTTTAAAAAAAAAGAGAAAAAATCAACGTTTCTGTGAACTTTCATTTTTGGCTATTTTTGGCTTAAAAAACAAAACAACCTACAACTGTGTGAAAAATTATGTTGGAATGATTTCATATTGCAATTTTGTTTTGGGGGAGAATATTGAAATTATTACGGAGTCGCTAACTGGATGCCCTGTGTTTGGATGAAAAACAACCAATCACAGGCTACCTTTTTAGATTTTCACCAAACCCCCACGAGAGCGGTTTTTACGAACTCTCTTCCTCTTTTGCTTGTTGAGACCCTCAGAGACAACACGTCCCCCGTCTGCACTCTCCGTCATCTAAACACCAGGACACGTGTGAGAATTTAAACAGCAACTGAAGCTCAGAAGTCAAGGCTCTATTTCTTCAACCCAGCCAAAACGACACAGGAAATGTAAAACTGTTAAAAGGACGCATCTTTCACATAAGTTCCGCAAACCCGACTGTTTGCAAGAAACTTTCCTCTCTTTTCCTACAAATACAAGTTTTTTCAAACATTTTCATCTGTGTTTGTGTTCTTTTCTTCTTGCCGGCATCACAATATTTTTGTTACCAAATATAATTGGGAAAATCCCAGTAAATGACTTGTAGGTGTGTTTGTGTGTGTGAAGCGCCCTTTTTTGCCTCGGTATGAAAAGTTGATGGTACACACTTCGAAAGGAGGAAAAATGGGAAAATTATTTTGAAAATTTTTTTGAAATTTTGGTAAAAGATTTTTTTACATATGTTACCCCCCGCTTAATTTCATAAAATTTCCCCAAAAAACTTTCTATTTCCTGAATTATTCTATTCGTTAAAAGTAGGACTCCTTGGAGAATCTAAATTGCTTGATATAATTTTTTTTTTCAAACTTTCACTATTCTAACTGAAAATATGCTCTGAATTGAAAAAATAATGAATGCAATAAAACTGTGATATTATTTAATTAGAAAAGCTTTTGTAAATAAGTTATAGTAAGGGCATTAATGTCTGAAGAAATAACATTTTTCCGATGAATAATGAATTTTTACAAGAATTTTTTCCATTTTTTTTTAATTTTAATTATAATAATTTATAATAATTTAAAATCGTGTAAAATTCTGTATTGGGCTATGGATGTAGTAATTTTCGAATCCAAAACTGAAAAGATTAATAAACATAGTTACAATATTCTACTTTTAAAATATTTATTATTTCTTATTCTTTTACTTAATTTGTTCCCTATTTTCATCTATGAAAGTCTAAACGTGACATTATTATGAAACGGTCACGTGATCTAAGAGTTTTGTCTCTTTACAGAGAAATTAATTTAAGAAAATTTTATAGTATTTTAATTTATTTATTTTTGTATAAAGCATCTTCGGAAGGTAAATAAAAGCCAATAAATTATTAGATAATTGCGGAAAATATGTTCATTTGTAAAAATTACTAGGTAGTTAAAAAAAAATGTCGTTTTGGCTGGGTTGAAGAAATAGAGCCTTGACTTCTGAGCTTCAGTTGCTTCAGTTGCTGTTTAAATTCTCACACGTGTCCTGGTGTTTAGATGACGGAGAGTGCAGACGGGGGACGTGTTGTCTCTGAGGGTCTCAACAAGCAAATAGCCCAATACAGAATTTTACACGATTTTAAATTATTATAAATTATTATAATTAAAATAAAAAAAAATGAAAAAAATTCTTGTAAAAATTTATTATTCATCGGAAAAATGTTATTTCTTCAGACATTAATGCCCTTACTATAACTTATTTACGAAAGCTTTTCTAATTAAATAATATCACAGTTTTATTGCATTCATTATTTTTTCAATTCAGACATATTTTCAGTTAGAATAGTGAAAGTTTGAAAAAAAAAATTATATCAAGCAATTTAGATTCTCCAAGGAGTCCTACTTTTAACGAATAGAATAATTCAGGAAATAGAAAGTTTTTTTGCGAAATTTTATGAAATTAAACGGGGGGTAACATATGTAAAAAGATTTTTTACCAAAATTTCCAAAATATTTCCAAAATATTTCCAAAATAATTTCATTCATTTGTGAATAAGTTCTGAAAATTTCATTAAAATCGGACAATTATTTAATTTTGACGAAAATTTCCAAATCAATGTGTTTTCAACGGAAAAAAGCGCAAAAAAATGCCACCGCGATAATGTAAACAAAACAAGATTTTAACTAAAATTTCGAACGTTTTAGAAAGGATTACAAAATTTAAAAAAATAATTAAAAGTACTTTGGTCTTTCATCTTAATAATAACATAAACATTTTGACGATAATACTTTATTTTTATTAAGTTTGTGGCCTTTTTCATTACACTGTGCTGTTTTCTCGCGAAAAAGTGGAGGTATGTTTCCTTAATTTTTATCCCCATGTACTAACTCGAGAACTATAAAACATAATCTTGGAAATTTTTATTTACACCTGTAAATTTGACTTTTGAGCTAACCAAGTACAGCCATTTTAAACAAAATATTAGCTGTAGTAGTTAAATTTAAAAAAAATATGTAGTGATCTGCCTTAGAAAAATTCATTTGATGAAGATAACTGATAACTGCAAGCAAGGAGTTCATTGTATGCCACATTTTCAATGACCTTGTAGCATGAAAACTACTACATTCTCCGCCAATTAGCCTCCAGAATCCTTGCAAGAGTAAGAAGGCACTTTAGACCTTATTGGAGGTTGCCCTATTGTAGCCGACTGCAAAGGAACTCCATAAACAGTTCAAACTCCAGGGTTCCAAAACATCTGAACATTTCCGTAATCTATAACATCGAAACAAACGCTCAATTTTAAGATGAATCATTAAGTGAATGATTTATTTGACCAAACATGGATACAGAAACACTCAACAGTGCCAACAATACCAGAAGTAAATAGACACACTACCAAGAACATTTGAACACTCGGAGTGAAACATATTATTGCAATTGCATATAATCCATTTGTTTGCCCTGTTACATCCTTTCATAAATACAGACGATACTATCATCGCAATATAACAAAATAGATTGAAGAAACAAGCGTGGATCGAAATGGGAAATAAAAACCAAGACAATCAAACGTCAAATGACAAAAAATGGTTTCTCAGTCGGTAGATTGGTGCATCCTTCCAATTAATAAATTAATCCTTTGAAAATAATTATTTAACCGTTTTCAAGCACTGAGTTGCATTCGCTACGGCAACAAAAGGCTTGCTTTGTGATCTCTTTGAAGAGTATATTAGTAAGGTTTCTAGACCAGACAAGTCAGTAAAGAGATACATGCGACACAGGTCATGACGGTGGCCTAACTCATTCACCCGCCTTCTTCGCCAAGCTATGTGACACACTCTTCCTGCCTCTTTTTCTCACACATACACGCGAAGAAATCACTTTTCATCTTAACAAACAACAGGAACTTTAACGCAATAACTTTAATACTCATACACTTCGAGAAAACTTTAGTTGTAAAAAAAAGGAAAATAAAAATTATTTTATATTTTTACATTTAAACACCGTTTCTCACCTTTTTCTTTGTGGGTTGATTCAAATCCACAACACGAGTTAACACTTGTACGCCTGTTACACGGGAACCTTATTCAATAAAGCATCGTATGCACATCAGCAGAGCTTTTATTAATGATCTTTCTCACATTACCCGGACAGTTTTTTCAAAATAATATTTCAAAATCATTAACTACATTTCAGTAACCTGACGAATAAAGTTTTACAATTAAGATTCATACCAACAAAACAAACTCTTACACAATATTAAAGACCTAAAAATATTTACATTACGTTTTTATACGCAGTGACCATGACAAAAGAATTTCCATTTATGCAGAATTACATAAAGTATTAAATGAGTCAGATAAACTTAGTTTACATCATTGAAAACCACAACGGATACTGTCACCATCGATAGAATTAAATCAGCTTATACAGCGGAACTAATATAAAGTGAAGATGAGTAACACTTGCAATTCGAAACTAAAACAAAAAACATAAAATGCTCTGACAAATCCCTATACCTGAACACCCAAGAATACACAAATGCGACAGATCAGAGCGGAAATCAAATTGTCCCGAAGCATTACAAAACATACGTTATCAAGGCGCATTTTTAACGAACATGGATCAGGAGTTGGGAATTTCGTAGCACTATTCCATATAGACATCAAATGACTCGCAAACTACAGAGTGGCCCGAAAAGCTTGTCCCCACTATATAATATAATTTTCAATTTTAGATGGCTAACATAAGATCCTACAATTTGGAAGAGTTAGGGGTGACACGATTTTTGGAACATCCTGTAGACTAACATAAGCACACATAATTTGACTTAATATATTGCCCGTCAAAACTTGTCACTAAAAATGAAACTGTAAAGATTCAAATATTAGATTTAAAAATGAACCAATTAAAAATGTTCATTTTTTCTGCACAAATGAAAATATCTGAATCAATTTCAAGAGATTAGTCTCTAGAAACTTAAAAAAACCCTCTTAAATAGGTTGACATAAACGAAGTTAAGCAATGTCAGTTGTATTTCTGCAGGAACAAACAATACTCAGCATGATGACAATCAGAAACTTTGTGAGAAACTACAAGATAAATTAAGAAATAAAAATTTCAACTCCTCTTGAAGAAAAGACGATTTACATGTTTCTCAAAAAGGAACTTTTCACACCTTAAAGATAAATCTTTCTTTATGGATTCTTTATCTTTTTTTTCTTTTTTTTTTATAAAAATGCATCAGTTCTTTTATGCATTCTTTTACTTCTAATCATAATTATTACATTCTTGATTCATACATCATTTGAAATATTTATTCAAGTTCATTCAATATTTCACTCCAATTCACAAGAATACTTTCCTTTGTAATAAATTTGAAAAAAGATTATCTTTTACCAAATTTTTCACTGAAATTAACATGGTACAAAGTTTTATACTTTGTAATTTGGAGTGGAAAATAATAATGGAAGTAATTATGTTGCAACGAGTAAGAGTTTTGATTTGAAAAAAATATAAATTTACACTCCCACAACAAATGCAAACAAAAGTTCCATTCTCTTATTGATGTTTCTAAAACGACCTATTTGTCTCTAATTTTTTTTTGTACCGTCAAACACATTTTATAAAATGTTATAATAAAATTTGAGTTTATTTTTCTGTAAGCCCTTTTGTTAATGAAAATATATTGTCTTAAAAATAGTTTAATGAACGGTTACAATCAAACGGGAAAGTGCACATTATATGCGATTTATGAAACTCTTACCAAGAGAACCAATAACGACGTAGTTGTGTTTGTGTAAGCAGTCCCTGTAATTTGGTTGTAATTTCTCAGCCCCTTTTTCAGTTGGTTTAATATTTGTCTTCTTTTTATCAGACCGCACAACGTCACATTTGATTTGATCTAACTGTTTCTTCTGAGAAACATACTCCAAAGTTGAACTGAATGTTTTTGCTTTTCGTTTCCTAAATGGGGAATGCATCTTGCTCACTTTTCTATGGCAATGGTGCGTATTCCTCAGGAAATATCGAAAGTTCAGGGGTATGTGACATCACTCATTCCCCCACCGAATTATATTTTCCCTTTCTTTTTTCATTCCAACACAATTTCACGTGATCAAGTATTGATGACGTTACAAACACAGATGGCGTTTTATTTGTAGCTTGAAAAACATCTTTAACTCATTGGTAATGTAATAAATATTTGAATTTTTACTTAAAAAATGTTATCTGTTGTAGGTTGCGGTTTGATATTATAAAGGTAACTGCTTCTTTATTTTTGTGTATACGCCAACGCAATATTTAAAAATTCTTTGTTGACTTGCTGAAATGCATAATTTTCCATCTGACTAAAAATGTTCTCCTTTTCATCTGTGTCTTGTTTTATTTTAAATTAATAATAATTTTATTGTTCACTGTAGATTTTTGAATATGTAAAACTTGCGTATCTTGCAAACAACGCATTAAAATGATAATTCTTATAGATTATTTTAGAGAATATAAAAACGTCATTTTATTCATATTGTATTTTGACAACTAAAATTCAGAAAAAGGGACAAACTTCAGAAAGGCCAGCCCGTGACAGTTGATATTTTAGAGATTGTTTCAACCTACTGTAATATTCAACATTTTATAATTAAAATATCTAGTGTATATAGATTTTAGAAGCATACCGTGATGAAAACATGCTCCAAACGTAATGAAAACATAGTTTTATCTTCAAAGTTCTGGGGGATTAGTGACACTGATGTCACTAATCACCCAGAACTTCAGAATTCCGAAATTATATCTCTAAAGCGAATAGACAAAAAAAAAAAAAAAAAATCTAACGGGAAAAGTCGAGTAAAAAAATATTATTTCTTACTTTTATTCATCTTCAAAATGACCCAATGATTCACAATACGAAATGCTAAGGAGCGAAAATGGGTTGAAACTTTCTTGGTTGAAAGATAGCCTGTCTCCCTGATTCTGTGACGCAGACTGCATTGTTCTGTTTTCATCGGTCTAAAATGGAAGTGAGACCACATATAAATATACATGCATAACGCAGACGTATGTAAACTGTTTGTGAGAAAAAGCTTGCTTACACCAGAGGCGTATCGGATAAACGCCGTCACATCAAGCCAATTTCAATATTGTATGTACAGAAACGTCGTCTCATTGCCAAAACAAAGACTTTCAACATCTTCTGCAGGAGGCCCTCTTCGCTGGTGATGGTGCCTTTATGGCTCACGGGGAATCCGAACTACAGCTGGGTGTGTGATCAATTCTCCATAGCTATAAAATGATTTCGCCTTACAATCAGTCTCGGCAAGTGCTTTTTTAAATAATGAATCAACCTGCATCAAACACCAGCACACCCTGCACCAGCTATCATCATAGATAGCACTGAGCTCGCACATGACGATACCGTTCTAATACCTGGGTAGCACGATCTACTGGGATGACAAATAAATCGACGCCCGAATCAGTAAAGTAAGCCAGACACTGGGGGAGCTCCGTAACAGTGCGATATACCAGTACAACATACGCCTATCAACAAAACTAAGTGTACAATGCAATGGTCGGCCCTTTTCTCCTCTACAGATGCGAAATTTGGACCTTGCCACCAATGGTCATATTCGTCTAACGAGTTGACAGCCACCATGTATGTGTGCATTTTTTATTTTTATTTCTTGAGGCAGAATATTTTAACTCTCTGTTCATATTCACGGCCTTCAACTTTGACGGACACTAATTTTCAGAATCAGTTCTCAATACTCCAAAGTACTCATTTATTTCCATTAAAGTTCCCTATTTTCTTTCACTATGAACCCGAATTAAAAGGTTATTAAAAAGAAATCAGCGCGTACTTTGGCAACTCAGTGACAACTTTAGCTGATATCCGCACTTATAATTTGGTAACTGAAAGAAACTTTCCGAATTACACCGACCATCTCTCTCATCACATGAGGAATACACATGTGAAAAATGTAGAAAATAAATTTACGATTATCAATTACCATGACATTTATTTTTATTTGTATGATATTTCTGGGTTTAAACTACCGTAGATTATTTACTATTTATGTCAATTTTTAGGTCTGATGACCCTAAGTAATTTTGTTTTTTTACTTTACTCGTAAAACTTTTTTCTTTTTGCTAGACTTTGAATATTTTACGGATCCGGTACTAATGAGTAACTATCTCTATCAGAGTCCTTATTAGTGACGTCGATTTTATGTATTACATTATTCTCTGTAATTCTGCTTTCTCTAACAATGCTACAGTGCATCATCATGTTTCTGTTGTTTACGGTGCCTATTAAATAATTTGAATAGTAAATCGACATCTACAACTATATCGTTCTCCGAGTAACCATCCCCAGTTGCAAGTAAGGCAACCTTTTACATTGATCTATGTTTACCTTCTGGGAGGATTGACCCCGTTTAAACGTTTAATTGCATGAAATTACATGATGGTGGGTTGAAGGGAAATTCAGAAAAATTGAGCAAACCCAAGGTTTCCTACCATATCCATTTTCCGTTGATAGGAAGAAGATATGATTAAAGCGTTGTCCGAATTTCTTTAGTCCTGAGATGTTTGTTTTTATTATACTATCTGTCCAAAACGTGTGTGGTCTTACAGACAATAATGATCCAAATTCTTTTAAACAAAGAAAGGGGCATCTATTTTGTTTAAATCCCGGGTCTTGGGTTTGTTTACTTTATATTACATGTCCCAAAAATGTGTATTCTTACAAATTATTCTAGACAAAGAAGAATTTTGAATTTTATTAATTCCCAAGCTGGAGATTTGTTTATGTTGATCGCTCAAAAACACAAATATCTTTTACGGATATATATATATATATATATATATATATATATATATATATATATATATATCCACAGACAGACTATTTCGCTGTATCACAGCTCATCAGTGTGGCTAGACGTCCGGTTGCCTCTAGCTAGGATCGAAACCCGGCTGAATTGGGCTGAGTTGTAAATTCTACTCCTAAGCAGTATATATATATATATATATATATATATATATATATATATATATATATATATATATATATATATATATATATATATATATGGAGATTCTAGACAAGGAAGGTACTATATGGTTAATTAACAAGATCTCCTGAGATTATGACTATGTGGGATGGAGAAATTAGATATATCAATGTCAAATTTTGTGGTTGTTGGGGAGTCGTCTATATAAGCAAGAGCTATCCCAGACACAGAGACAGTCGTCGCTAAAGAACACACCGGCAATTCTCAGAGCAGGAGCGAAAACATAGACACACGAATGGCAGACAGAAGAATTGAGTGAGAATAGATGGCCTGGTTATTACTTTGAAGAATTTAAGAAAATCGATTGACTGGTTATTACTTCGAAGAATTGCGTAATATTCAATTGGCTATTTATACTCTAGCATTTTTGACTGGATTTCCCAAATCACCACCCTAGAGGATTTTGCAGTAGATAATAACGACATTTTATTCAACTAGTTTTTACTTGTTATCACGGCCACAGACATGAATTACGCAATCTTGTCTGTGGTAGACAACTTACACAGGAGTTAACACTAGACTTCGCCGTCAAGCCCAATATCGCAAAATATTGGGAAACCCGAATCAACATAATTGAAACGACACGAACCCAAACAGCGGAGGAAAAAGAAAACTGGATAACTCGTAAGGTCGGTATTACTCAACAAAGCTAGCGGAGAAGAAGAAGAGGAGGAGAGAGAGAGAGAGAGAGAGAGAGAGAGAGAAGAGAGAGAGAGAGAGAAAAGAGAGAGAGAGAGAGAGAGAGTTGATAGCTGAGGATTATAATATTTCATTCAGCAATTATTAAATAGCATTAGTAGAACCGGCTGGCTGAAATAACAAATTGAATAGCACAAAGAGACAAGATAATTCCATGTTACCTGTACAATACAACATATATACACAAATATGCAAGTATGTATCTTGGGAGATATTACAAAGTAAGTTGCCCACATTGTCAAATAAGTTACCATACACTGGGAATAGTAAACATAGAAATGAAGACAAAGGAAAGAAATGTTTTTACATTTTATTTAATGGTCATGATGTTTTAACAGAGATAGCTACGTAGATTCGTTATCTCTTGGGTCGTGAGAGATAAGATGTAACCTCATCCCCCGCGTTGGGTTTTCAGGTTCCTTCAGACCACCGTGGTTACCATCTAGTGGGCTCCTCATTCGTTAACGCATTGCTGGTTTGTCGCAAGTATCGTGTTGATGGGCACGGTTCCATTCGATCTAGCTGGCGTTTGTTTCCTTCAAGATCTTTCACTCCTTTTCCACGTTGTGTTTTTGATCTGAGAGGGTGAAAAGATCGCTGATGAATTAAACCTAAGTGAAGAGCAGGTCGACGACAATGATCTACACAAAAAGAATTCTTTGGAATAATGAATTAGCTCGGGTTAAAAATTTGGCTAATATATGGTTTGTTGTATACAGCGGTTTTAATGCTTCCCACTTATTGTAATAATCGAATGACACTGGGATCCCATTTGGGAGTTTACAGCCTGTGTTAGCAGTAATTTAAATTTCTAAGTTCTGGTCTTCAGGGATGGCACAAAGTCTTGGGCAGGAGGCCTCGGCGAACGATGTGAATTCCAGTAGTAGTAATGTGTGTTGTCTAAACCTCCAGCTTATATGGAGTCCTGCGTTTGGCAGGAGTGGGGTTGACGAGGGTCTGGGTTTTGTTTATCTTCCGCCATTAGCATCAACCTTTTCCTAAAATCCAATATTTTCAAAATATATTTACTCGAGTAATTTTCAAAATTTATGAGTTGTCCAGCCCTTTTTTGAGAGTGTTCAGAGGAATCAACCCGCTCCTTAACTCATCCCCTTATGTTAGTCGCTAATTTTTGTTGGGATATTTTTTTCTGGATGACTGATTCGAACCAGATGTTTTTCCTGCTTCTTTGTCCATAACAATTTTAGATGTTATTTGGTGACCACCCGTGTTCTTTATCGACAACACCTGGTTTTCTTTTTCCAGGACCAACACCTTCGATGATAAATAAATTGTCACTTTCTTATCGGCGGGAAGTAGGGAAGGATGGGTAGTTTTGGCTTTGCTCGAAGTTACTGAATTCCGTCGAGTTAAACTTTGGTTCGATTCTTGGAACTGTTCGGAATTTCATTTTATTATTTTGAAACATAATTTTTCAATGCATTTCGTTTCTTAATTTTCTTTTCAATCCACTTTCCTGTGAATTTCAACGTTTATCATCCAGTTAATTGTCTCTTTCCTCTTCCTTTTTTATTTTATTTTATCTTTTGGTTTGATTAACTCTCTGATGTCCCAGTGCAACAAGATAGAGACGTTTACCTAGTTGGTCTGCCACTCGGGAAATGATGTAGCTGACAGATAATTATTATTTTTATTTTTCTATAATACCGAGAACCCATAGTACACTCGTCTAGATTGCAAAATATTATCTATAGGTACGACTACGTTTATGTCATAAACGAATTTAAACAGTAAATTTAATTGTCTCATTTTCGTTGAACGTTTGGTTCAAATGCATATGTTCAGACCACTCATTATCGGCTACTCTTTTGGTTTATATATCACGTATTGTCCTATGAACTTCATAGGACAATACGTGACATATAAACCTATATACTTCTTAGTAAGAAGTCTCTCTACCATTTAAACAAAATGATAAAAGAGCTAGTTATGTAATCGATCTTTAACTTCTTTAATGTCTCTTTCGTAATTCTGTTCAAGTTCTTAGTGCCTTTATCCGAAACTATTTGTAGTGTCGATCAAGGTAAACATTTTGTTTATCAACAAATGTGCGATGTCTTCGGTTTTTATTCTTGTTAGATACCACAAATGACTCAGGTTGACCATTATATAAATTAATGAAACTAATTATATATTGATTACCTGATGAAGAACGAGGGTAAGGTCTTGAAATATCAACTGCAATTCTCGCAAAAGGATATGGGGTTAAGTCATTTTTTTCATTTTAAGACTTTCTTAAGTAATATAACACTATAACTGTACACATACAGATGTGAAAAAAGAGTATTTTTTATACATACTCGGTCAAAAAATATTAATAAGTCTAAAACTCTTATTTCTGACCATTTTCATAATGCTATTGTTGTGTTACCTTTATAAAAAGATGAATTGGTACATCTAACTGTCGGCTCATCTTCGGTATGAGACTAATAAACAATGTCATCCAACAAAATATTTTTATTTCTTTCTTTAACATTGTTATAATGCAATGATTGAGATACTTAGTAATAATAAATATATTATTATTATTATTATTATTTTAATTTTCTTTGATATCTGGCGATTACACATTTCTTTCTGGGTCCCGCCCAAGGACCTAAGGTTAGAAATGGCATCATGACACTTTCCACTGCAAAAAAAAAAAAAATTACATAGATAAAGCCCTTCGTAAAGGGTGGGCTGTACTTGTCAGAACAATTTTTTGTATCTCTTTGAGGCATGGACTTCCAGGGATCCCTTCAATTAGTCTACTGGAATCTTTTCCAACCAGTCCAAGGGCTCCAACTACAACAGGGATTGTTGATGTTCCCATGTACCACATTTTTAAGATTTCTATTTCAAGGTACTTGTATTTTGACAGCTTTTCGAATATCTTTAAAGATACATTGCAGTCTGCAGGGACTGCCATATCAATAAGGAGGCACTTATTTTGTTTGTGGTCTTTAATAACAATGTCTTGGCGGTTGGCTTTGATTGTTCTGTCAGTGTGTATTGTGTAGTCCCATAGAATTGTAACAGGTCCTATCTCCGTAACCAGGTCTGGGTGGTGTTCGTACCAGTTTCTTTCAGTTTCATTCCCGTAGGAGTTGCAAATTTTCCAGTGCAGATATTGGCCTACTCTGTCATGCCGGGTTTTATATTCAGTGGGTGCCAATATCGTGCAACCTGATACAAGAATATTATTATTATTATTATTATTATTATTATTATTATTATTATTATTTGTTCACATCAATGTCGGACATCTGGGGCTTAATCTTATCAACAACTGAGGTCCCATTTTTAGACGATACAACTCAAAATCTCGGGGTTCAAACTCCCTTGAATTAATGATACGTTCAGTTATTTATATCTTATGGTTTCACGTTATTATCTAATGGTGGGTTTGGAGATCTTTATAAAATATTTGCACAGACATTTCTATTTCTAATTATTCTACCGTATAATAACCTTCAATACTAAGAGCCCTTAATTGTATTTGTCGGAGTTACCTCCTCCTCATTTCCTTAATCCTTCAACAGGGGTCTCTCTCCCCACGAGTATAAATACTGGCTGACCTTCTCTCTCTCTTTCTTTTCCGACTTACGCCTCGGGCGGCCATCTCGCGTGGAGATGAGGTAAAATCTATTTTTTGACTCAGGCCTTGGGTCGCTACCTCGTGCGGAGGCGAGGTATAAAACTTTCTCTTTTTCACTTACTCCAATATGTGACCGCTCACACTACAGCGTTTCCCATATTCTGGGACACACGCTAAAAAACAATATACATACGTACGGACACTCAACACAAGCACACACATAATTTACAAACACACTGTAACTTTTCATGTCTTCATGTATTATTAATATGTTTGTTTATCCATAATATATATTTGTTTGCATATATGTATCGGTCTTGTTTGTTTTCTTTTGTCTTCTTTGGACTTAATTATAGTCCAACATTCCTATGTAGCTGGACCGACTAGCAGGAAATCTTAGCCCAGAGATATCTCCTCATCTTCACACCACGGTCCTCTACATATTTATTTAATTCTGTACCAGAGATTTAAAACTGTATTGAAGGGGTGTATGGTCCATGAAATTTATAAATTTAGCTTTATTTTGTGATTTAATTTTTGTAACGCGAATGCTTCTTTTTTGTGATATACCAGTGGGACTGGGTGTTACTTAACCTATGTGTAAGAAAATTCGCTTTTCAATTTCCTTTTCTTCAAAGCGAATTTGCTATATTCGGTGCGTCTGTATACACTATACAGTCTGTATGATAGGCGAACACAGAAACTGATAAATTTTAATGTTATTAAAGTTTAAGTTTTAAGTTATCTTTTCAAAGATCAAAGGTTCGCTGACAACCTTCTGTCCGCTTTTTTTATAAGTGTAGAGGTACATTTTTCTCTGCGTACTCTTTCGTCATACCCGACTATGTTGCCATGGCCACTGAGAAGACATTCTGTTTTATAGTACTCAAGGTCAAATACGTTGAACATTCGTGACTGAGTGTGAGATGAGTGAGCAATAAGAAGGGAATACAGCAACAAATTTTCTCTTTATCTGGAAAAAGGACAGCAAAAAATCTTCTCTTTATCCGGAAAAATTAGGCGAAGTACCGAGAGAACGAGAAACATAATCGTGTATCCTCTGAATATATCTCGCGTATCTCCATAGGTACTTGTATACTGGTGTAGCGGGGTGCGAGACGAACGACGGGTCAGCAATATGAATGTGAAGGATGACCAATCAGATGTAACGGACTCCACCACAATTATTTAACTTTGACTAGGAAAGACGTGGAAAAGAGCATGCAAAAACGCTGGTGGTCGCTATCCAATGTGGCGGTAATTTATATTTGACGTAAAATAGCACATAGTATAAAATACAAGACAAAACGTAATGGTTCAAAACATAAAAATTGATTTTATTTGTTCTGATGTACATGCAAATAAGCTGAAGGTTTGAGTTACGTCTCTTAGATTTGGGAAATATTTGTAGTTTAGAAGAATAAAGATCCTGTTTCATTGTAGAAATTTTGTATTGAAAAAGTTGGTAAGAGTTCACAAGAATTAAAGTTCGTACTTGCGTGAATGTTGATAATGTTCTTTAACGTCTGACCGCATGGTCAAGACGGGAGTTCTTGAAGGTTACATTTTGGCAGCAAGGAATAAGACGCAAGAGTGACGAAGAGACGGAGAAAGAGAGAGAGAGAGAGAGAGAGAAAAGAGACAGAGAACCATTTGTGTTTTGTTTATATAAGATGGTGTATCACGTGACTGGCTCAAACCTTAGTGAGCGGGAAATTTAATTCCTCGCGTGCAGGCGATTTGATTGGTCAGAATTGACCAATCAGCGAGCTAGTTTCGAGGAGATTAGCCAATGAATGCTTGTCGCACGGTCTCTATGTATGTATGTATGTGATGGTGGTGGTAATCACCACACTGGTTTGTGAGCATCTGTTAGTGGTTCTGCTATGGTGAAAAATTTGGAATAAAACGTCAGTATTTAGAATACATACTTATAAAGTTACCTTTGGGTTAACTTTCCTTCCTTTTCCCTAATTAATATGCACCGTACTTGGCTGGTCATGTAACCCTTAACAGCCAGCCTGTGATGCTTTAGTCTGGACAGCGAACATTTTTGAGTAGACGCCTTGAACTGCTTCCCGGACACGTGAGAAAAACTCAACATTTAACAAAGAGGAATTATTAAAGGAAAAACTTTTAGCAAAGAGGAATATTACTCACAGAGTAATATTACTCACAAATATTAAATAGTAAGTAATAGTACTCACACAGTAATATTCACTAGCTTTCCTGTTGGAGGTTGGAGAGAATGTATATGATACATTTAGACACTTTGTAAGCATGTTCTTTTTTGTATAAATTCCCCTCCTATTTGCGTTCTTCCGTTATTTCTTTAATCGTCTTTATTATTATTTTTATTCTTAGGTAAATTCTAGGTATTTTCTACATCAATTACTGTTAATCCCACCGACATATATTTGGAATACCCAATATTACTTAGATGTCTGAAGGCTTTAGGGGCGGCAAGCGAATGTATGGATGCTACTTTATAGTTGTCAAACTTAATACCTTCTTTATTAATGGTAGTGTAAGTAGTATAATTCCTTAAAAAAACAATTGGATAATTGTAATTTATTCAAGTATGCCAAAGCATACCTTCGATTTTTCCTAGCACTACTGATATTAATTCTTGGAAAATATTAGGGGAATTGGTTATTCCGAATGGCATCACGTTGACGTGCAACAACCTTCTCTGACAAGTAAATGCTCTCTTTATCATCCTCATCAAACTCTACCTACAATAAAGAGATTGCAAGTCAAGCTTTGAAAAGTATTTGATATAGCTAAGGTGGTTAGCATATAATTTAGTTGCTCTTAGTAATATTGCTTAAAGAGCGATAATCAACGCAGAACCATTTCATTCCATCCTTCTTTTGCACATATCATCAGGAATAACGGTGGACTGCTCTTTGATGCCCAGTAGACGGAAGTGGATATTCTTTTATTTTTTTAGGCAATTTTCCAGTCCCACAAGTTTATTAAGACCACTTTGTTCATCAATTTCGCATGTTTTGCCATTTTAAATGATTTTCCAACCCTTTTATTGCCTATCGAGAAAAATTCCGACACCCTATTATTAAGACTCCCATTTTATTCGGCATTTAAGTGTACGTTACTTTTAAATTACTATAGTATTTCACCGATACTAGTGATTTTCAACGTGGATGGCAACGCCCCTTGGGAGCGCTATAAACGTTTAAGGAGGCAGTAAGTGTTCAGCAGAGTTATCGGGAAGGTGCTATAATTTAATAAATCAGTGAGATGATTTAACCCTTTGAACCCTGATTGTAACAAGTCACAACATTTTATACCAATTTGTTTATGTTTTGCTAATATACTTTTAGAAGTATTTTAAATATTTAGCTGCAATTGTATTAAATGTCTGGAGCAAAAACCTTCAAGCAAAACTTCAGCATTTTACACAGTCTGAGCCGGCGATCGTCATAACTCACTTCCGGTGATTGACAAAACAAAAACACTTTACATTAATTCTATACGCTATACCTTTTATACGCTGCTTCAAAATACATCTCTTTCCGGTCGACAGGTTTTGATTTAGAGTGAAAGTGAAAACAAAATAGTCGCTCTCTGCGAAAGGGCTCCGAGCATCACATCTGGCTCAAAGAAAAATAGGGGCCAATCAGAAACGTTGCCGCTAAAACAAAATAACTTGTTATACTATATTTCAAATTGGATCTTTTTTCTGATTCACTCTACATCAAAATCTGTCGGCCAGGTATGAACGCTACGATAGCAAAATAAAAAAATAAATAAAAAAGTCGCACACGTATACGAGTAGGCTCCGGTTGTCGTATCTGGCTCACGACAAAATCCCACCCACCGCACTCCCTAAAATAAATAAAATTTAAACGTTGATTAAGGAACAAATCACTAACATTGCCGCTAAAACAAACAAATGACAAAATGCTGAATCATGTATCCACCAGAGTGTTTAAAATGTCCCACTCGGTGATCCTCGAAGTAGTTTCGGACCAACCGGCCTGACGTGAGGTAAAGGCAACAGCCACCCATCGCCACCAGTTTTAACGCTAGGCCAGTACGCAACAACACATCCCTTTTGTCTCCTTTTCCTCCTGCCTCACCGGCAATACAGCATATTATAGGTACCACCAGAGAAAACGCGGTACTTAATGTTTTACATGAATTTAAAAACATGAAAAATATTTCTTGAAAGCTTTTGTTTCAATTTTAATTTCAAACTAATAGATTAAATTTAATATTTTCAATAAGCAAAATACTTTGCTGTAAAACTAATTTAAATTGACTAAAAATAATTTTCCCCTAAAATAGCTGATTAGCAGCTTTTTATAGTCGTCTTTCATCGCAATGTAATTCTCTATTAAAAAATCTTCAAAAAATAAAATATACTTTTATAAAACTTTATTTAGGGAATATTAGCTCATTTAAAGTATAAGTAATCTGATTTGAAACGAATAATTTTAAAATATCGCAGAAATGTATTTTTTAACCCGACAGTAGCTGTTTATTTAAGGTGTTGACGTACTGATAGCGTAATAACAGATCTAATGTTGTTCGACGGAGACATCGGTAAAACATAATTGAAGAAAATGACGTGAACGCCCTTTTTATGTAATTTTTAAGTGCTCAGTAATGTTAAAAAATTAGGAAAATATTCTCTGTAATATAATGTTTTATTGAATTTTAGAAATGTGGGCTTTAAATTTACTACAGTTATTACTCTTATTTTCTGATAATGTCGTATATGGAGTCCATATCTACAAAAATCGGCAAATTTATGCACATGCCAAAAATGTTTCCAGTGTGAACGCTTTTTAAATTAATTTTATTTATTGTTTTCATCTTAAAACTGCTTGATATTTTTTTATTTTACGGAGATAAAAAAATAAAAAATTCTGTCCCTTGACACGCAAAAAAATAACAGTCCTTTTCAGGGACACCAAAAATTATTGAAAGTTTTGACTAATCTGTACATATTGATAGTATTCTTGTTTAATAATTGATTCTGAAAAGAAGAGAATTTATTGAAACAAAGCAAGTTCAGTTGAACATTAATGACAATTCCAGAACAATGTAACTATAAACAATTTTTTTCTATCCTCTGTCAACCGCAATGATGGAGAAAGCATTACCTCGAACCATCGCCAGTGAGACACGCTGCAAGAGCCACTCCGTTTCGCGAGTCTCGTCCCTTAATCGAGACGCAATCGCGCCAATGCTCCGAAGGAACGCCATCGAACGAGGGCCAATGAAGTCTCCACTGCCACAAGAGTAAAAAATAATCTATCAGCAAGAGAAGAATATTTAACTATTTTTTTCATCTCTGCGTCCCGGGCGATGGACCCCGGCTCAACCGCGGACCTGATCAAATTACCGGCCGAAAATGTATCCGCACAGGTCGCATCCCAAATCAACGACTTACCCATTTAGAAAGGGAAAATGGTAATGCCATCCGACCGCTTTCCATAACCACGGTCGAGGCCTGCGGGTTCGATTTGGGAAGGGAACTCAGCTGCATCCAAACTTTAGATGATGATGTTTATTGCTGCATGCCGTGGAAAGCGGCCGGCACTACGACGACAGGAGAGACGATGCAAACCAAACTCATCGATGGAGGCTCCACATCTGCATCTGTGACGCTCACATAGTTTGAGTCCAAGATGGATCGCAACTCCGACCTGTGTGCACTCATCATCTAGAAGGGTACCGGTAGATGAAGAGGGCACTGCGTTGAGCCAGGCGCCACTACTCGGTTGTGAAGCAGATAGTAGACAGGCGAGGCGATGCTGATCCAGAGATAGCCACAAATTAGTAAAATTGGCCTCGCATTTTATTTTATCCCAGCTTTTTTGTTTTGATGTCTCTAGTGGGATAGAAAGTAATTCTTGGGCCCAGACGCTGCAAGCTTGTTCGAAAGAACTATCCGAGAAACACTGAGACGATCCACTGAGTATCTCATCAATTAATTCGCGACTGGATGAAAGTGAAGAAAGATATGCTGGAAGGGCCAAATCTACCGCTGAGGCCCAGGCCTCCGAAACTCAAAGGGAGCTTTGCCTGCCTCCAGTCTGTGTCGTCGAAATTGACGTTGCAAATTAGCTCCGCGCATCTCTTAACTGTGATATCTATCTCATTTAAGAAATCATGTTCGAGATAGCAAGGGGCACTTCGGAGAGTGTAGAGGAAACTCGGTAGCGAAAAACTGTTCTTCAAGAGGAAGAGGGCTGGATGTGCATCAATTAGTTGCAATTTCTCAGTCATTTTTGTTATCCAAACACCCTCGAAAGGCCATTGGAAAGACTAGAGAACCAAGAACGTGTAATTCCTCCTTAGGTGTTATTTTTATATCCTCAAGGATGAGTCTGATATCCCGAAATCATCTGCACTATAATTCAAGTTTATTATCTCTGACTTGGATGAGTTAATCTCAAGTCCAAGCAGAGATAAAGCAGGAATAACTCGTCGGAGGTCAGCAGATACGGCCTCGAGGGATCCTCCCAACGTTACATCGTCAAGATAACATATATTGAAAGAAGCGATGGAACGAGCTACCCCGTCAATAGCCATCGCAGGTAGTAGCGGACCAAGTGGATCACCTTGCTGGATTCCAGTAGCAGAAGAGATAATATTATCGGAGGCGATCAATAAACTTGAATGACTATATGAAAGATGAGCCAGTTTAAATATGGAAGGAGTCCGTTGATGGCAAACTTCAAGGGCATGATCCCTTCTGATGCTATTGAAAGCGTTTTTCATATACAATTTTAATAAGATACTGTGGTAAACAGGTGATGTATTCTCCAAAAATGATCTTGTGGCATGAACCGCGGCTTCACATCCGCCCTGTATGCCTACCCCGAGCTGTACAGGTCTCAATTCATGCCATATCTCCTTCACAACAACTCTACAAGCAATTTTTGCCGTGAGACGACGAAGAATGTTACCAACGGCGATAGGTCTATTTTTTTTAAAGCCATTAAGTTGGCTGAAAATATTAAGTCGCGAGCATGTTGGGGTATCTCAGCTCGGAGAAGGGTATTAATAAGAGCTGTTATGAATGTTTTCAAATGTTCACCAGCTTCGGCAGTGTGGGCAGAAATTAAGTCCTTGATGTGACCAGGTCGAAGTCCGTCTACACCTCCACTGCTGCTTCCCGACAAAGATTTCAAAGCGGCAACCATTGCTTCCTTTGAGATTTCAATATTTGAATCATTGTTTTCCATCTGAACAAATCTGACATCTGATGGTGGCGCAGGATGTTTCCGACGGAGCGCTGTGAGAACTTCTGATGTAGTAGCTAGTATAGTATCGGATGAGGCCAATAGCCAATGCAGCTGAGACATCACCCTCGACCAACTTAGCATTGACGAGGGCATGGAGTCTCTTAGAATCGTCGATTCTAGATGAAAGATGAAATTTATTAGGATTAGAAAGATTAGAAAATTCGGTGGCATTTATTTTAGACGAATTGAATAAAGATGATATAGGGTCCTTATTGTAAGGAATGCCGAGCATAAGTGTTGCGAAAGAGAAAAGGTGATCCCAGTCAAGCGAGCTGTTCAAGTTAAGTGCCTGGTCTATGGCAGTAGCCAAGGCATCGGCTGTCGGGATTCTGACAGATTTAGGGATTTTTAAAGGCACCTTCCGGAATTACCTAAGGAGTGAGGTTGCTCTCAAAACTTCACTGGCATCTCTTTGGGTCGGTTCATTATGTTGACGGATCACACTATCTTGTACAGCCGAGAGAGACAGACAATGTGAACAACTCCAAACAACCAGAGACGCTGAAGCATTTCTAGTCAATCCTACGCAAGATAAATGAAAAGACTGTTGACAATTTGAACAACTGATTCTTTTACGCTTATTAATGCTGCCACAAGAAAAGCAACGATCACATTCCAGCAAAGAAGGAAAAGACATTTTTCTTCCCTTCTTATTCCTAAAATTAACGTAAAACATTTTTCTGTTAATTCTTGTAATCTCCGTTTGACATTAATTTCATTTTTCTCTTTGAAATCAAATCTTCGAAAAAATACTGTCTTGAATTACAAATCATTTACAATAATGTTTAAAGTTTTCAGCTATTAATTCAATAATAATTATTCCATTTACTATTCAAATTCGTATTTACCTTATTTAATGCTTAAACATTCTTAAAAATCCGTTGAAATCAGCAGAGCTTTGAAAAACACGTCTTCTCTCTTCGAATTCCAAGCGTCCAATTTGATGCCATTATAATAATGTTAGAATGCAGAAAAGAAATCACTTGGTGAAAGTGTTGTAACTGACCTGAAAAATATTTCCACAAAGTTTTCTAATCGATGAACTTTCATATATTCTTTGATTTATGGCACGAATTTTTTTAAATAGAAGCAGAATTGGGCTGAAGTGAGTTTGTTTTTTTACTTTTTTGTTTAAAAAATGCCGAGAAACCTTATTTAAAAGCGTAAAATTATTGTTTCTACGGATTAACTTTAGGCTACTATCTTTGAAATAAGGCCACAGTTTAACTTTAATGTGGACATTTAAAATTATTTAAAATACGATTTTAGCTTTTAAAAAAATGACGCGCTTTGCTTCAAGGGCGGAGAAGTGCTACATGTCATTACTAACCATTATCCTCAGCAGTGAAATGTTTCATCATTCATTGTTAATTCACTAAAAAACGACCTTCAACTGTCAAGCTTTAATAGAATTTTATAAAAACGAAAATAATAATAATAAAATATTACCTGGAGATTGTAGCCGTTTCCTTGTAATAATTAACAATTCTCATAAAGAACGCAAAAGATATCCTATGAAAATTGAGAATATTTGAATTGTTGAAATGCCGTAACTAAAAAGAATGTTGTTTGTTATCACGATGTTAAGCGTTCGTTTTTACCTTTGAAGAAAATTACTATAAACGGATCTGAATCAAAGAATGGGGATTCGAGTGACACACTGATATATTATGGAAGCGACGAGCAAAGATTTGGGTTATAAGGAAATCTTAAAAAATCATGGATATGTAGTTATAAACTCTTTAGGTAAGTAAAACTAAATTTGTAATAACGTAAACGAAAAAAGAAAAGAAAAAATAAGTAGTATACACATAATTACAATGATATTCGAAAAAATAAAACCGAAACAAAAAATATTCGCAAAGGTTTAAGGATTTAACAAATTTATACGCGATTGAACATATTTGGTATGTATATCCATATCGTTGCTGCCATGAAGAAAACAGACTCTAAAGAATTATTGCGTGTGTGAAGAGACGCAATGTGATTCTTCTTTACTAAAATGATAATTCAGTTAAACTTTGTACATTAAATTTTTAACTTTTTATTTTTATTTGTTCTATAAAAAATTATATTTTTACACAACTAAAATATATTTTTTATAATTAAAATTAATAATCAATTAAAAGGTGCAAATAATAAATATTATAATTGTCTATGTTTGTATGTTACACGTACTTTTGATAGAAGTGTATTTTAAAGCAAACCAAACGGTTTGTAAAAAAAAGTTGTTACATGTGTCTATGGAAATTTCTATTTTTAGAATTAGCGGTTAAAGAACCGCCAAAATTATTTCTTCTATGTGAATTATTGCTGATTCATTTTTTTAATTTGAAAAATATATATTATTGTATTTAATGACTACTCAGAGACGTGGTCTCATGCTCTCGTACATTTTGAAATTAAGATCTCTGGTAGTCTCCTATTTTCTCATAAAAAGAGTTGGGTCAGCAGATAAGATCAGAAAGCACTCAGATTTCAAGGCGGAAGGAAGTGTCAAAGCGAAAGGGAGTTATAAATCTCTCTAAGGACAAGGAACCCCTAAGACGAGCTGACACTAAAATTTCGACCGGATGGCAGAAGGAAAAATCCATTTGGGCTTCTTCAGAGAAGAATATTTAAAGGAACTGAAACCTGAAAATGAACTTTTCTTTAAAAGAAAAATATAAGAGGTCGCCATGGCATAAACCATTTCAAATCTGTCAAAGCTCCCGTCGTGCTGAGACATTCCTAATCCGGCTTACAAATGAGGTGGTTGCAACCTTTTGTATTTTCTACCTTATCTAATTTTTGCTTTGCTTTCTCGAAGTTTTTTAAAATTTTCGAACTTTGTAATCATTCTTTGCCATGCATATTGTTTGAATTGTTATCCAGCCATAGTTTTTGTATAAGGCTCACAAAAGGAAATTTTTGTGCAAGCACTTGTAAATATTGTATTTGTTTTTTTATGTACTGTAATAAATGTTTGTTTTTTTAAATTTCACGAAGTAGCTTAGGTATCACCAATACTTCGCTAAAAAAAAAAAAGAGCATACCCTGATAAACAATTTTTATCGTCTAAATATTTATGCTATTATTAAGATGAAAGACCAAAGTATTTTTTGATTAGTTTTTTTACATTTTAATCCTTTCTAGCACGTCCGAGATTTTAGTTAAAAATCTTGTACTTTTCGAGTCAGCAAAATTGCTATTTTTGACAACTTTGTAAACAAAAGTGAAGTTCTGTGTTTAAAAATCTTGTAAAATTCAATTATCCTTTTTTCAAAAGTTATCTGAGGAAAATTAGAAAATTTAAAGTTTACTCAATGTAATTGAAAACAAACATTAATTTTTTAGCAAAAAACTTTAGTTGAAAACAAGAGAAGTATGTCTAACCGTGGTTTTGGAGGTGTAAGATCGATAAAAACAGAGCATAGCATCATGAAATTTGACGAAAACAAAATTTTAGCGTCTAAATGTTTGTTATTAATGAGAGGAAAGATCAAAGTATTTTTTAATTATTTTAAAAAATTTTTCCTTCTTTTTAGAACATTCTAAATTTTGATTAAAAAAAAACTTGTTTCTCTTTCTGTCATCGGAACTAGTAAAATAACATAAAATTTTAGCGCATTTTTTTCTGTATGACAGACATTAATTATGAAAAGCTTGCAAAAATAAAAATAATTGTCGGATTTTAATGAAACTTTCAGAAACTGGAACTTATAAATATGTTTTTCTTTTTTAAAGTCATGGCAAAAAAATTTTTTTCATGTGTATTACCCCCCCCCCTCCTAACTAATTGTACGAAAACTTTATCATTTCAATTTTGGGAAGATTAGTGATTATATTAGTTAAAAGCACAAGGCTTTGAGGAAACCAAATCATGTTTTTTTTTTGTTTTTTTTTTAGTTGGAGCACCTCTACCTGAAAATCGTCTCTGAATACAAAACTCAAAACAAAAATATTATTTAATTTCAAAAGCTTTTAATTGCTTTTATTTATTTCAATGAACATGGACAATATTGTCTGAAAGCAAAAAGATATTTCGATGAAAAATGAATTTTTAAAACAATTATTTGTTATTTCTGAAATATTTCATTATTTTTACATTATGTTGTTAATTCTTCCAAAATTAGGGAAAAAATTGTAAAATTTAACGAATGTTGTTATTAAGTAGATATATATTTACAGATTATAATTTCCAAAGCTTTTTACAAACTAACGAACAACAGTATATATAAAAAATATTTGTGTCAATAATAACACTGTAAATCAAATCTACGGAAAACCGAAAATATCATGCATGCAATAAAAAAAAAAACGTCACGTAGATTGAGTTTCTGTCTAGTATTTAATTTAAATACTGAATTTTTAATACAATTATTTGTTATTTTGATGGAATAGTCTATACCTACCTTTCACCCCTCCGGGATAATGCAATTTACACCAATAATCACCTATTAACCAATCAGCGTCTTAGTTTCAGCAAACTAGACTTTTCATTGGCTCAGATTTCTAAAACTGTAGCAAGTTTAAGCAAAAATATCTTTTCGCACTTAACGTTTTGAACCGATTTTTTAGACCCAAAACTCAATAAATAGAAGCGTCAAACCAGTCAGAAATTCACCGTGGAGAGATGCCAAACTAATCCATGCTTGTCAAAACTTTGACCAACTACACTTTTCCCGCGCAAACTTCTCTAACTCAACAAACAGCATTTCGCTCTCCCAGGAACAATTGCTTACAATACTAAAGAAAGTGAAATAACACACTACTAAATAAGTATTCGTACACATTCAATCAAACACCAAAACAACTAAAGGTACACAACTTTGGACAATAATTTAAACAAGCATACGCATACACACTATTGACTGAACTCCCACAAAAGACATTTAGTGATCTCATGAATGTCTACGTCAATGTATCTAACGTCAGAGCAATTTATGGGACGGAAGTACAGAAGTGACAGTATTTTTGAATTTTAAGTGAACCAGCTTATTTAACTATCAAGTAATTAAAAAAAATTAAATACTTTCAAAAATCTAATATTTTATTGTTTTTAGGTACTTTTTGACGAAGATATGTCTGTTTCTGCCCGTAAAATTGAATCTAAAAAAGAAAATAATTGCAGTATGTCTCTTACAGAAAAACAATGAATTAATTATATCTAAAAAAAATTAAATTAAAATATTTAGTGAAATAGTATGTAAAAAAGAAAATTAAAAATTTTGAAAATGCGACGATGGTCAGTCAGAATTTGATGCGTGCTAGCCAGAAGGAAAGTAAAGCAATTTCTTAAGGCCTTTCTCTTAAAACACGTGACCTATTATTTCTTAACCACGCATCCACAGTTTTGAAGAAAAAGTTTTTAATACATTTTTTTGCATATTAAAAATTTTAAAAATGTCGTGTCGCAGAATGTAATAAACATTCAAATTTATGATCTGTAAAATATCTTTTTAATATGTCGCAGTTAGCTCCCCTTCATTTTCTGAACCCTTCACCAGGGGTCTCTCTCTCCTGGGAGTATAAAATACTGGTTGACCTTTCGCCTCTTTCTCTCTTTTCTCTGCTTACACGCACGTGCGAGCAACTACCGCAACTCAGGCCGCGGGCCGCAACCTCGCCGATTGAGGCGAGGTATATAAAACTTCCTCTTAAAATTTCCAATATGTGAACTCTTATACACAACCAGCGTTTCCCATATTCTGGGAACATGCTAAAACAAAATTCACCCGTACGGACATTCAACTCAACACACACACACAATAAATTTCCATACAGACACTGTAACGTTTTATTCATGTCTTAAACGTATTTGTAATTTGTGTATTAATCTATTTGTTGTTAATATATATTTGTTCGCATACATATAGTGTCAGAAATTTAATTTCTGTATCTATCTTTCTATCTCTCTTACTTCTTTCCTCCTCTTCTTTTTTCCCCCTGCGTGCAGTGTAAGAACTGCTGCGTCACGTGGCGAAATCGTGTCTAACGATTGGTCGTACGTGATTTTCCCGCTTGTTTTCGATTAGATTAGAGGAATCTAGTCAGGAAAGAAGAGGGGGGACTTGCTTAAAGACCCGGGCTGTTGCTCTGAAAGAAAAAGTGTGTTCGCGGTGTAAAGACGATAAGTCGTCTTGTCTTGCGACGAGGAAAGGACTTGCTTGGAAAGTCTGCTGTTGCTCTGAAAGAAAAAGTGTGTTCGCAGTGTGAAGACTCTTCAAGCAAGTTTCTTTCCGTCGCAAGACGTCTTGTCTTGCGACGGAAAGAAACTTGCTTGAAGAGTTTGTTCCAGTAATCAAGAGGATTGTTGTTCAGCTACCAAGGACAAGTCAGTAAAGACTTATCAAAAAGTCGGTCAAAATAATTATTGTAAAGAGGATTTTACAATAGAACTTTTCGCATTACCGAATTCTCCACCATCTTGCTTTCCAAGGAGAGCAACTAAAAATATCTAAAAAAAAAACCTTTCTGCTGGCTACTAAAAAATTCTAAAGTTTTTTTTAGAACAGTAAGTCTAACTTTTTCCCCCCTCTTTCCGCTATCTTTCTACCTCTTACACTCTCTCTGAACTGTTGTTGGAGTCCTTTTTAAGGGCTCGCCAAAGGGACGTTTTTGGTAGTTATTTTCAAGTTGTACCAGTGAACTTTAACATCTGACTATTTTTCCTCCCCCCTCATTTCTTTTTTTTCTTTTCCCACAATAAATTTTATAGCTATTTCAAGTGTTTTTTTTTCCTTCTTTGTCTCGCTTGTTATGGTTGTATATTTATGGTTTCAGGTCTCTGTTAGCTGTGTTGCTCGGGATTCCCGTCATTGGACTTAATGACAAAGTTTCCCAACCTTTTTTGCGCCAAATTTGGCTGTTACTAAGCCAAATTTCGACATTCTGCCAAAAACTGTAGGAACGCTGCTAGGTGTCTATATGAACTAGTATTCTAACCCAATGGTTTTCTACTCCTATCTTACTAAGATTTGTGGGTGAAGCCATTTCTGTCAGTCAACAGGCTTGGGGTTGTTCTATAGAGCGATTCTTTAATTGGAAGAAATTAAAAGAATATCGTTTTTGCTCAAGCTTGAAATAACTCTTAATCTCTGTGTACACTTGACTGTAACTGCCGCCCCTTCCTTTTTTGTGTTGCAAAGGTTTCCTGTTGAAAGTTTAGTTGGCGGGCTTTTGTAAGCCGCCATCTTATCTTGCATAGATCCATGTATTAGGCGGGTGTTTTGGGGCACCAAGAAATAAGTGACGTCTTTGTCTGTTGTATTCCCCTCTCTTTGTCATGAATAGTGAAAGGTTAGGTGGGGAGGAACCAATTAAAATGGCTGTGCCGGCAGCTGAAATTTTGTTGAAAAAGTTAAAGTATACAAGAAATAAAATACTAGTGGTGTTTGAGGCTCTGGAATCCTCAGAGGTAATAGTAGACACTAAATATTCCTTATACAAGGGTCAGATAAATGATTATCTTGCGTCTGTGGCTCTTTTGGAAGAGCAGATAGTTGATGCTTATTTGTCTGACGGTGTTGACGAGGATATAGTCGAAACCTTTATCAAGGATAGTGCGTTGTTCAGAATACAAGCATTAGAAAAATTATCTAAGTTAAGTCCTAATAAGGTTAAAGACAGTGATCCTAGTTTGAAAACTAGTGGAAGAATCAAGGGTGTAGATTTAACCCCTAAAATAGAATGTCCTAAATTTAATGACAAGGATTTAGAGAGACAAGTTAGCCTTTTTGAACTGCCACAGAGATTTTTTGAATTGTTTCCAATCTAGATAGCGATACGCTGAGATTGGTAGTTCTGAAGAGTCATCTCACTGGTTATGCTTTTCAGGTAATAAAACATTTATCAGTGTCTGATGAAAATTATGGAGTAGCATTGGAACTGCTTTCCAATGAATTTTTGGACGAGAACTGTATCGTAGACTCGGTTTTCTCTTCCTTGTTAAATGTGGACCGTCTGTGTAATAATACGGTTGTGAAGAAATTCCTGATTGATGTGAAGACTCAGGTATATGAGTTGAAAAACTCATTCGGACTAAATTTTCTGGAGAGTGGTACTCCTAGAAATCGCTTGTTAATTCATGTCATATTCAGCAAATTGCCTGCCTCGTTTAGGTCGGAATTAGTACATAAGGTGAATAACAATTATCCTTCGTTAGAACAAATTCTAGATAATAGTACAGATATCTTTAGAACTTTAGAATTTTGTAGATATGATTTAAGAAATCGTAAGGTAGAATTTTCTAGAAGAAAGTCCAAATTCAAGCTTTCCTTTCCTGAGAAAAGACCCTCCACTTTGGAGAATTTCTATGTAAAAACTTACAAGATTAAATACAAATGTTGTTTCTGTAAAAGCAATGATCACTCGGCTCGAGTGTGTAAATCTTATCCTACTCACAAGGACAAGTTAAAAAGATGTAGTGAGTTGAAAATTTGTGCTAGGTGCACTAGTTTCCTTCATATCGAAGATATATGTCCTTTTAATGGAAAAGAATCTGTCTTATGTTGGTCTTGCAATAGACCTGGACATTTAAGCATTATGTGTCCTACAGCTGTTAAGCCTGTAGTTGCTTCGAACGCATGTTGGTTGACCATCAGTGCGTCCTTGCTACCAGTAGTTAACATTTCTGTAAATCTGGGTAGTGAAAATGTTACATTTAATTGTCTGTTGGATACGGGTAGTGAGAGATCCTACTTATGCAAGGAATTTGCGAATAAGTATGCTGACAAGTTCTCTCCCTTGAATAGTCGCAAGTTTCTCATTAAAACATTCTTAGGTGATCAAGTGAGAAATTTAAAGGAGGTTAGTTTCAGTGTGAATTTTCATGATGAATCAAGGCCTGTTTCTTTTTTGATTGATGAACATTTAGACATATCCTTTAAGATGGAAGGACTGGGTGATGTAATTTCTGATTTAAAGAAGAATAATGTGAAGTTGGCTGCTGATTTCTCGGAGATGAGAAATGATGTACTCAGAGTCCATGGTCTAGTAGGAATAGATGTTATAAAGTTTTTGGGACCCCTACAGCTCACTAATTTTAGAAACGGTTTTGCATTTGAGTCGCCCCTAGGAATGATTTTATTTGGAGACGTTGCCAATTTCAAAACCTGTGGTTCTGCGCAGGTACATTCTGATATGAATTACAATCGTGTTATCGGAGAATTCTCTTCGTGCAATGTCACACATGTTTATTTCGTTTTAGACCCTAAATCGAAATATTTAGACCCATGGAATAGTTTTGATGAAGCTACAGTTGATAGAAGTATTGAACAAATGTTTAATCTGGAATCTTTGGGAATAGTTGAGGAGACCTGTAGTGATTATGATAGGGTGAAAATAGATAAGTTTCGTTCTTCTATAGAATATAGAGACAACTGTTATTATGTTGGTTTATCTTGGGATTTAGATAAGCTGAATAAGGTGTCATCTAATCATAATGTATCCTTGGCTGTTTTAGATAAGGTGGTAAATAAATTATCGGACAAGGGTTTGTACGCTGATTATTGCAAGGTATTTCTCGATCAGGAGGACGAGGGTATAATAGAGAGAATACATGTACTTCCTTCGGAATTTGCCAAGTATACTTGGATACCACATCGTCCGGTCTATAAAAGTGAATTGCAGTGCACAACAAAAATAAGGCCTGTGTTTAACTGCTCTCTGAGAACAAGTGGGAGGCCCTCTCTTAATGATTGTGCCTATTCGGGTGTAAATTTGTACACAGACATGTTAGAACTTTTGTTTAAATTCAGGACGAACAATTTTATTCTCTTGGCTGACATTAGGAAAGCGTTTCTAATGATCAAGTTAAAAAATGAATTTGATAAGAACAGATTCTGCTTCTTTCTAAAATTGGAAGATAAGTTTCAGATACAACACACTAATTTTTGGGTTCGTTTCAAGCCCCTTTATCTTGAGCTATATTGTAAGGTATCACGTAGAGAAACATGCCTATGGTCTGTGTAGAGACATGTTATTAAATAATTTCTATGTCGATAATTTGGTTAAAACGCACCAATCCCCCGCTGACTTATTACAATTGTATATTGAAGCTGTTGCTACCATGAAAAAGGGCGGCTTCGAGTTGAAAACTTGTTGCAGCAATAGTGAGTTGGTGTCTAGTCGTATAATCTAGTCGTAACAATTTCTCCTCTCATGGGGTGTCCTATGAGAAGGTCTTGGGTTATTGGTATAATCCTGAGTTAGACGAAATTAAAGTGTCTAGCGGTAGTGTTGAAAAAGTGGTCTCAACTAAAAGAGATATGTTGTCAGTCAACTCCTCTATATTTGATCCCTTGGGTCTTGTGCTACCTATAACTATCAAGGGAAAGATTATTTTAAGTCAAGTATGGAAGTTGGGTGTCGCCTGGGACCAGGTAATTCCTAGCGATATTTTATCTTTATGGAATAAGTCTCAAAAGAACCTCGTGAACATTGGAGACATCAGTTTTAGTAGGTGTTCGGTTCAAACTGATTCTTCTGTTATTTTGATAATGTTCTGTGACGCTTCGAAGCAAGCGTACAGAGTTGTAGAATATATGTATCAGCAGGGTAATGCTAGGTTATTTTTTGCGAAAGCAAAAGTTGCTCCATCTGTAAAGAGAACTGCCTACTTTGGAGTTATTATCTGTTTATCTAGGTATTAAACATATAACTGTTCTAACAAAGATGTTTCCTGCAATGTTTAAAGAAATTATAATAGCCATAGACGCACAGGTGGTGTTGTTATCGGAAACAATTAACACCAAATGTCAGTTCACAAGAAATCGACTAAAAGATATAAAGTCTATGGTGAGTGAACTAAGTAATAAAGGTTATGTTATAAGATTTAAGTATGTGAGTACTGGTGAAAACCCAGCAGATTTTGTAACTAGGTGTTTCCTTGAGCAAGTTGATAAGTGAAAAGGATTTTTGGTTAAAAGGTCCTGTCTGGTTGCAGAAGGATTGTTTGATATGGCCTGAATATAATTTTGATTGTCTTAGTGCAAGGTATCGAGTATTAATGACTGCTTATTCAAGCTGTGAAATAGAATCTAATTCTTCAGCAATAATAAGATTAGAAAGATTCTCCTCTCTACAAAAATTAATTGGTACACTCTCACTAGTTTTTAAGTTCATTGCCAAGTTAAAGGGAGATAATGATTATGTTGATCATCTCGTGAAATCTAAATTATATTTGATTAAAATACTTCAGAGTCAGTTCTTCATTGAAGAGAAAAATTTCCTAGAACATAAAGATCAGAATAAAGTTCCTCAGTTAGTAAATAAGTTCAATTTGTTTTTGGACAACAACGGTATAATACGCTGTCGTGGTCGAATTGATAATTCTGAATATTTTTCTGAGGATGTAGTACATCCTATACTATGTGAGAATTTCTTCTTGGCAGGGACAAGAAAGTCAAACAAATCAACAAGGCTTACCTTAAAACTCAAGACAAATTTTATTGTAACATTGCAAAAAAAGATTTTGCCCTTTTTTGCCCCTGGGAACAGGGTAGGGTTCAACGAAAAAAAAAGGAAGTCTCTTCTTCTGTATCTCAACCGAGAAAGGAAGTCTTGCTGGTGTGGAGGCGCATTACCATTTGGTTGCGCAAGTAGAAACTCCAATGCCTAATTATTAGGCTTGGGCACTCAAGGCCCTATTAAATTGTTTCAAGTGAGTCCGGTCTCTTCCAAAGATTTGTCGCGACTGCCTCTGAAGCATTTCCCTTTTGGATGCTGGTGGACATTCAATGCCTAATTAATTTAGGCTTGGGCACTCAAGGCCCTGTCAATAGTTCAAATGAGTCCGGACACTTCTAATCCTTTGTCGCGACAATATTTATTACTGTAAAATACACAGTAAATGTGGCACAAGGCCAAAAATGGGGGTTGGGAAAGGGAGGTCATCAATTGTCTTAAATTTAAACTTAGCTAGTCGCAAGCACTGACCCAAGCATACAAAACAATATTCCTTTCACCAAAACACCACATTCATACGTACCATTCTTTCAACAACCACCAAAATACCTCATTGTCTCTATGAAAATCCTAAATAACCCCATATGTACAATAAAGTCTGTGGGGGGCGGGCGTAAAAATTTAACAATAAAATAATCCCCAATGAATATATACAATATGAATACAAATATGTACAAGAAACTAAACAAAATCATGTTAGTAATTAGAAACCCCCCACAAATCCTAAATGTGCCAGTAAAATCAATTAACTGGGCGAAATCGACACGGGACTTTTATAGATAAACATTTATCCATCGCAACCACTCACACAAACACGCACTGATTCACACTCAAACATACGAAAAGGATCACACACACGAAAACGAAAGGCGTCCCGAATCCTCCAGAGAACGGAAATCACTGAGCACCTAAAGAGGGGAGAGATGGGGAGTTAAACTAAAGGAAAAGAAAAGGGGACAGAAAAAAAGGGGGCCAATGAACAAACACACCTTAGCTAAGGAAACTAAAAAATCACAACAAAAAACTACTCTACCCTAAGCATGGATGGGTTGCCCAAGTTCAACCCAGGTAAACAATATCCTATGCCTAACCGGCATCAAAATGCCACTCAAGGTCAGCCCCTTTCACACGGCACAAACGCGCAAGACTCACCCACCTTTCGCCAAATTCAGATGATGTGAGTCGCCGCCTTTCCGTCCTAATCTTGACTTTAAGCTGATGCCTAAAGAACAAGATCAGTTCGGAAGAAACAAACTTCTCGCCACCATAGAATTCCTTCTGACGCGTCGTCCAAATCACGACTCTCATAACGCCTAGTAAGCAACAGAACACAGAATTCTCAGCCCTCGACATCTGCGGCACCACATTGCTACAAACAGAAACGACATCCAGGACAAAGGTCTTTCTCCGCAAGACGCGGACCATGAGGCCTTCAACAAACTTGCACAACGGCACTACCACACTGCACTGAAAGAAGGCGTGACCAATGGTCTCGACTTCCCCAACACAGCGGCGGCAGTTTGGAGAATTCTCCAAGCCCGCTGCACAAAGTCTTTTGCCGACCCAGAGGGCTCTACGAATCACCCGCCAGGTGAGTGATGCCTCATCGTTATTGAGGCATTTCAACCCTGGCGCCCAAGGCCATATTGAGCGAGCCTGCTGCTTCGTAAGACCGAGCTCGCTAATCAGAGCATCTTGAACGGACCCCCGAACTAACACTTGATACAATGCCCTACGAGACAACGCCTGAACGTTGGAGAGGCCTTCCGACGCCCGTAAGAGGCATTTCAGAGCGCGACGACATTCGTGATAGAAGGAGCTTTCGGCTCGGGGTTTACGGCGGGCCTCCCCCTCGCACGAGTGCACACTTCTCAGGGACGGGAAATTTTTCCGGGCATCTTCCTTCCAGAAGGCTCCCACCTCGTCCGGTTCGCGACACAATCGGTCCAGGAATGCAATGCGAAGCATATGTTGACGAATCTCAATGCTTGGCATACCCAGGCCGCCCTCAGCGGTATGAAGGCAACAGATCTCCCGAGATACCATAGCGGCCTTGCCTCTCCACAAGAAAGAGAACAAGAGCCTTACTAATAAAATTAGTGCGGTAAACGGAAGTGGAAGTACAGAGAGTCGGTACACGAGGATAGGATATATGTGTGAAACACATACTTCCGCCCTTCCCTTCAGGGAAAGCCTCCTCCGAGACCACAGACCAACCGCGATCTCGGCCTTCCCTCGTACCTCCGACCAATTCATTTCCAACTGGAGATCCGGACCGAACCAGACGCCGAGTATCTTGATCGGCCCATCCGTCCAGAGGAAAGGTCCGGGAAGAGAAACTCCCTTCCACGCACCCAATCGCAAGCCCACAGACTTATCGCGATTGATCTTGGCCCCTGTCACCATCTCATAACCACTGACCTCTTTGCTGACTTCGTCAATCTCGGCTCTGCTCGACACAAGAACCGAAACGTCGTCAGCATAGGCAGAATACCTTGCTGAGGTGGTAGCCCCAGGCAGAGATATTCCACGCAGGACCGGATTCGCCTTTAACTTGCGAAGGAAAGGTTCCAACGCAAGAACGTACAGCAAAGGCGAGAGCGGACAACCCTGACGAATAGAGCGAGACAATACGAAAGGCTTCGATCTTACTCCATTCACTTCCACCAGCGCACCGGGGGTCGCATACAAGAGTCGGATCCAGGAGCGAAAGTCGGCTCCGAAACCGGCCGCCGAAAGGACAGCCTCCAGAAAACGATGGTCAACCCTATCGAAGCCCTTGGACTGATCTAAATTGATCAGCGCGGCTTCACCGTCGACTTGTTCTAAGATCAAGCGTACCATATGCAGGTTATCCTGAATAGTCCTGCCCTTCACAGCACAAGTCTGCTCGGGACCAATCAGACTAGACAGGACAAGCTGCAAACGGTTGGCTAAGATCTTCGCCAAAATCTTTAACTCCGTGTTTAACATCGTTAAAGGGCGATATTTCCCTAACCCATCCCCACCGTTCTTGTCCTTACGCAGCAACTTGATCACACCCCTGGTGAAGCGTTGGGGTATAGACCCCTGCTTCATCCAGTGGTTGAAAATCAGCTCCAGCAAAGGAACAAAAACGGGCGACAGCCTCAAGTACACTTCGTAGGGCCGACCATCGAGTCCCGGAGACTTATCCAGGCCAACTGCTTCAGCGCATCCCAGATCTCAGACTCTGTTATGGGACCCTCGCACCCAGCCGCTTCAGCTGCCTCGAGGCAGGGAAAGTCGGCTAAATAGGAGTCGAACTGAGCAGAGCTCAGACCGGGCTCCCTGGTGAAAATATCCTGAAAGTAATCTCGAAAGACCTCACATATGCCCGCGTTTGTAGTCACGGTCCGATTATCCGGTAATGTGACGCACGCGATATGTCGTCGAGACGCACTCCTACTCTCCTCTGCACGCAATTCAGCGGCCATATTCGTCGCCTCAGAGGACATTCTTTTTAACCTAGCCCTAACTACCAGAGCTTGATCCTTCTTGATAAGCAAGGAGGCCAACTCTGCCTTAGCTAAGGCTACATCCCCACTAACACGGGATTTCACGGCCCGATCAACTTTTTCTTCTAAAGCAGTTTGCGCCGCTAATCTATCTCGATTGAGTCGACGACTAAAATCGGCAGCAAACGTTCTAATTTTGGATTTAAGTTTACCCCACCAGGCGTTCCCAAAAACCGCTCCCGACAATTCCCGTTGTATCATTAGTACCAGCTGGTCCCGAAATCCCTGCTCACCAAAAAGTGAACAGTTGAATTTCCAGTAACCAGCCAACCTAACCTTAGGCTTATCTAAGTTTACACGGACCCGGACAAGCCTATGATCCGAATAAACTATATAATGGAAACTTGGACAGCCTAAGAGCCCTACATCGACTCTCTTAACTAAGACTCGGTCGAGGTAGCTCGCAAGCGTCCCACGATCCGAGGTGCCACTATTAGTCCAAGTCCAAACTACTTCCCGAGGATGCTCATTCCGGTACTTATCGACGAGATCAAACCCGTCGATAAAGTCCCGAAATGGTTTCACATCAGGATTGTTAGTAGCCCGTTTTCTCCCAATACGATCTATATCGGGGTCAAGGACGGCATTCCAATCGCCCGCTAAAACTACCCGACGAGATGTCGTCAAAAACGGCTCGATCTGCCGAAACAGACCAGGTCGCTCAGCATGGATATTGGGCGCATAAACGCCGATGAAACGCAAAGCCTTACCTTTTATGGTAACGTCCAGCACACAAACCCTCCCGCCGGATCTGCGAAAACAAGAGTACATACAGCGTCTAAAGACCTGCTCACTAGCCAAGAGACACCCCTCGAACGACCATCAAAACATGCTGAATAAAGGGCGAACCCCCTAGACAGCACGGCCTCACGATCATGAGAAGAAAACCGGGTCTCCTGCACGCAACAGATATCCACCCCGAGGCGCTGAAGGTCACGAGAGAGCCTCGCCCTGCGAGACTCCAACCTCAGGCCTCGGACATTCAAAGTAGCTAACCAGAGAGCCATCGTGAAAACTGATTAGGGTTGTTTACCTGCTTTAAACATGGCCGGGGTAAGGATACCGACAGCCTCTCCCATTGACCCATGGCCCATCTCAGTATTGATGGTACCGTCTTGGGGGATTCCGCCGATATCCCACGGGGACGTCAGTTTTAGTGCTCTATAGAGGGAGGGGTGAACAAAAACCGGGACCCTCCCAGCACAAAAACAATTCATTTTTCGAAGTTTATCACTTTGTGTGATTGCTATAGGAGGGGTCATGTTGAACGAAGCTATTGCCTCGTCCAACATGGCCCAAATTTGCTTCGCTCCAGCTTGTACCCTTATTACGGTTAGAACCCTCTCTGCCTTCGGGAAATTTAGAGGGTTGTCGATGTTCTTGTCAGCGAACTGCTTAATGGATAACAGGTACTTGAGATTAGTAATCCTGTTCCCAAAGTCCTTTGCTTTTTCCGCTTGAAGAGGGGAGATTTTACATATGTCCGTACCGTGATTGTAGATATGCTTTGGTTTTTTTTCTTGTCACTGGTATCATGGGTGGGGCTTCGTGGCCTTTTTGTAACTGGAGGGGGCATTGAAGCTTTAGAGGGTGAAGGACTGGGAGTGTGGCGAGGAGTGCTGGGTTGTCTTAAAGGGCTGGGATCTCTACTGAGAGGGATTTGGGCCTGGACACGAGAAGTGGAAGGGGTGGCCGGAGAAGGCTTCACTCTGGAGGGAGGGGTAGGAGGAATAGAGCTGGAGGATGTGGAAAGGGTGACCTTCTTTTGGGGGGAGACTTGACAGGAGAAGTTGACTGTGAAGAGGGGTTTTTTTTTAGGGAGATTTGGTTTTTCTTTCATGATCTAAATTCTTTTTCAGCTCCTTAATTTTTACTATTTTCTCATATGAAGGATCGTATTTCTTTCTCTGTTCCTCGATTGAAGGAGTAGAGGTCGGGGCGTCGCCCTTGCTGTTGATAGAGGGAGTGGGACTGTCTGTGTCTTTCGTCCCCGAGGCTTCAGGGGACTGAGGACCCGCTGGCTGACGCTTCCCCCTGACCCTGCCAACTACCTGCCATTCCCCTTCTTCCCCCTTCTTAGCCGCAGAAGCGGTGGAAGAGGGCTCTTCGGGGGATGGGGGCTTGGATGGTGACCCAACCGGGGGAACAACCTCTCCGGTCCCGGCAGCTGGCATGCCCATTACAGGCGCGGCGGTTTTAGTAGACTCGGTCAGAGGGGGAGTTTGGGCGTTAGTGACCCGAGTCCCAGAGGCCTTCTTCTCTGGGCAGGAAGAGGAGAGATGACCAGTCACTCCACACTTCCAACAGGCTGGTTTACGGCCGGTCACAATGACCGGCAGCTTCAGGTCACAGACGTCAATCCAGTTGGGGACGGAGCTGAAGGCCTTTCTGTCCAGCATCATATCGAAGCTCCATCCCCCAGTCAGGCTATCGCAAGAAGCGGCCAATATTTCACCGAATTGGTCCAAGAAAGCAGCAAGGTGTTCTCCGATAACCTGAGGAGGGACCTCGTATACGGCCACCCTGGTCCTGCGCCGACCCTCGTATTCTGTACGAAGGATCAGATCCTTCGTTATCAGATCCCTCCGGGTGCCTCTGATGCAGTCTTCGGCTGTGGGCAGCAGTACGTCCCACATGAAAAAGCCCTTGGCTTTTACAATTCTTAGGGGCTTGAATCCCAGGGACTCCAGTGCTTTCAACACTGTGTCTTTAGTCGAACGACAAATTTTGCGCGAACGCTTGTCGACGACAAAAACTGACACAATTCTTTTTTCGATTCTCTTTAGTTCGACTGGATCCTCCAAGAGCCCGTCTTTCACCACGAGGTGAGCGTAACCCTTGGCACGTTCCAGGAACTCCGCGATATCGATCACACATTTCGGCGGGGACTTCCAACAAGAGGGCGAATCCCCGACCTCCGTATTCATATTTGAATTTTCTTCTTTGTCTTTCTTATTATCCATTTCTCTGGCTACCCTTTCTTGGGCAGCCTTTTTTAATACCTCTACTATCTCCTCGTTGGTAGGGGTTCTAGCGAGGGCCGGGTACTCCTCCGTATTATCTTTATCCGGCGGGTCTTTCTTCGGATTGAAGAGATGCTTCCTCACAGACTTCCTGAGGGAAGCAAGCGTAGTAGTTTTCTTTTTAGTGATCAAGAAGGAAGGCGGTTTTTTTTCCTTCTTCTCCATGATGTAAATGGGAGGGACGGGAGTGGAGAAATAGTGGGAGGGATATTTAATAAGTTCCGCCTAAAAGGCGAAACAAAAAAGAAAAAAAAATAACGCCAAGAAGCGAAAAAATAAAAAGGGAAAAATTAAACAATAAAATAAAACGTTCAAATAAAAGGTAAATAATAAAAAATTAAAATTAAAAAACTCTAGCCGAAGCTAGTTAAAAAAAATATAAGATGGCTGACTCTAAGACGCTAGTCGAACCACAAAAATAAAAAAAATAAACAGTTAAATTTACCAATACAAACAATTACAATTCTAATACACGTAAAACTTAAATACAAATATCACTTAAAGTCGATACAAATAAAAAGAAAACACTAAATAATAAAATAAAACGTTCAAAAAAGGTAAACAAATAAATAAAACACTAAAACTTTTTCAAAATCACGAGCAAGTAAAAAATCAAAATGGCCGACACTAGTCGACACCAATAACTAAGGAAAAATACGAAACTTTGGAAAATAGGTAAAGCTAGATACAAAAATTAAATATGGCCGACCCTAAAACAAGCGAGTCGAACCAATAAACAAAAGAAAATAAAACAAATAAATTACAAACGTAGAACGGTTACAAACGAATTTAGTAACGAAAAATTAAAACGAAAATCACGTAAAACGTAAAGTTAGAACAGAAACAAATTAATAAATAAACAAGGTATTAATAAAAAATAAACGCGAAACAAGGGTTACAAAATAAATAAAACGAAGATGGATTTACGAGAGGAATTAAAGGAAAATGAAAATTAAAAGGATAGATAAAATAAAAGAAAAAGCGTTCAGAAATTAGAAGGGGAAAAAATGGAAAGCAAGAATTACTTAATGGGGGCAAAAATGGAAATTAAGAGGAAAATAAAATTTTAAAAAATGAGAGAGAAACTTAAGTGGTAAAAACAAAAATTAAAGAGGGGAGAAAAAGAAAATTAAATGGGAAACTAGAATAAAAGAAAGGGAAAGAAAATTAATAAGAGGAGGGTAAAAAGAAATTGGAGAGAAGAAATAACAAAAGAGACTTTTTTTTTTAAAAAACAGTCGTTAAATAAAAATTCAAATAAAACTTAACCAAACTGTAGTTTCAAAAACAAAAACGCTGAGGTCCAAACGGGAACAAAAAAAAACGTCAAGCGCTCAAAGGCAACGGTCGGGAAATGACGACACAATTTCAAAAAATGAGTCAGGCGACTCGTAATCCTTTGTCGCGACTGATTCAAAAGTTGGCGGGCGTTGTAAAATGCCCGCGAAAAAAACCCAGTCAAAGTTCGACCAATGAGATTGTTCGTTACAAAATTAGCCAATAGGCGCTTAATTTGCAGAATTTCTTACAACTACTACCTAAAACTTGTCACGTTACGAGTTTGTTTATCATGGATTGTCATGTTAAATGTAAACACTTGGACATTGCTGCCACACTTGATAGGTTACGCAATACTGGATTTTGGGTACCTAAGGCTAGACAGGCAGTTAAGACTGTCCTTGCTAGTTGTGTCATTTGTAAAAGGTACAATTCGTTGTCCTTTAGATATCCTAAGGTCACTAACCTACCTAAAAATAGAGTGAATCTTGTTAGACCCTTCTTATATACAGGTATATATTTTACAGGTCACCTGTGGGTTGTTGATGGTAGTGTAGTTAAGAAAATGTATATTTTAATTTTTACTTGTTTTAATGTGAGAGCAATACATCTAGAACTATTGCCTGATATGTCTACTCACGCTGTTGTGTTAGCTTTCTTTAGGTTCTTTAATCAGTTCGGCGTGCCTTCACACATATATTCTGATAACGCCTTATCCTTTGTCGCTGGTTGTGACTTAGTGAAAAAGGTATTTCTATCTGATGAATTCAGAGGAAATCTCGATACATGTAGTATCAAGCACCTTACTATACCTATTCTGCCTGGTTTGGTGCGATGTGGGAAAGATTAATCAAAACGGTTAAGAATTGTTTATTTAAAGTTATCGGACGTAATAGGTTGGACTATTTCCAACTATTAACTGTGTTGTCTGATATACAGAGGTCTGTCAATGATAGACCTTTGACTTATCGTTGCTCTGATGATTCCTGTTTGGAAGTTATTGCCCCTAGTGCATTCTTCGTTCTTTTCATGGAAAAACTGTATTCTTGAATTTCGATGAAGATCCCTTTTCGATTAGTCTCCCTAATAGATCTGATCTGATCGAAAGTTTGAAATATAGGGAATCTCTTTTGCATAAGTTTAAACTGTTATGGTATGAACAGTATTTGTTGAGTTTAAGAGAATTATCTAATGATTTGTATCAAATTGATTTTGATAACAAAATTAAAGTAGATGTTGTTCTAATCAAAAGTTTTGTTAAGCCTAGACCGTATCTGGGTAGGGTAGTGAAACTTACTCGTGGTTTCGATGGTTTAATTAGATCTGTCTTAGTCAAGAAAGGAGATAAGTTTCAAGAGCATTCGATAAAGCATTTATTTCCGATTGAATTGTCTATATCCCATTCGTTTCAAATAAAACCGAAGAAACATGGTAGTCATTTAATTTGTGAAACAGAGAATGAAGATATTGTTGAGACAACAAGTGAATCTCGGTCTAGACCGGTTAGAACTCTGAAATCAGTTAAGGATAGGAATCCTGACTATCTTTGGTATTAGTTGTTGTTACGCTTTTTTCTTTTTTTCTTTTTTCTTTTTATTCGGGAGAGTGTCAGAAATTTAATTTCTGTATCTATCTTTCTATCTCTCTTACTTCTTTCCTCCTCTTCTTTTTTCCTCCTGCGTGCAGTGTAAGAATTGCTGCTGCTGTGTCACGTGGCGAAATCGTGTCTAACGATTGGTCGTACGTGATTTTCCCGCTTGTTTTCGATTAGATTAGAGGAATCTAGTCAGAAAAGAAGAGGAGGGACTTGCTTAAAGACCCGGACTGTTGCTCTGAAAGAAAAAGTGTGTTCGCTGTGTGAAGACGAAGTCGTCTTGTCTTGCGACGGAAAGAAACTTGCTTGAAGAGTCTGTTCCAGTAATCAAGAGGATTATTGTTCAGCTACCAAGGACAAGTCAGTAAAGACTTATAAAAAAATCGGTCAAAATAATTATTGTAAAGAGGATTTTACAATAGAACTTTTCGCATTACCGAATTCTCCACCAACTTGCTTTCCAAGGAGAGCAACTAAAAATATCTAAAAAAACCTTTCTGCTGGCTACTAAAAAATACTAAAGTTTTTTTTAGAACAGTAAGTGTAACTTTTTTCCCCTCTTTCCGCTATCTCTCTACCTCTTACACTCTCTCTGAACTGTTGTTGGAGTCCTTTTTAAGGGCTCGCCAAAGGGACGTTTTTGGCAGTTATTTTCAAGTTGTACCAGTGAACTTTAACATCTGACTATTTTTCCTCCCCCCTCATTTCTTTTTTTTCTTTTCCCCACAATAAATTTTATAGCTATTTCAAGTGTTTTTTTCCTTCTTTGTCTCGCTTGTTATGGTTGTATATTTATGGTTTCAGGTCTCTGTTAGCTGTGTTACTCGTGATTCCCGTCATTGGACGTAATGACAAAGTTTCCCAACCTTTTTTGCGCCAAATTTGGCTGTTACTAAGCCAAATTTCGACAATATACCGGTCTCGTTTGTTTCTTTGCCTTCTTTGGACTTCATTTAAAGTCCAACATTCTTATGTAGTTGGACCGGCCAGCGGAAGTCTTAACCAGAGAGATAACTCATTTTCTCTTCACACATTCACACACCGCATGGTCAACTACAAATGGTGACCGCGACGTGATTATGAACACGCACACGGGACAATATATATGTGCGAACAAATCTTTATACAAACCTTTCAAATGAGAGAAACATACGGCACCAATATTGGAAACTTTTCTATTCTACGCACGCAGAACTATTAACAAAAGAACTTTTAATTCAGACAACATGTCTACAAAACAACTTTCTCCTACACGCAAAAAGGAATTTTTCTTACACCACGTGGTAATAACAATTACTGCTACAAGCAAGCCTCTACAACTCTTTCTTTCTACTGGTCTATATTGCTTGACCTTTTCTTTCCCTCGGCGACGCTTGACCTCAATTTCACTGGACTTACCAACAGAGAACACAACACCATTTTTTTAAACTAAACTCAACTTTCTTCTGAACTGAAATAGAAAAAGTGTGAACCTCATTCTCAAGCAAAGGCGACTCACTGTCCTTTCTCACCCTGCAACGATGCAATTCGAATGACTTAAGAATTTTGCGAGAACGATATTCTACCGTCAATAACAGCAAATTTTCCCAACTTTCATGCGACACTCGGTAGATATTCTACATCAGCTCAACATGGCAACGCGCTTCCACTTCTCATCATTCACTTGACCGACCATCGTCGCTGACCAGCAACCCAACTTCACACAACGCTGCTTAAATCATGGGCGCAAAATTTTATACTCGCATCCCCAAAACAACCTCATTTTTCAAGCAAAAATACGACGAGGACAGCAAACAGGTTGACGGGACAACAAATTCAACTCAACGTGGATAAACGCTGAACACTACCGACGTTTCTCTGACTCACTAGAGAAATATACAGCAACTTAACGACAACACAAGCACATTCGTCGAAGCATGCATCGCAACAACGGACACATTTTCTTTTCAGCACACAAGAATAATCTTCAAAACTTTTTACATTTTAAAAGTTCGTTTCCTACAATTTTTAATCCAGAGGGGAGGTATTGTCGCAGTTAGCTGCCCTTCATTTCCTTAAGCCTTCATCATGGGTCTCTCTCTCCCGGGAGTATAAATACTGGTTGACCTTTCGCCTCTTTCTCTCTTTTCTCTGCTTACGCGCACGTGCTAGCAACTACCGCAACTCAGGCCGCGGGCCGCAACCTCGCCGATTGAGGCGAGGTATATAAAACTTCCTCTTAAAATTTCCAATATGTGAACTCTTATACACAACCAGGGTTTCCCATATTCTGGGAACACGCTAAAACAAAATTCACCCGTACGGACATTCAACTCAATACACACACAATAACTTTCCATACAGACACTGTAACGTTTTATTCATGTCTTAAACGTATTTGTAATTTGTGTATTAATCTATTTGTTGTTAATATATATTTGTTCGCATACATATATACCGGTCTCATTTGTTTCTTTGGACTTCATTTAAAGTCCAACATTCTTATGTAGCTGGAAGTCTTAACCAGAGAGATAACTCATCTTCTCTTCACACATTCACACACCGCATGGTCCACTACAAATAACAGCACTTCCCAAAATACACGGATTCAAACTTAATTTTAAAATATTTAATAAATTTATCACATTTTGTATTTAAAATTGGAAAAAAGAAAATTCTTTTAAAAATTCATTTTTCATCGAAAAAATATTTTGGCTTCAGACAATAGTGTCCGTAATATATATCCATAAAAGTCATAAAAAGCTTTTTTAATTAAATAATGTCTTAGTTTTATTGGGTTTTGTATTTTACAATTCAGAACTGAATTTTGTGTAACATCGGGTCGAAATTTACTTAAAGAATCGATGATTTAAATTAAGTCTTCTGCTTTTAACTAATATAATTACAAAATTACACAAGTCGAATTTTCAAGTTTTCATAAATTAAGTAAAAGGTAGGTTAACAGATGTAAAAAAAATACATATTTTTACCATGACTTTCTACAACCAAACATTTCTAAAATAATTTCATTTGTGAATAAGTTCTGAAAGTTTCATTAAAATCCGACAATTATTTGATTTTTGGAAGAATTTCCAAATTAATGTGTTTTTCAACTGAAAAAGGCGCTAAAAATCTAATGGTAAATATTACGTGATCGCTGACGTAAAAAACAAGATTTTTAACCAAAATTTCGAACGTGCTAGAAAGGATTAAAAAATATAAAAAATAATTTAAAAAAATGCTTTAGTCTTTCCTCTCAATAACAAACATTTTGACGATAAAACTTTGTTTTTATTAAGTTTGAGGCCTTTTTTCATCATGCTATGCTATTTTTTCGGCGAATTATTGAAGACACCTATAGTAGCTTGAGTCTTGTTTGTGCCTTGTTCAACATTCGTGTAACTGAGGTGACATGCTCTCTTTTCACATTCTATCCCTGCAAATTAATTTTTTATAGTTCAGTTAAAGTAAAAAAAAGAAAAAATGAAACTAATAGAAACAGGAATAATAGCTAAGTATAAAGTTATTTTTAATCTATTTTGTGTTAATGGTTAAAATTTATGAAAAAGAATTACAATTTTACATTAGACTGATGGAATGGCTTCAAATTTGTTCTTTCAGTCAACTTGTGTATTCCAGCATTAAAGAACTATTACTGTTTTGAAGAGTTTTTCAATAGTTTCATCATGACAGAATCGCTGTCAAACATGGCGTGTTGGATGCAATGAAACAAATGATACTCTGAAGATGAGGTGTCTGGAGAATACACTGCATTTGGCAAAAAAAAAAAAATTAATTCCAGCGCTATGGCCATTTGGTGCGTCATATTTGTCAGGCATGAAAATAAACTGTCGACTTTTTTTTGTCTAAGAAAAACGTCTTTTCCAATGAATCATTCAAAAAAAGCCAATTGCTCATTAAAATCTCGCTTAGTAACAGTTTACCCAATGGCTAGAAATTTATAAATATTTGCTTTGAACCCTAACCAAATATAAAGAACATTTCTTCACTATATCGTATTTAGTTGACTGGATTTAGCCGTGGTTTTCTTCGTTTTGGATTCTTGTGATTCATTTTTCATTGCTAGTGACTATCTTATAGGAAAATAACTTTTTGAGTCGAACAAGGAAAAAATACATATCTGCAAACTAATAGTTACACTATACTCCAAATCTCTTTCTTATTCACTCTATATCAAAACCTGTCAGTCGTATGTGAATGCCATGATACCGAGATTAAAAATAAAAAAGTTGCTTTCTGTACGTAGGCCGCGAGTACCACATTTGGCTCACAAGACAAAATCCCTCGTCTCCAAAAACTTAAATGTTAAAGAACCAATCACAAATGTTGCCGCTAAAACAAAAGAACAACAAAAAATACTGAGTCATTAAAAGGGCTCACTCCCGAGGCGGTTGATTGAAGCGAATTACCTGACACTAACACATTCAACTAAGCATCTCAACCAAGTTTATTTGAAATCTGGCACCTCCGTTTTGTTAATCGGAGATAGTAAAAACACGCGGGTTTACTATCCGCGTTTTATCCGGGTAGTCTACTAAAACGTACAGGTTAGAAACAAGGTTCTATTCCAGCGACCTAAATCAATGGTAACAATTACCTTGAGTGGGTAACTTCGAAATTATCAAAACAAATGACAAGATACTTCAGGTGAGAAACAAAAATGATGAAATTGACCTTCACCTCGTACCGCAACCAAATAATCTAAAATACACAAACTATCCTTCACCGCGTTTGCAGGATCCTCAACGAGCATTCAAGTCGCCACTTCCACTTCCGTCTAGGAAGCATATAGATCCAGTGAAACCGCTCAAACACTAACTAAATCCATTGCAAGACAAATTCCGAAAAGAGAAACACGTGGACAATTCCCACACACTTCAAAGACTTCATCATATACAGCATACGAGGGTCGTTCAAAAAGTTCTAAGCCTCGCCCAGAAGGAGCTGGAGAAACAAATTTTCACTATTTTTCAATATAGCACCCCCATGAAATAATTGATCTTGATCCAACGATGCTTAAGCATTGTAATCCCATCACTGAAGAATGTGACATCTTGGTCCTCCAAAAACTCCTCCACTGCACATATGATCTCATTATTGTTTCCAAAATGGCGACCACGCAGGTGGGATTTGAGTTTAGGAAGATGGTGAATATAGGGTAGAAATTCAAAGCCACAGTTGGCTGGTTCATCTACTACATTCTGAGCAGTGTGAACAGGTGCGTTATCCAGGAGCAAGAACACACCTTCACACAGCTTCACTGCGTTTCGACTTGATTACTTCTTTCAGTTGTCTTAATTCTGATGCATAGTACTGCCTATTATTAGATTTTCCCTTTTCCAGGTATTTTATGATGCCTTTAGAACCCCCCTCCCGCAAAAAAAAAACAGTCTGTTTCTACTGTTTGCTTTGAATCTTTGATTCAGATTCGAAGTGGTGAACACAGGTTTCATCTTGAGTTACTAATTTGCGGTGGAAATTTTCTGGGTCAACCTGCAAGCGAGTCAGAAGTGTATTGGAAGTGTCAACACTTTTCAGCTTCTGCTCTGGTGTCTGCATTCTTGGGGCCCATCTTGCATATAGTTTGCTCATCCCCAAGAACTCAGTTGAAACAGTGTGGAATAAACCAGAGCTAATGCCTATGGACTTAACTATCTGTTGAACAGTAAGACGTCTGTCATCCCAAACCACACGGCGAATGGCATCAACTTGTTCATCAGTGGTTGAGGTTTGACCAAGTCTCTGCCATGCTTGAATTCCGCAGTTCATTTCTTCACAATTGTATAGGAAGGGGAGTCCTCAGCAAGTGTCTGTGCCATGTCCTCAAGGATTTCCTTCGGTGTCATACCTTTCTTTTGCAGATACTTTATGGCTGCTTGGGCCTCTGTTTTGTCCATTTTTAGATTTGTCGTACACCTCACATTTGTGTGGACCTCGCCAGCACAGAAATCAAGACAGAAATGTGAATTAGTTTTTCTAGTTTTATAAGTGAAATAAAAATGTTCAGTTATGGCTCTTCTTTCTGGGTGAGTCTTAGAACTTTTTGAATGAACATCGTTTGTGCATTAATCCTTTCCGTTCATATGCACTCATTATCCATGAATCAGAGGGAGATCTGGATGAGATGTTACATTTTATTTAAAATTACTTCTCTAACTCACTCTACAGCAAAACATGACGATCGGTTGTGAACGCTATGATAACAATATTAAAAATAAAATATTCTTCCGAGCTAACAAAAAAAAAAAAATTAAACGTCGATTAAAACATTTTCATGAATGTAGCCGCTAAAAAATGACAAAAATGTTAAAAAATTATACACTCTGAGTATTTAAAGAGACCCACTTGGTGACCCCCGAAGCAGTAGCAGCCAATCGACATTGTTAAGGCTCCCATCACCACCAGCTTCAACGTGAGGCCAATATACACAAACTTCATCACCCACAAGAGATCTTGCTTCACCGTATACGTTGATAATACAGGTAATTTTAATTTAAGGTCACAGTTGGTGTCAGGAGAGAAGCTTGGAGCGGATTGGTGAAGTGGGTGCCGTTAGTGGGGTTTGACGCACGCCTTTCTTTAGGGTTGAAATCGACACCGGTGATGTGTTTGATGGTCTGGCGGTCGACTGACGAAGCCTAAGTGTTCTGTCGTCGGTGCGGAGTGTTTTTTTTTTAATATCTTTTGTTTAGTAGATATATGTTCCCAATAACGTCCGATGGACAGGAGTGTAATGCTCGGGGCCCCTGCGCGGACGACTACTGTTTTATTTTGTTTTGATTTGTTAGCCAAAGTGACGCGTTGTTGAACTTTTGTCAGGCGTTAATTTGCATGCCGTAAGCAGTGGGACAGTGTTTTGTGAGTTCATTATAGTATACTTTTGGAAAACCGATGTTGGATTGACGACCACTAATGATGTAGTGAGGTGATGCAACAATAGCGGTGTTGACGGCTACCGTCAACACCGCTATCGTTGCATACGTGGAAGAATCGTGATTCGAGGACGTCGGTTCATTCTCAGTTTCTGTCTTTGCATAGCATGTAGGGAGCGTTTTTCATTGTGCGATGTTGTCGCTCAGTGTTACCGGAGCTTTGTAGCTGCCAGGAGCAGTTTAGATACTGTGTGATCGACGTCAGCTCGCAAAAGTTTCTGAACACCTCTCCTGTGAAGTACGTTCCACGGTCGGAGAATACGATGCGTGGTACTTCCCGATAGCGAAGAAAAATGTGTAAAGCACGGTCTCTGGCGCAAGGTGAGTTGTCGACTGAAACTGTCAAGAATGGTTAGGATATAGCGCCTACTTTTTGAGACGGGCATTGCGACGAACTCGATGTAGACGATCTCAAATTGGATTTTTCTACGCTTACAGTGTCCGGTGGGCCAATTATGATGTTTGCCGTAATTACCTTTCCGTTTAGTGCATATTTCACAAGAATTTACGTACGCCTTGGTGTTGCGATTCTTGAATTCCCACCAGTAGCTTGATAGAAGTTAATTCATACGAGTGACAACTGAGTGGTTGGTGAAATAATGGACTTGATATAGATATTTAGGCTCACCTACCGTCCGGCTCGCACTCCTTTCATATTGATTGAACTTTGTGCATTCGTCATCTTCGAAATCCGGAAGCAATCCCCACTTCGTTGGGCAGATGACTCAAAAAGATTAACCCGTACCTTGCGGGTATGGGCTCATAGAATCCACGTCGGAGCGACCAAGCCCTTCTTCCGAGAACCTTTTCCCATTCCTCCCTTTATAACTCCTTTATAAGTAGTTCCTCCAGCTCACTCCAGGTAAACTGGTCATCTCCCACCAAGCGATCCCCCTAGGAAATCAGCAATTGTACCCACCGCAGCGTTAAATGCTACGTATAACGTTTCCTTATCAGATAGCATATCGCCCCTTCTATCCATAAGAAAACTTTCCTATGTTTTACCGGGGTAATAAAAAATAGTAGCATATAGTATCACAATTAAAAAAAAACATAAACAAAAAAAAGATTTTCTTAACTTTAAATAAATTTGGAAGATTATCTAAAAATGGAAGAAGTTTCTAAACTATTAAAAGAGAGACGTAGCTTCAAAGAAAGGATTGAGAAGTTTATAAACTCGTTGAAGGCCAAAGAAAATATTCTAAAGTTCATCACGCTATTCAGGATCAAGTGATAAATAAGTGGTTAGAAACCATACAGACTTATATTAACATTGTTAGTAATATTGAAAACTCAGTGTATGATGATTTATGAAGAATTCCGATGTGATGGTTTGGAAGAATTAACCAACAAATTCTGAATTTTTTGATACAGTGGAAAATTCTGACAATGATAAGTTGTCTTGTATACTCTTTGAAATTGATGATTCAGAAATTTGACACTGATCTAGTGTCTGTTAATAACGATAATTGTGAAGTTTCTTATACTGTTAAAAATTCTGACAATAATGAGATATCTGGTATCCTCACTCAAATTGAAGCTAATGAAAATTGTAATATTTCTGACGCTGATAGTATCATTAAAAATAAAAAGTCTAGCGAACATGAAGACAATTGGTAGATAAAATTGCATTGGGATGAGGAAAAAAATTTAAATCTGTCCCTTCAAACCATGCTGTAGCTGTTAATGTAGAGAATGAGGTTTCTCTTGATAAATTTGACTACATTTGGATACCTCATAGACCTATGTTAAAATCTGAGGACCAAACAACTTCCAAAATAATTTTTAATTGTTCACTTAAGACAAATGAGTTTTCTTCACTAAACCACGCTGGCATAAACCTAACTGAAAACATGTTGGAATTATTGTTATTCCATATGAACAAAAATGTATTTCTATCAGACATTAAGTTTTTTTTAAATCATAACACATAAGGCTGAAGAATATAAGGATAGATTTTGTTTGATTTATTATCTTTTCACTGCTGCTATGTGTGACTTTGTTGCCAGTCTATTTATATTGAATTGTGTAATTGTCAATAAGTTTCCCAAAAATAAATGCACTGAAATGTTGAAAAGGAGTTTTTATGTTGATAATTTAGGGAAAATTTGTAATTCTCCAGAAAGGTATCTCCTGAAAGTAATTCTGAAATAAACTTGAGAGGAGAATATAAAATATAAATATATATTATTTTTATTAATTGTAAAAAATATTAAAGATCTATGTATACTCGTCTAGGTTGTATTTTTTATACATGTTTTTGAGAAAGGTTTATTCTTCTGAAGGCCAGTGTGTTAAATTTTGTGCATTTTTTATGGCCTTTTAGGCTCAAGCGGGGAACCGCCAAAATTGTTTGAAGTGTTTCGGATTTTTTTTTTTAATACTTTCAGTATATATATATATATATATATATATATATATATATATATATATATATATATATATATATATATATTGGCCAATAAGAAACAAATTTGCGGGCCAATGTCAAATTTTGGCTGGAATCTATATCACGGTCAAATTTTCAATAAAAAGCATTGTTAACAGTGGATTGTACCAGAAGAACTGACAGGAGACAAGCATGTGACATTGATGAGAACGGACAAAACATAGCACCCGCTCTTCAAAGAACGGTCTTGCCGTAAGTCACAAATCAGACCTGACAGATATAAGTCAGATTTGTACACCAGAAAATTTCACATAACCTCCTTCAAGGTCCTGTTAACAACAGAAGTGGGTGCTACTTGAAAATTTCGTTATTCAAGTTTTTCCGTTTTTTTTCTAATTTAGAATTTTTGCATATGCATCCGTTTCTTATCAAACTAATTGTGACATATTTTTTGTATGTGAATCTGTTTCTTATCTAACAAATTGTATCACATTTTTTTTGTTTCTGTGGGTAATCTGCGCACAAAAGGAAATTTTTTGTGCTGCCCCTGTTTTGTACTTTTCGAATTTATAAATTGTAAGTAAATGCCTTGTTCCTTTTAAAATTTTACGCAGTGGTCGTCCTCTTTCTTAAGTTGCGCCTATTTTCTACCAAGAAACAAGAACCTGAAGTTGGTAGAAAAGTAAATTTTTATAAGCTGGGGCTTCAAGATAAAAGAGAATTTCCCCTGTTCCCATTTTTTTCTTTTCCAGTTTTAAAATCAGAAATGTTTTTGTATTAACCAATACTTTTAAAATTATGTGTGTTTTTTCTTGAAAAGATGCATTTTTAATTAAATATTACAAAATATTTTTTTATTTTGAAGAATATTTGTTTTATCTCAAATTTAAGCGAATAAATTTGTCATTTTTCTCTAAAGTTAAACAAATGCAATAGAATGTAACGCACAGAAAATAAAAAAAGAAATGGGAGCAGTTAATTAACACAGAAACAGTTAATAAAATAATTCTTCATGAAGGAGTTTCTGTTTTGAAAATTTTGACAGTACTTCAAAATGTAAAAGTCATTTCATTGGTCATTTAAATCGAAATATTATGGCAATATGAAAATGTACACAAAAAAAGGATGATTTGCTTCACTCAATTGTATTGATTCAGTTGTAGCGAGACTGTAATAATCACATGAGGACAATATCTGTCATCCCACGTACAATTTTATTAAAAGAATTGATCGGAATAAGTTCTGTTAAATGTAATTTAAATAGGGTTAACGGACTGGTGTTATTGAAGCGTTAGATTTGATGAATTGGTTAAAACTTACTTTTTAGCGACAAAAGCAAGCTTCTTAAAAGATATTTCTTTTACCACAGAACTCAGGCGAATGGTCGTTTTGTTGGAAATGGAATTTAGAAATTCGGTGTCGATGCGTCGTAAGAAATTGATAATAAATTCCAAGAGGATATTAGAACGTGCATTCATTATCTAAATTAGTGATTCTCAATTGAAAAAGTTTATGTAGTGACACTGGCAAATTAATATGCCTAATTTGCATAAGTGCAAGAGAAAGCCTATATAACTCGTCACTGAAAATAACGTGGGAGAAGGACAAGCTTAGCAACGGACTAGTGCTATACCTCGACTCACTGGTACATACGGTACACTTTGAAACCCTGTGTTCGTAGTGTTTGTTTTGGTCGAGCCGTTGGTGAACGAACCCATTTTCAGTTAGTTAAATTTTATTTAATTTTGAACTCTTTTTTTTTAACTCTATTTCAGTTTGTTTTTGCGTTTGTACATTTTTGCCTTTTTTTTGCTAATACCCTCCCCCTCTTTTATTTTTTTCATTTGTTTTTATACTTTTTGTTGTTTGTTTTGTTTATTTGCGCCGGATTTCAGTCTGGTTTTTCTTTTTGTTTGATTTCTTTTTTGAATATTATTTGTTGAGTTTTGTTTTAAATTTTTTTCTAAAAGGAAAAAGCGAAAATAAACTGGTTCTCCATCGTATACTATTATGACGGAGGCAACTCAAACACCGGATGCTCAACTGCCGGTGACAACGGAAAAAGTAATCCCTAAAAAATCGGCCTGGACTGAAGTTCGGTCCAAAAAGGATGCGGAGTACTACGAAGAATTAAGGAAAAAATATGAGGAGTTCACCAAAGGAAATGAGATCCTCACAATTAAAGAAGCTTTTGACACTATCAACATTAAGACGGCCGATATAAAAAGTCGAAATTTAATTGGTGTCAGCAGAGAAACTATGGAGGAAGCCCTTAAAAGCCTCAATATTACACCAAAAATTCTCGCAAGAAGGACAAGGGCGCTCTGGGATCTGCTGATTGCAACGGAGGAAGAAGCCAAGAAGCTGACCGGAAGTGTCCTGACGTCCAAAACTGAATATATGGGCACCCGAAGAACTAACGTAACGATGCATGGGGTGCCCATAGACATCACGGAGGATCGGCTCGGGGCATTCTTTGCCCAGTATGGAAGAGTGGAAAAGGTGGCAGCAGTAATAAGGCGGGGATTGCGACGGGTGATGTGATAACTGAAATCACTTTGACCCAGGACAACTTCACCAATATTCCGAACATAATTATGTGCAGGAAAAGAAGAATGTTGGTGGTGGTTGAGGGGCGGAAACCCTACTGCTGGGCATGTGGGATATTGGGTCACATGGCCAAGGCGTGTCCCGGAAAGCAGGTGACTCCACAATCAGCAGCAGCAACAACATCTTCAACAGCTACAGAACCCAGCAAGACTCCGAGTGAAGGTTGGAAGGAGGTGGTGACTAAGGGACGAAAACAAAAATGCGGCCCCCTCATCCCCCCAGAAGGAAGTCCCACTAAAGCAGCAGCAGCAGCCACCCAAGAAGCTGGTTGAAGAACAACCACAACAGCATCAGCAAAAGCAGCAACAAAAGCAGCAACAAAAACAACAGACACAAAAGAGTCCTGCAAAGGAAAAAAACCCAAAGCCTGATAATGATATGTAGGTGGAGGAGGTGTCTCCAGCACGGTCCTCTTCCTTGAAAAGGAGATGGGTGGAAGAAGAGGGCGAGGAAGAGGAGACACAAATAAAGAAGTACACTGGACAAAGCAGGGAGGGGAGGAGCAGAGAAAGAGCCAAGTGCATATCCGTCCCTGCTTCGCCAGTGAAAGACAAACCAGACACTCCAGCGGATAAGAGCCTCCCTGCTTCCCTTTCTCGTATTCCACTCCCACCACTCCACATACACCAACCCCTACTGCTTCTGATTACCACAACCGTCCCTTTCCACACCTACCCCTTCGTCCACTTCCAACCCGCCACACTCAGACAGGGAGAAAAAGAAGAAAAAGAGACTGTTTCAGAAAACAGACGATATATGTAGGGTGGACAGAGAGGAAATTGAAAAGAATCTCTCCACCCGAAAAAGATCCCTCTTAGGACCTTTGTTTAAGTTGTCCTCCGTTGACAACAAATCAGTGGAGGACCCAAAAAATTATCCCAGTGCCCCAGGGGTTATTGGCCTTATTAGGGACATTGGGAAATATCTCAAAGTATGGACCCATCTCTTTGAGGCCAGAGAGGCCTTTCCAGAAATACGTATCGTTGAGTTGGGGTCCCAAGATTTAATTAAGATGCACATTTTTTTGTGCAGGGAGGGTCCCGGTGTGTCTCTATCCATCACTATAGCGCCCTAAAACTTACTTACCCCACGGACATTGGCGGGATTGTCCGGGGTAGTCGCGTATCGACGGAATTAGGAACTGGGAGCCTCGGACAATCCGTCGGGGTCCTAAGTGACGCAGATTTCCGCCCGGTATGTGAATAGGTTTTTGCTCTTATTCTTTTATATTTGCAGGCCTAGAAGATGGCAATGAAGATAGCCAGTTTGAATGCGAGGGGCTTGAGGGATCGGAGTAAGGCTGTCCGCCTGCTCCGGGATCTCTTGTCCTTCGGTGTGTTAATCGTGGCCGATATTGCCGTGAAAAGTGGTTCGTTTCGGGTCGTTGCGGTTTATGCGCCCAACGACCGGGAGGAACGGGTTTCATTTTTTCGGCGGTTGGGACCGTTCCTAGTGGATTCAACGCGCCTAGTTCTAATAGGGGACTGGAATGCGATCCTGGACCCTAAGTTAGATCGGGTCGGGGTTCTAGCGAGAGAAGGGGCGATCGTAGCCTGGTTGATCTGATTGACGATTATAGTCTCGTCGATAGATACCGGGTCGATCATCCCGGGGGGAAAATGTGGACGTGGGCTCTTAATTGGTCTTTTGACAAGGTAGTTAGCTACCCTCACAGAATGTTAGAAGAGCCGACATAGATCTGTTAGAGTGTCCCACGTTCCACTGGGTAGGCTATTCGGATCACAAACTCGTTTGTGCCCGGATGGCGTTAGATCATAGGCCTAGAATGGCTGGTTACTGGAAGTTCAATCTGTCTTTACTGGACAGGCGGGACTTTCAGGAGCAGCTAACTAGCTTAGTGCAGCGGGAGCTAGTGGGGACGTTATCGGGAATAGGTGGTGGGAGAGACTTAAGGATAGGATTAGGTCATTCACCACTAATTTCAGCAAACGGCTCGCTCTAGATAGAGCTGAAAAGGTGAAGACACTTAAGGCTAGCTTTTCCCTGGCGGTGGATGGGGGGATCCCCTAGAGATAGCTGTAGCTAGGGATCCCTGGAGCGTTCGAATAGGCCAGGTAATTAGACATAGGCTAAGCAAGATGTCTTCCGAAGCTGTGAATATGGGCGCAGATCTGCACAGGGAAGTCCGTCGAGGTGGCGATCGTTACATTCTGGCCAACATTTTGGCCAAGATCCTGCAGGAGCATTTGCATTCAGTTGCCGAGTCTCTGTTGGGTCCTGAGCAGACTTGTTCTGTGAGGGGGCCGAACAATTCAGAGCAACCTGCATCTGATCCTCACGATCATAGAGGGTGTAAAAGACGACGAAGAGGCCGCGCTGATCAATTTGGATCAGTCCTAGGCATTTGATAGGGTTGACCATCGTTACCTTGCTATTGTCCTGCAGGCCGCTGGATTCGTACCCGACTTCTGCCGCTGGATTAGCTTCCTGTATCGCTCCCCCAGTGCTGTGGTACAGGCGAAAGGAAAGTTGTCGGGCGCTTTTGTGCTGTCTAGGTCGGTTCGTCAGGGTTGTCCGCTCTCGCCTCTCCTTTATGCTTTGGCCTTGGAGCCTCTCCTTCGCCGGCTGAGGGACGAAGCGTGCAGTCCGGCCCTATGCGGAATCGCCGTTCCTGAAGGGTCTCGAGCCAGGTTTTCTGCGTACGCCGATGATGTATCTGCTTTCGTGTCGCCCCACAGCGACACTGAGGCGGTACAGAACGCGCTTGATCGGTACGAGAAAGTGACAGGGGCCAAGATAAACCGCAACAAGTCGCCCGGCTTGCAGTTAGGTGCCTGGAAGGGGGTCGATCTTCCGGGCCGCTTCGGTTGGACGGCCGGCCCTGTCCGCATTCTTGGAGTGTGGTTTGGACCCGACCTCCAGCTGGAGAAAAATTGGTCTGAAGTACGAGCAAAGGTCGATTTTGCCGGTCAGATTTGGAATCGACGGAGGTTGTCCGTGAAGGGCAGGGCGGAGGTGTGTGCTACATACATTTTCCCTCTTGTTCTTTATCGATTGTCCGTACTTCCTCTCTGTGACGACCATAGGAAGGCGCTCGAGCGCTCGCTATCCTCCATTTTATGGAGGGGATGCGTGAATCGGGTCGACGGACGAGTCTGCACTAAACGTCCGTGTCATGGGGGGCTGGGATTGCCACACCTGAAGAGCCACATTCGTGACTCTAGGTTGGCTTTCCTACGCCGCGCGTTGACAGGTGGAGATCCGATTCTGGCGGGGATTGTTAGGGACGCGTTCCCTTGCCTTACTATCATCCCCCCATCTCGCGGCTTGAGCGCCGTTGTAAACCCCGGGATCAATCGGATTTCCTTTGTGAGTGTCGGTCGGCCTTGCGGGCTGTTCCGCAGTCTAGTGACCTTTCACGGCCTAGGAAAGTCTTCTATCAGGAGTTAGTGGAGGAGCCCGCGAAGGATCCCCTACGTGATACGCTCTGCTTGTCGGAGGATGAGTTTCGCTCCTACTGGTCTTGGGCGCCAGCGGCGGATTACCTCAGTAACCCCGAGTTTTCGCTTATCTGGCGATTGGCTCGGGATCGGCTGCCTCTCAATGACAAGGTCTTCATATGGGGCCTGGTGGATTTGCCAGATTGTGAACGGTATGGCCTTGGTTTAGAAGAAATGGCTTCGCATGCCTTCTACCATTGTCCCCGGGTCCGCCCCTTATGGGACCATGTCGGCGAGTTAACGGCTCGTTTCGCTCCCGAAAATCTCGTGCTTATTGATCGCGCATATGTATGTGACAATGTGTCGCCCCCGTATTCCGGGGTGAAACGAATGGTGTTTCTGACGCTGCTGGCCACGACCCGAATAGACGACGCGAACGAAGGAAGTCTTGCGAGGCAACTGTCTTTCTCATCAGGATCTGATCCGATTCTTTGAGCATCAGCTCAAGATGAAGATTAGAACTGATAGAAAACGATTGCATTCGCGAAAGGTGTGTGAAAGAGGCGAGCTTGGTTCGTTTGAACGGGGCTAGCCTTGATTTTCTCTTTTAGGTCAACATCGGGGCGGCTTCCTGTGGAGCCCTCCCCTGGTTAGGTTAGACAAGCTTTGTGTACCTAGTTAATGAGAGTAAGTGTTGTTCCCCGCCTGTTCCCAGCCACATCTTTGGTTATGATTCATGTTGAGATTCCCAACCTCCCCAGTTTGTTTTGGCCCCCTTTACATATCGACTGGGTCAGCTTTTATATTTCTCATATCCGTTCCCACTCCCTTAGCGAGAGAGCCTCTTGATTTTGTCCAATGGACAGAATACAGCGGCCTCTCCTTTTTGAGGGCAGGACGGGCCTTACAAACATCAATTACGTTTAGTTTACTTTGTGTTGATTTTTAGTTTATTAGTAGGTTCATCTCCCTCCCCTCTCATTCTTCATAATTAGATTTTTATGTATTATAATTTATTATCATTAAATTTTTATGGCATGGGGCGCGTTTTGTAGGTCTCCCTTGAGAGAATGTGGTATTATGGTGTATGGAGGATTGATTGGTGACGGACGAGTTCTTGTGGTGAATGTGGAAATTGTAATGTATGAATGGGTCGTGAATCGAATTATAAGATAGTTAGTGATGACCAGTCTCACCCCCTCCCGATATTGGCCTTGTGCTGCAATTTGTATTTTAAATACAATAAATATCAAGACACAGAAATCCACGACAGTTGAAGCTATGCGCCGATCTTCTCACTCAACACTCACAAACTGCATATTCCTTTACACTTACATAAATTTTCCTCTTGCACAGCAAAACTGTTAAAAAACATTTATAACAAACTATTAACTCTTTCTTTTCAGAGAACTTTGATAGACAATGATAGTCAAAGAGAGACAACTCTCAACTTACTCATTGCATGATTTTCCTTACACATTCTTTATTGTATGCATTGTTGAATACAATTTTTATATATAATGATACCTTTGCCTTGTCCTTTCTTCATGTCAGTTTGGTTTCCTAATCAAAATTAAATAAATGTGGTGAAAGTCCGCCACAAATTAAATAACAAGAAACTAAATAGATATAGACCAAATTAATAAAATATAAATGAATTATGAATAAGATTATATAAAATATAATTAAATTATGTATTAATATAGATTATGGATACAAATTAGGTTAAAATTTAAAATTTAAAGAGGCCCTTAAAATTTAACATTTAAAGAGCTCTTTAAGGAGGGGAAACTACAATATTACTATAGGCATAATCTTAATTTAATTAATTATTTAATTTAATTAGTTCTTGTTGCTTTCTTAATTTATTCATACTGGCGCTCTTGTAATGTTTCTTTTGTGATATCAGATGCTTACTTGTTGTCACTTTTGTGATGTCAACGAATACTCGTTATCATGTTTGTAATGCTCGTTGTAGTCGAGACTTTGGAATCGCATATACTAATAATAACTCCTTTGAATAATACTCGCGCTAGTAATACTTTTTCGAATAGTAACCGCCGAATAGAAATCCAAAGAATGATCAGTATGGAGAAATAGGTATAGAGGATACTATAGGGAATGGCTATCACTTAGACGACACGGTAATTTCCATATATACCTTTCTTTTACGATCACGTGGTCTACTTATTAGAAATGGAATAACCTGTGTTTGATTACTGATGATCTGTGTTCAAACTCCAGTGTCGTTACCGACACTTTTCCCTATACAATACATTGAAAAAGGCACACAACTGGAAATCTTCAGGAATAGATAAAATTCCTAACTTTTGGCTCTATTATCTAAATACTAGCCAAAGAACTTCAAGAAATGATCAATTATCCTACTAAAATTCCGGCATGTGTACCCAAAGGAATTATCTTTCTTACCAAGAATCGTAACACAAATGTCCTAAAAACTTCAGACGAATTACTTGTCTTCCCACGACTTACAAACTGTTGACATCTATTCTGACAAAACAGATATATTCCTTGTTAGAAAAAAAATAACATAGTACTTCTTGAACAAAAGGGTGCAAACGAGGCTCTTACAGATGTAAAGACCAGTGACTAATTAATATGATGATCTTGGAAAACTGCTTCAATACAGAAAAAACTCTGTCATGCCTGGATATATTACCGTAACGCATTCGATAGTGTACCCCCATTCCTTAATTCATTTCTTAAAGTATTTAAATATATAAAAGGTATCATTCGTCGTCATTAGTTGTATCAAACAAAGTATGTCGATATGGAAAACAACACTTCAACTCAATCATATAAGTCTGGTGAAATAAAAATCAACATAGGAATATTTCAGGATGTCTCCCTTACTATTTTGTATATCCATAATAGCATTACCCAGCGAACTTAACAGGACGGAATATGGCTATATGATATCGTAAAAGAAAATTAGCCATCTATTTTACATGGATGACTTAAAGTTGTATACTAGTAATGACAGTGAGCTGGAAGGTCTCCTGAAAACAGTAAAATGTTTCAGTGATGACATTGGAATGGAATTGGTAATGGAATAAATGTGCTAAAGCCACAATTTTATAAGGTTCACTACAACAAACCACTTCTATTAGCTAAGACCCTAGGGTAACAATCAAAGATTTAGAAGGAGAAACTTATAAATACCTCGGTGTAAAAGTGAAGGAGTTCACCATAAAAATGAAAGAAATAGTGCGAAAAGAGTACTATAGAAGGGTGCGCCTGATATTAAGAACTGAATTGAATTCTCAGAACAGAATTATGGTCATTAATAGCCTCGCCATCCCAGTGGTTCAATATAGTTTCAACATTTTGAACTGGACTCATTTAGAGACTCATATGAGACGAATTGATCCTAAGAAAACAAAGCCTCTTTCTAAGCTTAACATGCATCATTCAAAGGCTGATGCAGACTGTCTATACATACCCCATAAAGAATGTGGAAAATGTCTTATTCAACTAGAATTGTCATACAAGACAACAACTGTTATCTAACATATGTTACGTGGAACCAACAAAGGACTGGATGGTACAATTAATCCAAACAACACGAAAACAGAAAGAAAAAATATTCAATCATGAATGAAGGTTGTAAATACAAACAGGATTTACATATTCTGGAGAAAACCAAAATAGGACCCAAGAAAAAACTGTTGCAGCAAAAATTATGAAAAACAAAGTCAAGGATAAAGCTCTTGAACAGATGAGACAAATCTCTGCATGGCCAATATCCAGAACATGCAAATAAAGCCGATGTTGATAAAGCTAACACTCATCAGTGATTACGAGCACCTGGATTAAAGGCTGAAACGGAAGACTTTATTCTTGCATCGCAAGACCAGAGTCTTTTCACTAGAAACTTTCAGGCAAATATCATATATAATGCAGGTTCTGTGACAAATATCAGGAAATGTTCTGTATTTACGCCAAATGAATATAAAAATCGTCGCGATAGAGTGGGTTAATATTTACACTGGACAATGTGCAAACACTTTGGAAAAGATGTTAATAAACACTGGTATGTACATCACCCAACACCGGTTACAAAAATAGAAGACATCACAGTTCTATGGAATTACACCATCTTTACAGACAGGAAGATGGAAGTAAATAGGCCGGATATAATTCTCAAAAGCCTACTAATTGATATAGCTTGCCCAGCGGACTGTAATATAGCAAACAAAGAATTTGAAAAACTATCGAAGTATAAAGACCTGGAAATCAAAATAGAAAAATATGGAAATTGAAAACAAGAATACTACCAGTCATAGTAGGTACGCTTGGAATGATAAATAAAAGAAACGCAACATATTGAAAAAAATCCCTGGAAATTCCAGCTTAAGAGAAATATAAAAATTGTCTTGATAAGTACACTCCATACAAAAATAATTTTTTTCCATGTAACTCTAGTGATGTTATGCGATGTTGGAAAAACAATGTAGTGATGTGTTGTTATGTAGCCATAACAACATATCACTACCTGCCTTAGGTCTTCCCGCAAACTTGGTAGGTAGTGTGACAATAGCAAAAATCGAAATATAATAATAATCACAATAATAACAATAATAATGATTTCTGGACAGAAAGATCCGAACGACACTTTTTAAGAATGGGGCCCGGCACCAAATGTGCAAAGAATGAGGTAGAGGACTTATCGGCATTGAAGATGTGTAGCTAGTGAACGTAAGTCGCTGGACTGGTAAACAATGAAGAGACAATCTCAAAGTATATGGCAAAATCCAAAAACTTTGTAAAAGGAAGTATCAAGAACAAAGAATACAGAAAGAGGGTACTGAGAGAGAAGTTAAAAGCAAATGAGGCAATACCGCTTCAGGGGACAATTTGAGAGGGACACCAGAGCAATTAATACAAAAGATTCATGGGATTGGTTGAAGAAAGGCCAACTGAAACACGAGACCGAAAGCCTACGGGTAACCGCCCAAAACCAAGCCCCGAATACTAATTTTGTCTGGAATATCATCTATCAACAAGTGAATTCGGACAAGTACAGACTGTGTAGCATGTAAGTGGAAAATATCACTTTGTGGAATGCTCTCGCAGAAAAAATATAAGCGCTTCCACAATGAAATGGCTTCCCACCTGCATAGGTGTCTATGTAGGAAGAATGTTCATTGCAGTCGAACAGAAATGATACCACCACAAAACAGAGAAGATGATCGAAAGCTACCAAGTCAATATCTTATGTGATTTCAACATCTAAACAGACCGCATCCATAGGCCACCAAACTAGACCTCACCGTTGTTGGAAAAAAAAGAAAAAACAATTCCTTCTCATCAACGTGACTGTCCCTGTTGACCATAGTACCAAAGTCAAAGAAATTGGAAAGTTTAAAAGTACACTAACCTCCAGAGAGAGGTTGCCAGAATGTGGGACATTTTGGCCACTGTTTTACCCCCAGTTATCACTGGGGCGTTGTGGTCTATACCACTGAACCAAAAAACCTACATTAAGAAAATCGAAATAAAACCTAGTACTCCATTGTTTCATAAGCCTGCGTTGCTTGGCTCTGCAAATATTCTTCTTGAAGTCGTACGACTTGATGGAGTACACTATAATGCAAGATCTCCGACTGAAAACGAAAAACTGCCGAAGAAGATAAGAATAATAATACAACTGAGAAAAAATGTGTAAATTACGAGAATTTTGTGTTTTTCAGGCTAGCAGTACTTTTGCCGAAAAGCATTCAATAGGTATCTAGAACTATAATGCGTGCGTGCGTGTGTGTGTGTGAGTGTGTGTGTGTGTATGTGTGTGTGTGTGAGAGAGATAGAGAGAGAGATGAGAGAGAGAGAGAAACACTCCGAGACTCCGTTAAAGAATTGTAGAAAATGCAATAGATTTAAGTACTATCATTGGAAATTAGTTTATTGTACAAAACCGGCTCACACAAAAGTCGACTCACTTTTCGGAGCCGATTTCTTAGTTATAAAAGCGCTCGTATTAGTTCGCAAAAATTAATTTTTCGGTTAACCTTTGACCAGGGTTCATTATACAAGCTGAAATTCTCAAACCTTACTTAATTACATTTACGTATTTATACTCTATTACAAAAAAGTCTAACCGATGTCTAGTTAAGAAACACAAAAAAACATCCGGGTCAACACAGATTTTAGCAGTAGTATTAATGTAGCTTCGCTTACTATCCGCTAGCTGCTGGTAATAGAAAATTACATGCATACGTAAACTACGTAAATACGTGACACACTCGTTCTTATATGTACACATTCTATTTTCTATCATACTAACAATTGATGCGGTTGAATTGTAAAGACAAACATATTTTTGTGTGCAGTTGTTTCGTAAATAATCTTTGTAATTCCTTTCTTTCAATTTGAAAGAAAACTAATGCTAAATAATAAAAATGTATTTACATTTGTAGAGCCACGTTTGAAGACCGCTTATTTCATCGCTTTATCTACGCATATTCCTCTAAAAATGATTGGGAAATTTTGTTTCTGTATTGTCTGTTTTTTATATGTAAAGATACATTTTTAACATTTGTAAGTGTTCTATGTCGATGGGTCAACGTCGAAAAAAATTGAAATTTTAAGGAAAAAATCGTATGTAAATTCTGATAATGTTGTGTATGAACATCCGTATCTACAAAGATCAGATCGTTTATACACGTACAAAATAAAATAAATTAAAATAAATCAAAATTCTTTTAAAAATATTGGTGTTTGATGAAATGTACTAAACTTTTCAATTTACGATGCGTAAATATAGTTTCACTTTAAATAGGTCAAATTAATACAAAATTTTAAGATTTAAAGCTTAATAAATTAATCTAATGAAAATTTAAAAAAAAATGAAAATATTTCTTGTAAAAATCGACATACCATTCCAGGTGTCATCTATATGTGAATTAAATCGTCAATCTTTTCCCACGGATTTTAGGTATTAACTCTTCTCGTTCCAAAGTCTTGCAGTATAACTCTCCTTCTATCCATAAGAAAACTTTCCTATGTTTTATCACGGTAACAACAAATAGTATCACAGAAGTACTCATGTTGGGAAAACCCAATTCGCCGTTTCCTGTTTGCCGAATATGTCCTCACTAGTGACATAGGAGATAAGTCCGGACCGCTCGAATCTGGAATCTTAAATATGGCTTATCCAGAAGCACAGAAGAATACTCCGGCAGATCAAATTCGCATTGGGAATCCAAAACCCTATCTTTTTGTCTCCTTTTCCCGCTGCTTGTTGTGTAGACATGTGTTATAGTTTCAATGTGCATGAAGCAAATGTGAATACGTGTGATGTAATTTAGTGTATAAGCATGTTTGTCATTCCGTTTGTTTTATTATACCATAGATACTATAATGCCCATAATGGGGGGATATTGCAAAACGGAAGAATATTTCTTTCCTCTATAGTTCATCTATTAACACCATATGTAAAAGTGAAATTTTAAAAAAAGTAAACTAAAAGACGTTAAACAGTTTGTGTGTTCGTTTTAAATATTTTAAGTCAACTTTTACTTTCTTTCTGCAGGCAGTGGAAGTTTTTCAGAAGTTAAACTAGCATGTAATTTGCAGAATGAATCCAAACAAGTTGCTGTAAAAATTGTTAATCGTTTCCGGGCCAGAGAAGATTTTCTTAAGCGTTTCCTTCCTCGGGAGCTTGAACTATGGCCAACTCTTGACCATTTGAACATCATAAAATGTATCGAGACTTTTGAAGAACTTCATTTGATTTATATTGTGCTTGAATATGCAAGTAATGGGAACATGTTGAAATATCTCGTCAAATTTGGACCGCTGCCAGAAGATAGGAGAAAAGTTCTGATGAAACAGGTAAATAAAGATACAACAATAATACATTTCATTTAATTACAGGCAAAAGATTACACGACTGGTTCACAAACACGAACTATCTCTTTAATCCAACAAAGGATCACTTTTGACATAAATGAAATTAGTACATTAGATTAATATATATTTGTTAACAGGAAATCACAAGTTTAAAAAATCACACAAAGAATGCATAAGAAAAAGCATATTTGGATGTGAAAGAAAATTAGCAGTGCCAATAAGATCCTTAACACTTTTATGAAAATACAGAGTTCATTTAGTTGTGATTGCCATGACAACTTTTGGAGGGGTAAAGTAAGCCTAATTTCATTAGAGTTGGTTTCTATGACGACAGCCTGTTCACAGTTTCTAGGTTGAGTCAAATGTTTTCATATTAATTCATAAATTTAATTAATAGTTCAAATAAATTACTTAAGAAAAATATTTATTCATTAAAATATATTCCACCATATTCTACTGACTATTGCCATCGTTGCACCAGAAATTAAATTCCACGCTTATACCATTTGGCTAGTTTAGAGGCAAACAATTCTCTGCACTCGTTCTCAACTTCATCTATATTGTTGAACTTCCGTCTGCGGTGGAAAAGAGCCATGGCTCGGAAAGGGTGCAAGCTGTACGCAAGTTGAAGCAACACTTCCAGCCTCAAGTTTACGCTTGGTCACATTGCCAGTGTCTGCTGGAGTATTATCATGCTGTAAGAGTGCGCATCTTTGATTGACTAATGGCAGGTAGCGAGCTTTCAAAGCATCATATACTCTCTACAGTTGTTGAGCATAAAGGTCACACCATAACCATCTGGGATAAGATCAAAGTGCAACACCACTCGAAATTTCAAGCACACAACATAACCTTCTGTTGAGACCGCCCTTGTTTGAAAACAGGTTCTAAAACCTAGCCGGAACGAAGCCACTGATTTCTCATTAGGATTATGAAAATAGATCCAGTTTTCGTCCCTAGTTACTATGTAACCCCTAAAACTGGAATCTTGAGGATTTACCAGCGGTTGTTTTCAAATGTTCAAACGTCGTTGAGTCTGGTCATTGGTTAGTTCATAAGGAACTTCTCGACAGCGTCTGTTCACAAGACCGAGCTTATGAAGTGTCCATTGATGGTGTTTTGTGAAGGGCCAAGTTCTACCGACAGTGCTCGATCTTGGCTGTTGTTCAACCATTTCAAGCAAGGTCCCATCTTCTACAACAGAAGGTCTCCATTGTTTTGTCTTCGCGGTTGATGTCACCTTCATTGAAACGTCTGAACACGTTCATTGACATTTCCTGAGCCTTGCACTTCATTAATTTATTTTAGCGCTGTCCTTACACTCGGTCCATTTTCCACGAGTAGCATAAAATGACTAATTGCAATTTTTTCACCACTGGTGAAAAAGGTGTAAAATAAAGAATAAACGATTCAGCGCCGATCGGAAAACAAGTTGTATCAAATTAATGTTATGTAACATACACGTTTCCAAAAACCATCAGTGAAAATCTGAAAAAACAAACAAAAGGCACGTTTGACTCAACCTGACAAATGAAATTTTGATGGAAGTGGAAATACATAGCGTGTCCTATGAGATATGTGATAACTCGATTGTTTAAAGAAAAACAACGAATTGTTTTTTATAGAATTTATTGGATCAAAAGATAGGCTTTGTGACATGAATGTTGATTGCCTAGAGGATTAAGTTAACCAAAGTGAGACTTAGTGTAGACTATTTTTTTTAGATTCAAGGGAGACTCTTGATTTGATCTTTATCTTTTTATTCCTTTAAGGAGAAAAATGGTTCCGAATATTATTGGAAAATACCGCTCCAACTTTCCAACGTTTCATGCTAAGACCTTGCCATTCAAATCAAATTGATGTAAACACTCAAAAAAGGATAACCTATCGTAAATGGAAACGGAATTTTACACTATTTAATGGGGGTCGTTCCTCATTTCTTTTCTTCCTTATAATTTTATTTTATTCCAGAGAAATAGTCTCCGAAGACAAACTCGATTTTATAGTCAATCAACATTTTCACTCAATTTCTCTTTTAGGGGGAGGGAACAAGGCCACAAGCATAAAGGTACCCAACTGTTGTCTGTCAGACTAATTTTGTTAATCATTACTCCACAGTGTAGTTTAAAAAGTAGAAATTTAGTCCAATATTTTCAGTTGAACTTATCAACTGGCTACACACAAATCATTAGCTCCCATATATTGTATGCACTACTCTTTTCTACTTCGGCAACTGGCCACTTGGAGGATTTCAATGAACTTATTGTGTCGTGCTATTTAGGGTGTCATATTAATTTTAACCCGATACAAGTGACCTTTTCTGCAAACGCTACATTTTTGCAAAAGTTCTTATCATCTACACAACTATTATACTAACAATATTGATAGATTCAGATCTAAAACTCTTCAAATAATTTGTCACATTTTTCTTTCACATACATTTGCATTTTCTTGTGTAAATTTTTATGAAAGAAAAAATTGATCTAAAAATAAACAATACTGATTAATTTCATTTATAGAATTGAAGAATAATAGTTCCCTGATTTATATTTAAAATTTGTGAACACTGCCTTCGGATTTGTGTTAATTTTAAACTTTGAAGCTTAACAAATGAATTATGTGATTATCGTCCATTTTGCCAAGTAGGTGTGATCTCCAAATAATTTTATACTATTTTTGGTTATTAGCTACTAAGACTTTAGTTAAATATTTTAATTTAATATATAGGACAAGCAGTGTTTGGTTGGATTTAACCATGCAATTTATAAAAGTTAATCAAATAACAATATAACTTGAACGGATAGATTAAATCAGAATTGAGTGTTATCTTTTATTGATCTAGAAAATATAATGTGTGTGTTTGGAAGTAAAAATATAATCTAATCAAAGATCAGATAAATTAAACAGCTTATAATAAAAGCTTCAACCTTCCCACCTAAAAAAAAAGAAAAAAGAAAAAACAGCGTTTGAAAAAGGACGATTTTTCCCTCAACACCGTTATTATTTTAACTACCTTCGCTAAGGTAATGTTTGTTTTAAAAAGCGATGATTAGAATTTTAATAAAGCCTAAACATATGAAAGTGAATTTATACATTTTTTTGTTCTCGAGAATTGACAAAAAATTAATAAACACTTTATTAGTTTCTTTATTTACAATATTTATTTATTATATTGTTTATAGGAAAGTTTGAAAACTTTGTCTAATTGTCAGTCGATTCGAACTTTATAAAATAATAAGGATTTCCTTTCACATATTTTAATAATTTAGTAAATGTTTATAAATTTATGAATAAAAAATTGTTTTCATATGTATTTCCTTATAAATTGGTAAATTGTAAATATTGCATTAAATTAGTTTTTATGCAGTTGTATTAATTTTTAAACTTTTTTAAATATAATATTATTTTTGGAAATGAACAATCTAATAGAGTTTAATAATTTTTTATGTAAAAATTCTCAAAACAAAATTGTATAAATTCACTTTTATCATATGTTTAAATTTTATTACAATTCTCATCATTGCTTTTTGAAACAATAAACATTGCAGAGAGGTGAAGGTAGTTAAAATAATAGCGGTGTCAAGGGAAAACTGTCCTTTTGACACACCGTATTTTGCAGGCACGAAGGTTAAAGATTGCCATACAACTTTTCTTCGGTTCTATACTTAAGAAAATAATGTTTTGATTTTGATTATAACAGTAGCATTAAGTAACGTATACGCTTCATTATAACATTAACAAGGATTCATTCCAAACATTACTAGATTAAGAAGTTAATGGTTAATTTTTTATGTTGGTTAATACTGTTCTTGTCAGCATTTCAAGAATTGTTAGAGTTATTGATCGTATTTTTCTGGTTTTTTTTTTTTTTCATTTCTTCATCTTTGTTTTTTGGACCAATCAAAAGAATGCAATAAAAATTTCGAAAAAATCTTAGATTAATGACTCATTTCAAAATTACAAAATGTATTTTAACATTATCCTTTTATTTACAGCTGTGTGAAGCTGTGGGCTATTTACATAGCCAGAACATCAGCCACCGAGATTTAAAGCTTGAGAATCTTTTACTTGACCAATATTGCAACATCAAAATCACTGACTTTAGCTTTTCAAAAAGGAATACAATGGGAGAATTGAGTCGTACGTTTTGCGGTTCCAAATCATATGCCGCTCCCGAGATTCTCCTTGGCGAACCATACGATACATTCAAAGCAGATATTTGGGCGATTGGTACAATTCTTTACATTATGAGTACAGGAAAAATGCCATTTGACAAGAGCAAAGACAGGATGAAAATTGTAGAAGATCATCGGAAACTGAATTTACCTTGGCACAGATGGGTTAAGTTAAGCACTGACTGCAAAGATCTTATCTGTTATCTTTTGACATTCGATTACACGATAAGACCATCCATCTTCCAAGTACTCGATAATAAATGGTTAAAACCTGACAACGAAGATGTTTAGCAAACTCATAAGTATGGATTAATGCATGCATTATTTTACAAAATATATGGGATTTTATTAGGTTGCACTCTCAACACAATATTTTAAATAAAGAGTTTTTTTTAATAATCGCTTCTTTAAATTGGTAGTAAACTTTCTGTTTTATTAAATAGCATGAAGAAGGACACTTGTACAAACATCTCAAAGAAAAAGATAAATGATGAATAATGTATCTACCATAATAAAATTGTTGGCTGGTTCAGTCATTTTGGTTCTTCTAGTTGTCAAAAACAATTTATCTAAAAACTGAAAAAAGATTATCATTATTATTATTATTACCAAATAAGTACAGATTTTCATTGCCCTTCTCGTTTTAAACTAATTTTTAGATTATTGATAGTAACATATAGAATAATATCCGAACAAAAATGAACCTTTTCACCTTGTCTTATTAATTTCCACTAAGTTTTAAATGTATTAGTGGTAGATTTAAATATTTAATTAAAGAAAACTGACATAATATCACTAATAAACATGTTATATATTTTCCTATTTTACATGGAGAAAAATATTTTTTGTAAAGAGCAAATTATTCCTTCGATGCTAATATGCTGTTTTAAGTTAAACCATTTAATTGTTTTAATTTATTCACATTACGTCTTAGTAGCACGATTCCGGGTTGCGAAAGCCACAATGGGAAGGAATTACTAGTAGAGCTTAGTTGCGGGAAGGAGAAGAACCTTTCTTGTGGAGTGGCATTAGTTCTTGTACACATCAACGTTCTAATAGAATATAGAGCCTCAGGGAGGAGACTTTTCCAGCGGCCTATTGAGAACTGTAGCAGTAGCCAACTGTATTGGCTTCCATATTATACTGTTGTACATTTCAAATTGGCCATTACTCATGTTGTACGGTGTTGTCCTACTTACAATCACTCCATGTTCTCGCAAGAATTGCTTGACGCGATCTGACATAAAGGCGTTCCTCCGGCCAGAGTGGATGTAAGCAGGTAATCCGAAGACGGCAAAAAGACAGCAGAGGGTTTCAATCACAGTTGTCGTTGTCGTATCTGTGCACGGAATAGCGAACAGAAAACGAAAGTACTCGTCGATAATTGTCAGTAGGTACTTAATCCTCGTCTTCGATGAAAGTGACCCCTTAAAATCCAGGGCAAGTCTTTCAAAAGGCTGAGTGGTTTTTATAATCGTTCCGGTTCTAGGTTTGTAGAACCTAGGTTTGTAGAACCTAGGTTTGAACTCCGCACATATTTGGCAGGTCTTCACGGCCCCCTTCACATTTTCAGCCGAGAAGTTGCAAGTTTCTAATTAAGCCATGTGGAGCATTCTCGTCAAAATTCGTTATGTAGTTTAAGGAGATCATCTCTACAAATACACCCTTGTGTAAATTAATTGAAAGAAAACGAATAATTCCGTTATTATTTACTTTTTTCGTATTTTCCCAATAAAGCATGACCCAGTGCATATGTTAGTACTTCGTATGTCCATTCCATGAAGTCATTCCATGCATATTGACCAGATTCTCGATTGAATTTAAATCAGGAGAGTTTCCGGGCCAGACTAGTACTTTGATTTGCTCACTGGTAAGGCGTGTGTTAGTGCAGCATTGCAATTTTTGCATGCTTCCTTGGAGTAACATCCATCGGAGACAATGGCTGTAGGACAACTAATTGACAGTCGAGACAATTGTGTGTTGGGCGTGATAAAAATCCGCTGCAATCACGGATGACGGAATATTTTTCAAGGCCAAACAAATATCATCATACACCCCGAAATAGATTCATAATATTGCACACCTTCAAATGACCTAATCTGAGGAAAAAATAGAAATCGATTACAACTTATCACTCCAGTGGATCTAAAACTGACCGTATGGTGAAAGAAAGGAAATTAAACCGGTTGTTTCAATTAATTTGCACAAGCGTGCAGCTGAGCTGCACACCCTTGAGAGCGCGTCGACAGCAGTATTCTCTTGGGCGATAAGTTACGTCAAATGAAAAGCAAGTTCCATCCTCCACTTTGCTATTTTCTCTCTTTTTTATTATATATATTTTACTCGCTGTTTTAGGGTTGAACCAAGACAATCCAAATCTCAGACCTCTACATCGAGTTAAGGCCAGTAGGGCACTAGGTTATAATAACGCCCGAAAGTTTGTTGCTGGAATTGGATTAAGAAATTAATTTTGTTTTAAAGAAATCTTTACGTTTTACCTTTGGATTAACTTAAGTTTATTATTTAAAATACTGAAGTAAGTATAATGCTTATTTATTTTATTTGAACTTTGTATATTTTATTTCGATGCGAAATTCACAAGTGCCATTATTTTGTATTAATTGTTACAAGCTACAAATCAAATTATTAGTTGTTCATCCGATCTACTGTTTTTTCACTGGAGGTATCCCAATGTTTTCCATTAAATTTTTAAAAACTTGAAATTCGAGTGTTACCATGCTGGTATATATACAACAATTTTTTTCTCTTTCAAAAAGTCGAATATAAATGTTTCAGCACTGGTCAATGAAGGAATTCGTTATCTTAGTAACTTAAAAATTGATAAGAAAAAAATTTAAAAGAACATTAATGTTATGTCACCATAATGGATTGGCATAAAACATGATTCTGATATTCTTATCAAGGCATTTGAATATTTTGCTACATCTCAGTCAGTATATAATAGACTTCAGGGTTATTTTAAGTTACCCAGTGTAGGAACATGAACAGCTTTGCCATCAAAAGTCTTAAAATTAGATGACTTTAATTTTCTTGGTGATATTTTAGTAAAATGTTTGAAAATCAGAAAAGTGTATACTTTTAGTTGATGAAGTGTATGACAAAGTTGCTCTACAATATCATGGAAGAAATTTATTTGGTTTGGCTGAAAATTATGAGGGATTAGCAAAAACAGCCTCATGGTAAAATGTTTAAATTGTTGACCAAAATTTTACTTAAAATAATCCCAGTTGCAACAGTTCAAAATGTTATTGAAAAATTTCATATTGAAAACCTAAACTACTTCTCAAATTAAATGTTGATGTCATAATTGTTTAAAATGTGGATATTTTCTGATTAAGATGGGATGTCAAACATTTGATAACTTACCAGATCTTGAAACTAGGACCCCTAAAGATATTAAAATGTCACTTTTGTATATAGCAGGCTATGTTACAAGAAAAGATTGTTCGACAAAAGAGGAAACATTTAATATTACTTGTTTTTATTTTTATATGGACATTTTTTTAAAGAAATAGATCGTGGTAATTTAAATTCCACTGGATACCACGGTTCAGTGGGCGTTTTTCTGTTTTATAGTGTTTGGTGTTGTTAAATTGAAGACTTGCAGAATTTCTTTGAGAAAAACCTTTGTTAGTTTCTGATATTATCATTTAAATATGAAAAGAGCACGGGATTATCTTGTCAAATATATTTTTCATATATTATTGTTTGTTTGTTTCACCCAAGACAACTCAAAACCGACACTAAAAGTTTTGAAATTATCTTAAAATTTTATTTAGAAGATAAAAATGTTCATACAATTCTCTTTAAAACTACACAATCAGTATTAAAAATTCATATTTTTCAAGTTTAAAAATATGTACATATTCATTCATTCAGAGAAATATTTACCACGTGTTTTTTAATTTCCATTTTCCCACTTGTTATTTAATTACCCTGTTAATTAATTTTGTGTTCTTTTTAAGGTAAATTCATTTTAATTATTAAAACTCTGTATACTGGTAATATCTATTAATGTATAAATAAGTATTTTCCTCATCTTCTGTGAAAAAAAAATTGCACATGTAATAGAAATCACAATAAATTTAGTAAAGATTATCAAAATTGTTTCACTGAAATTCACATTTTTGTAAAGTATTTTTAGACATTGTTGATACACAATTTTATAAAATATTGTAAATGTTGCTTTCTGTATTATACAGTTTTATATTTATTATTAACTCATTATTTTTGCAATATCATCTAAACTGTATAATTTATGGCAAATACGGTGATTTTTATGCATTTAGTTATTTTATTGTAGAGGAGGGTATTTTTGTTCTTTCTTTGAACATTTGCATTTATGAAAATAAGTCAATAATTGTAAGCCGCTTTCTAATATTATGTAGAGTTGCTAATATACTGGACATTACTAACAAGTTGTTTGCTAAAAATGTTTGAAAATATTTTAAAATATTTGAAATTGTTATTTAGTAGTAATTTAAGTCTACACATGTTCGTTCCCAGTCGTGGACCCCAGTTGTATAGTTGCCAGGCCCGAGTTATGGATCGCCTTGTAGAGCACCAGGGGATAATAACGCCCGAAAGTTTGTTGCTGGAATTGGATTAAGAAATTAATTTTGTTTTAAAGAAACAAAACCGATTTCTGACCCGTGATTAGCTTGAATTAGCGATCGATTATTCGTCACTTTCTAAGTGATTCGACAATAGCGTATTCCTCTTCTTCAAGTGTCGAGTATCGCTGCTCAGACGACGAGAGAGTTCTTGAAAAGAATGCTACGGGTTGTCCAGATTGTCTTAACGAGGCACCTATGGCACAGTCTAACAAGTGCGTGGAAACGTCGATCGTCGTGACAGTTTCTTCTGCAATCTTCCTTTTTAGATCTTCGAACGCTCTGATGGCATGAAGAGGCAAGGGAAATTTGGAAATAGCTGTTAATGGACGTACTTTTTCAGAAAATGAAGGTATCCACTGTGCGTAATGCGCAAACATCCCCACGCTCGTCGAAGAGAGGGTAAATTACTCCAGATCGGCAAAGTAAGTCGTTTTGGATTTGGTTTCATGTTACCTTTATTAACAACATACTCGAGTAATTTAATAGCATTTTGCCTAAAAAACATTTATCGTAGCGTTAAGTTATATTTTTATACTACTGCCATAAACTGCTTAAGATACCTATCATGATCGGATTGGTCATGTTCGTATACGGTTACATTATCTATATTATGGCGACTAAAAGAACAAGGTATTGTACTCACCGAGGGTAGGTCGGAGAGGGGGTGAATGTGCTCTGGCGGCGGCGGCGTCTAAGATAGTAATATCTCCCGGGCAATATTTATTGCTGAAAAATAAAACAAATGTGGCACAAGGCCAAAAGAGGGGGGTGACGGTCATCATTTGTCTTAATTTTAAACTTAGCTAGCCACAACCACTGACCCAATCAAACCAAACAATATTCCTACCACCAAAACAACACATTCATACTTACCTTTCTTACTACACCCACCAAAATACCTCACTGTCTCAATGAAAATCCTAATTAACCCCATATGTACAAATAATGTCTGTGGGGCGAGGGGAATAAAAATAACAAGTTTAAAAGAAACCCCAATGATTATATACAATATGACATAAAATTATTTACAAGAAAATAAACAAAATCATGTTAGTAATAAAAAAAAACCACAAACCTTAAATGTGGCAGAAAAATCAGTTAACTAGACGAAATCGATGCGGGACTTTAAAAAAAAAAATAGAGAAAAAATTCATCCATCCCAAACACTCACACAGACATGCACTCATTCAGACACAACAACAAATACGAAAACACGCACGCGAAACGAAAGGCGCCCCGCATCCACCAGAGAACTGAAATCACTGACCACTTAACGAGGGAGGGGATGGGGAGTTAAACTAAAGGAAAAAAGGTAAGGACAGAAATAAAAGGAGCCAATGAGCAAACACACCCTATCTAAGTTTACTGGAAAAGAAAAGAAAAAACTAAACAATCAAAAACCTACTCTAGCCTAAATCCAGGGATGGGTTGCCCAAGTTCAACCCAGGAAAACAATATCCTGATGCCTAACCGGCATCAAAACGCCACTCCAGGTCAGCCCCTTTTACGCGACACATACGCGCATGATTCACCCACCTTTTGCTAAATTCTGATAAGGTGAACCGCCGCTTTTCTGTCCTAATCTTGACTAAGCTGATGCTTAAAGAACAAGATCAGTTGGGAAGAAGTGAACTTCCCGTCCTCATAGAATTCCTTCTGATGCGTCGTCCAAATCACGACTCTCATAACACCTAGTAAGCAACAGAACACATAATGTTCAGCCTTCGTCATCTGCGGCACCACATTGCTACAAACAGAACTGGCCTCAAGGACAAAGAACTTTCCCTGCAGCATGCGAACCATGAGGCCTTCAACAAACTTGCACAACGGCACTACCGCCTTGCAATGAAAGAACGGTGGGGATGGGATGAATAACTTTCGCCCTTTCACTATGTTAAACACAGAGTTAAAGATTTTGGCGAAGATCTTAGCCAACCGTTTGGAGCTTGTCCTCATCCGATCCGCGACACATTCGGTCTAGAAAGTTGATGCGAAGCATATATTGACGAATCTCAATGCTAGGCATACCCAGACCGCCCTCAGAGGGATGAAGGCACCAGATCTCGCGAGATACCATAGCGGCTTTGTCTCTCCACAAGAAAGAGAACAAGAGCCTTACTAATAAAATTTTCTGGTAGATGGGAGCGGAAGTACAGAGAGTCGGTAACGGAGAATCGGGTAGATGTGTGAAACACACACTTCCGCCCTCCCCTTAAAGGAAAGCCTCCTCCGAGACGACAGATTAACCGCGATCTCGGCCTTCCCTAGTACCTCCGACCAATTCATTTCCAACTGGAGATCAGGACCGAACCAGACGCCGAGAATCTTGATCGGCCCATCCGTCCAGAGGAAAGGTCCGGGAAGAGAAACTCCCTTCCACGCACCCAACCGCAAGCCAACAGACTTATCGCGGTTGATCTTGGCCCCTGTCACTATCTCATACCCACTGATTTCTTTGCTGACTTCGTCAATCTCGGCTCTGCTCGACACAAGAACCGAAACGTCGTCAGCATAGGCAGAATACCTGGCTGGGGTGGTAGCCCCAGGCAAGGAAATTCCGCGCAGGACCGGATTCGCCTTTAACTTGCGAAGGAAAGGTTCCAAGGCAAGAACGTAAAGCAAAGGCGAAAGCGGACAACCTTGACGAATAGAGCGAGACAATACGAAAGGCTACGATCTCACCCCATTCACCTCCACCAGCGCACCGGGGGTCGCATACAAAAGTCGGATCCAGGAACGAAAGTCGGCTCCGAAACCGGCCGCCGAAAGGACAGCCTCCAGAAAAAGATCGTCTACCCTATCGAAGGCCTTGGACTGATCTAAATTGATCAGCGCGGCTTCACTGTCGACTTGTTCTAAGATCAAGCGTACCATATGCAGGTTATCCTGAATAGTCCTGCCCTTCACAGCACAAGTTTGTTCGGAGCCAATCAGACTAGACTGGACAAGCTGCAAACGGTTGGCTAAGATCTTCGCCAAAATCTTTAACTCTGTGTTTAACATAGTCAAAGGGCGAAAGTTATTCATCCCATCCCCACCGTTCTTGTCCTTACGCGGCAACTTGATCACACTCTTGGGGAAGCTTTGGGGTATAGACCCCTGCTTCATCCAGTTGTTGAAGATCAGTTCCAGCAAAGGAACAAAAACGCGCGACTCCCTGAAGTAAACTTCGTAGAGAAGACAATCTAGTCCCGGAGATTTATCCAGGCCAATTTGCTTCAGCGCTTCCCATATTTCCGACTCTGTGATGGGACCCTCGCACCCAGCCGCTTCAGCTGCCTCGAAGCAGGGAAAGTTGGCCAAATAGGCGACGAACCGAGCAGGGCTCAGACCGGGCTCCCTGGTGAAAAGATCCTGAAAGTAATCTCGAAAAGCCTCGCATATGCTCGCGGTTGTAGTCACGGTCCGATTATCCAGCAATGTGACGCACGCGATATGTCGCCTAGCAGCGCTCCGATTTTCTTCTGCACGGAATTCAGCGGCCATATTCGTCGCCTCAGAGGACATTCTTTTTAACCTAGCCCTAACTGCCAGAGCTTGATCCTTCTTGATAAGCACGGAGGACAACCCTGCCTTAGCTAAGGCTATTTCCCCACTTTTACGGGATTTCACTGCCCGATCAACTTTTTCTTCTAAAGCCGTTTGCGCCACTAATCTATCTAGATTGAGTCGACGACTAAAATCGGCAGCAAACGTTCTAATTTTGGATTTTAATTTATCCCACCAGGCATTTCCTAAAACCGCCCCGTCAATTCCCTCTGTGTAGCAGCTGGTCCCGGAAATCCTTCTCACCTTTAACAACTCTGAGGGGTTTGAACCCCAAGGACTCCAGTGATTTTATCACTGTGTTTTTCGTCGAGTGACAAATTTTGCGCGTACGCTTGTCGATGACGAAAACTGACACAATTCGTTTCTCAATTTTCCTGAGTTCCTGGGCGTCTACTAAGAGTCCACCATCTACCACATGGTGTGCGTAACTCTTAGCTCACTCCAAGAATTCCGCCATTGCGAATTGTCGATAACCATTATCTTTTTGTAGTTTTCTGATGACGTTACAAGGATTTACGCTTTCCATGGAGAGTGGCTTGATTTTGTTATCAATTCTCTACGCATTCTTCTGATTTTGGTATTAATGAAATGTTTGTCTTCATTTGTATGCCCTCTTGTATGGCGTCTATTGGTTTGCAGTCAGCGTTACATTTGCGAAGAATGCTGGCTAAGACATGCTAGCCGTCGTTAGTCCACAAAACGTTATCTCGACATGAGAGACTTGTCGAGGGAACTCGTGTCCCAATATTGCACTACAGCAGAGGTTCTTTATTATTAAGAATTTCACTTTATTGTACGAGGCATTTTTAAGTCAACTAGACAGTATCCAGGTACTTGGGACGATAATGATGCATTAGCCACTTCTACTCTTCCCACCGGTTTCAATTCGCGATACCTGTGTCAATAAAATTTTCTGTGCTACCTGTATCAACCAGCGCGTTCCACTGGCCTTGATATTTATAGTAGTTTCCGAGGATGAACTAAATGAAGCCGACTGAAATGCCCAGGGTACGAAGACGCATTTTAATTGTTTTTACAGACATTAGAGTAGTCACCCATTTTTCCACATGAAAAACATTTTATCGTCTTTCTGGGCGTGACAAGCGAGAATGCATTCTGCCTCCGCAGAAAAAAAACAAAAAACAAAAACAAGTGCACTTCGTCAAGGCCACGGTTTCTGGTGAATCTAGAAAATCCCGGGGTTGAGAGGAGGTAGAAGTGGGAGGCTGTCCTTCGGTCATTGCAGTCTTGGAAGATTCTGTATTACATTGAGCTAGGTCTAAACTTCTTGCAGGAGAGTAAGGTTTTCATTTTCTAGTAGACGCTTGCGAATGTTTACTGACAATCCATTTAATGAATGCATTCTTTACTAGATCTGTATGGTATTGTTCAGCTGTAACAGCTGTGATGGTGCAATCAGTTTGCTAAGTGTTGTGGTAGGATCCACCTAATTTGCATAGTGGAGTACCGACCATATAAATATGGTTGGTACCGGGAAGAGAGGGGGACGAATCAGGAGATTCAACCAGAGGCTCTGCCCGACTGCGACTCAGTCAACACATTCTCCAGGAACGGTCTTCCCAGGAATATACAAAAGACTATATGTAAATATTGTGTACACTTTCTTGTTTCAATACATTTTGTTCTAAGTACATTTTGTGTTGCATTATTATTCCATGCATTAGTCAAGTTTCAACACTAAGTTTATTTAGTTCCCGGACAAATGCGTCGATTGTTTCTGAAGGCCTCTAGTAGCGATTAGATGATGAGTAACCATTTTCTTCTTCTTTCTGATATACAATTTTTCCAGAATTCCTTAGGCTTCCTCATATGTGGCTGCATCTGAGAAATACTCGTAGACGCTACTCTATACATACTTTGTTAAGTAACATAACTTGTTGGGTGTTCCGTTGCAACATTACTTCAAGAAGTTTTCAAAGTTTTTTCAGCCGATGATGGTACTCTCTTTCAGCGTTCAGAGAATTTGGATCTGTAGTTAGTTTGTCTGGGCAGAGTATACATTTCATTGTAATGGTACCAGAGGGTAGATTGACTACTACTATTTATATTATTGTACTTTCAACGTACAGGATTCAAGTAAACCACAAAACTCCAGATGTGAATCAACAAGTATATATTGAAATAATATACAAGAACAAACATGCAATAAAATTGTTTTCAATGTATAGATTAAGGGAAAGAAGTTGCTCCCCTTTAACTGTATTTTTGATTTGTAATTGATTGTCCGAAAAAAGTCCTCCTATTGAGAGAAAATGTTCACGAATCAGTATTAGAACAAGGAGCTGTCTGTTAGAATAGATAACACAAGAATACAATTGATCAAAAAGTGTGTTGTGTTAGAGAAATTAACAGAGTTCCGATTGATTGAACTTGGCTAAGTACAGAGAGAAATGTAAGTTTATATTACAAAATTCTGTGTCTGTGTGTTCGTTTGAAATGTTGTGAGGAAGGTCGTAGGTTTGTGTAGACAGGCGAATTTTACTGAACCTTTCTTGTGACTTGTGAAAAAGTCGCCTCTTTTAAGGAAAAAGATAGACTCCCAAGGAAAGCGCGGGAACAGTTGATTTGGCATTAAAAATATGTGATTAGTTAAAAATTAACCAATCACTAAATTCGTACTAACGAAACAAGCAAGCAAGTTCAAAATCGAAAAATTCAAAGCAACGACTGCGAGGCCTAAATTGTCCTATAGAAAGATAGTATTGATTTATTAACCAATCGCAGACGAATAAAATGTGAGCGTAGAAAAATATAGCAGCCGCTACACCATCATTGCGAAAGAGAAGGAGTAATAACTAAGTAGAATCTTATGAAGTTTTATTTCACTCATGATATTTATTGTACCGAAAATGTACAAATGTGGCACGAGACCAAAATGAGGGATGGGGAAGGCTGGTCTTTATTTGTCTTATAATTAAACTTAGCTAGCCACAATCACTGACCAAAACATGCCACAATAGTTCTTACACCAAAACGACACATTCTAACATACCATTTTTCTACACCCACCATAATACTTCAGAGACTCCATGAAGTCCTAACTAATCCCCATATGTACAATCTGTCTGTAGATAATAAAATAACTTAAAAATTTAAAACTGCTATGAATATTTACAATGAAAACAAGATCTATTTACAAGAAACAAAACAAAATAGTGTTAGTTATAGACACCAGTCATTATCCTTTATTGTGGCAGAAACATTAGTTAACTGGACGAAATTAATACGGGATTTTAATTTAAAAAATCAAGCACTCGCTCAAACACGCACTTGTCCAAACACAACAAAAAAGACAGAAAAAACAAAACAAAAGGCGTCCCGCATCCACCAGAGAACTGATATCTATGGTCACTTAACGGGGGATGGGAGTTGGAATTAAACTAAAAAACGTGGAGACAAATATAAAAGTGTTCAACGAGCATATAATATACCTCTTAGCTAAATTAACTTTGATAGAAATAACTAAAAGCAAAACAAGCTTAAACTACCCTATTTTGGGCGATGTCGCCAATGTTCACTCCCGGATTTTCAATATACTAATGCCTAACCAGAATTAAAATGCCATTCGAAGTTACCTCCTTTTACTCGACACAGAAGCGCAAGACTCACCCACATTTTGCCAAATTGTGATGGAGGGAGATGTCGCCTCCCGTTCTGTTGCTTAAATAACAAGATCAGTTGATGTTATAACGCACTTCGTAGCGCTTTTAGTATAAGTAATGCTTCGGCTACTTGCCGTGACACCTGTATTACTTAGTCTGAAGACTGACTCCAAACGGTTTCAATATTTATTTTGTATAAAAATACAAAAATGTGACACGAAGCCAAAAGTGAGGAATGGGGAAAGGCTGGTCTTCTGTCTTATAATTAAACTTAGCTAGCTACAATCATTGACCCAAACATACCACGATGTTCCTTACACCAAAACACATTCTTACATACCGTTCTTACTACATCAACAATAATACTGTAGTGGTCGTTTACATATACCACGCCCACAAATTACTCAACAGTCAGTGGATAGAAAATAAACACTACTTTTTTTAAAGACGATTTATGCATCGCACGAGCCACATAAAATTTTCTCATGTTTTGCCTTTCATTAACTTTCCTGCTCTCGTCCCTGGAGCCTATGTTATGTGTATATATAGCAGAAATTAGAGAAAGAACATTAGTAGACTATTAAATTTCAGAGCCTTAACCACGTACGTGTATTCTCAATCTTCTACTCAAACACACACACATAAATTACATACACACAACACTATGAACTGTCTGTTTCAAAAGCCATTTGACTAAGCCGTTCAAATAGATTTGAATTTTAAATTTAATTTGACTCCGTGTTAGAGTCAAGGAGCGAAATTAATTTTTTTATATACTATTTAAAAAAAAATGTAAACAGGTTTATTATTCTACAATTATTGGTCACGGACTTTGCTTCAAAAATTGTACCTATTCTTTGAAAACTATTCAGAGAAGTATTTTCTTCATTCTTCATTTATTTTTATGTTTTATTTCATTTGCATTGATTATTTTTACATACATGTTATTGGCCATCATTTGACGCACAAAGCACTTGTGTAGTTCTTTCATTTTTTTGTATTAACAATAAATTTATCTTCTATTTTTTAAACTCGGCTCGGGTCTGTCTTTGTTGTATGCGCTTAAATGTTACCTCAAGCATTTGTTTGAACTATTTTTCGTAACGTTTTTTTTACCAAATAAAAATCTTTTACTTTATACAAATAAAAGATGGTTGAATGTGTTACACGTTAACACAATTCAGTTATTTGGAAATCGGAGTTGTGGCTGTTTATTTGGGTAATTAAAATATCGGCACCGTTTTTCAAAAGGCACAACGATACTTCGCAAAATCCGTGGTAACATTGAAGAATAGAACAATCACACCAGCCGAAGAATTTTCTTTGTTATGGGAGCAACTGTGATGTTCCTTTCAATTCTCGTCTGGTGGTTGTCAAATTTCTTCTGTTGTTTTTCTTCCTGGATCAAGGCGACCTGGATTCATGCAGACTCCTCAAATTCAATCACAGGCCTCCTCTTATTACAACAGGTAGGCTCCGAATTCACTTCTCAGAATTTGGAGGCAAACCTTTTGATTGGTTCCGAATGAAAAAAAACCGCAACTATTCTCCCACAAATTGAAATGTACCAAAAATATTTTTGAAATTAAAAACTTTTAATTGACCAATGCAGCATCTGTTTTCTGCCAGAAAAGCACTCAATACACGCTCTTTGTCTTTTTATGTGACATGTCTTTTCAGGACGTAGGCGATCATGGCTCTCCACCTCCCTCTATCCTTTGCATCTCTCCTTCCCTCAGACCACTTTCTGTCATCCGCATGCTCAGGCTTGTCGGGTATGTGACGCGCTGCTTTCCCATGTCTCTCTTTCTCTCTATTCGACCTGTAAGTATCAGATACTCCAGGTCATCCTTCCTCATTATGTGTCTCAGAAACTTCAGCTGGCTCTTTCTGATGTTAAGTATAAACCTACTCCTTATTTGTAACCTCTCGGTCCATGATATCCTTAGTATCCTTCTGTATTACCACGGTTTTGATATCCTTAGTATCCTTCTGTAGTACCACATCTCCGTCGCCTCGAGTTTCATCTTCATCTTTGAGGAAATCGTCCAACATTCGCTGCCGTAAAGAAGAACAGATGTCATATAACAGCTCAGTATTCTTTTCTTTGTTACCAAAGAAATCCTCCTGTCTCGCAATACTCTGCTCAGCTTTTGGAATGTGTCCTTAGCTATCCCACTACATCTACGGATCTCAGTGTTGCACTTACCGTTCTCTGTCAAGACGCTTTCCAGATATTTAAACTTCTGTGTCTGCTTGATTCTAGTGTTCCCAACCTGCAAATCGGATTTCGGGCTCTTCCTATTACTGATGACCATGCATTCTGTCTTCTTGTAGTTTATGCTTGGTCCTTTATTCTCACTCTCCGTCTACCTGTAGAAGATTTTGTAATTTCTCTTCCGTGTCTGCCATCAATACTGTGTCGTCTGCGCATCTTATGTTGTTAAGGTTGTAGCCGCCAATGCTAAATCCCGGTTCTTAATTATTCTGATATCCCTCCCGAATATATCAAGGTTACTGAGCAGTTCTATCAGATCCTTGTGGCGTACTTTGTCGAAGCCATTTGCGTAGTCTATAAAATATAGGCACACGTTCTTCTGCATCTGTATCGCTCTTTCTGATAACATTCTGAGCATGAATATCGCGTTCCTTGTTCCGGTGTCTTTAACGAACCCGCACTGTTCTTGCCCTATCTCTGGCCTGATTCTGCTGCGCGCTCTATTCAACAGAATACGGATGATGAGTTTGTCATGTAGCTCATCAGGCTTATTCGGTGGAGTTCGCATTCGTTTGCGTCTGATTTCTTAGGCATAACTATGAAGACAGATCTGTTGATGTCTTCCGGTATATCCACGATGTTGTAGATTTCATTTGTTATTTCGGTGATCTTGTTTATGCCAAAGTCATCATTTTCGTCACAGTTCCGTCTAGCCCAGCTGGCTTGTTTCTGTTCAATTTGGCCAGTGCGGCTTCGGTTTTCAGAATTCCAGGTCGGTAGTTTTGTGTATTGCTGGTTGTTCCCTTTCGTCGTTGAAGAGTACTCCAATATTCTCGCTCCAGCGTTGAAGAATTTTTTCCTTCTGTAATATCCTTTGACTTTAGGCAGCCTGTTGACGTGTATGTCTTCTGTCCTGTTAGTTGTCTTATTCGTTTGTACATGTCTCTTGTTTTAAATTTCTTATAACATCGTCAAAGGCCGAAAGTTACCTATCCCATCCCCACCGTTTTTGTCTTTGCGTAGCAACTTGATCACACTCCTGGTGAAGCGTTGAAGTATAGGACACCTGTTTCATCCAGTTGTTGTAAATCAGTTCCCGCAAAGGAACAAGAGCGGGCGACTGCCTGAAGTACAGTTCGTAAGGAAGACCATCTAATCCAGGAGTTCTGTCCCGCGCAACCAGCTTTCCGACTGTGATGGGACCCTCGCAGCCAGCCGTTACAGCTGCCTCGAGGCGGAGAAAGTCGGTCAAATAGCCGTTAAACTGTTCAGACCGGGCTCCATGGTGAACTGTTCTTGAAAGTAGTCATGGAAGACCTCACATATGCCTGCATTTGTTGTCACAGTCTGCCTATCCGTCAATGTGACGCACGCGATATGTCTATTGGATGCATTTCCAGCTTCCTCTGCATGCAATGCTGCTGCTACATTCGTCACCTCGGGAGACATTCTTTTTAACCTAGCCCTAACTACCAGTGCTTGGTCCTTCATGATAAGCAAGGAGGAGAACTCTGCCCTAGCTATGGCTACTTACCCACTATCACGGGATTTAATCGCTCGATCAACTTTCTCCTCACATGCCGTTTGCGCTGTTAATCTACTAGTGAGTGGATAATTGATTGAGTTGATAGCTATAATCAGCGGCAAACAACCTAATTTTGGATTTTAATTTATCCCACAACCACGGCTCCCGTTAATTCACACTGTTGCATTAGTAGTAGCTAGTCCTGGAAATTTTGCTCATCAAACAATGATGCGTTCAACTTCTAGTAGCCAGTCATCCTAACCTTAGGCTTATCTAAGTTTACGCGAAGCCGGACAAGCCTGTGATCCGAACAAACAATAGAATAAAAACTTTGACAACATAAGAGCCCTACATCGGTCTAGGTAACTAGAACGCACCACCGAAGCCAAGCTTCCCCTATTAGTCCAAGTCTACACTACCTCCGGGGGTGCTCATTACGATACTTACTGACAAGATCAAACCCGTCGATAAAGTCTCGAAAGTGTTAGTACCAAATCTTTGCCCTATACGATCTATGTCGCGGTCAAAGACGGCATTCTAATCCAATGTTAAAACTACCGGACGAGATGTCGTAAAAAACGGCTCGATCCGTCGAAACAAACCAGGCCGCTCATTAGGGTCATTGGGCGCATAAACTCCAATGAGACGAAGAGCCTTATCCTTTTGTAATATCCAGCACAGAAAGCTTGCCCAACGGATCTGCGAAGACAAGAGCACACCCCGCCTCCAAAACTTACTCACCAGCCAGGAATCACCTCTCGAGTGTCCATCAAAATATGCTGAATAGAAGTGAAAGCCCCTAGACAGAATACATCCACAGTCCGGAGTTGAAAACAACATACATTCACCCTGAGACACTGAAGATCGCAATCAAACTTCGCCCTGTGAGACTCGGAACTCAAACCCCGGGCATTCACGCTAGACAACCAGAGAGACATTATCAGATAGATTATAGGGTTGCCCTCCTGCATCGAACATGGCCGCTTTTTTTCTTCTGACAAAAATTATATTTTAAGTGGAGTGGTTGAGAAAAAATGCCAACAGAAAATAAAACTTAAATTCACAAATGATTTTTTTTACAAAAGAAGTTAAAAAAATAAATCAAAACCAAAAAAATGAGAAAAACATTATAAAATAAAAGTATACAATAAAGAAAACTGATTAAAAAAGGAAAACAAAAAGTTCGACTTTGAAAAAAAAAATTACACTAATTTACAATGAAGGTTTAGTGTAACTATAAAAAATTACACCAAAAATTACCAAAAAGAAATAAAACGATGTCAAAGACGTAAAAGAAATTAAAATTCGACAAAAGAAAAGAAAATTGGCCCAAACGATGTAAAAAATAAGAATGAAAGCGTTTAAACTAAAAACAATAAACTTTAAGAAATAAAAAAATATATATATATATAGTCTGGGGAAACTAGTAGTTAACTCAGAGAAATAAAGCCGAGGATGGAAAACTGAAATAAACGACAAGAAAATTCAGTCAAACAATTAACAAAAACGATTTCCGTTCAAAAAGTTCTTCAAAACCTTCCTTCAAATAAAGTAAAAATTAAAAGTAAAGTATAAATTAAGTAAAGTATAAATTCAACAAAAGGAAAACAGAATAAAGCAAAAAACAGTTGTCTGATATGACTTTTACGTTAGGCCAGAAATAAATGAAAAAAGTGGCGGCCAAAGCGGAAGAGAAAACTGAAAAAAAAACTGAAAAAGAAACAAATGAAAAATTCGATTCAAACAAAAAGAATAATGGAAAAATAAGTGAAAATAATTTAACACAAAGTATTTCTGTTCAAAAAGGTATATTTGTAGGTATAATCCAAAGGATTCAGCTGCAAACATTCTTCACCGGTCTGAAAATATCAAATTACGTCAGAACGAGATAGAAACTCTGTTGATTTCTGACTCCAAGCGGCTTCTTTTTCTTACCTTAGACCTGAAGCTCTTTATTTATAATTATGGACTAGTTCATATAGCTACAGGAGATGTTATTTACTTCACAACTTCCCCACTTTTGAGATTAATACTTTCATAAATAGTTTATTTTTGTATTAGAATTGGTATCCCTCCCGCTCTTTCTGAGGAGTTCGCGAGCGTACTTAACGGTTCCGTCTCGGATCCACTTCTTCAGTACGCTTTCTTTTTCTGGAACTTGTCCTTGTAGGTTCCATGACTTGTTCTGGTGCTGGCACATCGAAAACAACATAGTATTTTTATTCGTTTTTCCAATGTTTCAGGCCTTTCATCGATGAATCTTTTTTCGGCTGATTATGGTGCATTTTATGTTCAAATCAAATTTTTCATTTACTTCCTCAAGACTTGCTTTCTTCGACGCTGTTTTGAATTTTCCCACAAACCGTCCCGCTTATCCGTTCGACCTTAGGTGATACAACAGGGTCGTAATATGTTCAACGAAGAACATCTTACAGAAGTCTTCGAATTCTTTACTCGTAAACTGCGTTCCGTTATCAGAGACTATGGTATCTGGTATACCATATCTCGCAAACAGTTCATGCAAGAAATTCCCTGTCACTGAATTAGATTTTTGCACTTATAAATTTCTGGCCATTTAGTGAAACTATCAACTACCACAAGATAATGTGATCCATTCATAGGATCTGCACAATCTATATGCAGTCTTGACTACGGCGTGTCTGTCTTTGGCCAAGGTTCTATCATTGTGATAGGCAGTTTTGCTGCCTGAGCACAACCTCTGCAAACTTTCACTATTTTTTCAATACCTTGGTTCATTCTGGCCCAATATATGAAACTTCTCAGAGATTTCATACTTGAAATACCAGGATGTCCGCTATGAAAATACTTCAATATTCATTTCTGCAACACACAGGCTATTACAACCCTTTGCCCGAACATTATTACGCAGTTGCATAGCGAGTAAACGTTTAAGTCTGGATTTCGTTCTTTGTTACATTCTTTCAATAGCTTTTTTTTATTTTCGCAATAAATACGTCACTTTCCGCTTTTCCTTTTAACTTGTAACTCTCGTACTACATTGGATAAAATGTTTTTTTTATTCCTAATTCGCTTTTTAGTGCTGCAATGACGGTGTCCTCAAATGGTTCCGCATTTTTAGATGTTAATCTTGATAATCCATCCGCATGTCCTAATTTTTTTAGACAGTTGGTACTCTATCGTAAATCATAGTTTAATAAAATGGTACCCCAGCGTTGTAGTCTATTAGCTATATGCGTAGGTATTCCTTACTTTGAATCATATATTGTTAACAGAGGCCTGTGGTCTGTTTGCAAACTAAAATTCCTTCCATGAATAAATTTATGAAATATAATTGCATGTGTCTCTTTTTCTATCTGGTTGTAATTTTCCTTGCTGGTAGAAGCGAGCGTGAGCATGAGCGAAGGCGTTCATTTTACCGTCATCGTAAAATCATCGCTCCAATACCATATTCACTAGCATTTGACGCCACTACTATTTCTGCTTTTGGATCGTAGTGTGCTAATGATAAATCTGACTTTTTTTTTATTTCGTCAAACGCCTTTTGACAGTTATCATTCCAGTTCCACTTTACTCCTTTTTTTAAGTTGATCGTTCAGTGGAGCTCTCAAATTACTACGTACATACATATTACCTATATATATTTGATAGTAATTAGTAAGTCCTAAAAACTTGTAACGTAGTCACGTTTGTTTGTGGGGTAATATTTTTAATTGCACTTGCCCTCGACGGACCTAGTTGACCAAAATGTTTATCAATAATTTGACCAATTTATTTAATTTTCAGCAAAAACTATTCGTATTTTTCATCCTTGAGCTTGAATCCATACTCTCCAAAATGTTTTCCTATGCTCAATATGTTCTTTATATACACTTTTGATTAAAATATCGTTCAGATACTTCACTGCGTAATCGCAATCCGCAAGCATGGTAGCTTGTTGAAAAATAGCTGGTACCTCCTGTATACCAAAAAGAAGTGGATTAAACTTATATAATCCTCTTTGCGTATTTATGGTCGTTAATTATGAACATTCATCTTCAATCTGAATTTGTAAATACGTTTCAGCTTTGAGAATATTCTTTCGCCGTTTAACTTCGAAAGTTTCCTCTGGAATTGGTAATGGGTAGTTACGTGTTTTTAAACAACTGTTTAATCCTGTCGAGAAATCCGCACAAACAAATTTTATTATTTTTTCTCTACATACACTGATGGTGCTGTCCATTTTGAACGGTTATTTTTTTAAATTTTGAATACCGACCCAGTTCATTTGACAGAACATCAGGAAAAAAGTTTTAATTTCTTCATTAAGATTTTCGCTCTGACCTTTTAAACGTTTATCAGCAAATCCCAAAATTCAAATAGTTCCATCCCATCAGTACTGAATAAATTCGTAGCATTTTTTCATACATATGCTTTAGTTTTTACATGCTGATTACGGAATTAGACAATAAAAGTCATTTCTCAATAATAATAATAATAATAATAATAATAATTTCACACCAAAAACTGAAATCGCGACTTTGGAAGTTCTGTTTAATAAAGGCTTTCCAATTTCCTTCCATGCGCTTTCACTGATTATTGAAATATCACTACTGAATCTTCGTTACTATTATGTCGTAAGAGTTCCGAATCCTTGTCACAATGGTTATAAATCACCTGAGTTTCGAATCCCTCGTCGCCACAGTTATAACACGATTCGTATCGCTTATAAGTAATGCTTCGGCAACTTGCCATGACGCCTGTATTACATGACTGGCTCTTCATTTTCTTACCTCTGATCTGGAGCTCTTTATTTATAATTATGAACTAGTTCATATAATCACCAGGGTGTACTAATTACTCTACAAGAGTTGGGAAGAGGTAAGCTTATCATCTCCATAGAATTCATTCTGTCGCGCCGTCCATAACACGACTCGCATAACGCACAAGAACACATAGTCAACGACGGTACCAAATTCCTACAGACAGAAATGGCCTCGAAGAAGGGGTGATTCAGGTCTCAACAGACTCACCACAGCGAACGCAGTCTGAAGATTTATATAGCCCTGCCAAACAAAGTCTCTTGACGGTCCAGAGGGTCCTTCGCAACACCAGCCAAGTAAGTGATTCCTCATCGTTAGTGAGGCATTTCAACCCCGTCGCCCAAAGCCATATGGTGAGAGTCTTCTGTTTCCTTAGACCGAGCTCGCCTATCAAACCATCTTGAACGGACCCCTAACTAGCACGGGACAACGCCTGGACATCGCAGATGTCATCCGTCGCACGTAAAAGGAACTTGAGAGCAATCCAACAATCACGATAGAAGGAGCACTCTCGTCTGGGTAAACGAGGGTTGGGGGTTGGCTCCTCCTCGCATGAGTGTTTACTTCTCAGGAATAAGAAGTTCTTACAGGCGTCTTCCTTCCAGAATTGGCCATTCCTATCTGCTTGCGAACACATCCGGTCTAGGAAAGCGATGCAAAGCGCATGTTGACGAATCTCAACGCTAGGCATATCTAGACTGCCTTCAGAAGGGTGGAAGTAATTGATCTTCCGACATAGATTGGGAACTTTGCTTCCTCACAAGGAGAAAAGGCCCTTACTAAACCCATTAGAGTGGTATATGAGAGTGGATGTGCGGAGAATCGATAAAGAAGAATCGGGTAGATGTCCGAAGCACATACTTCGCCCAGGAAGTCTCCTCTCCTCCGGGTCCACAGACGAACTGTGAACTTCCCTCGCATCTACTATCAATTCATTTCCAACAGGATATCGAGACTGGACCAGACGCCGAGTATCTTGACCGGCCCGTCCGTCCAGGAGAAAGACACAAGAAGAGAAACTCCCTTCCGTGCGCCGAACCGCAAGCCAATAAACTTACTGCGGTTGATCTTTACCCCTGTCACTATCTTGTACCCTCTGAGATCTTTGCCGACTTCGTCAATCTTGGCTCTGCTCTACACAAGAACCGAAACGTCGTCGGTATAGGCAGAGTAGCTAGCTATCGCTGTAGCTAAAACCTACCGCCGAATCTGAGATGCCCCTATTAATGCAAGTTCACATTACCTCCCAGGGGTGCTCATTACGATACTTGTCGACAAGATCAAATTTGCCAATAAGGTCTCGAAACGACTTCTCATACAGGTTGTTAGTAAACGATCTTTTCACTGTACGATCTAAATCGTTGTCAAGAACGCCATTCCAATCCCCCACTAATACTAATCGACGCAATGTCGTCAAAAACGGCTCAATCCACCGAAATAAATTAGGCTGCATGGTTATTGGGCACATAAACTCTAACGAGAGTTTTATCCTTTATGGTAATATCCATCATGCAAAGAAACCTCGCCGGATCTGCGAAGACAAGAGCACATGCCGCATTCACAGACTTGTTCACCAGCTAGGAAACATCTCTCGAGCGTCCATCTAAATAAAGAAAAAAACTCGTAGAGTGCATTCACGGCTGCGAGTTGAAAAACGGGTCTCCTGTCACGCTACGAGACTCCGACCGCAGGCCCGAGGCATTTAAACTCGCTAACCAAAGAGCCATTATCAGTCCGATTAAAGTTGGGAATCTGGATTGAACATGGTCGGGGAAAGGACACCAACAGCCTTTCCCATTGACCCTTGGCCCATCGCAGTCGTGATAGAACCAATGTTCCAGAGATATGTAAGTTTTAAAGCCCTATTGAGGGAGGGATGAACGAAAACTGGGACCCTCACTGAACAGAATTGTTTTAGTTTTTTTAATTTCTTCATTGTCGGTGATGGCTAGTGGGATGTGATTTTATATGAGTTGTTAGCCTCCACGACCATACCCACTATCTTCTGAGCACCTACCCTGTTCGGATGACCGTGAGTACTCTTTTTGCATCAGAAAACTTTAGGGGATCTCCCACGTCGTTATACCCGTATTTTTAAATTGATAAAAGGTATTTTAAATCCTTTATCCTGTTACCGTAGTTCTTGGCTCTTTCTGTCTGGGCCGGGGAAATACGACAGTTGTCCTCCCTTAAATTGTATGGTATTTTGCCGGTTTTTTCCTCTTTTCTTTTTGACCTTTTGAAGGCAGAGGCATTTTGTTATGTTTTGGGGGAGAAAGACTGGGAGTAGGACTTAGTGTATGAAGTGTGATTTTTCTGAAGGGACTGGGGTCAGTATTGAGCGGGATAGGTTTACAAGGGGATGAGTACGTGGATGTGAAGGCAATGATTTTATAATAGGAGATGGAGGGGTAGTGGTCGAGGGACGTGTTGCCATTTTTGGTGGTGATTTTTTTAATTACTTTTGGATTCTAAAACAGCTTTGAGTTGCTTAATCTTCTTTGTTTTTTTCGTAACCAAGGTCATGCTTCTTTTGCAACAGTTTGAATGATACAGTTTGTAGGGCCAGGGCGTCGCCCATAACGCTGGCAGAGGGAGTGGGGCTATATGTACCTATAGTCCTGAGAGATTCAGGGAACTGAGGCCCCGCTGCCTGGAGCCTCCCTCTGACTCTACCAGCAATCAACCATCCCCCTTTTCCTTGTCCATAACCGTACAAGCGGCGGACAAAAGCTTTTCGGTAAATGTGGACCGTAAACGAGACTCAACCGGGGGTTTTAGCACACCGATCCAAGTCGCTGGCATACACATTACAGGCGAGCCGGAAATAACAGACTCGGTCAGAGGGAAATTTTTGTCGCTAGGGGCCCAAATTCCAGAAGTCTTCTTCTCTGGGCAGGAAGTGATCAATATCTCCACACTTTCAGCACGTTGGTTTTCGGCCAGTCACAATGACCAGAATATTCAGGCCCGCTACATTCAGACAGTTGGGGGCGGAGAGGAATGTTTCACACTCCAGCATGATATCGAAACTCCATCCCCCATGCAAGCTATCACAGGTCGTACTTAGTATTTGTCCGTTCTGCGACAGTTAGGCGGCTATATGGACCTCTGAAGCGGGACTTCGAATACCGCTACTTGGTCCTACGCCTACCATCGTACTCGGTTCTAATTATCTTTCGTTATAAACTCGCGACTTGGTGCTTTTATGCAGTCCTTAGGTGTGGGTAGAAATATATCCAACATGAAAAAGCCTATTACCTTAATTATTCTTTGTGACTTTCAGCTTCCATATTGCCGCTACTATAGCGGCAACAGCTACCAAAGTGCCTAATATGACAGCCCAATTCATTATAGTCTCTGATTTATCTCTTCAAATTGTACTCTCTTCTCCCATAATACTGGCCCCGTCTCCTCCACTATTCTGTATAAGGGTTCCCACTTCTGGTCCAATTTATCTGTTACCATAATCTCCAACATTTACGGCATTACAATCTCATACCCTAGTATTCTTTCTGTTGCCAATTGACTTTTGTCATATTGACTGGCTTCAGACACGTGCGCGGCGCTTTCGCTCAAAGGTCAGGTCTCTCCGGTATCACTGCCGGACATTCACGAGCCCTTGTGCAGGCCAATGATAGCAGCACCGGTCCGTTCCCCATGACGCGCTATCCATCGCACCTCTGTCCTCTCCAACCAATCTCTGTTGTTATTTTACTGGTTATTCTACTGAACCCAACGCCACCACGTACTTTCCAATGATGACATGCCGACACTGAATCCATCCATCCCATCCTCTTTACTTTTTGTTTCAATTAGCATCATTAACTATCAATAGACAATTAATTTCACTAGTAATACGCCACTATTACCAGATATGTTCCCGTGATCTTCCTTAATTACCAATTCCTTTCGCATGAGACACTACAAGCCTGTAGTACCTAGTACTCCCAGTATCACCGATTTTCCACATTAAACAAAATCAATATCTTCACGTCCTACCGGACAGATCACCTAGTAGTCATTTACTCCCATTTCCTTTCTTGTGTCTAAAAAAAAAACAACAAAAAAAACACTTCACATCGTGGCGACTTTCCAGGCTAACATTATTACATGATCTCGACACCCTATGAGTATCCACTAAATTGTCGGCTCAGAATTCCCTGTGGTGCACGACTATTATTAATCTAATTATTAAACCACAGTGGCATTAAGTTAATATTTATCCAACAATCAACCGACAGAAAATACACGGTCTATCACGTCATAAATTTCCACAAAATCTCAAATGACCAAGTATTAAGGTTTTTGATTTGTTTATTTTTACTTTAAATGCCGGTGTTTGGAGAACTGCACCAGGCCCTTCTATTTATGATTAGCAAATATGACTTTCATGTGACTAGTACAAATCAACACATAATTTTAAAAGATTTAAAAATAAATTATTCCAATTAAATTTTTAAAAGATGAAAACAATTCCTGCCAAAAAGCTCAGTATTCTTCGAAAAAAGTTCTTTTTTCTCAAGACAATAGTGTCCATAATGTTACACAACAATCAAAAGCTTTCCTAATTAAATAACGTCTTAGTTTTATCGCAATTCTCTTTTTTCATTTTTCTTCTTTCTTCGTATACTGTTAAGGGCTATCCCCTTTTCACACAAATGGACTCACCCAAGGTATACATATACTACTACCAGTGAATAGCCGGACAGTCTGTAATAGAGGAGGGTAGCACAAGAGTCACAGTTAGCGAGCACGTAGACTCAGTAAGGAGTCATACCGCGATACTTCAATACCAAGACTGTATATATATTATCGCTACTAAGTTTGTATTATTACGTTAATATATTTATTTCCCTTATCCAATCCTGGCGTTTGTTATTCATTGATATCGGATTCATCCCAGAATCCACAACAAATTGGCGACGAGGAATTCGAACTCACACGGGAAAGAAAGAAAAATTCCCCCTGGTTGACAACAAATTGGCGACGAGGATATCGAACTGACACGGGAAGGGGAAAAAACAATTCTCCCTCGTCTACAACAAATTGGCGACGAGTATATCGAAATGTTGAAGAGGTCACATCGCACATAAAGGAGGTTTTCAGAAGACTTCAGGACTTTGGGTTTAAAGTAAAAGGAAAAAAGTGTGATTTTTTCCTAAATGAAATTAAATACTTAGGCCATATAATTAATGAAAGTGGCAGGAAACCAGACCCAGAGAGGGCATCGGCAATTAAAAACATGCCTGAACCAAAAAACGTTGCAGAATTACAAAGTTTCCTGGGCCTAGCTAACTACTACGGCGAATTTATTGATAATATGCATAAATTGAGGGCCCCACTAAATGAGTTACTAAAAAAGGAGAATAATTGGAATTGGACAGAAGACTGTAAAAAAGCGTTTAAGGAAATAATACAAAAATTAACTTCTGAGTTAGCACTGACACATTTCGATCCCGAATTAGAAATCATTATTGCAAGTGACGCGAGCTCACCAATTCACATGGGGTAGGTGCGTGTATTCTACACAAGATGCGGGACGGTACAAAGAAACCCGTTGCGCACGCATCTAGATCATTATTACCGGCGGAGAGAAACTATTCACAGATCGAAAAGGAGGCATTAGGCATAATATTTGCAATAATTCGTTTTCACAGATATATTTATGGGAGAGAGTTCACGCTCCAAACAGACCACAAACCCCTTCTTACGATTTTCGGTTCAAAAAAGGTCTACCAGTCTATACAGCGAACAGACTTTTAAGATGGGGAATTGTGTTATTAAACTACAATTTCAAACTTGAGTTCTTACCATCAAAGAAAATTGGGCACGCTGATGGACTATCGCGATTAATACCGGCGAAAAGCGAACCGTTGGAAGACTCGGTAATAGCGGCATTACAAGCTGAAGATGAAATCAGTAAAGTGTTATACAATACAATAAAGGAACTACCTGTGACTTTGCTAGAGATAAGAAGAGAAGCGGAAAAGGATGAATTTATTCAGAATACCAAGAAAAAAATAGAAGAGAAGGAAAGGAATTTAGCAGACAGCTTCTTAATCTGTGACTACATATTATTGTATAACGAGAGAGTGGTAATACCGAAGTTGCTACGAAGGCGAATCTTGAAAGATTTTCATTTAGGATATTCTGGAAAAAACCGGATGAAGGCACTTATGAGAAGTTTTGTCTACTGGCCTAACATGGACGATGATATTACGCAAATGGTGGAAAGTTGTAAAGGCTGTGCTGCTGCGGCGAAAGCACCACCCTCTATACAAAAGCCATGGCCTAAAGTTGACAGACCGTGATCCAGAATCCACGTGAATTACGCAGGACCCATAGAGGGTTACTACTACTTAAAGATAGTTTCAGTAAATGGCCTATGGTTTCCAGATTCAAACACCCGATGACAGAAAATACCATAAACTGTATACACGAATTATTCGCCAGATTCGGCGTCGTGGATTGCTTGGTAACTGATAACAGTACACAATTTACCTCCAGTGACTTCAAAGAATTTTGTGAGACATACCTAGTAAAGCATATCAAGATAGCTACGTACCACCGAGGTCGAACGGACAAGCCGAAAGATTCGTAGACACACTAAAAAGAGCTTTAAAAAAAGCCGAAGATGTACCGACGGAAAAAGCGATACAGCAGTTCCTCCAAGTATACAGAATAACACCTAACGGGAACACACCATCTGGTCCTTCACCAGCGGAATTGATGTTTTCCCGGAGAATACGGTCTGTGTTTGATAAATTATTGCCAAACAAGAACAAAAACCAGTATACACCTATTGTACCTAAGAGATCATTTAAACCAGGAGGACGAGTTTATTTTAGGATGTTCAGAAACAATATGGCTTACTGGGAGCCTGGCACAATAATTAACAGGCTGGGAAATGTGATGTACACAGTACAAGGCGAAAAGTTTACCCATAGAAGACATTGACCAAATACAAAAAAGACGAGTTGAGGAGCCAAGCTCGTCACCCGCAGAAAATGACGATGCAATGGACGCAATCTTTGAAGCTTTTGAGATTCAAAGACCACAGGAAGATACAGAATTTAGAAGGTCAAACAGGAAGAGAAAATTTACTGAACCTCTGATCATCAACCATAAGAGAAAAAAATACTAACTCCCTATCAAAGGAGGGGGGTGTTAAGGGGTCTCCCCCTTTTCACACAAATGGACTCACCCAAGGTATACATATACTACTACCAGTGAATACCCGGACAGTCTGTAATAGAGGAGACGGCGACGCCTTCTCGGCCAGACGGTCGAACTCTCTGCCTTTGATCAGAGAGGAACCCGGACGAGTACCAGTTTGTATTATTACGTTAATACATTTATTTCCCTTATCCATTCCTGGCGTTTGTTATTCATTGATATCGGATTCATCCCGGAATCCACAACATATACAATGCTGGTGTTGCGGGGCCGTCAAGCGTGTGCTATCAACCCCGCAAGCAGTAAAATTTATATTGGAAAATACGATCGAAGCAAGGATAACAAAAGCGAGGGTTTAAAATCAAAGCCAAATTTTATTTAACAATTTGGCAAAAGTATGTACAAGTCTTGTGTCGCAATGAAATCGAGGAGCGCCGCCCGAAAGATCGTCTTGTTTTAGGGCAGCGGACCAGTCAGTGCTGAGGGAACCTGCTCGTCCTTAGGTTGACGGTCATCAGGGATGCAGCTTGGTAGTAACCGGAAGGACTATCGCATAAGCTATGTGGTCAGGTAGTCCTGAAAAGACTATTGCATAAGCTATGTGGTCAGGTAGTCCTGAAAAGGACTATTGCATAAACTATGTAGTCAGGAAGTCCTGAAAAGGACTATTGCATAAACTATGTAGTCAGGAAGTCCTGAAAAGGACTATTGCATAAACTATGTAGTCAGGAAGTCCTGAAAAGGACTATTGCATAAATGTGTAATCGTTAGCCCTGAAAAGGACTATGGCATAAACATGTAGTCGTTAGCCCTGAAAAGGACTATGGCATAAATATGTAATCGTTAGCCCTGAAAAGGACTATTGCATAAGTGTGTAATCGTTAGCCCTGAAAAGGACTATGGCATAATCATGTAGTCGTTAGCCCTGAAAAGGACTATTGCATAAGTGTGTAATCGTTAGCCCTGAAAAGGACTATTGCATAATCATGTAGTCGTTAGCCCTGAAAAGGACTATGGCATAAATATGTAATCGTTAGCCCTGAAAAGGACTATCGCATAAGAATGTACGCGGGGTGCTGCTGCCGGTGCCGCCGTTGGACTCGGTCTCGCTAGTGGCTGCTGCTGCTTGGCCCGGTCTCGCTAGTGGCTGCTGCTGCTTGACCTGGTCTGGCTAGTGGCTGCTGCTGCTGCTGCCTGACCAGGGCTGGCTAGTGGCTGCTGCTGCTGCTGCCTGACCTGGGCTGCTGCTGGGCTCGGTCTGGCTGGCTGGCTGGCTGCTGCTGCTTCAGGTCAGCGGTGAGGGGAGCGTGCCGCTCTTAAACCCGGATCCAAGAATCTGGCTGCTGCTGCTTGACCTTGGCTGGCTGGCTGCTGCTGCTTCTTCAGGTCAGCGGTGAGGGGAGCGTGGCTCTTAAACCCGGATCCAAGAATAATTTGGTGGAAGAAATTTGGCCATGTTTATGTAGGCCGGGGTCAGCATCGTAGCTTGGCTAATAATGTCTTTTAGTTATTCACTAAAAATGAGCTTCTACTTTTGAATGTACCCATGGGTTTCATTTAGGCCCCATGTGTATATGAATTAGATTCTGGTCATTATTTTTAGTTGTGGATGTTACGTTTCGTTTTGTTTTTGTATTTTTGTGATTTGGTGTCTGAAAATGCTGAGTCACTGGAACTTAATGGCGTTTGTTCCGTTTTCCGTGGTGACGCTTTCAGACGTTTGAGTAGCCGGCAGTAACTTCCGGCCGGGTGCGATAAGGCCCCCTTTCTAGAAAATTGATCATGATCAATTCAAAAAAAAATGTAGGTCTTCAATTTGGATGGAAAATGAACTCTTCTGCCCGATTTTGTTCGTATGACTGGTGTGGTTGTTTCAACTTCCGTCGTTGATGGCAGTTTTGCGTCGGGAGGAGTTTCCTCTAACCAGGCTGGTTTGAGTCGGTCGATAGAGACTGTATCTTTGTCTCTGCTGCGCATGATCGTGACAAATTTTTCGGAACGCTTCAAAACTTTAAAAGGACCTTGGTAGCTGGGTGTGAGTGGTTTTTTTACGGCGTCGTTTCTGACAAAAACGAAATCGCAGCTATCCAGTTTCTGTGGTAAGTATGAGCTTGTGGTTTGTTGTCGTGGGGGAGTATATGTGAGTTTGGCCATTCTGTGGCGCAGATCCTGCACAAAAGAACTTGGTGAGGTTGTGCACGAGTTCTGCGGAATGTGGAAATATTGTCCTGGTAAGGAGAGAGGCATGCCGAACACGAGTTCCGCTGTCGAACACCCTAAATCGGTTTTGAGGGTATTCCGCAAAGAGAGCATAGTCATGGGGAGGTTGTCGACCCAATTATGTATGTCAAGTTTGGTTGCTAAGGACGCCTTTAGGGATCGATGAAATCTTTCGACGAGGCCGTTTGCGCAAGGGTGGTAAGCAGTCGTTTTAATGTGCCTGACACCCAGAAGTTGAGAGAATTCTCGGAAAAGCGAGGACTGAAATTGTGGTCCTCGATCTGTAGTGAGAACTTGGGGTACGCCAAAGTTCGTAATCCAGTTGGCGAGGATAGCTTTAGCAACTGTGGTGGCGGAAATGTCCTTAATCGGTACTGCGACTGGCCACCTCGAAAAACGGTCTATGACTGTTAGAAGGTATTGATACCCCTGGCACATTGGCAGTGGCCCGACGAGGTCAACGTGGATGTGACAGAAACGTGCGTCGGGTGTGGCGAATGTTCCAACTGGTGATTTTGTGTGCCTCTGAATTTTACATTTTTGGCATTGTATGCAGGTTGAGACCCAATTCCTGATGTCTGCTTTCATATTAGGCCACACGAATCGCTCGGCGATAAGCTTGACGGTTGCTCGCTTGCTCGGATGAGATAGATTGTGGAGATGGAGGAATACTTTCTTTCTGAGAGATGGAGGAATGTATGGTCTCGGAGTATCCAGCGCGGTGTCGCAGAAAAGGGTTTTGTCACTGAACGGACACGGGAATTCCTGCAGTTTCAACGAAGTTTCCTTGATGAGGTTAGGTATCGTCGTGTCGTCTTTTTGTTTGTCGGCTATCAGCTCTTGGCTCAAGGTATCGTTATCCAGGGTATTGACGTCTGTTCTGGACAATGTGTCTGAAAATGCTGAGTCACTGGAACTTAATGGCGTTTGTTCCGTTTTCCGTGGTGACGCTTTCAGACGTTTGAGTAGCCGGCAGTAACTTCCGGCCGGGTGCGATACTGGCTTCGATATGTGACGAAAGAGAAAAAAATTACCAATACTTTAAAATACCTAATTTATTTTATTTATAAACTGAATTAATCTCTTTTTTAATTCGGATTCAGCTAGGGCATCATCTTTCAGATTGTTATATAGGAATAAAGTGTTGCTGCCAACACTTGAGTTTGAACATAGATCGCCAGTGAGCAAACACAGGCGATCCCATTATTGAATTAAGTAGACCACGTGACCATAGAGGAAACGCTTAGGTAGGAATTAGCTTTGCGTCTAAATGATCGCTATATTCTAGTCTCTGGAAGTAGTGACCCTTTTTTTACCGACATTATACGACCGGTAATTCTTTCAGCAGAAATTTCTGTCAGCATAAACGATTATTTGTTTGTTTTGAACTCTTTGTTACGATAAGTTGTTTCTTATTTTTGCTTACGTTTTCTTACTGACTGACTTTGATTTTTTTCCTCTTTTTTCACTCCCCGTCATTTTACTTTATCCATTTTTTGTTTCTTTTATTTTCTTATATTTTTTATTTATATTCCTTTTTAATTTTCTTTTTTTGTTTCTACGTGTTTATTTTTTCTTACTTTCTTTATTTATTACGTGTTAATTTGTTTCTTGTTTTTCTTTTTAAATATCTTTTAAGTCCGTGTTTTCTCGTTAATCTTTCTGTGTTAACTTTTCATGTTTATTTTCTTTAATCTGTCTTTGTTATTGTTTGTGTTTCGTTCGTTTGTTGGCCGAACTTTATTTTAACAGCGGCCATATTGAAAAATTTCTTAATATTTTTACGTTTTGATTGTTTCTTTTTTTTTGTAGCTTATTGTTTTTAAACGTTCTTTTTTGCCTGTATTATTGTATTTATTTTGTTTGCACTTGTAACCGTTCTTTTTCCGTTTTAAAAGTTATTTTGTGATTGTCACTTGTTTTATCTTTGTCTTTATCGTTTAATCTTAATTTTCGACTCGTTTATCGTTTACACGTCTTATTGTTTTGTGTATTCTGTTTGTCTAGTTAATTTTGTTATTTCGTTTTATATTTAAGCTTATTGTTTAAGGCTGTTTATTTTGTCTTTTCTATTTTGAAAAGCTTTATTGTCTATTGTTTAACTTTTCTATTCCTTACACAGCGCCCCTCCCCTTCCCTTTACATATATAAAAAAATACTAAATGGGTGCCAAAAAGACGGTTCAAAAAAATTTATTTGGGACAAGAAAAAATAAAAATGACCTCCCTGATTAGCAATCCAACAAAAATGATACTGAGTCCGTGGAAAATATGGTGGCCGGTAATAACAAAAATTTATCTGGTAATACGGTGGTCGGAAATAGCCAAGATTTAAATATGGTGGCCGATAATGGCCAAAATTTAGAATAAAATATGGTGGCCGAAAAAGGCCAGTTTACAAGCACGGAAGAAAAGTTGGTGGAGAATATGGTGGCGGAAACCAGCTGAAGTTCTCCCATGACTACTATTGACAACAACAAAGATGACAATTCATCGGGCAGAGAGAAGCCCTCTTGCTGGACGTCTCCTCCAAAATGCAAGATCAACATAACAAAGTTCCTAGAGAAAGCCAAGAGCTATGCTAATCTTGTTACCAAAGATGGGCTCTTGTCAAATCCCGAGGGACTGCAGAAGGTTGAAAAACGAATTGTGTCAGTCTTTGTGGTCGACAAGCGTTCGCGCAAAATTTGTCGCTTCACGAACGACACCGTCATAAAATCGTTGACGTCCCTAGGGGTTAAACCGCAGAGAGTGATCAAAGGAAATGGCTTTTTCATGTGGCCTGTCGACTGTGAAGCAATCAGAACTCTTGGCCTCATCACTAAATATCTGCTTCTGAGAACCGAGTATCAAGGTAGGAGCTTTGAGATAATGGTTGATCGCAACGACTTCGTCTCCATCCTCAACTGCCTGGATGTAGAGGATCAGAAAATGCCTATCATAGTTACAGGCAGAAGACCAACTTTCTGGAAGTGTGGAGAGACCCAGAAAAGAAGGCCTCAGCAGTTCTGGCTCCCGCCGACCCAAATTCCCGAGTCTGTTGTTTCCGTCTCGCCTATAATGGGCATGCCTGCAGCCAGAGCCGGTGTGGTAAAACCCCCGGTTGGGTCCATCTCTCGGGCCCCAATCCCCAAAAAGCCTTTGCCCGCCGCTAGTGCAGTTGCGGAGAAGGAAAAGGGGGAATGGCATGTTGTTGGTAAGGCTAGAGGGAAGCTCTAGGCAGCGGGTCCTCGTCCCAATGAAGCCCCCACGGATAGTGACACAGACAGTCCCATTCCATCTACCAGTTCAAAGGGCAACTCCCCGACCTGCTATGCAGATAAACTGCGGCAACAACGACTAAATTATGAGCCTTCCTTTGAGAAAGCGGAAAGACTACACAAAGTAAAAGAATCATTGAAGGAAAAACGGTTACCCAAAAAATCTGGCCCTATCTCTTCGACACCGTCTTCCCCTTCTTCTAAGCAACACCTTATGGCTCCTCCTGTCGTGAGATCCCCATCTCCCAGGCGCTCCAAATTTACAACCTTAAAAAAGGTTGCTTCAAGATATTTAAAGACCGTCCCACCTCTACCAATACCCCCATTACCCCAAAGCCTTCCCCAGTCAAAACTCCCGCCTGTACCCCCCCCCCAAATCAGAACTATCCAAAAGACAAAAGAATCCGTCTCCTGATACAGTAGAAACTTCTCAATTAAAGAAGCCAAAACCCATATATAACATAGGAGTGGACGTGTGCCGCGTCTCCAATTAGAAAACAAGGCACTTCTGCATTCCAAAAAATTGAAAAATTTAAATATTGAAGATCCAATGAACTTCCCAAATGGAAAGAGGGTCTTGGCTGTCATCCGTGCCGGATGGTCCATGGTAGCAGAGGCGAACCAAGTTTTCTCTATGTTTCCACACATGGCATGTTTTGATAACGAAACTCTTAATAAGTTAAAACAATTTTGTGCGGGAAGTTTCCCGATTTTTGTTCACCCCTTCCTGTATAGAGCTATAAAGTTAACTTTCCCCTTGGATGTCGGTGGCCTGTCTCCCGATGGCTCCACCAATACTCAGACGGGAACTGGTTCAATGGGAGGGGCCATCGGAGGAGAGCAACAAGTGGTTTTCATTATAGCTCTATGGTTAGCAAGTTTGAATGCCCGCGGCCTGAGGTCGGAGTCTCGTAGCGCGAGACTCGATCGCGATCTTCAGGGCCTCGGGGTGGATGTTTGTTGTGTGCAGGAGACATTTCTTTTTATCTCGCGACCGTGAGGACATTCTGTCTAAGAGGTTCGACCTCTATTCAGCATGTTTTGATGGACGCTCGAGGGGTATTTCCTGGCTGGTGAGCAGTCTCAGGCTTTGCGTACCGGATGTTACCATAAAGGATAAGGCTCTTCGTCTCATTGGGGTTTATGCGCCCAATAACAATGCGCAGCGGTCTGATCTGTTTCGGCAGATCGCGCCGTTTTTGATGACATCTCGTTCGGTAGTTCTAGCGGGTGATTGGAATGCCGTCCTTGATCCCGATATAGATCGTATAGGGCAAAAATTGGGTTCTAACAACTCTGATGTTAATCCGTTTCGGGACTTTATCGACGGGTTTGAACTCGTCGATAAGTATCAAAATGAGCACCCCCGGGAGGTAGTATGGACTTGGACTAGGGGCGGCATCTCGGATTCGGTGGTGAACGCAAGCTACATCGACCTTTCTAGTTAAAAGAGTCGACGTAGAGCTCTTAGAATAAGTGGTGGGATTCTCTTAAATCCAAACTTAGGTCTTTTGTTGCTGATTTTAGTCCACGACTCAAACTAGCAGGGTCAGCAGCGCAAAAGTCTTGTGAGGCAAAAGTAGATCGGGTAATCAAATTCCGTAATAGTGGGGACGTAGCCTTAGATAAGGCGGAGCTGGCCTCCTTGCTTATCATGAAGGATCAAGCTCTAGTAGTTAGGTCTAGGCTAAAAAGAATGTCTTGCGAGGCTACGAACATGGCAGCTTCATTGCGTGCAGAAGAGGCTCGTAGGGCATCTAGTCGGCATATCGCGAGCATCACATTGCCGGATAAGCGGACTGTGACTACAGACGTGGGTATTTATGAGGCTATACGTGACTACTTTCAGGAGCTGTTTACCAGGGAGACCGGTCTGAGCCCTGCTCAATACGATGCCTATTTAGCCGATACGGCTGAAGGGGATGGGTGCGAGGGTCCCATTACTGAGTCTGAGATCTGGGATGCGCTGAAACAGGTTGGCCTGGACAAGACTCCGGAATTAGATGGTTTTCCTTACGAAATGTACTTGAGGCAGTCGCCCGTCTTTGTCCCCTTGCTGGCACTGATTTTCAACAACTGGATGAAGCAGGAGTCTACCTCAACGCTCCACTAGGGGTGTGATCAAGTTGCTTCGTAAGAGCAAAGATACTGGGGATAGGGTAGATAATTATCGGCTTTTGACGATGTTAAACACAGAGTTGAAGATTTTAGCCAAGGTCTTAGCTGGCCGTTTGCAGGCTGTCCCTTCTAGTCTGAGTGGTCCCGAGCAGACTTGTGCTGTGAAGGACTATTCAGGACGACCTTCATTTGGTACGCTTGATCATCGAGCAAGTCGACAGTGATGCCACGCTGATCAATTTAGATCAGTTCAAGGCTTTCGATAGGGCTGACCATCGATTTCTGGAGGCTGTTCTTTCGGTCGCCGGTTTCGTGCCGGACTTTCGCACTTGGATCCGACTGCTGTATGCGTCCTCCGGTGCGCCGGTAGAAGTGAATGGGATAAGATCGAATTCTTTCATTTTGTCCCGCTCCATTCCTCAAGGTAGTCCGCTGTCTCCATTGCTGTACGTTCTTGTGTTGGAACTTTTCCTGCGTAAATTGAAGACGAATCCGGTCCTTCGCGGAATATCCTTACCTGGTGCTACCACCTCGGCCAGGTACTCCGCCTATGCTGATGATGTTTCGGTTCTTGTGTCGAACAGAGCCGAAATTAATGAATTCAGCAAAGAAATCAAAGGTTATGAGATGGTGACAGGGGCCAAGATCGACCGCGATAAGTCTGTTGGCTTGCGGTTGGGTTCGTAGAAGGGAGTTTCTCTCCCGGATCTTTCATCTGGACGGACGGGCCGGTCAAGATACTCGGAGTCTGTTTCAGCCCCGACCCGCTGTTGGGAATGAATTGGAGGTGCGGGAGAAGGCCGAGGTCGCAGTCGTCTGTGATCTCGGAGGAGTCTTTCCTTGAAGGAGATGGCGGAAATATGTGCCTCCACATCTACACGATTCTCCTTTACCGACTCTCTGTGCTTCCACTCCCGTCTGACACTTTATTAGCGTTTGTATGGGTCTTGTTCTGCATCTTGTGGGGAGGCAGGGCCGCCATGGTTAGTCGCCAGATCTATTACCTCCATCCTAATGGCGGTCTGGGGTGCCTTGCGTTCAGATTCGTCGACATACGCTTCGCATTACTTACCTATATCGGATGTGTATGCAGTTAGATGAGAACGACGAATTCTGGAAGGAAAACGCTCTTAAAAATTTTCCATCCTTGAGAAATGTGCGCTCGTGCGAGGAGGAGGCCGGTCGTTCGCCCCGAGGCGAGGGCTCTTTCTATCGTGAATGTCGGCTTGCCCTCAAGCAACTCTTACGGGCAAAGGATGGCCTCTCCGACGTTCAACCGTTGTTCCGTTAGGCATTATATCAAATGTTCAGGATGCTTTGATAGGCGAGTTCGGTCTGACGAAGCGGGAGGCTCGCTGTATATGGTCTTCGGCGCCCGTGTTGAAATATCTCACTAACACTGAGACATCACTCACCTGGCTGATGATTCGAGGAGCCCTCTGGGTCGCCAAAAGACTCCGTTTGGCGGGTTTGGTAAAGTCTCCAAACGGCGTTCGCTGCAATGGAGACGTGGAGACCCTTGGTTACACCTTCTTTCATTGTAGTATCGTAGCTCCGTTGTGCAAGTTTGTTGAAGACATCATGGTTCGCATGCTGCGCAGAATTATCTTTGTCCTCGAGGCCAGTTCCGTCTGTAGCAATATAGTACCGCCGTTGACTAAGGCTGAACACTGCGTGTTCCTTTGCGTACTGGGGTTTATGCGAGTCCTGATATGGACGACGCAACAGAAGGAATTCCATGGGGCCGAGAAGTTTACCTCTTCCCAACTGATCCTGTTCTTTAAGCATCAGCTTAAAGTCAAGATCAGGACGGAAAGGAAATGACTCCATCCATTGAAATTTGTCGAAAGGTGGGTGAGTCTTGGGCGTCTCTGCCGAGTGAAAGGTGCTGAACTGGAGTGGCATTTTGATGCCGGTTAGGAGGATATTGCAATTGCTGGGTTGAACATTAGCAACCCTTCCCTTAATAGTTTAGTGTAGATAGTTTTTGTTTTAGTTTCTTCTCTTTAATTAAGTCAACTTAGCTAGGGTATGTATAGTCATTGGCCCCTTTTACTTTCGTCCCTATTTTTCCTTTTGGTTTAATTCCCCACCCCTCCCATCGTTAGGTGGATTGTGATGTCAGTTCTCTGGTGGGTACGGGGCGTCTTTCATTTCGTGTGTGATTTTCGTAATTGTTTTGTGCTTGAATGAATGTGTGTTCGAGTGAGTGCATGTATAGATGTTTTATATTTTTTTTAAAGTCCCGGATTGATTTTTTGTCCAGTTAGGGCTGTGATTAACACAATTTTGTTTAGTTTCTTGTAGATAGTTTTCTTCTAATTTGTAAATACTCATTGGGGTTTTTAGATTTTTAAATTGTTATTTTTATCCCAATTTATTGTATATCTGGGGACTAGTTAGGACTTCATAGAGTTTCTGAGACATTATGGGGGATGATGTAAGAATGGTAAGTAAGAATGAGTTGTTTTGGTGAAAGGAATATTGTTTGTATGTTTGGGTCAGTGTTTGTAGCTAGCTAAGTTTAATATTAAGACAGAAGAAGACCATCCTTTTCCCCATTCCCTATTTTGGCCTTGTGCCTTATTTGTACACTCGTACAATAAATAATATCGTATTTTTAGTTTATCCGCTCTTACTATGCGGTTCGCTATTTCTATTCTATCCTCTATTACTATACGGACCACTATTCTCTACTTTATTCACTATACTATTTCTCTATTCAGATCGTTATACGAGTTACTTGTCGAGCGAGTATCATCGAGCAAGTACTATTAGTGCAAGTGTTATTCAAAGGGGTCTGAAACAAGGATTGTTCAACGGCGTGCTATACTGGCATCTGCAATTACAAAGTCTCTACAACACGAGCATTACGAAAGTGGCAACGAGTGTTCATTGACATCACAGAACAAATAAATCGAACATTAAATTCAACGAAGGCATTTATGATTACAAATATTTAATATCGTTATTCATCGCATTTCGTGGTACTGGCTTCGCATATCTGACTATCCCCTTTACATCACCAGGCGAAGTGCGCCGTCATAACCCCCTCTCTATTGAAGCTTTCTCTCCCTTCTCTCTCACTGTTTCTGGGATTTCTCATCTCTGTGGTTCATATCGAATAGGCCATTATCATATTCATTGGAGCGTAATTTGTCATGGAAACCCCTTAGTTTATGTCTTGGTTCAGGAGGGGGCTTTCCTTTCGGAGGTGGGGGTAACCGTCACCCCACTCATCTATTTGCATACATGCACTGTCTGTACCTATGCTTCAGGAATCATTCTCTTCTATTGGCGTCGGTCTTCCAATTCCCCGAACGTGCCTTCACCTTCTCTACGACAGATGCTTTCTTCTTTTATTTTGTCTGCCACCTTCCTCATTCTAAACCCGAACTTCCCTACGTCTCGTCTTCTGACACACTTTTTCACTGACTTTGGCCAGACTTATTGCAACTGACAACACGGTTGAGGCCTCTTTAATTACAATATGTCTGATGCGCTAATTCTCAAGCGCATCAACAAACAAATTTACCAATTGGAATAGAATTTAATCACAAAAATAAAAATTCCCTTGTATAGTTTCTACATTCCATCAAGAAATAGCCATGTGTCTACTAAAGCCACAACAAACCAAGCCGTACGACAAATTAAAATACTTCAATCTTCACTATCTGAGAGGAGGAGGCTGCAACAATTATTGGAAACGGAAACATTGGGAGAGACAAAAACCATCTCAATTTCTGTGACGTCTACAGACTCTGCCCGGCATTATGTTGGGTGATAGTGTTTTACAAAATATATCTATAGGGAAGCAACAACAAATGGTGCAGATATCTTTAACGGTATTAGGAGACGATGCACCCATGAATAAGCTGTGCGATACGGCTGATAAATTGATTAAGTCACAAGTGCAGGGACTCAGAATGATGACATCTTCAACGACGGACATGTTGGCATTACAAACTCAACTCGACTCTTCTTCATGATCGACAGAAATTCAAAAACAATGTTCCTGATCGGTAGCGGAGCACAGATGACACTAATCCAAAATTTCCAGTCAAACAAAATAAAGGATAATTGACAGAAATTCTAAAACAATATTGGTGATCGAGAGCGGAGCACAGATGTCGATAATCTCAAATTTCCAGTCAAACAAAATAAAGGATAATCTACAGAAATTCAAAAACAACATTCCTGATTGATTGCGGTGCAGAGATGTCGCTACTCCTAAATTCGCTGTCAAAAAATATAAGATAAACGACAGAAATCCAAAAACAATATTCCTGATCGATAACGGAGCAAAGATGTCGCTAATCCCAAATTCCCAGTCAAAAAAAAAAAAAAATAAATAAATAAAAACAAAAAAATAAAAAAAATAATGGATAACCGACAGAAATTCAAAAACAATGTTCCTGATCAATAGCGGAGTAAAGATATCCTTAATCCCAACTTTCCAGTCAAACAAAGGATAATCGACAGAAATTCAATAACAATATTCCTGATCGAGAGCGGTGCACAGATGCCAAATTTCCAGGCAAATAAAATAAAGGATAATCAATAGATATTCAAAAACAATATTGCTGATTGTTACGTGTTGGTAATTGTAACAAAGGAAAAAAGAATGATTTGCAAAAACAGAGCTAAATCACAAACAAATATTTAATTTACTAAAAAAGAACACAAAATAAAATATATACAAGATATACAATTGGCTATACAACACAGAAAACACAGTGTTACGAAGGAGAAGGTGAGTCAAGTATCTACCTCTTTAGGGCTAGCGAAGTAATCTAGTTGCTGTTACTGGAAATCCACAAATGTGTGTATATGAAGATTAATTTTTAGTTTGGTCAATTAAAATAGTCAAAACTCTATTTACCAGATTTGTTCCATGAAATTCTCTTTTAGGTTTTTGTTGGTCGGCAACTTTTCATAGAGATTCTTTCGGTTGGATATAATAATCCTCGAATCAAAAGCCGGAGTTGATACTGGCAGAAATTCCCTTCACACAACTATATTTATTACTATAAAATACAGCAAACGTGGAACAAGGCCGAAAAAGGGGGTGGGGAAAAGGACGGTCATCATTTGTCTTAATTTAAAAACTTAGCTAGCCACAACCACTGACCCAATCATACAAGACAATAATCCTACCACCAAAACAACACATTCATACTAACCTTTCTTATTACATCAACCAAAATAACTCATTGTCTCAATGAAAATCCTAAATAGTCCCCATATGTACAAATCGTTGTCTGTGAGGGGAGGGGAATAAAAACAACAAGCTAAAACACCCCAATGATATATATACAATATGCTTATAAACTATTTACAAGAAACTAAACAAAATCATGTTAGTAATAAAAAAAACCACAAACCTTAAATGTGGACGAAATCGATGCGGGACTATAAGAATATAGAAAAACATACATCCATCACAATCACTCACACAGACATGCACTCATTCTGACACAACAACAAATACGAAAAACATACACGCGAAACGAAAGGCGCCCCGCATCCACCAGAGAACTGACATCACTGAACGCCTAACGAGGGAGGGGATAGAGAGTTAAACTAAAAGAAAAAAAGTGGGGACAGAAATAAAAAGGGCTAATGAGCACACACACCCTAGCTAAGTTTACTGGAAAAGAAAAGAAAAACTAAAGAATCAAATACCAAAAACCTACACTAACCTAAATCCAGCGATGGGTTGCCCAAGTTCAACCCAGGAAAACAATATCCTGATGCCTAACCGGCATCAAAATGCCACTCCAGGTCAACCCCTTTTACTCGGCACAAACGCGCAAGATTCACCCACCTTTTGCCAAATTCTGGTGAGGTGAGCCGCCGCCTTTCCGTCCTAATTTTGACTTTAAGCTGTTGCTTAAAGAACAAGATCAGTTAGGAAGAAGTGAACATCTCGCCCTCATAGAATTCCTTCTGAAGCGCCGTCCAAATCACAACTCTCATAACACCTAGTAAGCAACAGAACAAATAATGTTCAGCCTTCGTCATCTGCGACACCACATTATTACAAACAGAATTGGCCTCAAGGACAAAGAACTTTCCTTGCAGCATGCGGACCACGAGGCCTTCAACAAACTTGCACAATGGTACTACCGCCTTGCAATGAAAGAAGGCGTGACCAATGGTCTTGACTTCCCCAATACAGCGACGGCAATTTGGAGATTTCTCCAACCGCGCTGAACAAAGTCTTTTGGCGACCCAGAGGGCCCCACGAATCACCAGCCAGGTGAGTGATGCCTCATCGTTATTGAGGCATTTCAACCCAGGCGTCCAAGGCCATATCGAGCGAGCTTCCTGCTTCGTAAGACCGAGCTCGTCAATTAGATCATCACGAACGGCCCCCGCTAACTAATGCCCTACGAGACAACGCCTGGACGTTGGAGAAGCCATCCGACGCCCATAAGAGGGGTTTCAGAGCACGACGACATTCGCGGTAGAAGGAGCATTCGGCTTGGGGTGTACGACCGGCCTTCTCCTCGCACGAGTGCACACTTCTCAGGGATAGGAAGTTTCTACGGACGTCTTCCTTCCAGAAGGCTCCCTCCTCATCCTATCCGCGACACATTCGGTCTAGGATAGCGATGCGAAGCATATATTAACGAATCTCAATGCTAGGTATACCCAGACCGCCCTCAGAGGGATGAAGGCAACAGATCTCCCGAGATACCATAGCGGCCTTGTCTCTCCACAAGAAAGAGAACAAGAGCCTTACTAATGATATTAGTCTGGTATACGGAAGTGGAAGCACAGAGAGTCGGTAAAGGAGAATCGGATAGATGTGTGAAACACATATCTACGCCCTCCCCTTCAAGGAAAGCCTCCTCCGAGACGACAGATTAACCGCGATCTCGGCCTTCCCTTGTACATCCGACCTATTCATTTCCAACTGGAGATCAGGACCGAACCAGACGCCGAGTATCTTGACCGGCCCATCCATCAAGAGGAAATGTCCGGAAAGAGAAATTCCCTTCCACGCACCCAACCGCAAGCCAACAGACTTATCGCGGTTGATCTTGGCCCCTGTCACCATCTCATAGCCTTTGATTTCTTTGCTGACTTCATCAATCTCGGCTGTGCTCGACACAAGAACCGAAACGTCATCAGCATAGGCAGAATACCTGGCTCAGGTGGTAGCCCCAGGCAGGGAAATTCTGCGCAGAACCGGATTCGCCTTTAACTTGCGAAGGAATGGTACCAACGCAAGAACGTAAAGCAAAGGCGAAAGCGGAGGACCTTGACGAATGGAGCGAAACAATATGAAAGGCTCCGATCTTACGCCATTCACTTCTACCAGCGCACTGGGAGTCGCATACAAAAGTCGGATCCAGGAGCGAAAGTCGGGTCCGAAACCGGCCGCATAAAGGACAGCCTCCAGAATACGATGGTCAACCCAATCGAAGGCCTTGGACTGATCTAAATTGATCAGCGCGGCTTCACTGTCGACTTGTTCTAAGATCAAGCGTATCATATGAAGATTGTTCTGAATAGTCCTGCCCTTCACAGCACAAGTCTGTTCGGAGCCAATCAGACTAGACTGGACAAGCTACAAACGGTTGGCTAAGATCTTCGCCAAAATCTTTAACTCTGTGTTTAACATGGTTAAAGGGTGAAAGTTATTTAACCCATCCCCACCGTTCTTGTCCTTACGCATCAACTTGATCACACCCCTGGTGAAGCGTTGAGGTATAGATCCCTGCTTCATCCAGCGGTTGAAAATCAGTTCCATCAAAGGAACAAAAACGGGCGACTGCCTCGTAGTGAAGACCATCTAGTCCTGGAGATTTATCTAGGCCAACCTGTTTCAGCGCTTCGCAGATTTCCGATTCTGTGATGGGACCCTCGCACCCAGTCGCTTCAGCTGCCTCGAGGCAGGGAAAGTCGGCTAAATAGGCGTCGAACTGAGTAGGGCTCCCTGGTGAAAAGTTCTTGAAAATAATCTCGAAAGGCCTCTCGCATATGCCCGCGTTTGTAGTCATGGTCCGCTTATCCGGCAATGTGACGCATGCGATATGTCGTCGAGATGCGCTCCGATTTTCCTCTGCATGCAATTCCGCGGCCATATTCGTCGCCTCAGAGGACATTCTTTTTGACCTAGCCTTAACTACCAGAGCTTGATCCTTCTTGATAAGTAAGGAGGACAACTCTGCCTTAGCTAAGGCTATTTCCCCACTATTACGTGATTTCACTGCCCTATCAACTGTTTGTTTTAAAGCCGTTTGCGCCGCTAATCTATGTAGATTGAGTTGGCGACTAAAATCGGCAGCAAACGTTCTAATTTTGGATTTTAATTTATCTCACCAGACGTTCCCAACAACCGCCCCCGTCAATTCCCTCTGTATCATTAGTAGCAGCTGGTCTCGGAAATCCTGCTCACCAAATAATGAACAGTTTAATTTCCAGTAACCAGCCAACCTAACCTTAGGCTTATCTAAGTTTACACAGACCCGGACAAGCCTATGATCCGAATAAACTATAAAATGGAAGCTTGGACACCCTAAGAGCCCTACATCGACTCTCCTAACTAAGACTCGGTCGATGTAGCTAGCAAGCGTCCCAGGAGCCGAGTTGCCAATATTTGTCCAAGTCCATACTACCTTCCGAGGGTGTTTATTCCGGTACTTACCGACAAGATCAAACTCATCGATAAAGTCCTGAAATGGTTTCATGTCCCGGTTGTTAGTACCCGGATTATGCCCTATACGATCTATATCGGGGTCAAGGAAGGCATTCCAATCCCCCGCTAAAAGTACCCGACGAGATATCGTCAAGTACGGCCCGATCTACCGAAACAAAGCAGGCCGCTCAGAATGGTTATTGGGCGCATAAACCCCAATGAGACGTAGAGCCTAATCCTTTATGGTAACATCCAGCACGCAAAGCTTGCCCGCCAGATCTGCGAAGACAAAAGTACATGCAGCCTTCAAAAACTTGCTCACTAGCCAAGAGACACCCCGCGAACGACCATCGAAACATGCTGAATAAAGGGAGAACCCCCTAGAAAGCACGTCCTCACGGTCATGAGAAGAAAACCAGGTCTCTTGCACACAACAAACATTCACCCCGTGGCGCTGAAGGTCGCGAGAGCCTCGCCCTGCGAGACTCCGACCTCAAGCCTCGGACATTTATACTTGCTAACCAGAGTGCTATTATGAGACCGAATTAGGGTTGTAGTACTGGTTTGAATATGGTCGGGGTAAGGATACCAACAGCTTCTCCCATAGACCCATGGCCTATCTCAGTCTTGATGGTACCGTCTTTGGAGATTCCGCCGATATCCTAGGGGGAAGTCAATTTAAGGGCTCTATATAGGGAGGGTTGAACTAAAACTGGGACCCTCCCTACACAAAATTGTTTCAACTGCTGATTTTAGACAATAGCAATAGGTAAGGCCATCTTATACGACATGATTGTCTCTCCACACTTCCAGCATACCGGTTTGCGGCCGGTCACAATAACCGGCAGCTTCAAGCTCCCTACTTCCAGACAGTTGGGGATGGAGAGGTAGGCTTTTCGATCTAGTAGTATTTCAAAACTCCGTCCCCCCGTTCAGGCTATCGCAGGAAGCGCCCAGTATTTCGCCGTAATTCGCTTTACACAACTGACAACCATTTACCAAAAACCTATTTTATAGGGGCGAGGACCTAATTAGCATATTTCTAGATGTTTCTCGAATCATTTAGTTTTTTCTCGAATATACTAGAATGATCTAGAATCTTCCAAACGTTCTATTTCTAATTTCTCTATTTTACAACTACTTAATAAATGAAAACTTTTTTGTATTTACAGGTAGGTCTCAGTAGAATCCCTTACTATAAATTTTAACCTTTGTAGACTTTTTTTATATAGAAATGCATCCTCGTAACACTGATCGATAGCAGAGTAAAGATGTTGCTAATCCCAAATTTCCAATCAAATAAAATATGCTAATAGACAGAAATTCAAAAACAATATTCCTGATCGATAACGGAGCACAGATATCGCTAATACAAATTTTCCAGTCAATCAAAATAAAGGATAATCAACAGAAATTTTTAAAAAAGATATTCCTGATCGATAGCGGGGTATAGATGTCGTTTAATCCCAAATTTACAGTCAACCAAAATGTTGAGGGGCCGCCCCTTTTTACACAAATGGACTCACCCAGGGTATACATATAATACTGCTAGTGAATACCCGGGGAGTGAGGGTCAGACGGTCGGTAGAACAGTAGAATAACGTAGCGGCAAAAGTCACAGTAACGAGCACATAGACTCAGTAAGAAGTCATACAGCGATACGTCGATATCAAAGACTATATATATATATATTTATCTACTAACCCCGCATTCCTGGAACTACTAACCTGTATTACCAGTTTGTCTTAATACATTTATTTTCCTATATTCATTCTTGGTGTTTGTTATTATTTGATACCGGATTTCATCCTGGAATCAACAACAACTTGGCGACGAGGATATCAAACTCACACGGAAAAAAATTCTCCCTCGTCGACCACAACAACTTGGTGATGAGGAATTCGAACTCACACGGAAAAAAAATCTTCATGTTATCGATGTGGAGGACTACACTGGAATAAGGATTGTCGTTTTAAATATAAAAAATGTCTAGCGTGTGGAAAAATGGGTCACAAGGCATCCCAATGTAGGAACAGATAATTTACTAGTAAGATAAGAGCCACGAGAATGCACGACGAAGACAATATTAACATAAGAAAATATGTAGAACTTGAAATTCTAAATAAAAAGATAAAATTACAACTAGACACAGGTTCGGATCTAACGATAATTAACCTACAGACATGGAGAAAGCTTAATAGACCGACCATGATACATACACAGAAAATTGTGACATTCTCATCTCGTATAATATAATCTGTTACGGATTCATTTTCTCGTCTCCTTAACGCGGTTAGTTCAGTACATAAAGCTGTTACAGGGAAGCGTATAAAATTCGAAAATTCTTAAATGTGAAATTCCACGGAAAAACTAAAAAAACTCAAGATATTCGTAATGAAAGATACAAAAAATCATATCGCCCCAAGCAAGGCCAGAGGCCACTATCGCGCAAGGGGTTAAAGAAGGGTTGGAGGAAGAGCAGATAGGAGTGGCAATGGAGGGGATGTGGAGAAGGGAAGCGGATAGATCAAGGCAACTGGAGATGTCGATTGACGCTACGCTTAAACCTTTGGAGATTTTATTTGTCAGGGAAACAGTAGTAGGGAAGGGAGTTCCATAGGCGGGATGTGCGAGACATGAAGCTATTGGAGTAGAAGAGACGTCTACATCTAACAGTTTCCACGGTGTAGGGGTGGGAGCGGGATGCCAGCCTGGTGGGGCGTTTAAATTCACGAGGCCTGGGGACAAGCGAACGCAACTCCTCAGAGCAATTACCGTGGAAGTATTTGTAAAAAAGGCAGAGCGAGACAACATCGCGTCTGTGAGAGAGCGACTGCAGACGAGATGACAGATCAGTGCCAATCACATTGCCTATCCGTCTCTGGATCTTATCAAGAACCCCGAGGCAAACAGCAGGGGCTCCAGACCATATATGGCAGCAATACTCCATGCATGGGCGAATGGTCGATTTATAGACTTGAAGGATCGATTCAGGGGAGAAAAATTTCCTGGCTCGGCACAGAGAACCAACTTTCTTTGCGGTGGCTGATGCAACTGACTCGATGTATTTGTTCCATCTCAGATCAGCAGACAGCGTGAGACCGAGCAGCCGCAGGGAGGGGCTCTCGAGAAGATGGTCATCAGACATTCTAATGGGATGCAGGGATGGAACCTTGTGGTGGTTGATGGAGAGCAGTTTTGTTTTAGACGCGTTAAAGTTAACCATCCATTTCTCACCCCAGATCACAACTGATTGGAGGTCCTTTTCAATTTGGGCTGCCAGGTTAGCTTTTTCCGCCTCAGTAGATTTGCGTTTGAGGCAGGAGTAAATAGTGGTGTCGTCAGCGTAGATGCCGACTTGGGAGTCAATGGCGTCAGGAAGGTCATTTATAAATATGAGGAACAGAGTAGGGCCTAGGATGGAGCCTTGAGGAACACCTGCATTAGTGGGATAGGATCTGGAGATGGATCCACTAAGAACAACCTTCAAATCCCGGTTTGACAGGAACGATTGTATTAGGTCAAACAATCGACCAGTGATACCATAACCCTGGAGCTTGCGCAGAAGGCCGACATGCCAGACTCTATCGAATGCTTTGGAGATGTCAAGGGCCACGGCACGAGCTTCACCGTTGTTATGGATAGCTTGGCAGACAAATTCAGTGATGGCCGTAAGCACATCGGCAGTAGATCGGGCAAAGCGGAAACCATACTGCTTGTCTGATCGTGGGATATCAGGTAATTAATAACTTCGGAGTTGATAATTGCCGAAGAGGGGTAGGAGACTGATAGGACGGTAATTGGAAGGGTCGGAGGGGTCACCAGTGTTCTTGTAGACAGGAACAATGGTTGAGGACTTCCAGCAGTCAGGAAAACAGGACTCCTTGAGGTAGCGGTTGTACAATTTAGAGAGGGCAGGCGCCAGTTCAGGTGCGCATTTCTTTAGGACAATGGCTGGTATTCCGTCACCACCAGTAGCCTTGTGGAGATCTAAGTTAGAAATAATGCCCAATACCGACGACGGTGTTATGTGCAATCCATCCAGCAGGGCATCAGTTCTGGGAGGGAAATCAGGCAAGGGCACCCCTGAAGAATCTAGCGTAGAATTAGAAGAGAACTTCCGAGCGAAGCATTCGGCCTTGTCAGCAGAGGTGGTCAAGACCTCAAACTGATTGAATAGGGGAGGAATGGAGGGTTTGTTATTGTTCAGGACGCTCTTGCAGAGGCGCCAATAATCTCTGGAGCCAAATTTGTGGGATGCAATACGTTCCTTCATCCGAGCAGCAAATAGTGACTTGGCATCGTCGAGGATACGCTTACACTCGTTACGGGCAGAGGTAAATAGACGTCTATTGGAGTCGGACATATCACTTCGAAAACGGTGGAAGAAGTGGTTCCTATGGCCAATGGCGGCTGAGCAAGCAGCTGTGAACCAGGGGGAGGAGCGAGGTTTGACCTTGAATTTCCTGGAGGGGATGAAGGCTTCGATACAGGAAGAGAACTCAGAAGCACACTCATGAGTGGGGAGCTTAAATACAGCATCCCAGGGGACATCGCGGAGGAAGTCACGAAACGCGTCCCAGTCAGCCCGTTGGTAGTAGAATGTGGTTCTGGTGGTAGGAGGCTCTTTGCAGGGTGTGGGGCTGAAGGAGATGCTAACAGACACAACAGCATGATCGGAGTTACCGATAGGACAGAGTTGCGTGGCACTACAAGACTCAGGGATGGAGGTAAAACACAGGTCGAGGAGTGAGGCCTTACCGTCACGGTTGCAGGCAAAACGCGTGGGGAAATCGATTAACTGAGTGAGGGATTGAGAGACTGAAAAGTTGAGAGTATGAACGCCTGCGAGGTCGGTAGTAGCGTTCTTAAGCCATTGGCTGTGATGGGCGTTAAAATCGCCAAATACAAATACGTGAGCGTACGGATGGGCAGAGAGGGCCCTATCTATGCTATCAGAAATGACATCAAGTATCCCACAGTTCTGAGAGGATGGAGAGCGGTATAGGAAGAAAAGATAGCTAACGGCATTGAGAAGAGAGAGCCGGAGACACAAGAACGAATGATCCGGCGATTCGAGGGAGGACTCTCTAGCTAGAGGGAGATGGTCCTTGACGTCAGAAGTTGGTTCTGATGCCACGGATGTTGGTGAAGGAGATATTTAACGGTTTGGGTGATTTTTGGAAGGCTGGTTTAGGTTTATATTTCTGGTTTTTGTACTTCATGGTGGGAGATTGGTGTTGGAAAAGAAGAAGGCCTGAGTTACAGGAAGCCGACGGTTAACACCTATGACGCGGGCAGAGAGGGGGTTTGACACAACCTGAATCATAATGTGGCCTCAGCGTTGCCCACCGGAGGTGACTGCAGGGACACCTATCCATAAGCGACATGGCACTACAGACACCCCGATATTATGCAACTGTTGATCAGAGCGGCCGCTCAAGACGCTACGCAAGAGTTAGGGCTCCTAACTACCAGTCGGAAACAGCTACCAGGGAACTGTCAACCGTGTACCCTCAGAATGAACAGGCAATGCCACAGACTACACGCATCACGGGTGAAATACCGCAGCACCAGCACAGAGGCCAGAGAGAGAGAGAGAGAGAGAGAGAGAGAGATCCGGAAACCCCTTCCTAGACACGGAACAAGGTTTGGGCCTCTAACCGTGTCCATTAGAGGAGGAGGAGTGTAGACCGGGCGGTAGGAAAGCCTACCTACTCCTATTACGTATAACAAAATTCAACGACGACAAGACCGAACAATAGAGGGGGATGTAGGCGGGATAGCCGCAGGGCTTACAAAAGTTAAGAGTACAGGGCGATAGGAATGACATACCAATGCACGTGTACACTGAGTTTTAACAATAACAGTAAGTTTTAACTTAGTATAAGTCCCATTGACCTATATTTAAAAAAAAAATGAGATTACCACTTACGTTACACCGGTTCCTTCTAAAGTAGGAGGGGTTGGGAGTGGCGGGTAACAAAAGTCAAAAACAGAAATACACAAAAACAAACAATAAAAAAAAACATTGAATATATAATTAAAAAATAACACTTTTGCAAATACAATAACAAGTTACATATACATACACCAGGAACACGGCAACAAATAAGGGGGGCACTTGTAGTTAAGAAGGAGAAGAAATTAAATAAATCAATAAATAAATATTAACTAGTACGAATTTTTTCACATACATTAATTACATATGCAAGGAATACATCGAACAAGCTCCTATCACGACCATAAGCTATCCAAAAGAGACATCGAAAGTTAAAAGCAAACCAGTCACGCTGGGCGATCTCTTAAAGTGCCCGCAGAATACGGTTTGTGTGTGATAACTTATTGCCGAACAAGAACAAAAACCAACATACACCTATAGTACTGTGACGCCATCCTTGCCGGTAGTAACAAATTCCTGTCACCCTCCTCACCCATGGGAGTCCTTCGTTTCCTCCACCTGGGCGGTCCCGGCTGGACCTCTCCCAGTCTTTTGTGGCTGTTTCTAGAGGCACAATTCCTCTTCATGGCCCTGGTCTTCTACAAAACCAGCACCTTCTCGTTGGGCAGTTAACCGCAAAGTGGCCCACCTGACCACACACCCAACATTTCAAGCTTCTTCTCTTTAACTGGGCCACCCTCCCTCTGGGTTCTGGGGGGACCTGCCCTCTACCTAGGTGGCTCTCCTGACCACATGTCCAGCGTTTTATATTTCCTCTTTTCAACTGGGCCACCCTCCCTCTTATTTCTGGGGTGGCCCGCTGGATTTTCCCTGGTTCTGTCTTCCGGGCTCAGCCTCCTTCTTAATTCTGGGGTGATCTTTTCTTAATCCACACCACTTAGCTAGGTGTCCCTTATTCCCACACCTAGTACATCTATCTTGTTCGAAGTCGGGAGGCAATCCCCACTTCGTCGGGCAGTCCGCCGCTCTGTGGTCCTCATATCCACATGTCCAACAGACCAGCCCGTATCGACCCGGCGTGGGCTTATAAAACCCATGCTTTGTCGACCAAGCCTTTCTTGTGGGATCCTCTTCCCACACCTCAGGCTCTTCCACCTCTAGGCTGACCCAACGACTCCACGCGGGGGCTCTACCTCTTTCCCCCTTTTTTCTGACCCCTCGACTTATTTCCTGTATTTTCCCACCTTTCTTAACCTTCTCCCAGACTCCCTGGCTCTCTTTGGCCAGCGATACTGCTGCCGACAACCTTAACGTTCCTTCCTTCAAGACATCGTGGCGAATACGCTCGTCACTGAGCGCTTCCACATACAGGTCGGCCAACTGGGCCTGCATCACAGCGTTATTCCTCACCACCTCTGGGAAAGCCACCGACGACAGCTTCTCCGCTCGGGCCCCCAGCTCTCCAGAGGTTTCGTCCCTAAGCTGCGTCATCTTCAGGAGGGCTCTCATGGCCTCTATCGCCGTCCCCTCGTCGGCGAATTCCTTAGTTAACAATTCTTCTAATCTTTCCCACGTTAAGTGGGGCTCACTGGCTAAGAGTCGTTTTACGTATTCCGACGCTTTCCCTCTGGTGGCATCATACGCCAAATACAGGGTTTCTTGGTAGGAGAGTCCATATATCACTCGGCTCTTATCCAAGATTGCCAGCCAGTTCCTAAAACTCCTTGGGCTACCGTCAAATGCTGGAATTCTAGGTCCACCCAATAATTTTTTCAGGTCTACCGGCAATACCTGCTCAGCCACCACTTCCTCTATGTCTACCCTATCTGGTTCGTAATCAGACATATTCAAAACGACAAGAAAAAGGAATCAAAATTAGAGTAGCAAATCAAAAATGGGATATAAACCGAAAGAAAGTGTCCTACCTGACAAACGATTTCCAATTCGTTCTTCTCAGCTTTTGAGCTGTCGGACTAGAGTGTCTGGAACCGTATGGCTACAATTAACCAAGGTCCTTTGGCTCCCATTCTAGTTTTCCTCAGTTTGCGTACTTGAGACGCCGCGCGTTGTTCAACTCGAAACTTTCCGCAACTCCTGTGGCGGAGGTCGCTCTAGGGTCTGATCCTGGTTGTCACGGCACCAATATGTGACGCCCGACCCCTGGCGGCGCGATCCTGCAGTCGCGGCACCAATATGTGACGCCCGACCCCTCGTCGGCGGGATCCTGCAGTCACGACACCACTCGTGATCCCTGCCTCTCTCTGGCGCAGTCTTGCATTCTCGACACCACTTGTGACGGACTAACCCTGGTACATCGGTTGAAGTCTTGTTAGGTTCTAGTACCAACTTGTCGTACTCGGCTCGCCTCCAACGCCTGGTCACCGAAGTAACTGCTTTGATCTCGATTCAACCTACCCACGTTGTGATTTGATCTTAGGTTGACGAGATCAATCAAACGTCGGGCCGTAGTGTCAGCCGAATCCGGGTCAAGGTGATACTGCACAATAAATGTAGAAAAACAAAAACACAAAGAACAACTTCAAGGCGAGCGACTGGTTAGGAATAGTGATTAATTTTATGTCGGTTTGTTGAGTTACAGGAGTGCGTCTCTCTCTTTCTTTCCCAGCCCAAAAAATGTGGATTGTAACACTTTTGCGTTCTTAGCGAGCTCTGGATATCTGGGTTGTTTTCAATAAAGTCGGCCCTGCTGGAAAATATAAGTCAGACCTCTATAATTTGTTCTTGGTTAGAAGTCTAAGTCGGAAGGCATGGATTCGTGCGGCCACCTCTGCGAGGCGCTGTCTTCTAACTCTCTCCGGCTGTAACGGTCTCGAACTGTCCGGGAACTCTGGGAACTGGACTCGAACTGTCTAAAACGCCCGAAGACGTTTGCTTATATGGACGCCGATCAAAACCCGGCGTGGGGTTGGACGTGGCCTGGGTTCTTCGTTGATTTCAAATCCCCAGTAAGGATTTTCTTTGTTTTCGGTCAGGAATATTTATCATTTTCCATTTTTGGAAATCTACCGCTCTTTGTCTAGAGGGGCTCCACCCCTTCTGTGAGGAAAGGTCGGAGGAAAGCCCTCTTCCTTCTCATACCGGCACCTCATACCAATCCTTTCGAGGGGTGTCAACAAAAATCTCCCTCCTTCTCATATCCTCATCTTCTGTGAGGGAAGTTCGGAGGAGAATTATCCTCCTAAGCTTATCCTTTCTCACATTGATACCTCACACCAATCCTTCAAGTGGGTGTCAGCCAGACCCCCTGTTTTATCATATTTTCATCCCTCCCACCACTTCAAGCCAGGTAGGTGTTTAGCTTACCCTGGAGGGGAAAAGAAGGGAAAGAAAAAAAATGAAAAATTATTTTTCCTTTTTCTTTAAAAAAACAATTAGACCTCTCAGAATTCTGTTGACAATCTTTTATCTTACCTTAGACATCTGTCAATTGCCAGGGCCTTTGCCACAATGCTTTAATTATTCATTTACTCTTTAATTTGGGACCGTGTCCACTTATGGACCAAAACTTGTTTTATCACAACCAGATGCCCGCCAGTTTGGCGACGAAATTCCGTCGCAAAAACAATATTTGTCTCAACCCGACCTCGATCAATTCTGCCCTCATTGATTACGAATTTCGTCAAATTCTTCCTTTAGTATTTTATTTTGTTAATCAACTTCCTTCCATGCCCCGCTGACCGACATTCACTAAGTGACCGACCCGTGGTTCTATCGGAGTATTAACCAACGCTGACAGCTGCACGCCCGTCTCCCTTCTCCAAAAACCTGACTTATTCGCGAGAAAAGGAAAACAATAGGTCGTTAAATTCTTAATCTTATTCAGGAACATTTGGCATATCTCAGTGTCAAACTTCCGCTTTTCTGCGAGAAAGGAAAAATGATTATCTTGAATCGTATTTGAAAATAATAAAATAATAAAATCCTTTTACCCATTCTTTGTTTGGGAAAATAACAAAAGAAAAAGAATATCGCTCAGTATGCCCTTCGTTCCATCTATCGGTTTAAGTAATCCCCGTAATTAACTTCCGTGGTTAATTAATTGGTCAACTAACTGCCGTTGCTAAATAGTGTTACAGTACTCAAGAGATCATTCGAACCTGGTACAATAATAAACAGACTAGGAAATGTGATGTACACAGTACAAGGCGAAAGGTCTACCCACAGAAGACATATTGACCAAATACAAAATGAGATTCAAAGACCTCAGGAAGTCACAGAAATTAGAAGGTCAAACAGGAAGAGAAAATTTACCGATCGTCTGATAATCGACCATAAGAGGAGGGTAGTACAAAAGTCACAGTAACGAGTACGTAGACTCAGTAAGAAGTCATACAGCGATACGTCGATACCAAAGACTATCTATATATTTGTCTTCTAACCCGCATTCCTACAACTACTAACCTGTATTACCAGTTTGTATTATTACGTTAATACATTTATTTCCTATATTCATTCTTGGCGTTTGTTATTATTTGATACCGGATTTCATCCCGGAATCTACAACAGTACTCAAGAGATCATTCAAACCAGGTACAATAATTAAAAGATTAGGAAATGTGATGTACACAATAGAAGGCAAAAAATTTACCCACAGAAGACATATTGACCAAATACAAAATGAGATTCAAAGATCTCCGGAAGACACAGAAATTAGAAGGTCAAACAGGAAGAGAAAATTTACCGATCGTCTGATAATCGACCATAAGAGGAAAAAATACTAACTCCACCCCCAAAAGGGATCTAAGGAGGGTGGTGTTGAGGGATCTCCCCTTTTTACACAAATGGACTCACCCAGGGTATACATATATATACTAGTGAATACCCGGGGAGTGAGGGTCAGACGGTCGGTAGAACAGTAGAATAACGTAGCAGCAAGAGTCACAGTAACGAGCACGTAGACTCAGTAAGAAGTCATACAGCGATACGTCGATATCAAAGACTATATATATATATTTATCTACTAACCCCGCATTCCTGGAACTACTAACCTGTATTACCAGTTTGTAACTATGTATTATGATTATTATCACTTTAATACATTTATTTTCCTATATTCATTCTTGGTGTTTGTTATTATTTGATACCGGATTTCATCCCGGAATCCACAACACAAAATAAAGGATAATCGACAAAATTTAAAAAAAAGATATTCCTGAACGATAGCGGCCTACAGATGTCGTTTAATCCCAAATTTACAGTCAAACAAAATAAAGGATGATCGACAAAATTTCAAAAATAATATACCTGATCGATAGCGGAGCACAGATGTCGTTTAATCCCAAATTTGCTGTCAAACAAAATACAAGATAAACGAGAAAATACCAAAAACAATATTCCTGATCGATAGCGGTACAAAGATTTCGTTAATCCCAAATTTTCAGTCAAACAAAATAAAGGATAGTCGACAGAAATTCTAAAATAATACTCCTGATCGAAGGCAGAGTATAGATGTCGCTAATCTCATATTTGCAGTCAAAGAAAATAAAGCATAATCGACAGAAATTCAAAAACAATATTCCTGATCGATAGCAGAGCGCATATAACACTAATTCCAGATTTCTAGTCAAACGAAATAAAGCAGGATTGACAGGAATTCAAAAATAATATTCATGATCCTTAGCGGAGCGCAGATGTCGATAATCCCAAATTTCCAGTCAAACAACATAAATGATAATAGAGAGAAATTAAAAAATAATATTCCTGATCGATGCAAAATTTGCTGTCAAACAAAATAAAGAATAATCGTCAGAAATCCTAAAACCATATTCCTGATCAATAGCGGGCGCATATGTCGCTAATCCCAACATTCCAGACTAATAGAATAAAGGATAATCATCAGAAATTCAATATCAATATTCCTGAGAGATAGCGGACCCTAGATATCGCTAATCCTAAATTTCCAGTCAAACAAAATAAAGGATGATCAACAGAAATTCAAAAACAATATTCCTGGTCGATAGTGAATCATAGATGTCGCTAATCCCACCATTCCATATATATAAATTAAAGGACAACCGACAGAAATTCAATAACAATATTCCTGAGAGAAGATAAAGGAGCACATATATCGCTAATCCCAAATTTCAAAAACAAAATAATGGTTAATCGACAAAAATCCAAAAGCAATATTCTTAATCGATAGCGGAGCAAAAATGTCACCAATCCCAAATTTCCAGTGAAACAAAATAAAGGATAACCGACAGAAATTCAAAAACAATATTCCTGATCGATAGCAGAGCGCAGATGTCGCTACTCCCAAATTTGCTGTAAAACAAAATAAAGGAAAATCGACAGAAATTCAAAGATAATATTCCTCATCGATAGCGTAGCACAGAAGTCGCTATTTATTCCAGATAAATAAAATAAAGCATAACCGAAAGAAATTCAAAAACAATTTTCCGGATCGATACCGGAGCGAAGATGTAACTAATCCCAAATTTCCAGTCAAGCAAAATAAAGTATAAATGACAGACATTCAAAAACAATATTCCTGATCCTTAGCGGAGCACAGATATCGCTAATCCCAAATTTCCAGTCAGACAAAATAAAGGATAATCGACAGAAGTTCAACGACAATATTCCTGATCGATAGCGGGGCACAGATGTCGCTAATCCCAACATCCCAGACAAATAAAATAAAGCATAACCGACAGAAATTCAATAACAATATTTCTGATCGATAGCGGAGCATGGATGTTGCTAATCCCAACTTTCCATTCAAACGAAATAAAGGACAATTGACAGATATTCGAAAATAATATTTCTTATCTATAGTGGAGGATAAATGCCGCTAATCCCCAAATCCCGGACAAATAAAATAAAGCATAACCGGCAGAAATTCAATAACAATATTTCTGAGAGATGGCGGTGCCCACATATTGCTAATCCCAACTTGCCATTCAAACAAAGGAAAGGATAATCGACAGAAATTCAAAAACAATATTCCTGATCGATAGCGGGGCGCAGATGCCGCTAATCCCAACATTACAGACAAATAAAGCATAACCGGCAGAAATTCAAAAACAATAATCCTGATCGATATCGGAGCACAGATGTCGCTAATCTCAACTTTCCTGTGAAGCAAGGTAACGGATAATCGACAGAAATTCAAAAACAATACTCCAGATCGATAGCGGTGCACAGATGTCACTAATCACAACTTTCCAGTCAAACAAAATAAAGGAAAATCGGCAGAAAAGCAAAAACAATATTTCTGATCGATAACGGAGCAAAGATATCGCTAATCCCAACTTTCCAGTCAAAAAAAAAAAAAAAAAGAAGAATCCACAGAAATTCAAAAACAATATTCCTGATCGATAGCGGAGCACAGATATCATTAATCCTAAATTCCCAACGAAACAAAATAAAGGATAATCGACAGAAATTCAAAAAGAATATTCCTGATCGTTATCTATGCACAGATATTGCTAATCCCAACTTCACAGTCAAACAAATTAAAGGATAATCGACAGGAATTCAAAAATAATATTTCTGATCGATAGTGGAGCATAGATGTCGCTAATCCAAACTTTCCATTCAAACAAAATAAAAGAGCATCGACAGATATTCAAAAATAATATTCCTGATCGATACAGGAGTATAGATGTGGCTAATCCCAACATCCCAGACAAATAAAATAAAGCATAACCGACAGAAATTCAGTAACAATATTCCTGAGAGATAGCGGTACCCACAACATTCCATTCAAACAAAAGAAAAGATAATCGATAGAAATTCAAAAACAATATTCCTGATACATAACGGAGCGCACATGTAACTAATCTCAAATTTCCAGTCAAACAAAATAAAGGATAATCGACAGAATTTCAAAAACAATATTCTTGATCGAGGGCGGTGCACAGAAATCACTAATCCCAAATCTCCAGTCAAATAAAATAAAGGATAATCGATAGAAATTCAAAAACAATATTCTTGATCGATAGCGGAGCACAGATATCATTAATCCCAATTACCAGTCACAAAATAAAGGATAATCGACGGAAATTCAAAAACAATATTCCTAATCGATAGCGAGACGCAGATGCCGCTAATCCCAACATTCCAGGCAAATAAAATAAAGGATAACCGACAGAAATTCAATAACAATATTCCTGATCAATAGCGGAGCACAGATGTCGCTGATCCCAACTTTCCTGTGAAACAAAATAAAGGATACTCGTCAGGAATTCAAAAACAATATTCCTGATCGATAGCGGTGACCAGATGTCACTAATCCCAACTTTCCAGTAAATGAAAATAAAGGATAATCGACAGAAATTCAAAAAGAATATTCCTGATCGTTATCTATGCACAGATATTTTCGGAAATTTTCTTTTCTTTCAGAAAATAAAATCTGCTGCAACAGTATTTCCTCTATTGCCCGAATTAATAAGGAAAAAGAAAGAAAAAAAAGGCAAATCAGATTCAATTACAAAGAAAAATATTTATTTCTAACCAGCTAAATAAGGGTTCTTGCAAAAATTCATCCCTTTTTGCTGCGAATAAGATAACCTATTCTCTGAGTAACACAATGTAAAAAAACATAGCAGAAAACAAACTTAAAAATTTACAATGCACAAAACAACAACAACAACAACAAAAGAATTGCGCCCACCTGCTATGATAACAATAAAAAAGGGGGAAGAGCCTTAGCTCTTCAGTACATTTTCAGTCCTTTCAAGGTTCAAAAGTTTTTATCTTTTTCTTTTCTCTCTTGTGTAGACAAAGTTCTCTTCTTGGTGACCAAACTCCCTTTTTTCTTCACTTATTTTCCTCCCGTCCGTCGGGAAATTACGCCTTTCTTTTACGGCCGCTAGAAGGTGAAAATTGACTTAAACACGTGATAAAACGCCTTTTGAAAACGCACGTGTTTGCTCCTTCTTCTCAAATGGCTTTAGATCCAAACTCCACTGATGCACTTCTTTTCAAACTTTCTTTTCTGGGGCTTCTTTGAGGAGACTTTTCAAAACTTTCTCTGAAGGGGAAACTTGCCCTCAGCCACTTTGTTACCCATGCATCCTTCACTTATGAGCAAACGCTGTCTGCCTTTTCAGAAGGGAGAGAGAAACAACCTCCTGACTCTAAGCGGTCTCGTTTCTAACTGCTGCTAAGGTCCAGTCCAAGTTCTCCCTTGCCTTTCAAAGGGGGGATGTTCACCTTTTAACCGTCCAATCACAGTCCATTAAAAACAAAATAAAATATCAGCAGGTTCTTAGGGCCAGTAACACAGTGAGTGTCTTTTATTCTCCCTTGATCTAAAAATTTTCAAACTCTCCCGACAAACAAAAAAAAATTTCTTTTCTTAGCATGATCTACATAAATTCAAAAAACATCTAAGTACATGTAACACACTAAATCAATACCATAAGAAGTTATCATCCCTACTATTTACACTCCTAACTTTCCTACGAGATCTAGAAGAGGCAACTGGTCTTCTGATATTATCTCTAACAGGAGAAACTTCAACCTCCAAATCGGATACTTCCCTGGAGGGTACAGCAGTTTGATGAGAATGGGTGATAGACAATTCCATCGGAAAAAGATGCCTCAAAGAATGCTCCTGGATACCTCCATCCGCCCTCTTAATCTTAGCTGTACGGACCAAGCCATCACCCCCCACCCCCGGAATAACTTCCAAGACCCTTTCCAAAGACCAGTAGGGTCGAGCCTTTATAGGGTTCTAAGTTAAAACTACATCGTCCTCTTTAATGATGTTGGAAAAATCGACCCGATACAACTCCTGCGTCTTCTCTCTCAGCCTTAGCATATATTCTTCATACCACAGCTTATGAAACCTCGCCAATTATAAATCCCTGTGATCTAGACTCTTCAACAAACCATTTCTAGAGGGTGACTCCATACCAGAGAAATCGCCGTCTCCCTCCAGGAAAACTGAGCTATAATAACGAGGATGAATAAAAGCATTGGGTGATGTAATATCTAACCCAGCATCTTCTGAACATCTATAGGTGAGGGGACGAGAATTAATGGCATTCTGAACATCTGAAATGACTGTAAGCAGGTCAAAATACTACAGTTTCTCTCGACCCACCAATTTATACAGGCAACCATTGACCGTCTTGATGAGGCGTTCCTAAATACTACCAAACCAGGCTGAATACAGGGGAATGGTAAGATGTTTTATGTTGTATGTGCTAAACTTCCTAACAAACTTATCAGACACATACACTTGTTTGATCACATCACAACCTGAAATAAAGGAACGGGCGTTATCCAAGTAAATATGGGAAGGGACACCGTGTACATTGAAAAATCGCACCAAAGAATGGACAGACATATCCTCAACCAACTTCAAATGTATAGCTCTGACATTAAAACAAGTGAAAATTAGTATATACATTTTCTACATATCCTCACCTCTCCGGACCCACAAGTGACCAGTAAAATCAATTCCTGTGTGGAGGAAAGGTCGGACAAAATTCACTCTATTCTTAGGCAAATTCGTCATCTTGGGATATTTGAAGGCTATGGCGTTGTATCTTTTACAAATGGAACAAGATGAAATCACAGTCTTGACAGTCTGTCTAGACTTATTCACCCAAAACCCCGACAAACGTAGCTTATTAAGGGTAACAGCAATGCCCAGATGTTTGCACTTTAAATGGCAGTCCATAATGATCAACTCAGTGAACTTACAATCCCGAGACAACAGGGTGGGATACAGAATCTCTAGAGGGTATAAACGGTTTTTTTCAAATTCTCCCTCTGGATCTAATCAGACCGTCATCATCCAAGAAAAGACTCAGACTAGTCACCAAAGGCGGCACCTCCTGGGTGGAAGGGTCCAATAAGAATAACTTCACTTTAGCTGTGACAAAGACTGTACCGACTTCAACAAATAATTCTTAGCAGTCAGCACATGGTCCGTAGGGGAACCCTTCAACCTTAAGATAAACTTAAAGATATAGGCCCAAACTCTCATCAATTTAGGAAAGAATGAAAACCTGTTGAAATCAACTACCGGGGCAACATTCTGAACCACTGAAACATCAGGAACAACGTTAGCCAGAACCAGCCTTTGACTGTTGTGACTCAAACAATTCGGTTCACTATGCGGCCAATTCACAGTGTCACTCGACAACCACTCAAGCCCAAATATCCAAAACTGAAACAGCGAAAGGTAAGACCGTTGACTGCCAGTGTCTACCAAACAATTTATCCTTTTCTCAGTCTTGCCCTGCCTGATTACAATCTCGAGCACGGGTAGTAATAAATCTCTGTCCTTCTCAAAACAGGGATTTACATTCACTTGCTTCTTAAACTGGCCTTGTACATAAGGACACTGCTCGGCAGAATGTGAAGGATTAGTGCATTTGGTGCATAAATTAGCACTTGCACACACCCAAGCGGTCCTTTAACGTAGAATATTTACTACAAGAATATCCAGTATGAGCGTTGGAACGACAAAAATTGCACCTGAACTTCTCGGGTGCAGCTTTAACTAAGACATTTTCCAGGGTTAAGGGTTTTCTATGATCTGGAAGTACCTTAAACTTGCTCGAACTAAGGGCTCTCTGCTTATAAACATTTTTATCAGGACTAGCTATTTGGGGTTTAATGATTTCTAATGTTCGGATAGCATCTGAATATACGGAGAACAACTCTTCCAATTCAGGGTAATTATTTTCCACCCGGTTGATAGCTTCACGGCGAAACGACACCGGCAGTTTATTGACCACTACGTGACTCACAAACATGCTACCTGGAGAACCTTTCTCCAGAAAATCCAAGGAGAAGGAATTCTTCAACTCATGGAGCTGTGTCTTAATGTTGGTGAGAAACGATCTGACGTTATCCCACTCTTGGTCCTTCACTATTCTGGAGTTAGAAATGGATAGAAACATTTGATCCATTATACGTTACCTATCAAGGAACTCCCTATTCAATATATCCAAGGCAGAGTCGTAGTTTTCATCCGAGATGATTAGGTGGTTAGGTGGTAATGACAGGATATCAATAGTGGACCGAGACGATCAAAATCCGTACTGCTTGTCGCTCAGAGTTTGTCCCTATTGGGGTGATCAATAACATTCTTGTTGGTTAGAGCTTCAAAAAGCTTGCTAATAACACTGAGGAGTCGGCTGGATCTATACTGAAAAGGACATTCTTGAAAACAGGGAATACACTTGAAACCTTTCACAGACTTGAAAAGGATTTCTACTTTAAGAAGCGGGCAGTTTTGAAGGCAGTATGTTTGAAGAAAGGCAAGAGAGAAGCTTCCGCGATGTAAGATCTGAAACTGTTCCAGTTGGCTTTCCTGTGCCTAAAAACCGTTCTGTGGCACGACACATTCGGGGATGCCTTCGGTTTGGCATCGACTTTAACACTCAGGTGAATGATCTGAAGTGCCGGGGGTGGATTAAAACTCCACTGAAACATTTTTGAGGGCAAGATGTGAGGAAGAGGTCAAAGAATTTCTCCTGATCTCCTCTTGTATCGCGAACACGTGTGGGCTCTTCAATGATCAATGTCAGTTCGTAGACGACGGAGAAGTTTCGGTTGTATGTGCCTTCTTTACTGGTTTTATTCGAGTTGACTAACCACTCTTGAAGTCACTACAAATATGAACGCTAGCTGAGGGATATCAGATGAGGATATTATCAATCGTCTCAGCCATTCAGTCGAATTCCGTCACCCTGAGGATGAGAAAGTGAAAATGAAAGTGGTACTGTGAACAAATGCCACGCAAAAGCACATATACTGGTTATTAGGTTCCTCGTTTTGGGGGCTCTGTCACATGGGAACTCATTTTTAATATAGGCGCCGAGTCCGTGGCCGTGGCGACTTTAATGGTCATGTTTTGCGAGTTCTTGCTCTGGGATAAATGGATCAATACCAGTTCCCAACAGGAATAAGATTGACATCGAGAAGATAGAGTTCCACCCCTGGAAAGTTGGAATGTAGGCTCCTCACGTTTGTGTAAGAGGTGTTGAATCTGGGGTCTACTTTAGTTCTTGTGGGGTTGAGTTTCAATTTTGTTTTCATGCTTAGAAATCATTATGTTCTAGGCAGTGAGAACTGTATTCCTCCTCTCTTCACTCAATTTGATGCTGTTAACGCAAAATATTTTGCTCGTAAATTCTCTTCAAATTCAACCCCTGGCTCATCTAGAGTATCTTTGTCTATTTTCCACATATAAATGTTTTCTATTGAGTGATATGTGTATATAACTTTCTTCTGTCATCTCTAAAATGGATCCTCACAAAGGATGTTGACTTGATAGTATCCCTGTAAGGAAAGTGCTCCTGAACTAGATTCTGTTCTTTTTAAACTCTACAATAAATGCCTTCTTGCTTTTTTCTTTCTTGCTCGTTAGAAATCCTCTTCTGTAATTCCACTCTTTAAGAATTCAGGCGAACCGTTTGATCCTTCTATCGGCCAGTTAGCCTTCTACCTCCTTTTGACAAGGTACTAACGGCTCTAATTAACTCTGAATTGGTTAAGCATCTCACCTAGCAGGCTGTTCCTTCAAATAAGCAATTCGCTTTCACTTCTCTAGGTAAACTGCTGATGTATTAACGGTTATTGTTGAAAGACTCTGTCAAGTTTTTGTGATGCCAACGAACACTCCTATTTGAGATGACTTCCTCTGGAGTCTATATTCAGATTCGGTTCAATATTCAAATGTTCCGTTTCTGTTCTTTTTCTTTTACTGTAACTCCTTGGTTCACTAATTTCTGGTAGCATGGCTATGTCACACATCTTATACAATATTTCCATCAGTACCTCTTTTCGTACCTAATCAGTGAATCTCCGTTTTAACTGATTAAGGTGTCGCTTATGTTCCCACCTTTGTCCCTGTACCATGTATGTCATTTTTCCAATCCGATTTTAATAACGCCATGTTCCCAGAATTCGTTTCCACGTTGGTACATTTTAAAAACACTTTATCACCAGGTTTAAAGTATTTATTTATATTATTTTGATTCCTTGATGTTCTCGTCTTCCGTTCTGGTAGTAATTTGTTAAATACGGACTTAATCTTCCTGGCGGACATCAACTCTGCAGGCGACATTCCAGACATGGTGTTCGGGTTTGGTGTTATTCTGTAAACACTCAAAAATTGTTGCATCATTATTTCATCTGACTCCTCTCCCTCCGAATTTTTTAGTGCCCTTTTAAATGTATCGACACACCGTTCCGCTTGACCGTTTGATCTTGGGTGATAAGAGGGAGTTGTAATATGTTCTATTGCTAATGATTTGTAAAAACACTTAAATACCTTAGCCGTAAATTCAGTCCCGTTATCTAATACTATAGAGTCAGGAACATCGAACCTTGCAAAAATTTATCGTTACCGCGATAGTAGGTCTTCTATATTTTAATATTTCTGGCCCTTTAGTGTAACTATCTATCGACTACCACTAGATAGTATGCTCCGTTTAACGGTTCTGCGAAGTATATAGGTATTCTGGACGATGGCATATCGGTTTATCATTTTTCTCCATGTATGTTCATTTATGATAGTGATATCAGATCATGTTATCTAGTTACAATTTTATTTTTACATCATTAATTTGCACAAAGACAAATTTCGTCTTTTGAGATGTCTTTATTAAATTCTCTGTTAGGCTTATCTTTACTTCATGTATTTATCATGTTCACATACGTTTTCTTTTTTCTCCATTTTTTTGTATCTGCAACACGTATATTTGTGTCCTAATCTCCCACATTCATAACAATTTTTGTTCTTGAAAAAACAATGATTTTTAAAATGCTTACCTGCACAACCATGACATGTATTAGGTACTGAGGGGGTTTATCGTCTTTTTTCCTGTTCTGTTTGGAGTAAAAAAAAAAAACGTTTGTAGTTTTTTCTCTTAGTCGGACACCATGTACTTGTGAATTGTCTTTTTCCTCAATCCTTGCGGTATCGAGTTTCAAATTCACAATGCGTTGACATTCTTCCGCTATTTTCTGGAGAGTTAATCCATTTCTAATTTAGCAAGTATCCTGGATATTTTCTCCGCGACCTTATTAGAAGTTAAACCCCTTACGAATATCAGGCATTTAAATAAATAAGGAATTAATTCATTTAACTTGAACTTTTCACATTCTCGATTCATGACTTCTGCATAAATGACAAAATCTTCGTCGTCGGAAGTTACTAAGTTAAGACACTGTCATCGTGTATTAAATAATGAACTCTTATCACCAAAGCTTTTTGGTAGTATAACAGTCTCATCAAAATTTATCTCTCCTGGTTTTTTCGGTAAAATATAATTCACATATTTTTCATGTTCAGCAGGGAAAAATTTCCTTAATAATAATCGAACTTTCTTTTCACCATTCCAATGCGAACAATTCCTTTTAAAGATACCTTCATATCTTCTATAATAAGATGAAAAGTTATCCCTTTGTCTGGATTTTACACAAATCCGCTGATAGAATTAGCAACACCATTGGAGTGAGTGAAGTTTTTTCCTTCCATGGTTTGGTAAACAACTCAAAAAACTTCTGTTGTTGTAGTTGCAATTGTAATTGTTGTTCAGTTTGTAATTTTTGTTGCTGCAACTGTTGTCCTTGTTGCTGCTTTTTAGCGCCAACATTTGAACTATGATAGTTTTTAGTTCTTCCATTTTGCTGTACTCCGCTGAACGAATCCTCGTGTAAGTTCAAGGAATCCTTGCGAATCCTTGTTGCCACTTTTGTGATGTCAACGAACACTCGTTGCCACTTTTTTAATGCCAACGAATACTCGTTGTCACTTTCATAATGGTCGTTGTAGTAGAGATTTTGCAGTCGCAGATACAACTAGAGTACGCTGTTGAACAAGGCTGGTGTCAGACGCCTTAGAATAACACTCGCACTAATAGTACTTGCTCGATAATACTTGCTCGAATAGTAACCCGTATAGTGATCCGAATAGAGAAATAGTATAGTGAATAGAGTAGAGAATAGCGGTCCGAATAGTAATAGAGAATAGACTAGAAATGCAGATCCGTATAGTATAGAGGGTAGACGAAGAATAGCGTTCAATTAAACGCCACGCTACCTTCCATATATGCGTTTCCTCTATGGTCACTTAATTCAATAATGGGATCGCCTGTGTTTGCTCATTGTTGATCATCGACACTTTATTCCTATATAACACAATTCTTAGATAAGAATGGTGAAGCTCGGGCACTTGCTCTGGATATCTCGAAGGCGTTTGACAGAGTTTGTCATACTGCTCTTCTTCGCAAGTTGAAAGAATATCGTATTTCTGGACACATTTTTGAACTCATTCAGTCTTTCTTATCTAATTGCGATATGAAAGTTGTCTTGAATGACCACTCATCTAGATCTTTTTTGCAGTTGTCCTCCTACGGTGTTCCTGAATTTCATGAACGACATTATACACCTGATATTTTACAATAGCTCCGATATTATACATCTACTGATAGGATAGCCTTTCCGAAGTTGCTCAATGTGACTACCATGTGAATAATGCCAAATCTCAGAAAACATTTACCTCCAGCACCCTTAACGAAGGAACAAATAATCCAGGAAAGAAGATACAGGCTTGATACTCTGTACATAGCTCATCTATCCAGAAATCAAAGCAATGGAACTTCTTTCAGTCAGAAATATCTTACAAGTCTGAAACCTCAGGTACCGTAACAAGACTAAAAGACTCACTGTGAGAAGGGGAGGAGTAACATAGGTTTCTCGAGAGTACATCCCCTACCCCATCTTGCTTTGGGGTTCCGCTTTACGTTGTTACCGACAGAGGGACGCAATTTGAAAGCAAACTATTAGTGAGCAGTCGAAACTTTTTTTTGTAAAAACAGGGAAGAATCATACTATAAACTAACAATTTCAATTTTTCTCAAAACAGTTCTAGGGAAAAGTGATAAAGATGTCAGAGATATGTCAGAGGACTGTGTAACAAAACAGTTTATAGCAAAATAGATGAGATGACTATCGAAAAACTGTAAAGTTAAAACAAGGAATTTTACAATATAGATGGAGGAATCTACAAGAAAAGACAAAGAAGCCCATATGTTGATATATATTAAATATATTCCATGAATCATTAGAAAGCACCAATATTACCACGGATCGATATTTGAAGCTTAAAACTAATTGAATGAAAATAAAATGCTAATGACAAACATTTTATTATTTACTATAGACGGTTCTCTAAGAAAAGAAAAATGGCTGTTTAAAATTAATTAAGGATAGTGATTCTGTGCACAGAGAAAATTTAGTTGCTGAAGATACTTCATCTGTTTGAAGTGACATACTCAAAGCAGAAATAAAATGTATTCGCTATAAAGCAGCATTAGTAATTTTTCATAGACATAATGAATATAATAAACTTCCTATAAGTGTGGAAAAATTTAATCAATTTATTTATAGTTTTACAATGTTCTTGAATGTAAATTAATTTTCTGTAGATGTAAACAGACTTATTATTTGAAATATTCGTATAAATGGACATGGATTTAATTTGGAGAAAGTTAATACATTTAATAAATGCCATTACTCATAGTTTAGAGGAGAAAATGGCATACAGGCGTATTAAGAGAGTAAAGTCGACGAATTTTTCTTCTCTAGCCGCTTCGCTTATATCGTGATGAAAAGGAATCGCTTGACATAGATTTGTGTAGATGAAGTGACATTTTTAATTTGACTGACAGTGACATGTTGCAAAAGTTAGTGTTTATATGTTTTTACGTGGATTCAATCTGGAAGGTTTTAGAATTTACTCAAACCAACAGTAACTAGTTGAAAAGTCTTTACATACTAAGTGATTTGTTTTCGACTACGTTCACAAATTCTTAATCTCATTTTATATTTGGCAGTGTAGTCCTGGAGTTAGAACTTTATATTAATCCTCTTGTGAGAGGATTGAAAATATCCTCATTGAATTTCAATCGGCCAGCTTTCACATATGCTGTAACTTCAATGTTTACCACAAAGGGCGGTTAGTCCCTTCGAACAAAACCGATGAGAAAGGCAAATATTGCAGAGACTTTTCCATCGCCTATGAACTAACCCAGATCATTGAAGAAATCACCCGAGTCCCGGATGTGACGGGACAGCATGCGAACCTCTTCGATCTTTTTATAACATGCTGTTTTGACAAATATTCAGCAAAAGTTTTCCTCTCATATACACGTCAGACTATTCAGTTTTTCGCTATGCGAAAGCAGACTTGGACAGCTTATATATGACGGAAGCTCTCCTCCCAACTTTCTTCAAACGTGCTGCACCCAAAACTGCGGCTCTAATCTCCGAATAGATCCTTTTTGGAATGGAATGCTTCATACTCACCCAAAATTCCAGCCAAATCTAAAAATTCAGCCCTGGTTCACCCCTCAATGCGCTGCAGCTCACCGGAAACTACTGTTTCAATATCTACGAAAGGGACGGTGTATTCTGGCCCCCTTACTTCTTTCGGGACCCCGCCCGAAATCGTTATAAGAGAGTTTTGGAAAACGCCATGTGCAGCTACGCGTAAGCTGTCCAGGCCAAGGTTGAAAAGAAACAAATTGGATCTCTCGAATTCTGGAAGATCACCAACCAAATTATGAACAGAGGCAAAGCGTCTGTGCCCACTATTATAAAGGGCCCCGAGATCATATTCTCCTCGACAGACAAGGCGAAGCTCTTCGCCTCGATCTTTGCCTCAAACCCATCGTTAGATGACAACTTCCCACGTTTCTCTGAGTACAATCTCAGTAATATACTCATTTCAGTAAGAGAAGTCTCTAACATTAAAAGCCTCGACCCAAAAAAAGCCGCTGGCCCTGACAAAATTCCAGTGGTCGTCCTTAAGAATATCAACCCAGAATTATCCCGATTCTAGGAAAGTTATTTAACCGCTACTTGAAGTAGGAATCTTTCCCTAGTCAGTGGAAATAAGCAAGTGTATACTCCGTCTTCAAGAACGCGGGAAACTGATCTCCCCTGCCAGCATAGACCCATTAATCTTCTCAGTAAGCTTTTTGGGTCTTTAATCAACAAGAAGGTTGTAGAGCACCTAGATCGGAACAACAACGAGCAATATGGGTTTCGATTAGACCGATCCACTGCTGACGCCCTAACTACCATTACACACAGAATTAGTGAGGCCCCTGACGACACACACCTCGAGGACCATAGTATTAGATATCTCGAAGGCCTTCAACAAGGTGTGGCACAAAGTTTTGCTACACGAGCTCTCTAGCGATGGAATTACTGGTAGGATTTTCTCAATTATAAAATCCTTCCTAACAGGTAGATCCCTGAAGGTAGTTATTAACAGCCAATCCTCCGATGCCCTGGCAGGTGAACGCAGGTGTCCCCCAGTGGTCACTTCGCGGAGAAACTCTCTTTCTGATTTACATAAATGAAATGCCTAAGAATATATTCCGATCATTTGTAAACATCTATGCCGATGACACGACTATATACGGGTGCACCTCTAAAACTCTTGACGATCAGAGATTGACAGCTGACCTCTCTCCCGATCTTGCACTAAGTTCCCAGTAGGGAAAAACATGGCTGGTTACATTGAATGTCTCGAAAACCAAACTGGTTATATTCCATCACCGCCGATCAGACCCCAAAATATTGCCAGTCACGATGAACGGATGTCCCCTCGAGGAAGCCCCGTGCCTATAGAGAATATTGGGCGTCAAACTCTCACCTGACCTCAAATGGATGTACGATCTATCGCTAAAGATGCAGTTAAAACTATCGGCTCCTCGTACCGCTCCAGTAAGTACCTAACTCCTCATGCTATCCTCTACTTTTATAAGAGCCAGATCAAGCCCAAAATAGAGTACTGTTGACACATTTGGGCGGGTTCTGCCCACTTTTCACTTTCCAGTCTAATTTTCACTTTCCAGTCTTACTTTCCAGTTCAAAAGCGTCTCTGAGTTCTTGTTAGAGAAGAATTATTTTCCACCCTCCAGCCTCTCTTTCACAGGCGGGGTGTGGTGAGTCTTTCACTGCTCTGTTGCTACTACCATGGAAAGTGCTTGACCGAACTACATTCCTTGGTTCCGCCAGATCTAACCTTCACGGCTAGGACCCACCATGCCACTGACATTATAGCGAATCACCCACATTCCCTCCGTATTCCATTGGTGAGAAATAAGTTCCACTCAAATAGCCCTTTCCCGCGAATCACTGCCCTATGGAACAGACTTCCAAGAGGATGTTTCCCCGATCACTACAATGTTAATCTGTTTAAGTCTAGAGTTAACCGTTATCGTGCCCTCCTATGCACATAAACTACCCCTTAACGTAATCCTCTACTTCGAGTGGCCCACAGGACTCTTACTATAAAAAAATATTAAATAGTGTAAGTTTTTGTTTTATAATGATCCACTTTTGTTCAAATTTAAAAAATATACTCACGTAAATTTAAAGTTGAAATTCGTTTGAGACTTTCATGAGGCTATTTAAGACGGGTCAGAGGATGCATAGAAGGAAGTAAGAGGTCACATGTGAAGGAGGTCACATATGAAGGTGGCCACATGAGAAGGAGGTAGGAAGGCAGCAGAAAGGATTTAGGCATCACATGCAACTGGATCTTTCAAATTTCACGTAGTAGTTTCGACTTCTGTTTGTTATTGTACGCGCATTTTTAACATTCGGGATAAGAGAGTAAGAGAGTGTGGTGAAATAAAAAGAAAACAGTAACCAGCGAGTAAATTCAAGCTCTACCAACTAATATTCCAACCTCGAGTCGTTCCTTCTTGAGTTCTGTCTCAAAATCGCACTAACAGACTTTTCCAGTCGCCAACCGTGAACGTCACTCCAAGAATCCCGCACTGGGAAAAATTAGTTGCTTTTATATTTGTCCATGTACCCATAATCCCTTGCGTCTTCATGCGATCCCATAATTCATTGCGTCTCTGTCCCATAATGCATTGCATCTTCATTTCATAAAATGCAATGCAAGTCCCCCCTTATTCTTTTACGTTATCTGGCCGAGGACGGATTACGGCAGAGCGGTAAGTGTTTTTTACTCCTTCATTTCAACTGCAGTAGCTTTACATGCTAAGCAAATACGGGCTTTTTTTGGGCGGGGACAAGGCAAGTCGCAACCAGTTGTGCTCGTTCCAGGTTCTGCCTCATCATGTCTGCCACACTCCCCCCTGATCTCCTGATCACACAGATGACAGTGCGGGTACGGTCTTTTGTTCCGGGTGCTCCTCCGAAGGGGGAGTGGTTGAGCTTCTTCGTCGGAGGAGCTCTCATTAGATACGTCCCGATCTATTGGCAAACTACCGATATCGGAGTGTTCGGTTGTTGAACCCAACTCTACGTATATCGGCTGTTCACTATCCTCCGTGTCTTCGTCGGTTGCGGGATTTGAGCCCAAAAAAGGGCGCAGGTCTCTAACATGACGAGGCGTTCCATCGACACGCACTGACTGCTGACTCACCACCTCGGTCACACGTCCGGTTCCAAATTTGGTCATGCATTTACCACGTGGAGTCTTGACCCAGACAATGTCACCTTTCTTGTATTCCCCTTCGGTTATTTGTGATTCAGGCGGGGGCGTCGAGTCAATGCCTCTCACCCGGACGTGGTACGTGTGCAGTACATCAGCCGGTGCCGTGGAAGGCGAAAGGTTTTCCTTGGGTGTGACGTTATGCAAGTAGACCGCCTCCAAGACTGAACAATTTTTCCTGGCCGCTATGGTTTTGACGCTCCTGTGGTTGCGTTCCACAATGCCATTTCCAGACGGCACGTAAGCGCACCGGAACCTCAAATGCACGCCCCAGCTGCTTACAAATTCCTTAAATTGTCTGCAAGTGAATGTGGTGTCATTGTCAGTCAGTATTTCAGTCGGCGGGCCTCGTTCGTAGAAAACTGTCTCCAGCTGACGAATGACACCAGCAGAGTCTTGCCGTCTCAGTGGCCGCCATACTGCAAAACGGGAGGGACCACAATCAATGAGTGTAAGAAAATGGCTACCATTTTAATGGGTCACGTTCATTGCCAACCTGCTCCAGTTTCTTCTCACACTCAAATTTCCTTTTTTCCAATGCACTGGTGCTGGATCGATCGATTGGCAGGCTTCGCAGGTTCTAACAACAGATTTTATCAGTTCCTTAGACACCGTTGGATCTACGATCCTAGCAAAGTACATTGTTCTTTTAACACCCAGGTGCCCACTCTGCTGGTGGATGTGGGTCACCTGATGTTTGTTCAACTGGCTCGTTGCAGTGGCACAACTCACTTGCACCGGTTTTCCTCCTTTCTTGTGCATCTTTAACCAGCGTTGCGGCACTCTGGTGAGGCTGTCAACGCTGTTCTGACAAGATTTTACCAACGTCACAGTCATAGTCAGTGCGTACTCCTCCACCAATGCTCGCAGTGTCTCTAAGCGCCGCCTAATCAGCATTTCACCCGCCGCCTTCGTGTTTAAGCGCGTCTTTCCTGTCAGGGTGTCAGACACCCACCGGTGCACACATGCTGAATCGGTGACCACATGCATGACTGGTGCCTGCCACTGCAAGGCAAGATTCACGCCCTTGATCACTGCATCAAGTTCAGCAAGATTAATGTGTTTGGCATCATCAGTTGGACGTAACCAGCAAGCATCTTCCACGACGCTCCCATTCACCTCTAGTGCTACTCCCGTAGCCACGGAGCTTGCATCCACCCAAACTGTCATTTCATTCACCGACAGGATCTGATTTACCGCACTCTGGCCACTGTTTCCTCCAGCATACGTCCAAGAGGGGTATCCTTTATCTCGTCGTCCCATCTTTTGGTTAGTGTACTTGCATAACGCTTAATAAATGCAGTTGCCACCCTAAGCCAACCGCACACAGGGAAATGACCCACGAGTTTCCCGCACAAGGAAAATACGCTTCAGCGGGTCACCATTTGAGCAATTTCTGGAACCTGACCTCCCCGCTTCCATCGAAGGGAGTTGCTTTCTTCCCAGACTTGCAGACCCAGGACCCTAGTTCCGTCTCCCAATCGCTCTGGATCTTTACAGACTAGCCCGTAATCAGCAAAGTGCTGTCTTACGCGCGCTGCAGAAACTAGGCCTTCGTTTATGAAGATATCGTCGACGTATGCCGACGTGGCACTCTTAATGTCCTGATCCTGGGACGTTATCGTGTCGATCACTGACTTCATGACAAGTAGTGCCACATTCAGGCCAAAACCCAAACGCGTAAGGCAAAACCGCTTACCCTTAATGACCACTGTTTGAAAAGGCCATAGCGATTTGTCAATGTGGATCTGTAGGTACGCATTTCTCAAATCCAACAGCGATACGTCAGCGCCTTGTCGTCGCCATTCTCGTAATTTCTGCGCACACACCTCTGCGTCAGCCGTGAATGCATCTACAAAGCCGTTCAACTCCCGATAGTCAAGTACCGGCCGGACCTTCTGTTTGTGTTCTTGTACGACCTCCATTAAGGGAATTAATCCATTGGGTGGGCCAAGCTCCTTCTCGGGATATGGCAGTAGCCATCTGTCTCGCTGCCACTGTGCTAGTTCTTTTTCGTATGCATCCCGGACGTGGCCAGATACTGTGTACTCCTGTACTTTATTGACCAACTTGCTAGGTGAATGACCACTCGCCCACTTCCACAATGCAGTCCACATTTTCGTGCTCGGGTTAAACGTTACTCTAAAGTCAGGCTTGTTGATACGAATGGCGGCACATGTGTTCAGGTTTCCGAAATGCGCTTCGCCTGATTCAGTCAGGTGTACATCTCCGAGCACCTTGATCGCATCAATCCCGAGAAGAAGATCGAACCCTAGCAACTGTCCGTCCACGACCAAAACTTCAACAGTCACAGGCTGAATCTGCTCGACGCCCAATTTAATTTTGCCGTATCCACGGCACTTCAGGTTCCTCCCGTCGGCGGTCAACACTCCCACCTCTTCCTGCCTCCAGCTGCGACACACAGCCTTGCTTACCAGCGTTTGTGAGCATCCCGAAACCACCAGAGCTGTGCACTCTACTCCATTTACAAACACTTGTACGGTGGGTAACTTCCGGGTTTTTACTTGCTCGGGGAGAAGGCTGGGGCTGACGCCTTCTCCCCTTGGGCGTTTCCCTGGCATTCTGGGGAAATGTGTCCAATGCCATTGCATCGAAAACAACGCTTGTCGCGGCCAGACCTCTGCGTCCTGTTTGACCTCTCCTGACGTCCTTGTGTACAATTCTTCGCCATATGGTTGGGTCCAGAGCACTTGTAGCAGGTAATCGTTCTGCTAACGGGCTTGGCAGGGGGAACCTCAGCTTCTGAGTGCGGTAGTTCTACGGATGCGGCGGCCAATACCTGGCACCCTTCGTCATCCGTCATAATAGCCCTTGCTCGGGTCAGAATCTGTTCTAGATTCATCTCGTCCATCCTGGACTAAGCTTTGAGAAGCTGCAACCCTGACACAAATGCACATGCCATCCACCGATCAGGCAGCGGTTCTCCTATTAGCCGCGCCAAACGATGCATTTCACCCAGGAATTCATCCACCGTTTCCCCTGGGCGAAGACGCCGTCCCATAAATTGGTCGAACGCATTAAATCAGTCAGTCGCGTATGCAGTCATAAGGGCCCGTTTAATTTGTTCCGCGTCTTCCCTCTGTTCTTCACTAAGTTGTCTATACACGGCAAGGGCACCGCCTCGTAGGCGTAGAGGCATGCTGTGCTCGATCTTGTCCATGGCGCAAAGTTCGCAGACCAATTCCACATTCTCTATCCATTCAACAATGGGCATATCCGTTGTGTGACACTCGTACTGGTCGCGGCGCCGTTTGTGACACCCGACCTCTTTCAGTCACGACGCCAATATGTGACGTCGGTCCTTTGTGACGGGCTAACCCTGGGACATCGGTTGAAGTCTTGTTGGGTTCTAGTACCAACTTGTCGTACCCGGCTCGCTTCCAACGCCTGGTCACCGAAGCAACTGCTTTGATCTCGATTCAACCCACCCACGTTGTGATTTGATCTTAGATTGACGAGATCAATCAGACGTCGGGCCGTAGTGCCAGCCGAATCCGGGTCAAGGTGATACAAAAAAAACAACTTCAAGGCGAGCGACTGGTTAGGAATAGTGATTAATTTTATGTCGGTTTGTTGAGTTATAGGAGTGCGTCTCTCTCCCTCTCTCCCAGCCCGAAGAAAAGAAAATGTGGATTGTAACACTTTTTGCGCTCCTAGCTACTTCTAGACATCTGGGCTGCTTTTCAACAAAGTCGTCCCTGGTGGAGAACACAAGCCAGACCTCTATAATTTGTTCTTGGTTAGAAGTCTAAGTCGGAAACTTGCTTTGGTGGGAAATCTAAAGTCGAACTTCAACGAATTTGTTCTTGGTTAGAAGTCTAAGTCGGAAACTTGCTTTGGTGGGAAATCTAAAGTCGGACTTCAACGAATTTGTTCTTGGTTAGAAGTCTAAGTCGGAAGGCATGGAATCGTACGGTCACCTGTGCGAGGCGCGTCTCTCTGCGAACTGCACTGCTCTTGGACTGCTCTCTCCTTACTGTACTGTACTCACTCTTTTCACTCTCACTCTCTGTACTAAAACACCCGAAGACGTTTGCTTATATGGACGCCGATCAAAACCTGGCGTGGGGTCGGACGTGGTGCGGCCACCACGTTGATTTCAAATCCCCAATAAGGATTTTCTTTGTTTTTGGCCAAAAATAATTATCATTTTCCATATTTGGAAATCTTATTCCACTCCCACCCTCTTCTGCTCTCATATGGGTATCTCACCATACTTTAGAGGGCGTCAACGGTTTTCCCACTTCCTCGCAGTAACATCTCATACCTATCCTCTCAATGGGCGGTGGCAGGCCTCCTCCCTGCGTCACATGATCACCTCCGCCTGGCTATTCGGCCAATAGGCGTCAAATGATAATCTCAATTTTTATCCAACTTCACGGCATATGGATTTCCTCAACCAAGTTTTTCGCCAACATTAAGTGGACGGGATTTTGGCGAAAATTGGGTTAATTAAAATAAACACAATAACATGGCTCTTGTTATCACAAACGAATTTCAACAGAACACAGATGTCCTGTCCAGCCGTCCTCTCCTGCTCTGTGTGCGGTCGGCAGACGACCCACCGAATCATTTCCTTATAACACAAGCCCTGGCTATCACGACACAGTTAATGCCTTATCTGCCCAAAAGCTCTGGTATTCATCAACTAATTTTTACGACAATGACCATCAGAATTTTCGCCATTCCACTACCCAAAACAACATCGCTTTTGTGGGTGGCCTTTTTCCTTCTCTTATCATCTAAGTTGTTAAGTCTTGTCCCTCTGTTTCTTTCTTTTCTTTCTCTTTTTCCTTCCTTTGTCTTCGCAGAGAATTTGGCATATCTCAGCATCACACTTCCGCGAGAAAGTAAAAATGATTATCTTGATTCGCACTTGAAAATAACAAAACAAAAAACCCCTTCACCGATTCCCTGCTTTGGGAAAATAACAAAACAAAAAGAATATCACTCAGTATGTCTTTCGTTATATCTATCGGTCTAAGTTATCGCTCAGTATGTCTTTCGTTATATCTATCGGTTTAAGTAATCCCCGTAATTAACTTCTGTGGTTAATTAATTGGTTAATTAACCTGCCGTTTCTAAATAGTGTTACAGTTGGGACGCCGCTGAATTCTGGAATCAAACGGACATCAAAGATCTTGCCTTCCATTTTGAAGAATTAATACGCCGAAATAGCTTGTGGTGAAATAAAAAGAAAACAGCAACCAGCGAGTAAATTCAAGCTCTCCCAACTAGTATTCCAACCTCGAGTCGTTCCTTCTTGAGTTCTGTCTCAAAATCGCACTAACAGACTTTTCCAGTCGCCAACCGTGAACGTCACTCCAAGAATCCCGCACTGGGAAAAATTAGTTGCTTTTATATTTGTCCATGTACCCATAATCACTTGCGTCTTCATGCGATCCCATAATTCATTGCGTCTCTGTCCCATAATGCATTGCATCTTCATTGCATAAAAATGCAATCCAAGTCCCCCCTTATTCTTTTACGTTATCTGGCCGAGGACGGATTACGGCAGAGCGGTAAGTGTTTTTTTACTCCTTCATTTCAACTCCAGTAGCTTTACATGCTAAGCAAATACGGGCTTTTTTTGGCGGGGACAAGGCAAGTCGCAACCAGTTGTGCTCGTCCCAGGTTCTGCCTCATCATGTCTGCCACAACTTTCTCTCTTCTCCCATTCTCCCATCCACTCCCAGGAAAAATATTTTAATACATTACTTAAACTCTTTAATACATTGCTAGCACAATAAAATGATCACATTTTGATAGATATCGTCATAATACTGAATGTTAAATAATAAGTAAGCATTTTCAGAATCTCTTCTTCCGAAGAGACCCTGAAAGAAGAGAGAATAATTGCAAAGGGGATTTCCACATTAGGCGTTTCTTGTCCAAGGAAACTAATAGCAACGGCGAGAATAGAAACATAAAGACGTGTCTGGATTTATATTAAGTTACAACCTGCTATTTGTGATTTCAGCACTGAAGAACTGAAGAATTGAAAAGATAAGATAAGTTTAGTTGTTTCTTTTTCAGTTTCAAACTCTTTTTGAATTTTCTTTTTTGAAATTTTTGTTTTAGTGTACATTGTAAGTTTTTACATTTTCCGTTTATCGTTTATTTCTTTTCTGTTTTATTTTGCTACCCTCCCCCGGTTTTTATTTGCATTTTTCTCTTTTTTTTAATTATCTTTTGTCCTTGTTTGCCCCGTTTTATGTTCCAGTTTATTTGGTTTTAAATATATTTCCTTATCCTTTTTCACCGTGGTAGGTGTTTTAAAACCTACCATGGTGGATAATAACAAGGAAACACCATCTCCTGAAACGGTATCACCGAGTAAAACGGCCTGGTCCCAAAATAGGCCGATTACGAAAGATGCGGACTTCTACAAGGAGCAGAGGAAGAAGTTCGAGGACTCCTTCAATGGGACTGAATTTTTGACCATTGAGGAGGCCTTCAAGGATATCCGTACCCGGACAATATCCCTGCTGACTTCTGACGTTAAGACGCGGAAATTAATTGGAGTCAGCAGGGACAACATGGAAGAAGCCTTAAAGGCTTTAAAGATTAACCCAAAGCTTCTCGCGAGGAGAACGAATGCCTTGTGGGACATCTTGCTGGCTACCGAGCAACAGGCGAAGGAGCTGGCAGGCAGTATTTTAGTAACCAAAAGCCTGCGCCTGCAGACCGAGTATATGGGTACTCGCAGGACAAAAGTGACAGCTCACGGCGTGTCGGCGGATGTTTCAGAGGACAGGATGGGGGCCTTCTTTGCTTTATATGGCGAAGTGCATGAAGTGAAGGCCCTCACAAGCAAGATCGGGATCGCGACTGGTGATATCGAAATCCAGATTACGGTAAACCAGGAAAATTACAAAAACCTTCCGAATACCCTAATGTGTAGGCAGAGGAAGATGCTGGTAGTGGTCGAGAGCAGGCGACCCTTTTGTTGGTTTTGTGACACTTTGGGCCACATGGCCAAGGAGTGCCCTGCTAAAAACAAAAAAACTAGTCCAACAGTAACAACATCTGCAACAGCAACAACAACAGCTACAACAGTGGAGAAGACTTCAGAAGAGGGATCAACAACAAAGTCGGTGGAGGAACCCTGGACGGTGGTAGTGAGGGGTAAGAAGTCCCCTAATGTCCGAGCCCCACAGGAGACTCCTCAACCCAAGAAAGCTGAGAAAGAGGTGCAACCTCCAAAGAAGGGACTGGAGAAATCTCCTAAGAAGCAGCAGCAGCAGCATAAAAAACAACAGCAGAAACCCCAACAGCCAGAAGGGCAGCAGCAGCAGCAAAAACAGCAGAAACCCCAACAGCCAGAAAAGCAGCAACAGCAGGAGATAGAGATGGTGGTGGAACAAATTCCTCCCCCTCGGCAGACATCCCTCAAAAGAGCAAGGGAGGAGAGTGACGACGAACAGTCGCAAGGCCACTCTGACCGTGGCAGGGCGGAGAGAGTCATGGATAGAACCAGGGCAATCTCCGTTTCGGCTTCTTTTGAAGATGCCAAGCAACCCCTAAGAACCAGACGTCACTCTTCCTCTCCCACCCGCATTATTTCCCCTTCCCCCTTCACTCCTCCCATCAGCCCACTTTCCACCCCCCCTCACGCATCCACTTCTTCCCCCCTCATCCATCAAGGGAGAAGAAGAAAAAGAAGAAAAAGATGTTTTCAGGCCCGGACCAGGTCTGTAAAGTGGACAGGGAAGAGTATAAGAAAGTCATTTCCAAGCAGAGAAAGGCCCTGTTAGGGACACTCTACAAGATGGACCTGGTAGACGGGAAAAACAAAGAGGATCCCCGAAACTTCCCCGAGGCCCCAGGGGTTATAACTTGCATAAGGGAAACTGGGGGAAATCTAGAGGTATGGAACCAATTATACGAGGCAAGGGATGCATTCTCTAATATGAGGCTGTTTGAAGTTGAGAACGAAAATCTTAAAAAATTGAGACAGTTTTGCTCTGTGAGGGTCCTGGTATTACTCCACCCCTCCTTATATAGAGCTATAAAACTAATTTATCCCACGGACGTCGGCGGGATTGGGAACAGGAAGCCTGGGACAATGCGCCGGGGTCCTGTCAGCTGCAGATTTCCGCCCTGTATGTACTTAGTTTTTTTGCAATAATTTTTCCTTTTTGCAGGCCTAGAAAATGTCTATTAAGATAGCCAGTTTGAATGTGAAGGGCTTGAGAGATCGGAGCAAGGCTGCCAGCCTGCTTCGGGATCTCCTGTCCTTCGGCGTGGATGTCGCCGCGATTGAAGAGACCCACTTTGTTTGCACGTCCGATGCGTGTGTGCTGGAGGATGACTTTGTCATCTATTCAGCATATGGGGACCGGTGTGCCAGAGGAGTTTCTTTGCTAGTCAGACGTACTCTTGATGCGAAGGTGGACCTTGTGCATACCGATGCCGAGGGCAGGTTGATCGTGGCCGATATTGCCGTGAAAAGTGGTTCGTTTCGGGTCGTTGCGGTTTATGCGCCCAACGACCGGGAGGAGCGGGTTTCCTTTTTTCGGCGCGAAGAATCAACTAGGAACGGTCCCAAGACCGTTCCTAGTTGATTCTTCGCGCCTAGTTTTAATGGGGGACTGGAATGCCATCCTGGACCCCAAGTTAGACAGGGGGCGGGGCGCTAGCGGAAGAAGGGGCGATCGTAGCCTGGTCGATCTGATTGGCGATTATGGTCTCGTCGATAGATACCGGGTCGAACATCCCAGGGGGAAAATGTGGACGTGGGCTCATAGCTGGCCGTCTGAGAAGGTAGTTAGCTACCTTGACAGAATGTTAGTTCGTAGAGCCGACATAGACTTGTTAGATTGTCCCACGTTCCACTGGGTAGGCTACACGGATCACAAACTCGTTTGTGCCCGGGTGATGTTAGAACATAGGCCTAGAATGGCTGGTTACTGGAAGTTCAATCTGTCTTTACTGGACAGGCGGGACTTCCAAGAGCAGCTAATTAAATTAGTGCAGCGGGAGCTAGTGGGGGCGGTTATCGGGAATACGTGGTGGGTTCGACTTAAGGATAGAATTAGGTCTTTCACCACTGATTTCAGCAAGCGGCTCGCCCTAGATAGAGCTGAGAAGGTGAAGACACTTAAGTCTAATTTTTTTTTTCTAAGGCTGGGGGGGGATCCCCTAGAGATAGCCCTAGCTAGGGAGGCCCTGCAGCGTTCGAATAGCGAGCGCTACATGGGTCAGGTAATTAGACATAAGTTAAGTAAGATGTCTTCTGAAGCCGTGAACCTGGGCGCAGAACTGCGTCGGGAAGAAGTCCGTCGAGGTGGTGATCGTTGCATTCGTCAAGTCGAATCTCCGGAGGGGCGTACTCTGCGGTCGACTGACGACATGTGCGAGACGTTTCGGCGGCATTTCGAGAGCCGTTTTACCAAGGAGCCTGGTCTCCGTGAGGAGGAGTTTCGCAGCTATTTGGCTGACTTTCCTCGGCTTACGCCGACTGAAGCGGCTAGCGTCGAGGGAGAGATCACGGAGGGCGAAGTCTACGAGGCACTGAAGAAGGTCGGCAGAGGCAAGTCGCCCGGTCTGGATGGTTTGCCTTATGAATTGTACTTGAGGCTGTCGCACATCTTTGTCCCGATTTTGACAGCAGTGTTCAACAACTGGTTTCGGTCGGGGTCCATCCCCAATCGCATTTCCAGGGGTGTGATCACTCTGTTGAAAAAGGGCAAGGGTGTTGGGGGGAAAACTAGATAATTATAGGCCCATAACTCTGCTAAACACAGAGTTAAAGATTATGGCCAAGATCCTGCAGGAGCGTTTGCAGTCAGTTGCCGAGTCTCTGTTGGGACCTGAGCAGACTTGTTCTGTGAGGGGCCGAACAATTCAGAGCAACCTGTATTTGATCCGCACGATCCTAGAGGGCGTAAAAGACGACGACGAAGCCGCGCTGATCAATTTGGATCAGTCCAAGGCATTTGATAGGGTCGACCATCGCTACCTTGCTACTGCCCTGCAGGCTGCCGGATTCGCACCCGACTTCTGCCGTTGGATTAGCCTCCTGTATCGCTCCCCCAGTGCTGTGGTACAGGTGAACGGAAAGTTGTCGGGCGCTTTTGTTCTGTCGAGGTCGGTTCGTCAGGGTTGTCCGCTGTCGCCTCTCCTGTATGCTTTGGCGTTGGAGCCTCTCCTGCGCCGGCTGAAGGACGAGGCGTGCAGTCCGGCCCTACGCGGGATCGCCGTTCCTGAAGGGTCTCGAGCCAGGGTTTCCGCGTACGCCGATGACGTATCTGCTTTCGTGTCGTCCCGTGGTGACATTGAGGCGGTACAGAAGGCGCTTGATCGGTACGAGAAGGTGACAGGAGCCAAGATAAACCGCGACAAGTCGTCCGGCTTGCGGTTAGGTGCCTGGAAGGGGCGTAATCTTCCGGGCCGCTTTGGTTGGACGGATGGTCCTGTCCGCATTCTTGGAGTGTGGTTTGGACCCGACCTCCAGCTGGAGAAAATATTGGTCTGAAGTACTAGCAAAGGTCGTTTCTGCCGGTAAGACTTGGAATCGACGGAGGTTGTCCGTAAAGGGCAGGGCGGAGGTGTGTGTTACATACATTTTCCCCCTGATTCTTTATCGATTGTCAGTACTTCCTCTCTGTAAGGCCCACAAGAAGGCGCTCGAGCAAGCGCTATCCTCCATTTTATGGAGGGGACGCGCGAACAGGGTCGACAGACGAGTCTGCACCAAACGTCCGTGTCATGGGGGGCTGGGAATGCCACACCTGAGGAGTCACATCTGTGCCTCTCGGTTGGCTTTCCTACGCCGTGCATTGACTAGAGGAGACCCGATTCTAGAGGGGATTGTTAGGGACGCGTTCCCTAGCCTTACCATCAGTCCCCCCATCTCGAGGGTTGAGCGCGGTCGTAAACCCCGGGATGAATCGCATTTCCTCCGCGAGTGTCGATTAGCCTTGTAGGCTATTCCGCGGTCCAGTGACCTTTCACGGCCTAGGAAGGTCTTCTATCGGGGATTAGTGGAGGGTCGCGCGAAGGATCCCCTACGTGATACGCTCTGCTGTTCGGAGGATGAGTACCGCTCCTACTGGTCTTGGGCGCCAGCGGCGGATTATCTCAGTAACCCTGAGTTTTCGCTTACCTGGCGATTGGCTCGGAATCGGCTGCCTCTCAACGACAAGGCTTTCATATGGGGCTTGGCGGATTTGCCAGACTGTGAACGGTGTGGCCTTGGATTAGAAGAAACGGCTTCGCACGCCTTCTACCATTGCCCCCGGGTCCGCCCCTTATGGGACCATGTCGGCGAGCTGACGGCTCGTCTCGCTCCCGAAGAACTCGTGTCCATTGATCGCGCATACGCGTGTGACAATGTGTCGCCCCCGTATTCCGGGGTGAAACGAATGGTGTTTCTGACGCTGCTAGCCATGGCTCGAATGGTGATATGGACGACGCGAATGGAGGAAGTCTTGCGAGTCAATAGTCTTACGCATCATGATCTGATCCGATTCTTTGAGCATCAGCTCAGGATGAAGATTAGAACTGACAGAAAACGATTGCATTCGACAGTCTTCAGTGAAAGGTGGGTAAAAGAGGCGAACTTAGTTCGTTTGAACGGGGCTAGCCTTGATTTTCTTTTCTAGGTCAACCTAAGTCACATCGGGGTGGTTTCCTGTGGAACCCTCCCCTTGGTTAGGTTAGACAAGCTTAAGTGTACCTAGTTAATATGAGTAAGTGTTGTTCCCGGCCTGTTTCCCGGCCATCTTTTTAGTTATGATCCAAGTCGAGATTCCCAACCTCCCTAGTTTGTTTTGACTTCCTTTTCATCTCAACTGGAGCAGCCTTTTACTTCCCCATGTCCGAGTTATTTTATCTCTTTCCCACTCCCTTAGCGAGAGTGCTTCTTGATTTTGTCCTCTGGGCAGAATACAGCGGCCTCTCTATTTTGAGGGTTGGACGGGCCCTACTAACATAAATTATGTTTAGTTTAAAAATTTGTTGAATTTTAGTTTGTTATGGGGTTCATCTCCCTCCCCTTTCATCTTTTCATGATTAGAATTTTATATATTTTATTATCATCAAATTTTTATGGTGTGGGGCGCGTTTTTGTAGGTCCCCTCTGGTGAGGATGTGGTATTATGGTGTATGGAGGATTGAATGGTGACGGACGAATTCTTGTGGTGAATGTGTCAATTGTAATGTATGAATGGGTCGCGAATATGATTAGCTAGGTATAGGATAGTTAGTTAAGACCAGCCTTTACCCCTCCCTTTTTTCGCCCTTGTGCCACAATTTGTACATTTTTGTACGAATAAATAATGAGAATAATTGCAAAACATTAGGATTAGAAGAGGATGCAATACAAGGATCCCTGGAAACCAAAGCCCAAATGTGAAAAATAAAACAAAACAAAAAAAGACAAAACAAAAAAAAACACAAGTGGTCAGGCTGAACGACGGTCAATTAGTGCTGAATAAAATTCTTCCGGAAAGAATTTATTTTCGTGAGAAAAAAAGTTCTAGAGCGAACGCTCGGTGTTTCGATGCTATTACAATATAAATTTGAATTATGCTTCCTGACCAAACCGCTTCAAAAGTAAAAGGTGATAATGGAAGAAGTTTCGTTTAAGACACGAATAAAAAGTAACATGAAATATGTCGATTCAAAGAAAATCGGCACAGAACTGGCAAAAGACCACCAGTCGAGTGGGTATTTAATCAAGAACTCTTCAAAGCGAAAATATGTGATCATTAAATCTATTGGTGAGCCAAATCATTTTGCTATCTGCATTTTCAATGTTTTTTTTTGTTTTGTTTTTTTTTATATGAGCAAAACTTATAAATCATTCATGGCAGTTTATTATTGCTGGATAGATCAGTAATGTCTACATATGATATTTGTATTAAGAAATAGAAAAACTGGAAGGAAATGTGTTACCTTAGTAACATCTTTCAGCATATGTTTTTCGCTATTCATTCCTTCCGGTATCTACATTTAAAATCGGGGTGTGAAAATGGGAAGAACTTCATCCTTATGTATGCTATTGTAGCTAAGATGAGCTACTTCAATCTGTTGATTGAAGTGAGGTTGTCCATAAATGATCACAAGCGGTTCTAACTTGATAACAATTTTCAAGACAGTGGAAGGGCCTTGAGACAGCACGAAATCTGACGAATCGGTATTCACAATGAGTATTTAAAAATCACTAATATTCATGAAGTGACGACTTTCATACTTATCTTTTGTGACTGGAATTCATAAATTTGTTGTGAAATATGTATGATGAACAAGCATAAGCGAATCATCAGCTAACTGTCGTTAAATATGTGAGTCTTTATTTAAAGACTTGATAGTTGTTCATTCACTATACACACTTTAGCCACACATTTCATTCACAAATTTTAATCCAACAAAGGAATTAAAATATTTTATTAATTGTGTACAGTCATAGTGGCGTGGGACTTAAGGGTTAAATGAACAATTGATTTACCCACGCCAAGAAGATTAATAAAGGATGTTAATGACGAGGAAACACATGGGTAATTTAAAAAAACAAGATAAGGAATTTATTTACGAATTCACACGCTTGAAGTTGTGTCAGTAGCTCATTTCAGGAAAATAAATCAGAAAATTTTAAAGTCCGTAGTTTTAAGGTATTGTCATGAAGATGAAATATCTATAAAACAGAAATGATCTGACACAAAATAATAATAAATGTTTAAAACAAAGGTAAGATATTTCGTTGCTCTATGAAGGGATATATGGTTGTATACTTTCAAAAGTAGACGAAGAGAAATAGTATGAAATAGATTTTTTGGATTGTTGAGAGAAAGTGCCGCGGGCTTGGTTAAAGGTCGATAATATAATTGCCAAGTAGTTTTGCACTGGCAAGAACTTGAATGCTGGCTGCGAGGAACTGAAACGAAACCTTTCACATGATTTCTCTGATTAATTTCATTTTTCTCTCTATTTTTATCAAAATTATTATTATTTCTTTTCTCCTTTTCAACTCATCAGTCAATTTCTGCGAAGGCTAGGTTTTCATTGGTCCAAAGAAAATTTCATTTAGACTCGCTTTATGCCTTTCCGTCTTTTCCCTTAGTTCTCTGAATTTGAATGGAGTGGTTAGGGAGTTATTATTATTTCGAACTCACTACACATTAATAACTTTAAATTTCATTATAATTGAATGTACTACAAGTAACACTTATATTTTCTTACTAACAAGGAACTTTATTAAAATTTGTTCAAATATCTACATTGCAAATAATCTGTGCATTACTGTCAAAGAGAATTTTGGTAAATGCTTATTTGTATTTTTGATATTTTCACTTGTGCTATATTTGAATACATTGTTTATATGCAATATTTTATATACAATAACTTCCTGTTAACTATTTCGCGTACTTAGTCACTTTAATTTGCAGTTGTTCGGTCAGAACTTGAATATTTTTTATTCATGAACGATTATATATTCGTATTTTTTGCATGGGTTTGTTGCAGTACTGACGAGTATGAAAAGGCCTTACTCGAGAGTGTCGTCTAAGGTACTTGTGGTGAACATTTCTTCTCTCCCACCCTGCCTAGCGTTAAAATGGACTGTGCTTTTATATAAATAGTTTTGTTTGTACTAACTGTTCTATAGTGATGAATAAAGCCTAATTTAGGGTTACTCTGTTTCGTGTCTTTTATTACAGTATTATAATTCACACTAACATAAAAGAAACGTGCGGTAATACAGTACAATGGAGATGAGGAAAAAGAGGATTTATTTATGCTGGTATTGCATCATTTAGTTTTAGAGAAAAATCACGTGGGAAAAATATACTCGTGTGTGACCTTTATCACATCACGTAGTATCACATGTCTGTTGACATTAGACACCTGACGCTTCTGTGGCCCAGCCAAAATGGACAAGGTAGCTCGGATGAGCCCTCTGCTCCGGACTCGAATCGATTTATAGTGTTGGAATAGCTCGAAAACGAACTGTTGGTTGACGTTGCGTGGATATTTTCTGATTGGTCAGAAAATATTTTTAATATATTTTAGTGATTTTTCTTCTCGGAAGTGGATGCGCGGAGCCGATTTAAAATAAAACCACTTTGTGTCATTTGAACAATGGCCTTTCGTTTTCTTTGAAGAGTGGGAGTTCCGACAGACCACGATAGGTTCTTTTAAGTTAACGCAGAATTTCGCTTAGATAACATACCGTAATTTTCAGTATCTTTCAACATTTTTGTCCGATACGCCATTTGATGGGCAACTTTAGAACTATACAGTTGGTTATTATTACCAACAATTTTTAGTTAATTATTATCAATGAATAATAAATATTGCAATTTGAGAATAGTTAGCTACTGCAAGTACTGTTAATCGAATACTCCGGGTACCGGATACCAGTGTTGGGATTGCTATGAGTTAGTGTGAAATCAGAAGGGTTTTTGGTTTGTGATAATAAACGTGAAAAGCATGTTCTTCATATTAATCACAACAATTTTAGCGTAGAAATACAAAAGGAATAAATCTCAAAGGCAATATTGAACAAAGAAACAAAGGTAGTCGTGAATTCAATTAGAAACAAACATTGAATATTTATGTACAAATAAATTACAATACAATTTGGAAAAAGTTGTGTTTCAGTTGAAATACTTGAATGTTGGAAGAAAAGTTGAATTAAGTATTTTATGAACTCAAAGTTCAGGAAATGTTCCTTTGTTTAGCAAAAGTGTTCACATAAAAATTTAAGGAAAATTTATCGAGAGATAAATTTTAAAGTAATGTAGTTGCGAGATTTTTTTGCTGAATTTTGTATGTTCTTGTTTTGGCAGAGTTATTCACCTTGGACTGTATTTTTTTATGTAAATGCTTAAATAGCAGTTTCTGTTTGGTAGTGTAGATAACACTTTTTTAGAAATGTACAAAGATTTCAGAGAGAGAGAGAGAGAGAAAGAGGTTGAAGGTTGAGTCAGGTGCTGACGCGCGAAAAGTCCTTTAAGTCAAGATGTAGACACGCGTGGGTCTCTGTAGAAATCTCTCTGACGGTAAATTGCTGACTGCTGAATTGGACTGAGATTCGTCCTTTTATTTACTCTGAGAAGTTTGGACCGGCTCCCAGTGCTTTGGCGGCAAAAATATCCTGGGGGCGTCTCGACCAATAATAAGCCGAGTTTCGCAATGTGTGGTGTTGATTGGTCGAAACTAGCTCTTATGGAATATTCCACCTTTAAACGGGTTGAGTGGAAAAATACGGACGATTCTACAAATAGCCCCACGAGATTAATGGTCAACCTAGTTTGAACATTAATATGTATAAAAGGTGGTGTACTTTGCTGGCCAATGAACGCGCCTGCCGGACCTGGTCCGTGTAGGTGGGTTAATTTGCGGTTCAGGCGTAGAAGATGGGTGTTTGTGTGATGTCTCAGAAACAGGTGTTGGCTGAGTGGTCACAGGTTGGTCGTCACTGTTGATATAAGCTGGTTTTAACCGGTCAATGCTGACCGTAGTTCGCTTGCCGGTGAGATCTAGAACAAAATATTTCGACGCTCGAGAAATGACCTGATGCGGTCCAGTGTAGTTGGGTGTTAAAGGTTTACGGGCCATATCTCGGCGTAGAAATACGAAATTGGCTGTATGCAGATCAGCTGGGATGTAATATGGCCTGTGAAAGGCTCTGGTCGGCGTATAAACAGTTTCAGACATTTTCTGCCGAAGGTCGCTGATAAACTGGCTGGTAGGTAGGTTGTCCAATACAGGACCGAAGATCTGTCCTGGCAAGGTTAGGGGAGTCCCAAAAACCAATTCAGCACTGGTACAGTTCAAGCTTGACAGTATTTCCCAAAGCCAGCATGTTCAGGGGAAGTTTATCAACCCAAGTTCGGCCTTTAGTTGAAGCAGTTATAGCGTACTTAAGCTGCCGATGGAATCTTTCTACGAGGCCGTTGGAACAAGGGTGATATGCTGTAGTGGAAATGTGTTTAATTCCCAATAGATCAGTGAATTCGTTAAAAAGGGCTGATTGAAACTGTGGACCTCTATCGGTAGTGATTACCGAAGGGCATCCGAAGTTTGTAATCCAGTTGTTAAAAATAGCACTGGCCACTGTTTCAGCTGTAGTTGATTGCAGAGGGATGGCGACTGGCCACCGAGTAAACCGGTCGATTATGGTCAAAATGTACTCGAATCCGTTCACATTTTCAAGTGGGCCCACCAAATCAGCATGCAAGTGAGTAAAACGACCGTCTGGGTCGGCAAAGGTTGATGTAGGTGCCCTCGTGTGTCTGCCAAATTTGGTGGCTTGGCAACGTAAACACGTGCGGGACCACTGCTTAATGTCAGCTGCCATACCGGGCCAGATAAATCTGTCCGATATGGTCCGCAACGTCGCCTGGCCTCCAGGATGTGCTTGTGTATGGAAATGTTCAAAAATCAGACGGCGCATATTTGGCGGAATGTACGGACGCGGGTTACCCGTGCTGGTGTCACAATAAACTGACCTGTTTGTAAACGGGAGCGGTCTTTTTTCAATTTTTAAGGAAGTGTCTGAGTGGATAGCTTGCAGGGTTTCGTCTTTGTCTTGCTCGTCAGCTAGATTATCAAAGTTCAATGTTGTACTCTGCACTGCGCTGAGAGTTGTACGAGACAAGGTGTCGGCCACGGTATTACTAGCTCCACTAATGTAGCGTATATCCGATGAGAATTGTGATATGTAGTCCACGTAGCGGATATCACGCGGATTGTGTTTATCCGACTTAGCATGTAGAACGTACGTAAGTGGCTTATGGTCTGTAAAAATTGAAAAGTCACGACCTTCCAGAATGTGCCGGTAGTGTCTGATGGCTAAATAAATTGCCAACAGTTCACGGCTGAAGGTACTATACTTCTGCAGGGCCGCATTTAGTTTAATAGAGAAAAATGACAGTGGTCTTTCCATACCGTCGACTATCTGATGAAGTACGGCACCAACTGTATCCGACGACGCATCGGTAGTTAGCGTCAGTTTCGCGTCGGGTGAGGACGTAATGTACACAAGTTTGGTACAATCCTGCAACGCTTGCTTTGCTTTACGAAAAGAGTCCAGCTCGTCTGCAGATAACACAATCTTCGGGTTTTTTCGCTTATGATTAGAAAGAAGATTCGTCAGTGGAAGAAGTACAATGGCACAGTCGCGTATAAATCGGCGATAGTAGTTGATCATGCCAATGAATCGCCGTAGCTGTCGTAATGTTGACGGTGGTGGGAATTCACTAATGGCCTTGACCTTTTCGTCCAGGGGAGCTAAACCATTCTCATCAATGACGTGACCAAGGAAAGTTAATTCGGGGACAGCGAATAAACATTTATCAATGTTTAACTTTAATCCGTAATGTTGCAATCGTTCAAAGACCGATTGTAGGTGGTTACGATGTTCCTCGGGCGTTTTACTTGCTATCAGTACGTCGTCAATATACGCATAAGTATAAGGTAATCCGCGGAGGACTTCGTCTATAAGACGCTGAAAAGATTGCGCAGCATTACGGAGTCCGAACGGCATTCGGGTAAATTCGTACAAACCGAACGGTGTCGTTATCGCTGTTTTATGAATATCAGATGGTTCGATAGGAATCTGATAAAAAGCCTTCTTTAAGTCCAGCTTTGTGAAGACAGTAGCGCCTTCAAGGGACAAAGCAAAATCCTTAATATGAGGGATTGGATATTTGTCTGGCACAGTCCGAGCGTTTAGGAGTCTGTAATCTCCACACGGTCGCCAGGCATCAGGTTCGTTCTTAGGGACCATGTGTAACGGTGTGGAATACGGACTGGAAAATGGTCTTATTATGCCCAGCTTGAGCATGTTTTCGAATTCTTCCTTAGCCACCCGTAATTTAGTTGGGTGTAGACGACGGGGTGACACGTGAACTGGGTTGTTTTAATTGTATGTGTAGTGTTGTGCTTTATGGGTTCTGTATGAGTGAACGGTGATAAAAAAGATTTGTACTGCTTAAGCAAATCTTCGCAGCCATTCGCACTAGGTACCAGAGCAGTCAGTCCAACCGTGGAAAGCTTGGATAAAAATCCGCGTCGTCGCATATCCGTGCGCATATCGGTAAGTGTCCGAGATGACAGCTCCACGGACAAGTTGAAGTGTGCGAGGAAATCCGCTCCTATAATGGGTAACTCTACATCGGCTATAGTGAAGGTCCATGTATATTCTCTCCGTAGGCCGATGCTTAGAGACATAATATGCTTGCCATACGTGTTGATGGATGTGCCGTTTGCAGCCTGTAGCTTGAGTTGAGTTTGTCTGGGCGTTAATGACGACTTCTTACAATAACTCAGCGGTATAACGCTTATCTGAGCGCCAGTGTCAACTAAGAACTTCAATCTGCTGTTGTTGTCGAAAACGTAGAATAGGCGATTTCCGTTATCTACCCCAGCAGCGCACGCCCTCAATGGCTGCCGGGTTCGGGGTTTCCCGCGTTCTTATACGCACATGGTGGCTGACACTTTCTTGCGCGGGCGCCAAACACTTCATGATACCAGCAATAGTTTCTCTGGCGGTGACGAGTATGTCTCGACGTTGATCGTCGCCTACCAGGATTGTGTCTGTTAGCTGAAGTATCGCGACTCCGTCCAGGAATGCTCTGAATTCTGTCTAGGCGTAAAGACAGTTTCCTTAGTTCGGCAGTCAAAAATTTGGCGCGCTGGTCTAGTGTCCACAATTTTGTCCGCGATCGATGCCAGCTTGTGGACATCGACCTCCTCAGTTAGGACTGCTAAAATTTGCACTATATCGGGCGGCAATTTCTCCAGCCACATTTGTTTTAATACAGTTTCAGATATAGTGTTGTCACCGAGTAGTGTAATCATTTTACGAAGAAGTTGGGAGGGTTTGCAGTTCCCGAGTGTGACATTCGTAAGGAGATCCTTAATCTTTCGTTCCTCGGAGCAACCTGTTCGTTGTAGGATTGCGTGCCGGAGCACCTCATACGGCTTTTCGGGCGGGAGATTAATAAGGATATCCGCTACCTCAGCAGCGATTTCAGCGGGAAGTTTCTCCACCACAAACGCGAATTTCGACTGCTGGGACGTCACGTGTCTGGCTTGGAAAATCGCGTCGAGTTGTATGAACCACGTTTGTGTATTCGTTTTCAACTAGTTTTTTCTGTTTTAAGAAGATTTGTTGACCGGGACAAACGAATGTGATAAAGCGTCTACTTTGTTGCTTCTGTGGTTTCTTGCCACTGTTTGTTTCATTCATCTGCTCTTTCGTATCACAATAGAAGATTTTTATTACTTCATTATGACTCCAGTAATACCTGTCTTGAGAGGATATGCTTTAGTGTACCAATCTTTCCACACCTGCATTTATCTTCATTGGTTATTTTCAATCGCGCCTGGATTTGGGGAGTTGATGGGAAATACTTCATAAGTGGCTTAAAGCAAAAAGATTTTATTTTTGATGTGCTACATTTTCAGATTTCATCCTAACTTAATTTCCGTTCAATGACATTTGCTTACCATCTCCCCGTTAAAAGGTAACGGCAGCTCTCTGTTACCCTTGGCGCATGGTTGAGAAAGTCTTAAACAGATTGTATCCATTGGGGGGGGGGGTCTCTCTGCGCTGCTCTTACAATTCCGCGATATACACATGACTATTTGGTCATCTGTTTCTTTCTCAGAGATCCGTTTCTGGCCAGAATATTTTAGCTGTAAATTCGCCTGCTCTGAATGTAAGCTATCTGATTTTTTATACCAGTAATTTACATTTATGGAATTGACCTGGTGCGGCCCTGTTTTTTTTATTCTTTTTTCTCTAAATGAGAAAGCCAAACTTAATTCCCACATTAATTTTCACATATGAGCGAGCTTGTCTCGGTACCTGAGGTCTCATTCTGGTACGATGTTTCTCACTCAAGGGGGAGTTCTATTGCCTTGATTTCTGGGTAGACGAAACATGTACGCCTGTATCTTCTTACCTGGATTATTTACTCCATTTTGCTGGAGGTAAACCTTTTCTGGGTTTTGGCGTTGTCCGCTCGATATTCAGGGATGCAGACCTTTGAGTAACTTCAAAGGAGGCTATCCTATCAGCTAGTGTATAATATCGAGGATATTGTACTATCATTTTGTGAATGGATTCTGGACTGTGCAGTACCCTCTGGTGAGGCCTCTCGATTCCATGGTGAAGGGTACTGCTACGGCTGTATCTTCGGATGATTCCATTCTGGTTATTGATGCATGCACCTCACTACCTAATCTTCTACCAAACACACTTATCTCCGCATGAACACAAATAAAAGGAACAAAAACTTCAAATCCAGCCTCACAAAAATAAAAGTAGACCCCAGGTTCACTATCTCCTACATCAATATGAGGGGTTCTACGTTACGTTTCAACTTTCCAGAGGTGGAACTTCAGCTTCTTGATGTCAATCCTGACCCCCTATTCCTGTCTGAAAGTGTTATTTATAACTATCTCACCGCAGAAGCTCGCATTCCCGGACTAGTTGCTCCTAATAGCTAAACATGACCATCAAAATCACCACGGCCACAGACTCGGTATCTATATTAAGGTTGGGTTTCTCTTTGGCAGAGATCAAAAACGCGAGGACCCTGATCTCCCGTATATGTGCTTCCGTGTAGTACTTATCCACAGTACCACTTTCATTTTCACTCAGTATCGTCCGCAGGATGATGGAACTGTAATGTTCAACTGAATATCTGAGACTGATAATATACACACTGAATATCTTTCACTTTTGTGGTGACTTCAATATTCCACAGAAGGTAAATATTGATATATCAGGAAAACCTCCTTGGTTTCTTCATCATTTGCCCTGAAAAATGCCTCTCTGAAGTTTTACTCTCCTCCGGGCACTTCAGACTATGCTCTAGTCAATGTCAAAGTTGATGCCAAACCAAAGGCATTCCCTGATAGATCGTTCCATAGAACGATTTTTCTGTACACAAACAGGCAGTTTCAGATCTTCAAACATACTACCTCCAAAACTGCTGCCCTCGTATCAGAATGGATCGTTACTGGAATGGAGAGTTTTATATCCCAGAAAAAATTCAAGCAGAAACCGAGTAGCTAGCCCTGCTTCAGCGCCGAATATGCTTATAGCTAATCACTACATTATATCTATCACCGGGATCTGTGTAGGAGGACACTTACTGCATTCAGCACTGCTCTTAACCACTGCAAGAGAGTTCTCGGTAAGGAAAACTGTAGCTATGTTCAAGGAGTCCAAGCCAAGGTTGAAATCAAACAAAATGAATCCCGAGAGTTCTGGAAGATCTCTAACTAAACTCTGAATAGAGGTAAAACGTCAGTACCTACTATTGTATATAAATGGCCCCGGTGTCATCTCATGCTCGTCCGATAACGCGAAGCTCTTCACTTTGATCTTTGCCTCAAACTCTACGTTAGATGACAAAGACCATCTCCTTCTTGACTTCCCGCATCCCACTGAGCACAATCTCAGTTATATTTTCATTACAACACGGGAAGTCTCAAGACTTATAAAAAAATGTTTTAACCCTAAGAAGGCTACCGATCCAGACAAAATCCCAGTGGTTAAGAATATTAACCTGGAGTTATCTTCAATCTTAGCGAAATTATTTAAGCGTTGGTTAAAGGAGAAATCCTTTTCAAGCTTGTGGAAGGTGTATGTTCGGTTTTCAAGGTGTATGTTCGGTTTTCAAGAATACGGATGATTGCTCATCCTCTTCACAGTATAAACTCATAAGTCTCCTCACTGTCATTAGCAAACTCTTTGAGGCTATAATCAACAAGAAGCAGGAATAACCTTTTGAGCGACAAACGGTACAGGTTTCGATCGGTTCGGGCACTGCTGATATCTCAACTGTGATTACTCACAGAATCAGTGAGGCACTAGTCAACAAATACATCTCAAGGACGATCGCATTTGTGGTTATCTTATGTCGTTTCCCATCACATATTTATACGACAATTTGTAAGTGCTGAAGGAAAATCCACAGAGTTAAAATAAACAAAATAAATTCTTATATAACACTACACACACACACACACACACACACACACACACACACACACACACACACACACACACACACACACACACAGAGAGGAGGGTAGAGTGATAAGTTAGAAGTTCAAGCGAGGCAGTTGGCCGCACGTGTGCGAAGCTGTGGAAAGAGGAAGAGGCGAAAGGTCAGCCAGTATTTATACTCCCGGGAGAGAGAGACCCTGTTGAAGGGTTAAGGAAATGAGGAGGAGCTAACTGCGACATATGTATGTATATATTCAGGTGTAGTAATCACTTCTGTAAATAGTAGAAGGAATATGTGCGTGACTACATGGGATTGTATGAACGTCGTCGTCACCTGAGTAAATGGTAGTAGGAAGTATATGTGTGAGTGTTTATTGCAAGACTGTGTGGGTTGCGCATAAGTGTCTTATTTTAATTCTGGGTAAGTTACGATGACCGTAGCATCGGACAATTGATAAAATCAATTCATCGATTCTGATTTAGTTCGACTGCCTGTCTGTCTATATATGTATGCTAGTGAATCTGTTTAGAAATTGCTGCTGGTGTGGCGTACCGTGGTGGTGAAGATGTGAAGAGATATCAGAAAAACAAAGATACAAACATTAAAAGTTGTAGTTAGATTAAAAGTTGTAGGAAACGAACTTTTAAAATGTAAAATGTAAAAAGTTTTGAATATTGTTCTTGTGAACTGAAAAGAAAATGTGTCTCAGTTTGGTTGAGAATGCGTGATTCGACGAATGTGCTTGTATTGTCGTCAGGGTGCTGTGTATTTCTCTAGTGGGTCAGAGTTGAGGCACGTCCTGGATGAAATGTCGGTAGTGTTCAGCGTTTATCAAAAGTTGTCTTTTTTTCCAATGCTCCACGTTGAGTTGGGTTTCCCGTTTCGTCAACCTGTTTGCTGTTTGAAAGACGAGGTTGTTTGTTTGGTTTGCTGGCCTGGTCGTAGTTTTGTTTGAAAGACGAAGTTGTTTGTTTGGTTTGCTGGCCTGGTCGGAGTTTTGTTTGGTTTGCGTGGATAAAATTGGCGCCCAATCAGCGTTGTGGCGAAGTTGAGCTGATTTGGAATTTCTACCGAGTGTCGAATCGGAATGCATGTTTGAGAGAATTTGCTATTATTAACGATAGAATATCGTTCTCGCAAATTCTTAGGTCATTCGAGTTGCATCATTGCAGGATGAGATAAAGGACAGTGAGCCGCCTTTCTTTGAGATGTGGTTCACACTTTATCTATTTCAATTCAGAAGAAAGTTGAATTTAGTTAAAAATGGCGTTGCGTTCTCCGTTTGGTAAACCGGGTGAAATTAAGGTCAAACGTCGCCTAGAGAAAGAAAAGGTCAAGCAAATATAGACCAGTGCGGAGAAAGAGTTGTAAGGCTAGTCTCATAGTAGTCATTGCAGTTTCCACGTGTTGTAGGAGAAATTCCTTTTGCCGTGCAGGAGAAAGTTGTTTTGTAGACATGTTGTAGTGAATTAAAAGTTCTTTCGTTAATAGAGTACGGCGTGCGTAGGATAGAAAAGTAGTTTCTAATATTATGTTTTGACTGGCTCTCATTTGGAAGGTCTGTAAAGAATTTGCTTGTACATATATATACTGTCTTGTGTGTGTTAGCTTTAAATCACGTCGGGAAGTCACCATATGTAGCGGACCGTGGGGGTGAAGATGTGAAGAGATATCAGAAGGTTAAACCTTCCTGCTGACGGTCCAGCTACATAAGAATGTCGGACTTTAACTAAGTCCGAAGAAGACAAAGAAACAAACAAGACCGATATATATGGGTAAACAAATATATATTAATAACGAAACAAGTTAAACAAAGACATGAACAGTTACATATTGTTTGTATGGAGAAATTATGTGTGTGTGTGTTGTAGTGTTCGTACGTACGTGTATTGTTCTTAGCGCGTTCCCGGAATTTGGGAAACACTGTATAGGTCACATATTGGTGTAAGTGGAAAAAGAAAGATTTTTACCTCGTCTCCGCGCGAGGTGGCGGCCCAAGGCCTGAGTCGGAAAAGAGAGAGGGGCGAAGGGTCAGCCAGTATTTATAGCCAGGGGAGAGAGACCCCTGTTGAAGGATTAAGGAAATTGAGGAGGAGCTAACTCCGACACTGGGCTTCTGATTGGTCCACGAGCTGGGAGCTCATATCTTGGTTGAGAACAAATCTTGTCTCAAATTAGCTCGCTAGTCTGACGTTTGTGTCTTTGTTGGGACAGTTTCTTATTAGTTGGTCAGACTATGTTGTCATATTCTTGTCTGAACTGTTTCTGATTGGCTTATAGAAATATCAGTTTATGGCCTAGCGTCTCCGAATATTCATATATATTTAGAGATATTGAAATTTCGGTCTCCTTGTTACTATGTTTTTCTATCAATTCATGGCCACGTGATGATTTTCACAAACTGAATAGTTTATTTTTTCGGATGACAAACATTGATGAACAAGATATTCAGTGATCAGACACTGTCCTGTTAGTTTTCGAAAAGGCTAAAGAAGATTTAGTTAATAACATTATTCTATTTTGATATAAATGTTGATTTTTGACTTGAAGTTGATGCTTCCACATTTACATTTGGTGCTGTACTTCAACAATGTATCAATAATGAGTGGAAACTTATCTCTTTCTTTTCAAAGAAAGTAACTTAGAAACATGTATCTTTCATATTTTTACTGATCACAAACCATTAATTGGAAATATGTCAATAACCTTTTGTTTTGGGTTCGTTGTTTCAGGTTGAGAAGGTGTTGTGTGCTGATGAACAAAAACTTCAAATGTTAAATTGGTTGAAAGAAATAAAATGAGACAGAAATTTTTATTCTATCAGGAACTTTTAGCATAGAGAACATTCAAAAATAGTTCTTGAAAGAGTGTAAATTTAAGGATATTTCTTGTAAATGGGAAGAAATGAATAAGTTTTAACTTACTTTGTTAGTGAGTGAGGTGTCTTGTCTAAGCCATGTGCATGTCATAGGAGTGCTGAGTTTTGTGTCCTGCAGTGTGGTATGAAAGAGAACTTAGCCTCTTGGGATTCTTGCTACACATGTTCCTAGTATTTTATGCATGCTCAAAAACTGAAAAGGAATCATTTCTGCTAATGTCTGAAGAAACCAGGTGCTCACCCAAGCATTAAGACCATGACTATTCACTGAGCAATATGTTTCGCTTAATATTAAGACAAACACCTATACATAGACTAGAGATTACATGGCTTCTGCTCATTTTCCACTTTCTGATGAATGTTTCAACCATATATATGTTGATATTATAGGAGAGTAATTGTCATTCATATATACTTACATGTACTGACAGGTATACAAGACACCTGGAGGAAATTCTAATGACAGGAATACAAGTAGGGCAATATTAGGTGCATTACAGACTGGTTGGATCACTAGATTCAGTGTCCCTTTGGTTGTCACAACAGAAAGGGGACAACTATTAAATTAAGAATTTTTTGTCAATTAACTGATTTGCTTGAATCCACTAGGATCTGCTGCATGCCATCTTGAATCTAATGACCTCTTGTGAGTCGTATATTGGCTTGCAAACAGATATTGAGTGATGGAAGACAACAACAAACAAAATGAAGAGATGAGTAAAGAATATATTGTCAAGTCTATTTTTGTTAAAGAAAATACATTGACAAAAATAATGTTACAGTACACTAGGCAAAATATATCTCTGCATGACCATGTAGACGGTGAGAAGGACAGTTTTTTAACCATTGAGAATAGATGTCATGAAAAGGACAGTTTCATAGTCATTCAAAAATGTTGTCCTGAAAAGGTTGGTTTATTGCATCTCATTGCTGCTGACAATATTGGCTGGCTGGCTGGAACCACAGACCAGATGGATACTGCTGCTGCTATACTTTGACCCTAAGCGACATGGTCCAGACTGTTGTTTTGAATTATTTTTTTAATGCCTTTTTATATGCTGAATCAGTTTTACAACACACATTGTGAAGTTGTCTTTAAAAAACGTGGGAGTGTCGCCAGGATACGGCAGACTTAAAGAGTATTTTCATCACTCTTTAAAGAATGATATACCCTGGATAGATCATCTGTGTTAGTACTTCATGTAGCAGTTAAAACTGTCTTAAATTGTGCTGTTGCAACACTATGGTACCACACAGCTTGTGGAAATTATCCATATAGAAAATAAAAATAAACAAAAATATTTAGACACACACACAAAACTCTTACTTGGTGTGAAATGAAACAGAAAGAATTTGTTTATTTACATTAGATTTAATTGGAAAATAATGAAGAGTATAAAAGCTTGCTCAAAATATTCTTGCTCTAAGGCAAAGGAGATAACTCTATAGGTAGCAAAGTAGAGAATTTTCGTGAACTATTTTTCAGGACAGTGAAGTCTTGTTTTATAGCAAATTCTAAATTAGGGAAAAATGAAATGTCAGAAACCAGATCTGCTTGATTAGTTATTTCAGCAAAAGAAGCATTACATTGTTTGATAACTGATAAAAGTGAGTATTTTCTGATATTATAGAACTGCTAATTATTACTTTAGAAGAATTATATTATTTTATGAGCATTATTTGATATAAATGAATAAAACTTTTAAGAATATCATTCAATGTTTCAAAGTTGTTTTGTGAGTGTTGCTAAAAGTAACAGAAATTTCACTTAATATTTTAAGAGAGTGATTTTTAGTTTCACAATTTTTATTTAATATTTGATAAATCTATTCAACTATTTCAGAAATATCACTTAAGGCTTTAAGAGTTGTGTTCATTCCCTGATTTCAGGTTTGGCTTTTGTTCTTGATTGTACTCTCCTTCAAATATTACTAATTTTTTTTGTTAAGTTCAAAACAAGGTTAACTTGTTTTCTTTTTAGGGGAATGTTTTTCATAGGTTGTGTCTTATTTACTTGTATTTGAGAATATACTTTTTAGGCTGCAAAACATATGTTGGGGTACAATAGGATTATTGAGAAATAGTATTAAAAATTATTTTCTGCACATTTCTAGTAAGATTTTGGGATAAAAGGATATGAATTAGCATTTGAGATTTTTTTTCCTCAAGTTTAGTAGTAAGTACAGAACAAGTTTAGAATAAGTTTTTTATTAGATTACCATTTCAATAACTTGGTGTAGTTAAAACCTTTTTTGGAAGGCGGGCAATAGTCAACCATGCAGAATGTGAAAAAATATTGCATAAATGAACATTTGGGCTTAAAGGTTCTATGTTGTAACCAGTACCACTCAAAAATATCTAGTCCAATAACCTATAATAATAATTCTCTTCTTGATGCCATCAACTTTAATATCTATAACTTTAAAGTTTACTCCACCCCTACACTGTTGTGTTCTTAGTTGTAGTGAGTAACTATTTGTATATAAAGGACCAACCCACCAATCCAGTCATCAGATCCAGCCAATATAGTTCAATAAAAATAACTATTGTTTCTCTTTGTGATGTTTATTTAAAAGTTGCATTTTGGTAGTTTTCATGTTTTTAGTCAATGTTCTTAAAATTCTCCATATTTCTGTTTAAATTTATAGGACCAGCTTCTTCAAACATTTTCTTGTTGGTCAATCCACTTTTATTAAATCTTTTTATTAAAACCAGCTTTCTTTTTTTAATTCTTAATAGTGTTTCTGCTTATTTGTTGAGTGTCCTATGTACAATAAGCTGGTAAGTGAGCATCTGAAATTTAATGCAATTTGAGTTTTGCAATATTTTTTATTATCACAGAGAAACAAAAACAATTATACTGTGATTTTTGCATGGTTACTATGATCTGCCATTAAATATGCTTTATCTATAATATTCATACCTTCTGAATGTTTGTATAAGTAAATTATGATGGAAAATAGCATAAAAACATGCAGAATACATATAACCACATCATTGTTTATTAGTGCTGCACTGACAGCACAATTTTAAAATAATTTGACCAATTTCAGGGTATTTTTCTCATATTCTGTGTTTTTAATTCCCTGATGTTGTGAATGTATGTCTGTAAGCTTTCAGCTGGGTTCAAATTCATGAAAAATTGATGTGCCAATTTAAAAAAAAAAATAGTTTCCAAAATTCTTTTTCATATGCAACAAAATTTGGAGTGGGTGAATTTTGCTTGAAAACAGATTATTTCAACTTTTCCTCCAAACTTGAAAAATATCCCACTAAGCCTATTGTACTTGTTAGATTAGGGGCTGAATTGATCATAAATCAATGGAAATGGCCTCTCACTATAGGTTAAACTTGTAATAAGATCAGTGAATTGTAAAAAGCAGTTAATTTTTTTTCTTTTCTTTTAAAAATCAAATTATTGGTCTAAATTAAGGGTAACAAAATATATACATGTGTGTTTAAGCTAAATGTAAGTCCAATGAAATGTTTTCATTCATTAATGTATGCAATGCAATGACTTCATATAACATATGTGGACTGAATTTATTTGTAAATATCTTTATATATAGATATTTCATCATATCAATTATCACAATTGAGATATAAATAATTTTTTTTCATTTCATTTTCTTGATGAAGCAAAGCAAGAGATTTGTGGCAGAATCTATGCTAACATCTTTAGCACTTGATGGAACATTTTTGATAGTGCTGAGAAAGGTGCTACAACTGATGGAAACATGGCCAAGGATCTGTGATACAATGCAGATAGCCAGAATACTTCCTAAATACTAGGGATACAATGATTTATTTAGGGCAATCCCTTTCTGTAATTCTGTGAGTGTTCTGCACAAAAATATGGTCAATGCAGAGAAATGCAAGAACTTTTGTACAAAACTGTACATTTTTCTGCTTGAGAATTTCCCATGATTCCATCAACTGCATCAACCTGGACACTGGATCGGTATCACTCCAACACTATGCAAAGTCCTTGGTGTTATTCATCAGGTAACTGAAACAAAGACTAACTTTGCAGAAATATGAGGAGCTTTTATAAAGCTCCATATGCTGAACCCATTCCAATCAGCAGGTATACAAGTATAATAATAGTATAAAAAAAATGGTAAACTGGAGGTTAAATCAATCTCTCATATACATACATTATTGTAATGAATCCTCACCTAAATTTATTATAAAAACTATACCAATGCTTATATTTTAGAACCATTCTAAAATAAAGAGCCCAGTACTTTCAGAAAACGTAAAAATAGGAAGGGCAAAGAGATAGGTAGAATTAAGTGTTGACAGAGATTAACCAGAATGTACACTTTCTTTCTCTTTTGGTCAACGTGTTGACAGCATGATTTAGCTGGATGGATTCCAGATAGAAAATTGAAACACTTTAAACTCTCTTTGACCTCGCAGATGAGAATGGGTCAACGACCTCATTTTGCTGACAATGATAAAGGGTTAGTATTTGAAAATAAGGACCACGTGACAAGAAAAAAAAACGAACAGCGAAACAAAAAAGTCAGTCCTGTCCAGGCCTCCAGGCCGGACAGACGCATTTGCGATAAACGTAAAAAGTCCTCTTCAGGCCGGAATGACACACCTGTGAAAGTTTTGGTGGTGAATGCAAAAGTGAGTCTATCTTTGAATGGAATGGATGGACGCGTTTGCTATAAATGCGAAAGTTTTGGTTGGTTATGCGAAAAAAGAAGAAATCCATCTTTGAACTGAACAGACAACCAATGGCAAGAGCGATGAATGCAAAAGAAATGTTTGGATTCTGGGAAACAAACTACGACGTATGGGGAATGCTGCTATATCGGGATGAAAGAGAGATAGAGAAGACAGCTTCGATTTATCTATCACCCGAACCGCTAGACCAGAAAAAAAAAGAAAGCAAGAAAAGATCTCAAAAAGTGATACTTATAGAAAAAGAAAGAAGAAAGAAAAGACCTCAAAAAGAATGCTGCTACATGCCCCTAATAAGACAAAAAGAAAGAAAAGACCTCAAAAACAGACGCTTCAAATACAAAAAAATAGAGAGAAAAGGAAAAAGAAAAAGAAAGAGAAAGGAAAAAAAAGACGTATAAGAGAAATTTGTGAAAAACAACTTTTATGATGACAGATAAGTTTGTTGTTTTTCTTATGTTTTCATTTTGTTGAATGTATTTTATGTCTGTACTTTTATGCAAGTCTGACATGAAATCCTTTTTATTACATGTCTCTCTCTACTTGTCTTAAATTTTTACGTTTTTGTAAATTTGTGCAAGTATGGCACATGTTCTGTAAATTCGTGCAAGTGTGGCATAAGATCATATGTTGATTTATAATTTACCGTTCTAAGAGGATGTTCCCCTCCCACATTTTGTCCACAGTGTTTATTTTTGACACATTGTTATTTTTTGTTTTGCCCGTCTTTCGTTTTTTTTTTGTATGTTTAATAATAAATTTATTCCTTATCTCTATATATCTGGCTCATTGTTGTTTGTCGCCTACTGTGTTTGTTCCTTAATTGATTCTGCTCGGCTGTCTGATCAATTGGAAAGAGACTCTTGATTCGAATTGAATAAATGTTAAAAAAAAATAATACAGGCTGCAATCCTCCTCTATCTTCGTTATCGATCCAGTATGAAGACGGGAGAGGGTCGTGACAATATATATATATACATATATATATATATATATATATATATATATATATATATATATATATATATATATATATATATATATATGTATGTGTGTGTGTGTGTGTATCCATGTTGTCATGAAGTTAAGAGCAGTCGATCTTAATGTCTATTCCAACGTAATTTCAATAAAAACAAAATAAATAGAATAACGTATTTTTTTTCCTCAGTAATTTTATAATTTTAAACTTAATAGAGATTAAATTTTGATTTTAAAATGGGTAATTTTTAATTTTAATTTCAAATTTTATCATATAATTTAATACTCATTAGTTAGAATAAATTCTATTTTTGTATAACCCCAACTGATAAGCATTTAATAGCTATTATAACCTTACTTTGTTGTCAAGTTTTTTGAATTCTCATATACTTGTATTTTGATTGGTCATTCCAGCTTATGTAACAGCATTTCCCCTTGCAAGTGGTGGTTAATTAATTTGAACCTTTTAAAACCCTTTATTCTACATTCAACATCATCACTTGATAAGACACCAGAGGTGTTGAAACAAAATGGCTATTTTTGTAATGATTTTATAACATGTTATAATTTTTAAATAAATAATTATATATATATATATATATATATATATATATATATATATAACATTAGTCCTATAGTGTGAGTTAGTAACATATCTTGATTCACAATTAGGCATCTTGGTTTCAATCTCATTTTTACTTTTATCATCAGAACATTCAGATATCCATTTTTTCTTTTGTTTCATTTGTAGATTGAGTAATAGTATTTGTTTTGTCAGTTTTTTCTTTTACCATTATCTTGTGCTTCATGATTGTTAAGTTTTTGCAATTGACAAGAATGACATCTGTAGTATTCACCACCATAGCAAATAAATACAAAATTGATTTATCTTCTGAGCACTTTAGCAGGTCCTCTCCAGCCCTTGTCCTTATGTTATAATAGATTCTCTCATTGGGTATACATTCAACTTCTGTCTAAACATTGTGTTTCAGAGCTGTTGATATTATCTCCAAAAATTCTGCTTTGATAAAATTTTCTCTGGCACAATAATATGTCTAGTTTCCTATGAACAACGTGACTATGTGCTGAAGAGTCTAGTGTTGGTAACTCAACAGTTATGACTGAAGAGATGTTCACATTTTCCCCAAAAACAAGTTGATCAGACTATATCTAGTCTGATTTGGAGATAAACTTTTGCACACACTACCCATGTCAATGTAGTTTCCATGTTACATTTAGCATCTTCCATGGTTTTTTCACATAGTTTCATTCAAACCCCCATTATTTCATTCAGTCACAATATTACTAAAGAGAGACTCACCAAGTGTAGTACACAATTTGACAATTATGTAAAACTTCTCATCCACCTCTTTGAATTCATTATTAAATTCTCCTCTACAATAACTGTAAAAGTTCCTAAAAGTATGCTAGCTAAATCATGAAAATTTTATCCACAATATCTTTTTTTTCATTGAATTAGGGCTGCTGCTGTATATTTTATGGCACTATCAAGGTACAGAGCTTTCATTTAGTAACTTCCTTGAGGTCCATGTAAACAACTTTATTGAATCTGTCCATTTTTGTCAGAGAAACAATGGGTTTTACTTTAGGATGCTTGTACCTAATGCAAAAGTGATAGTTATCAGTGTTTCTCTAATTCTAGCCAAAATTCTTTATCTTCATATACATCATTTTTCAACAAGCAAATCAATTTCTCTTTCAAAGAATCAGCAAATGACGGTGGAGTCTCATTGATTTTCTTCCTTTTTCTTCTTTGCTCAACATTATCATGTCTTTTAGATGTACAATGACATTGCAGCTTTAATCTATTCATACACACACTGGAATCCCACAATGTCCAGATGAGTTGAAGTCCAATTTGAATGTTTTCCCATCAACTATCACCTGATTTTTGTGTCCAACAACATCCCAAGGTTTGTTGTTGTAGGTCTGCTATTTTTTTGGATTACAGGGTTTGTCATTGTAGGCCTGCTAATGAGTAATTAATTATTACTATTAACTACATATGTAGAAATTTTTGTTTCATATTATCTGAATAAAGATTTGTGTGGATAAATATGCAATCATGTCATATCATCTTTGTCAAATGAAAATAAAAAGAAATGTGCAGCTGAGATAGAGAACAGGATGGGCAAAAAGAATTACATAAAAACTAAAAATGGAATTATAAATTATTTTAACAATTTTCCAAAATGTATTTGAAGCTTTGAAGTCAGATAAAGTTTATAATAGCTGTCTTAAAGATGTATTACTTGAATTTTAGATATTCAAGGTATTATCATTTTTTTTTTAATGACAATTCTTCATAGTTCTAAGAATAATGTGAAAGTGAAAAATTATAGTTTGGAAATAATTTACTTCTGTTGGCAACATTGTGCTTCCACTAAAATACTATTTTCCCATTTGTAAAATATCTAATTTGCCTTCCTTATTTTTTTCAGGATGTGGTAGTTTTTCAAATGTAAAACTGGCTAGTAGCCAGACCAAACAACCTGGGCTTGTAGCCATAAAAATTGTCAGTCGGACCAAGGTTCCTGAATCTTACCTTGATCGTTTTTTGCCAAGAGAGCTTAAATTCTGGCCCAAACTAAATCACCCAAATATTGTTAAATGTCACGAAACATTTGAAGAATTACAGTGTGTCTACATTGTGTTAGAATATGTATGTAATGGAGATATGATGTCATATATCAACAATTACGGGCCACTTTCAGAGGAAAAGACAAAGATTGTAACAAAACAGGTAAACGAAAATTTCTAAAAATACTTGACAAACATGATAAAGACTATTATTGTGCATAAGTATTTGTTCTCATTTTATTCAATCCAAAATATGAAATGTTTTGTGATTAGTTATATTTTGACTTTTGAAACTGTAGAGACAAACTGATGTTGCATAGCTCCTTGGTTGGTGGGTTGTCTCATTGCTAGTTATTTTAGGACAGCAATGAAAGACTTCAACACAGAGAATACTAACTTCTATTTTTAATAATGTCGACATGTACTATCCAGTGGGGGTTCTTCCCCCTCAATGAGGAACCATTCCAGACATGAAAGTGAACATGTCTACACTGCTTAACATGTAAAAACCAACTCGCTGAAAAATCTTTCTCTATTTATCATTCCCATGCTAACTCAGAGAATCAAAATTGACTCCTTTATTATGGCTTCCATCTGACCTCAAAGGTCAACCTCAGGAAGTCAGAGGCAAGATACACTTCCACTAAAAAATAATAGTCTGCTAAACTATTAGGGCAGCAATGAAAGACTTACCTAATCATTAAAAAGATTAATTTATGAATTTTATTTCAACTATATTACTCTAAAATACCCTCTACTCTTACTCTCCTTACATTTTTTCTTCATTGGGCCTCAGTCATGTGACTCCTCTGGCATGCACATATACCATTCCTGAAAAGGAATGAACATAAACAACAAAACTCTGACCAGTTTTTACACATTTAACAACATTTAAAAAAAAAAAAAATGAAGAATACCAGACAATCCTTTGTCCATTCTTGGTCACTAGCTTCCATGATCCAGGGTCAATGCCTCAGATGACAGTCTGGATACAACAATGAACTGGACCTCTCCAATGCCCCATCTACTCAGGTCAGCAAATACCACTTCTGCAATCCAATATTCCTGGGGAGAACAAAATTCCTCGCCTTTTCACTTGAGACTACATGAAATGTACATATAATTCACAGGAAAAAAATACTGGTCCAAAAATCACACAATACATGCTGAAAGCCCCATGTCACAGCATCAGCCAATTCCATAAATGAACCAAATTTCCTTCTCCAGAAAATTTATTTTTAAATGTGAAACTTTTGCAGTCAGATTTTTCCACAAACAAAATAAAAAAACAGAATGCCAAACATACAGCATTAAAGCATGCTAATCAAAATCAACATAACCTTTAAGAGTTAGAAAAACTAACAAGTGAAAATTCCAAATAAATTTTCACACATGGTTCTAACTTTTGTAAAAAGGCAAAACAAAAAAATTCAGTCTCTCACTAAAACGTTTCACCAAAATTGACATTGTTGCATCAGTGTGTATGTTGCATGAGTCTGGGTGTTCACTGTTCATACTGTGACTGCTTTCTTTATTTCTCTATTTGTCTGTTTTTCATAAATTTTTTTCTTGTCTGTCCATCAAAACCTGTTTGCTTACATTTTTTTACATTTTCTCCTAGATTTTTTGACAAAATATTTTTTTCTTATTTTGGTTTGTTGCTTAGATGTGTGTGAACAGTAGCACATCATACTTACAGCTTCTTATTTTTTTCTGTCCTTATGTCTTGATTACATTTTACCTTTTCTTTATTTTTTTAAATTCTCCTTGTTGATTCTCCAGTATGAACATCTTCTCTGAACTTTTACATGTGTTGTAACTCTTATTCTGTGCACCCATTCCATGCTGGGAGGTCCTGGTTAATGGTGCCAATTTAGTACACCATCATTCTGGGAGGTAAAACGGCATCAGTTTAATTATAATGTTGCATATCTTTTCTCAGCTGGTGTTCACTAGATGTTTTGGTTCATCAATGAATGATATCAAACAGAGAATTTTAACTTCTATTTTTATTAATGTTGACATGTACTAACTATCCAGTGGGGGTCGTTCTCCTTCACTGGAGAGCTGTTCCAGACATGAAAGTGAACATGTCTACATTGCTTGACATGTAAGAACCAACTCACTAAAAAACCTTTCTCTATCATTCCCACGCTAGCTCTACCAATCAAAATTGACTCCCTTATTGTGGCTTCCATCTGACCTTGAAGGTCAACCTCTGGAAGTCACAGCCAAAAATAATACAAAATAATAGTCTGCTAAACTATTATTTAACACTGACATATCAAATGATTTGGAGTTTGGTAGTTCCTGTTTTTATGGACAGTCTCTTTTATATCAAAAGTAACATCAAGCAACAAGAGAGCATTAAAGGATTTGTAATGTTCTTTTACATAATGTGTACACAATCATTTTGTAACAACATGAATTTTATTCCATAATGCATTTTAACATATACAACTTAAAAGTAAAGATAATAAATACAGTCATATGAAAGCTTAACTGATTCAATAAACTCAGCCATGATAGTTAATGGGAATAAAATACACAATATTAAATTAGTACAAAGGATATCCAGAAAAGTTTTTGACTAAATCTAAAAAAAAAAAAGATAGAAAAAATTCTGTTTGATTATTTGGTCAGATTTTGTGAAGTGGGTCCTACAGAGAACTGAACAGTACACCATTGTATACTAGTGAACCAACATACCTAATTTGCCTGTTATTGATTACAATATTCATTGATTGAAATTTCACCAATTATTAAAAAATGATGATTACACAGGTTGCTTGATTTAAATTTAATTCTTGAATTCTTGATGATGGTACAGGAATAAACCCAAATCTATTTTTTTAATATAAATATGATTGTAAATTTTATCTCTTATCAATAATTACTATTTTACTTTCTTTATACTTCTTCTACAGCTCTCATTTGATAATGTCATTCAAATTATTTATTAAATTATTTAATCCGTTGGCAGATTTTCTAGGCATTTTTTGTAAAAATTAACAACAATTTAAATCTTTTTCAAGTAAATATTGCATTGTAGTTGGTTTACATATTTTTATAATTTTTAATAAATTTTTGAATAAAAAGATTTAAAAATTTATTTCTTAAAATAATAAATAATAAATCATTATAAACGGTAAATAATAAATACGACATTGTACTTGGTTTACATATTTGTATCATTTTGTAAATAAACATTGCTGAGAGAGTCAAAAGTGTATACTATTGGTGTCAAGGGAATAACCACCTTTTTGACACACCATTTTTTTGCAGGTATAAAATTTAAATATTGCCTAAAGTTTTACATAAATAAAAATCAATATCTTTTTATTTATTGTTGGTTATTAGAAATAATGAGTGTAATTTGTATCCAGGAAGTTCAGTAGCTTACAAATGCTTTTATAAGCTTTTATCAGTTTATAAAATCCACAAAAATGTTTATAAATTTTTTCTAAATTTTTAAATATTTTTACTTAATTTATATTTAAAGTTTCTCTGCATATTTTCCATAGAACTGAAAATTTTTAGTCACATTATAATAATAATTAATATGAAATAATTATGCTGATACATCTCTCTCTCTCTCTCTCTCTAAAATGCTTCATTTTAACAGAAACCGTTAAATAATGTTTTGCATGCTTGCCTATAATTCTAAAAAATCTCTTGAAATATTGATGAGAAGATTTACAGTTACATACTTGTCATAAATTTAACATATCAGGATCATCATTAATGTATGATGCCACATTTTCTAATGAATCTGTCAAAAATACTCAACTTTTAGAGAGCTTATCATAAAACAATTTTATGTTCATCAACAGGTCTTTCTGATATCAATAAAATATTACCATTTTATCAATAAAATATTACACTAACTTTTTTATAATTTTACAGAAATTATTTTATATTTATAGAATGTTGTTTTAATCAGAATTTTGGCATAAAATTAAAACATTCTATAAATATAGGCTATGTAATGACAAAGAGTTAGGGTGGTGCTTGCTGAGGCTTTGAGCTACAACATGGCACTATAAAGAAGCCTGATGCAAGTGTAGAAGAGTTACAATAGAGAAGTAAAATTTTATCATCACATTCCTCCCCACTATTTTATTCATAGAAAATAAATTCTTTCAACTGTGCGGGCATCTCGCAGGTCCTTTGGGATCATTGGAGTGGGTCATCATCAACAGGTCTTTCTAAAAATTCCCCTTCAGTCTCTGATGAGGACTCATGACTTAGTCAGCCTATCTGACTTTGGAACTTTGACAATGCACTTTTGCCTTCTTTGGCACTCAAGCCATTTGTCTTCTGAAAATTGGTATCAGGATGAGTGTGTTTCTGAGGTATTGACTGTTGGATCTATTCTCACATGATGAAGGTTCTGATCTCAACAGCTCCTGTAGTCCTCATGAGAAAAACAGGAGCAAGTATCATGAGTTCTTTTAATGTGCGGTTGCAGGCCCTAATTCTTTTCCTGCTGGTGCCATATCTCTTAGAGAGACATTATCTTGCTTTTTGTCTGAATATTCGGGGGTTCGCTTTTATTAGTCCTACTTCATTCATAAGTGAGTTATGCTTGCTCTCAAGCATGGTGTCTCAGCAGCATGGTTTCAGGTTGCAAAAGCCATAATGGTAGGGAAATATCTGTAGAGCTTCATTGTGGGAAAGATAAGAATTTCTTGTAAGGAGTGGCATTAGATGACATGCACAGCAGCATTCTAATGGAGTACAATGCCTCAAAGAGGAGACTTTCCCAACAGTCTACCAAACATTCATGGTTAGCCATAGCCAACAATATTGTCTTCTAGATTATGCCACTGTATCTTTTGCTTTTGGCCATTGCTTTGAAGCTTGTAAAGTGTTGTCCTACTTATGGTCACTCCCATTCTCACAAGAATTACTTGGTGCATTCTGACACAAAGGTAGTCACCCAGTCAGAGTGGATGTACACAGGTAGTCAGAAAATGGCAAAAAGCGAACAAAGAGTTTGAATCCCAGTTGTTGCTGTTATATCTGGATAGTGGATGGCAAATAAAAAACAAGAGTACTTGTCAATAATCATTAACATTCTCCTCATTTCAATGGAAGCAGTCCATTAAAATCTAGAGAAAATCTTTGAAAAGGTTGGGTGACTTTAATAACCATTCCAATGTTGGGCTTGTAGAACCCAGGTTTGCGTTCCACACATATTTAGTAGGTATTTACAGCTCTTTTTGAAAAGGGTTTCTGATTTGAATGATATGGCACATTATTGGCCCACCCAGATGGCATGCTTCTTTATATAGATTGAGATTTTCTCTGATGGATGTTGAATGGCACACAACTGTGAGTGTGTCGACTGCAGCATTTTCTTTACTGGGGCAATATGTTACATTGCATAAGAATCAAGAAAGCTCCATACTCCAACTTACTATTTTCTTTTTTTTATTTTGCTCAATTTTTTGGGGTTGAAAATAAATGAAACTGATTTCTAGTTGGTAATTAATCTCAAATAGCATCTGATCAGGTATTGTCATCATTTTCTTAGTGTCTTCACAACAGCATATGCCTCTTTTTCAATTGCTGAGTGTTGCTACTCAGACCACAAGAGTATTCTAGAAAAAATGCTATGGATCAATCAGATTATCTGAACGAGGCAGATATAGTGCAGTATGGTATAACTGTCTCAATCACCAGGGGCACAGAAAGGTCTACTTCTGTGACAATGGCTTTAACAATGTCCCTTTTTTGATTCTCAAATGCTCTGATGGTGTGAGGATTCAGAAGCTCTTGTTATTGGATGTACTTTATTCAAGAACAAAGGTATCCAGTGGTCATAATGTGCAAACATTCCTTGCACTCATTGAAGTGCAGGTAAATTACCCAGGATCAGCAAGTTAAGAAGTGAGTTTAAATGTTCTGGATCTGGCTTGATAGCACCTCTACTCATAACATATCCAAGTAATTTTATGGTATTTTGTCAAAAGAAGCATTTGTCATCGTTTAACATTAGGTTGTATTTTTCTACTGCTGCCATAAACTGTTTGAGATTTTTATCATGGTTGGATTGATCATGGCCACATACAGTTACATTATCAATACAAATGAAAGCACCTTCTAATTTTTCTCTTGGAATTATTTTGTCTATTATTCTTTGGAAACTGCAGTCAATAACCATAGATTTTGTGAATTTCTGAGGATGTTCCAAGAACTTGTGTTCTCCATGGAGACAGGCTCAATTCTATAATTCTTCCTTTAAACATTCTTGTAATTTCTGTATTAATAAACTGCTTGTCTACATTTGTATGCTGTCTTGATTTTATAGCTATTGGTTTACTGTCAAGAGTTAAATTGGTAAAGAGTGACCGATAAAGCACATTAACAGTTGTTAGTCCACAGATTCTTAGGGCTGGTTTAGCTCTACTGAATGGTATCTCAACACAAGAGTGTTGCTGAAGGAAATCATGTTCAAGTATTGCATAAAGAACTTCTTCATTATTAAGAACTTTACCTCATGGTACAATGCCCCTTTAAATTTCAAGCCCACTAGACAGTATCCAATTACATGAAATTATAATGCAGTATTTGCCATGGCTTTCTCAGCTAGAGCAAGAAAAAAATTCTCCACTGTTTTAACTTTGATACCTGTGTTTGATAAAATTTTCCATACTACCTGTGTCAATCAGAACATTAATAGGATTTCCATCAACCTTAATTTGTATAGTTGTTTGTGAAAAGAAGCTAAATGATACTGCCAAGAATGCACAAGGGATAGAGACTTTCTTATTACTTTTATTTTTACATAGCCTAGATATATGCAGTATTATTCAGCAGTAACAGCTGTGAATGTGTAATCCTTGCTGAGTCTGTGTAGGTCGCAGAGAAATTCATCTATTGTCTTTAAAGGCTGCTGATGCCTCCTAGTAAATAACAGGAAACCATTTTGTTTTTCATTCTAATATACATCTTATCAAGAGTTTATGGAGCTTCCTCATATGTGGCAACATCAGAAAAATACTTGCAAACACTAGCTGAGATATTTTTTTAAGCAACATAATTTGTTAGGTGCTCTGTCTCTACATTCTTCAATAAAGTTTTCAAAGGTTTTGTGCTAGTAATAGTGCTCCTTTTCAATATTTTCTTTACTGTATCAAAAGCGATAGTTTACTCTGGTGTCCAGTTAAATTCATTATTTTTCTTGCGTAATTTTGCAGATGGCTCTATTACATCACTGTATCTTGAAATGTATTTACTATAAAAATTTATCAGCCCCAAAAAGGATTCTAATTCCTTTTTATTTGTTGGAGGAGCTATTTCTGTTATTTTCTTTATTAATCTCTTGTCAGGTGATATGCCTTCTTTCGATATATGATATCCTAAATATGATATCTACTTGCAATCAAAACTACATTTGTCTTTGTTCATAGTCATGCCTGCCTTGTTCAACCTCACTAAAATTTGCTCTGTTTTATATTTCAATTCTTCTCTGGTTCTTGCCCCTACACATATATTGTCCTGGTAAATTATTATATTTTTATTTTTCCTAATAAGACTCTTTCAATCACATTCTGAAAAATATGACTCAACGTCTTTACCCCAAATGGTAGATGCATCCATCGTTAGCAAGCCTATAGGGGTGTTTATCATAGTTACTTCCTTGAATTTTTCATCAATTTCTATTTGGTTGTATGCTGCCTTGAGATTAATTTTCACAAAGTGTTCCATTTTCGCTAACTTGTGGCTCACAGTTTTGATATTTGGCAACGAAAAAGAGTCTGAACATATCTGGAGCCCTATTTTGTAATCACCACAAATCTTTAATTCTCTGTCAGGTTTCTTTATTGCTACTATTGGTGATGCCCAATTGCTACCACCTTGAGTCACTCTTTCTAGTATGCCTTGTTGTATCATTTTGCTTAACTTGGCCACCACCAAAGTTAGGATATGAATTGGAACATTTCCCGACTCTATATATTTTGGGTGATAATTCTCTTTTAGTTGATTACTTGCTTTATAGCCTTTTAACACTCCAATTTCATTTTCTTGTGCTTCCATGGAATTGATTAATTTTGCTGTATCCACTTTAAACACATCAATTCCTAGTAATCCATGATCTTTTTCGCATTCTACCACAGTAATGGGAATTATTTCAAAACACGTATCCGTTTCAAAATTGCCTTGAAATGTACTCATTATTTTTATAGTTGTTCCATCAAATTGCTTCAATTGAATGCTGCTTTTTTTAAATTTAGTCCATCCCAATTTGACCCAAAAACTTTTTGGTATCAGTGTGACTTCACTGCTTGTATCAACTTGCATGTTAAATATTTGGCCATTTATCTTTATTTTTTCTTTCCTTTTTTGCGTATTCACTGTGAATATTTCAGCCTCTTCTTCAGAGGGAGTTGGTACTTTTTGTATTCTTTCTGTTTTCTTTTTGTATTTGCATACGTTCTGAAAATGGTCTCCTTTTTTTTGCAATTTGAGCACACTTTTCCTAACGTGGCACATTTATACTTGTCGCTCTTGGGATTTTTTCGACAGTATCTACATTTAATTATAGACTTGGTCGTGCTTGTATGCCTCAAATTCTTCTTTTGGTTAATTAAGTTCCTTAATCAATTCTAAATGTTGTAAAAATGTGTTGCTCATCTCCAAACCCATGTTACAACTTTGTGAAGCTTCCAGTATTTTTCGTTTGTGGTTCTGGTCTTGCAAACCTTCAATTATTCTGAGAAGAATTAATTCAACTTCTATGGTCATTTCCCGAGTTCCCAATTTTTCAAACTCACAATACTTAACACGTTCTTTTAATCTATGTAAGTACTGTACAATGGACTCATTTGGTGCTTGTCTTGTCTCTAAGAACTTGGTTCTTTCAGCAACGACCAATCTTTCCTTTGGTCTTATGTTCTTTTTTCTAACTTTGACAATTTCTTCAAATGTCATTTGTTCTAATTTTCTCAGGTAACAGACTGTCGAAAATTTCTTCACCACTTTACACCCCACAGTAGCAAGAAATAAATCTGTTATCTCATTTTCTCCTCCTTCGGTCTTGGTATCTCTCAATTTTTTTACTCTTGCAAATGCCACAAACGTTCTGATCCATGTCTCTGTGTTCGGGATCTTCCAGTGCATTCAAGCATCCTATCGGTGATGCCATTGTTGTGATGTGTATTTCTTTCTGAGTAGTATCAATTGTAGCACAGTTCTCCACATTACATTTAGCAAATGGGTTCACTGACGACTGCCCTTTGTTCACCTTCTGCTCTCTATTTATGTTTTCATTCTCATTTGCATATGATACTACAATTCTCCATTGTCATAGCAGCACACTTGTTAAGAAAAGTTAAATGTTATATAAACTTGGGCACAAATTATCACGGATGAGTCAGAAATCTGTTCACTTTCTATATATTTTTACCTTAATAAATTTCTTTTGTTTTAATTAAAATTGCATTCTTTAAATCAAAATTATAACCAAATTCATTATGATAAAAGACTAATGCATTGTGTTGTTTAGTAAAAGATCTCTTTTGTGTTCATATACTCTTTAATTTAAAATTCTTAGAAGTTTCACATACATATTTCTTGTGACATCTTCCTCCATTTGTTTTAATATATTTGTATTATGTATTAATATGTACTTCTTTAATCTGTCCATTCTTAAAGCTATAATGAAGTTCTGTACTACTTATAAATTATTTAATGCGTTTGAGTGATCCTTAATTTCAGTTTTCTTTATATATGCTTCTTCACCATTTTTTTCATGATTCTCTTTTCTATAGTCTTTCCAACTTGTTTCATTTTAGTAAATGTATTCACTATTAAAGTTTAATGTTTAAATAAACACATTAACTTATGCATGCATACAAAAACTGTATTATTTGTAAAAAAAAATTTTAATTATTTACTTCTTAATAAGGTTACATACAATCACAATGATTTATTTTCTTTGTAAACTTTAAGCATTTAAATGTTTGCTTCTCATTTTAATTAATACATTCTCATTAAAATATTTCTTTTTAGGTATGTAATGCTGTTAAATATTTGCATGACAAAGGTATCACTCATCGGGACTTGAAACTGGAAAACCTTTTGTTGGACAAAAACAGTAATATAAAGGTTACTGATTTTGGTTTTGTAAAGAATTACACTAAATGGGAACTAAGCCATACATTTTGTGGTACCAAATCATATGCTGCTCCTGAAATTCTAAGTGCTCAACCATATGACGCTCGAAAAGTGGACATGTGGGCAATTGGTGCTATTGTATACATTGTATGCACAGGTAAAATGCCATTTGATGAAAGAAAAACAATTACTAAAATCCTTGAAGAACAGAAACAACTCAGTTTGAATTGGAACAAAGAGCAGAATATTAGCAAGGCATGCAAGGATCTGATTTGTTATCTCTTCACATACAAATACAGCAACCGACCAACAATGCAAGAACTACTTTCAAATAAATGGTTCAAAGACAATCCAAAAACCAAGTAGAAATCATAAATTTAAATTCATCAACTCCATTCATAAAAGTTTCATGAATTTGTTGATTCTTCACATTCATTGAATAAAAATTTATTAAAATCTGATTAGTTGAATTAAATTTATATTAAATAAAATAAAACTGAGAATTTTAAAAATTTATGTTAATTATTACATGAAGAATATTATACACCTGAAGAAGGCAGAAGAATGAAATGATGGAAATGTGGTAACAGTATCAAGAACACAAAATAGTTAATTAGTTCTAACAATATTTTGAATATTTATGACTCTTCTCAAAGATATAGACAATAAATGAAGAATAACCTACTATAGTGAAACATTTATATTCAAACAGTATATGTAGTTTTTTTAATCATTTCATCCCAAGCAAGGCAATAAAGCCATTAAGACACAAGGAGTAACAGTGTGAGAGAATATGAGAAAAAACAAAAAACACTATTAAAGAGAGAGAATAAAAAAACAGGAATTATGAAGGCAGAAGATAACAATTGACATTGCATTTCAATTTTTGAAGATCAATGTTGACTGGGAAGCAAGAAGCTGGAAGAGAGTTCCACAAGTAAGAAATGTAAGAGAAGAAACTTATGGTTACATCTGGACATTTCTATTGTAAAATGATGAGATCTTGCAGCCAATCTAGCACTCAAATTCATCAAGTCTAGGTACCACAGAAAAAAGTAATATTTATTTTTCAAATACAAAAATGTGACACAAGGCCAAAAGAAGTGGGGGTGGAGAAAGGCTGGTCTTCAGTCTGTCTTATCTTAAACTTAGCTAACCACAATTACTGACCCAAACATACCACAATATTCCTTATACAAAAAGAACACATTCTTACTTACCATTCTCACTACAGCCACCATAATACCTCTAAGTCTCTATGAAGTCCTAACTATTAATAGTTCCCATATGTACAATTTGTCTGGGTGGGGGGAATAAAAATAATAATATTTAAAAATGAAATCCCAATGAATATTTACAATAATTATAATTTATATATAAGAAACTAAACAAAATGGTGTTAGTAATAACGCCCACCACAATCCTTAATTGTGGCAGAAACATCAGTTAACTGGACAAAATTAATGTGGGATTTGAATAATTCAAGTAATCATTCAACCAAGAACTCACTCTCATTCAAAGACAACAACAAATATGAAAAGCACATTTGAAAAGATGAAATGCGTCCAGGCGTCTCCTGAAATTCTAAGTGCTCAGCCATATGATGCTCGAAAACCAGAGAACTAACATTTCTTGTGACCTAAAAGGTAGGGATGGGGAATTAAACTAAAGAAAGTGGGGACAAAAATAAAAGAGGACCAATGAGCATACATTCCTTAGCTAAGTTAACTTGATGAAAGAAACTAGAGCAAAACACAAACATATACTACCCTATTTTGGGCTGGGTTGCCTATGTTTAATACCAATGACAAGAATGCCACTCTAAATCAGCTCCTTTTACACTTACTTTTATGTCTGATATCTTTCAGTGTTCTGTCTAAAGCCTCAAATGCATCCTTGTTAGCCATAGTGCACTCATCCCAGACTATGAAGCAAGTCACCTGAAGTAGCTTGGCTAGGTTTGTATCTCTATTTATATTGCATACTGGATTGTCATTAGAGACCAAGTCTAATGGCAGTTTAAATGTCGAGTGAGCAGTTCTTCTACCAGTAGGCAAAGTAGCTCCTATTCCAGATGATGCTACAGCTAAAGCCACTGTTCTTTGCACCCTAATTGAAGATAAAAGAAGATTAGTTAGGAACATTTTGCCAGTACCTCCAGGAGTATCCAAAAAGAAAATTCCTCCAGCAGAATTGTTGATCCTTAACATAATTTCGTAGATGACTCTCTGGTCATTTTTAAGAAGAGGTGTATTAGCCTGTATTTGATGGATCAGCTCTTCATGGTTGTATCCAGTCTCTCTCAGGATTTCTCTATTTAAGGGATCAGAATCTCTTGTTTGAGAAGTCCAAAATGGGACAGTTCTTTTTGTGTCACACTTAGCACCTTATCTTCTATTTTACACAGTGCAATATTCACAATCCTCAGGTTCATTTGTATGGTTAGTCCTGGATGAACCAGTTGCATATAATGAAGAATGTCTTCATTCATAGCTTCTTGGTGTTTCACGTACAGATCCATTGGATTGGAAATTTGACAGGTAGCAATCATAACAGCAAAGAGATCCCTTATTTGCTTTGATGATCAATATGAAACTGCCTCTTGTAAGTTTGGTCCCAATGCTAATCACTTTCTGTAAGGCCAAGTTGAATGCATGCCTGTCTGTATATATGAAGAATATTTCCATTGCTTGTTTTTAAATTTTGAAATGATTTTGGACCCCTGACATTATGAAGAAGTCGAAGAACTTTTGGGATGTACTGTATAAACCCAACCAATTACATCACTACATTTAATAGCAGGTTCAGTTGGATGATGTTCTCCTTGCTTTCTTCTGTGGAATTTTCCAAATTTGAATGTGTAATAAAAAAGTCATCTACATTCATAGGTTAGGGTAGTGTTTTTTGGAGTTTCAATCAATTCCTGAGTATTGTCTTCAGTAAAATACACCCGCTTTCCATTTTCAAGATGAAAACTCAAATGCTGAACTGATGGGTGTCTGTTGGGAATGTTAAATGAAAAAGTTCTCCAGGCAGCCTCACTGCTAGAAATGTATCTTCCTGACTGAATTTTTTTTATTTCATTGTGTTTATCAATGGCAATCACAGCTTGGTCACTCCCCTTATTTATGTACTTGTACACATACTTTATGGACTTAACACTGTTACAAAATTTCACATTAATGCGAGCATTGAATGCTTTGAACAGAAGTGGACTATAGTGAACAATCCATGTGTTGTCTACCAGTATATTTTGTCCATTTCTTTCAAAGTTGAAGCTAAATCCTCCTCTTCAATCTTTCTTCAATCTAACTTGGGTAGCCATCTGTATCCATTATTGTGTGACTGACAAATCTTTTTGGAAATCTTTTTGCACATATGTTGTCAACCATGCAGGGACAATTGAAATTCAAATAACCACATGGTCCATGAATCATGTGTCTTTTTACTATTTCAAAAAGCCCAGGATCTTCATTAGGATTTGGCAGTTCTGTACTGATGATTTGAATTGATCTCCCTTAACCATAAAAGTAAATGTACATGTGGCAGTCCCCTCTTTTGCCACTCAATTGAATACCTGCAACATTTTATAGGTGTAAATATTTTTCTTTATTGATGAGATCCATCAGTTTGTTGACTTTCAGCTTAAAAATCCTAGCAACAATATCATACCTGTTTGTTGCAGATTGTCAAGGAAGAAGATTTTCTAAAATCTCAGGCCAATTCAGATTTGATTTATAATAAATGTAACAAACAAATCTGGTTTGCCAAAATGTCTGACATAAATCAATCCATCTTGAACACTTTCATGCATGTACCTTGGTCCACCTGTGAATGATGAAGGGAGAATAACTATGTGTCCCACATTGACAGCATTGCCATCATTCTGAATTGCATCCTTTGGGTGGATGTATTCCTCTGCTCTTAGTTTCTTTTGATTCATTTTGATAAAAAATAACCTTTCTGATTTAATATTTGCATACATATCCACCAAGAACTGGTTGAATAGTTGCTTGAATTTGAAGAGATAATTATAACTGTTACTCTTTATCATAATTCTGTATGCATAGAAGTCTGATATTTTTTGTTTGTGGTTAATCCAGAGTTCAAATGTTTTTGCTTGAGGAGAAATGGTATCCTTGCCAAAAGTTGAGTAGGTATTGTAAAGCTCTGTGAATTTCTGTAACTTTTTGAAGACTTCCATCTTGTCACTGGAGAATGAAATCCATTTTGTCATATTCTTGGCCTACCATTAGGATAGCTCCCTCATTGTTACATGGTGCTCTCCAGAAGGTGTTTTGTCAGCTCTAATCAGAATTCTGAAATCTTCAGGTCCAGCTCTCTCTATAGCTGATTTGAACTCTCTAACATAAACATTGTGCTCATGCAAAAACTCTTGAAAAGTCAATATAATGTCAAACTTCAGTTTATCAAACATATTTCTTCTGGTCTGTGCATGTGCTTGGTAACCCTCTATGAAATAAACATTTTATGCATAATGTAGTTGTAAACATGAAAAATGAATAAAATAAAATTTTTACAGATAGTTTGTTTCATTTAGAAAATATACAAAATTTATATATAAAGTAAAAATAAATTTGTTTAAAATTTTCATTTAAAAAGGTTGAAAAATTTTAATATATCCAAAATTGCAAGTATCTTGTTAAAAAAGGAAAACATTAATTTGATATTGTAAATATTGAAGTAATTATTTAAAACCTTTTAATATTTTATTTTAGTTATATTTGCTACCAAAAATCTACAGGTATTTGTCAAAAAGAAAAAAGTAAATAAATAAATGCATGTTCTTGTTCTCTTTTTACAACAGAGATTTCCTTTGCAAATCTTTAGTGGACTTAGAATATTTTAAAACCAAAGTTGTCATTTAAATTACAGCTCTTTCAAAGTATTTTCACAGAAATAGAAAGCACATGCCAAAAAACAAAAAAAAATTTTCATTTGAAGTCCAGTGGAAATTAATATCAAGAAGAAAAATAGATATTAGACATTTAACTGGTAATTGTGAATGGATTTCTAATTAAAATTAAAAGAAGAGGACAACCATTTAATAGAAGATATTTTAAGTGGTGTATGCAAATTAGTCATTGGCTTATTTGTCTTAAGACTTTTTAAAAATAAATAAATAAAGTAAATTTGAGTATGAAATATTGTTTGCTTTTTTTTTTTTTTAGTTGTTCTACTTTCACAGAAAAGTCTATTTTGGGTAGAATGTAGTTTATCGAATTTCCAAACTGTAACTTCTGTAAAAAAGCAGCTAATTATGGATGCTAGATATATAAACTGATAAATATTTACCTTAGAAAAATAATCTGGTAATTTTTCTAGAAAAAATTAGTTGCTTTTCTATGGGATTAATGTTCACTATTTATGAAATGTTGAAGGCAATGTGGATGTTCAATGTATTTGTTCAAAGAATATGACTGTAAAGACAGAAAAAATTAATAGGCCGGGTATAGGGGCAGGCTTGTTATAGTTAAGGAAAGTTTTAAAAAGATGCCAACTTGTTGAAGGCCAAGTAAAATGCAAATTTCAAACACTTTTCTGCACTAAATTTCCTAAACAGAAATATTTTTATATGAAAATCAAAACAATCCTCAAATAAAAAAACAGTAATGAAGTCAGTTAATTAATGAAATATACTTTTTTAAAAATCAATATGCAAATTAGGTAAACCTGAAAAGTGATATCACCTACAAGTAGATAATATATAATACAGATAGTGAGTCTTTAGTGTTAAAGTAGAGGGGTCCTTTTAATCCCAGAATTTGCAGGAGAATGTTGCTCCAATTTTGCATTTATTCATATAGAAGATAGAAGTTTTACATTATAGAATTTTTATTGTTATTTTTCTACTGTATATTTATGATTTCCTTTAAAGAAATTCATGTCAACTTCTTTTTTAAAGTTATTTTATTTTTTGTAGTTATATTGTATTCGCAAAACTATATATGTAAAAAAAACATTTTTATTTTTGTTGTCTTTTACATCCTGTAAAAGATTATATTTCAACTTCTGTTATAAAGTAGCTTTATTTTTATTTTGTAATTATTTATTATTTGTAAAGATATATATATGTAAAAAGACTTATAGCATTCTTATTGTTATTTCTTCTACATCCGTTCAAAGATTTAGTCTCTAATTTGGTTAGAAAATATTGAAGAATGATATGATATAAAAGCTACAATATCTTTATTCTTTGATATAAACCAGTTATAATGATATAGGCCTACTCAAGTTAGGAGCATATGCATAGGCTTTGAGATTTGTAATTACGTAAAGAGGAGTAGTAGTCAGAGGTGCTAAAAATAGAGGAGTCAGAGTTGAAGGTTTTGTGTTCTGACCTTACAGTCCTGATCATCAGCATTGATACCAAAATGAGATCTTATGGCATGAACTGTTCAGACATGTCAATCAAGTGTATTTTGAACTGAATGTCTAACATTTGTAATTTGGAAATATGCTTCCTGTAATATTACACAGAAGATTTGTATAACATAATTTGTGAAACTCATTGACAAGTTGAAGTTTTCCTATAGAGTGATTTTACAATCATAAAGAGGAAATATTTTCATTAACTTTATAAAAGTGTAAAGCTAGCATAAAATGAATTACAAGAACATGCTAGATTTATAATTGATCAAATTCTACTATCAAAAAAGAAATATCTAAAAAATATTCAATATTGTTCGAACACTTTAATCTCTTTGTATATTATTGGCTATTCTTGACACAGTTATTAAGCTGGTCCACTCTTCAACCATTGTTTGGTGTAAAAACATAGCACTTTGCAATCTTTTGTTACTTTCATTAAATAAATATATACATATTATATTAGTTTAGAAAGTTTTAATAAATGGTAACTTTATATAAAATTGAAATTCACTTAGTTGATTTATTTTTAATAAAGTCACTGTAGTCACAGCCTGTCTCTCCAGCATAAGTGACATAAGAACACTTGTGTTGTGTATGGGAGACTCAATCTGCATGGACTGGGTGATGTCTCATGTGACTGAAAATCTGTGTAGCGACCTTGCTAGAGGTCATAAAAGCCAGCATTTGTCAACACCAGGAACTTGAAGGGATGATGCTGGTGCGACGGGCAAATTGCGATAACTCAGCTAGTCCCATAATGTTTCTTTCCCTTGTAAATTTAATGGAACATATAAAGGAAAATTTGTTTCCCAATAATCTAATTATTGAAAATTAACTAATAAAAGTAGTAATAAGTTATCTTTCAGACTCAGTCCACAAGGTAAAAGGTAACATCTGTACAATTTGGGTTGCAACTTTTTGTTAGTTATCAACAAAAAATCTTTTCTTCCAGTAATTTGGGTGATGTAACATGAATTTAAACCCAAGCCAATGAGCAGGTATTCAGACTTAGGGTAAATTTGTGGCAGGGTAACAACTCTGAAATCAATGTTTTAAATGTAAAGACAGCATTTGGGGGTTGACATTTTTTTAAAAATTTTAAAAAATAAGAAAATTAGGGCATTGTTTGGCAAATTCAACTCTGGCTTCATGGGGACATGAACCCTGGACCAGAAATTGGAAGAAGGAAATGTGAAGTTAGCTGATAAAGTGAGACTGATATATTTTCAGGTGCAGATATCAATGTAAAATGTCTTTTGGTCATAGTGTGGTTGGTGTGCTGATAGGTGGCATTTGGATATGTTTTTTGTGAACTCTACCTCGGTGGTCAGTGTCTATTTGGGATGGGTTAGTGCAAGGTTGGCAGGGGCCAGATTGATTTAAGGCTGGGGACTGGAAGAAGCCAGATATTTCTGCAGCAGTCATCTGCAATTTTTATAATTGTCATTATTTTGATTTCTAGAAATGAGTCCTTTGCTGATGAGAGACCCATCGAATTGGTTTGAGAGAATAAGGAGATGGTGAAACATGAGCTATTGGGAATTGTCATTTTCTGGGGCCTGGCTGAGTGGAATGAAATTATTGAGCATTGTTGTCAGGGGAAAATTTTCCCATGTGAGCAAACACACATTTCACTTGGCAATCATTTTCTGAGGGGTGCAAACAAGCCGGATTTGATAACACATCCACAGGAATAGAGAGAACCCTCGGGCACCATTTCATAGAAGCTAAATTCTGTAGACTTTTCTCTTTTCATATCCAATTCTGCTTTGGTTTGTTTATCAAAGAACTTTTCTTCCCCTCAAGCTAAACATCAACACTTAACCCTAACCAGCAACCAGAAGCAAAAGGTTACCACATTCTGTGGGCGATCGATTTCATTTTCTGCACAATGACATAATTTGGGTTCAACTACTGGTGATCACCGTCAGACAGACAAGTGGAACGGGAAAGACTTAATCTCTGTTCAAGTGAAGCAGGACAGAGAAATCAGCCTTGTTGGCACTTGTTCGTGATGCAGGAAACCAACCGGTTATGATTGAGTGCCATATGATGAGCTGAGCACACCCCAGACCACCCTGTTATAAATTATATTTAGGTATTTAGCGTAAGATTTAGGGTAAAAATCAACATCATCTACTGTTTTTTGTGTAATCTCAAAGTCTTAATACTAACAAGTGTTCTAAAATAGTGTAAGAAGTGTTCCAAAACAGATCTGGAATTGGAATGAAAACAGTGATGTTATGTATGCTAAGTCCAACATCAAAATTCATGAAATTAGTAAATACTAAACACTTCAATTTGCTACAAAACCAAAATATTAACCTAAAAACTCAAGTTATGTTCTTAGTCTCATCAGATCAAGACTTTTATATGGATATCATGCATGGCACAAAATTCATTCAGAATTATATAAACTGTCAGATGTATACAACCATTTTCTCAGATTGATGGTTAAAAATGGCTTTGAGTGAATGAAATATGTAAATCTTAGCAAAGTTAATCCTTCTTCAAACATTGTGGACTGGTACTATAGAATCACAAAGAACTGTACCAAATAACAGAAACCATATCACTTGAAGACTTTCAACAGCAACAACTAAAATGGATATCATATGTAACTTCAGTGATTAATGACATAATCAAAATGTTGACATTCCACACCACTTCAAACAGTTAGGAAGGAAGCTCTCATCAATAGTGGAAAGAGTGATAACTACTACTGGATTTGAGAAACCTATTTTCCTGAAAAATGGTCTTAATAGAAAGATTTTATAAGTTTCAACTGAAAGTATCACTGGCTTTTGTTCGATTAAAAATAATGGCTTATGATTACCATATCATCTACTTTAAAAATATTATTAATTCTAATTAAAAGAATTTTAAGAGTTTAAATCCAATTCAAAGAGTTTGAGTTATGGCCATAACATATATCAATTTATAAGAATCCAATTATAACATTTATTTATCTGTGAAATATAATGGAATGGTAAGATTAGTCATTTTCTTGTATGGAAACTTTTGGTATTCATTGACCAAACAGTTAGTATTAGTATAAGTTGAAATTTATAAGCTCTATGAGTCTAGATCTGACTAGATATCTAAGTACATAACTTGTGTTCTTAGTTTAATGTTTTGGTTTTGTAACATCTTGCAATGTTGGGTCACTATTCTGTGTTTAATTTATCTATCTAATTTGGGATAACTGATACTATCAATGATTTCATTCTAATTCCAGATAAAAGTTTTTTTGGAAAGTGTAGAGTTTGGCAATAGTACACTCTTGATTGTTCAGAAAGGTTTATCTCAGTTCTACTTCTTGGTAAAGAATTTTGAGTTTTTTTGTTCAAGATCATTCTTAATTAAACTTTGAATACCTATATCATCAGTATATCTCCCACATTATGAGCATGCTGTCCTCTGGAGGGAAATGTTTAAACAATCAATGTCCATTTCCTTATATCTATGCTTGTACATATGGAGAATAGTCTAGGAAATTAGCAAATAGATTGGGACTCTCATTTCCTTCTTCTTGTACTTCTGATGAAGTTTGGAATGATTTAGTGTCTGGGTCTTCACGAAACATATGACTTTGTGGACCACTATAGTTCCTCTATCAGATCATGGCAATCAGTGGAGTCAGAGCTTGGATAATAGTTTCTGATGGTTGAGAAGAAGTCTCTATTGATGTGGTCATATGTTGCTGTGATATCAACATAGCAAATATGCAATTTCCTATTTAATAGGTATATGATTTTCTGGAGTTACTTGATGATATACATGCCATAACTACACCCCTTACCAAAGCAAAAGCCAAATTGGGTTGTTAAACATTGACCATCATAGAATGGTAAGAGTTTAGTTAATAAAATATTCATTAGTACTTTCACTATAATGGATCCAATTGAAATACTGCAGTACTTGTGAGGGTCTTTAGAACTACCTTTTGTTTACAGAGTGCATTAATGCATGATATACTCCACTACTTTGGAATGTGCTTTTGATTCCAGACTTCTTTCATGAAACTTTGAAACATTTTTGAATTTGGGCAGAGAGTATGCTACTTTCAAAAGTTCAGCCTCAATGTTATGTGAAGCTTTATTGTATTTTTATAGCTTTCTTGCGAAAGATTTTGAGAAAATTTGTGCTGGTTTCTTTCTGCGTTTCCATATAACTTTCCTCTTATTTGCGCCTCAAATTTATGGGAGGGAAAAAAATTTTGGTCTGTCTTCTTTAAAGCAAATAAACTTTTAAAATCAAATTTCATGTTTTTTTTTTGCAATTCCTTTACAAAACCTTAATGAAGGAGATTAAATACTTCAAAATATCACAGTTTAAAATAAAAAAAATAAAACCAAAGCTTGTGATGATTTCAATATTGTCTGACACACTTCTTAACACAATAGTGGATAACATGTGTACTGCCATGAACTTCCTAAAAAAAAGCCCTCAGAAAAACATTTTAAATATTTTAAATACCTTGTTTTAACTTAAATTTTGGTTCTATTTGAAAGATAATGGCCTAAAGCTAAGTACATCCAAAGATTCACTAAAAAAATGGGCATGCATAAGAAAAAGCCTAAAACTTAATAAAAACAAAGTTTTATCATCAAAAGTTTTGTCATTATTAAGAGGAAAGACCAAAGGATTTTTTATTATTAAATTATATTTTTTAATCCTTCTTAGAACCTTAAAAACTTTGGTTAAAAATATTGTTTTTCTTACATCAATAGGTGACTATAAATTAGTATGGGAAATTTAAGTGTCTTTTTACAAATTGATTTGGAAATTCTTGCAAAAATCTGATAATAGTCAGATTTTAATGAAACTTTCAAGATTTATTCACAAATAAATGAAACCAGTTATTTAATTTTATGAAATTTCGAGAAATCAGTTTTTGTAGTGTTGATTATAAGGATAAGTTCCTGGAAAAATTCGAATTTTCTTTGTCAAACAGGACCCCAAGTTAGAGAAAATCTGCTCTGAATCATAAATAAAAAATAATGAAAACTAAGACATTATTGAATAATTTTTATTAATTAAAATTTTTATAATTGAATAATGATTATTCAATTAGAAAAATTTTAATTGCTTTTATGAATAAAAATTTTATTATAAAATACTATCGTCTTAAGAAAAACATTTTCGATGAATAATGAATTTTTACTAGAATTTTTAAAAATTTTAATTATAATAATTATAATTTATAAAGTTTTAAAATCTGAGCGGTTGTGATGTTGTAAGTAAAAAAAATTAAAAAATATATTTGCTAATCATGGAAAAGCTTACGATAATTCAGGGAACACCAATATTTTAAAAAGTATTTTGAATTTGTGTGTCTGTGTATAAATGTGCTGATTTTTGTAAATGTCCATCCAAAACATTATCAGAAAATTAAATAAGAGCTGTAAAAATTAAAATTTATTGGTAATTTTCAAACATTTCCTCAACAAATGTTTTATTCGTAAGTAGGAGTATAAAGCTAGAGTACCTAAAATTCAATAAAGTCATTACTTGGAATATTTTCTTAAATTTTTAAGACTGGGTATTTAAAAAATTAAGAGAAGCATTCATGTTGTATTCATTAAGTATGCCCTTTTAAAAAAATGACACTGAAGCTATTGATAAAAAAAACAAAAACTGTCAACCAACTGTTGACAGTCAAACTGTCAACAACATCTCATAAAAACACCCACCGCCGTGTTAAAAAATGCTTTTCGGCGTTAAACTAAAAGTAATATTTGTATCAATTCAGATTAATTAAGCTTTAAATCAGTTAATCTTCCTCAAATAAAGTTTCAAAGAAGTATATTTTATTTTTGAATAAAAAAAAGAATTATGTTGTAGGTACCTCCAAAAAAGGTAAAAAATAAAAATGCATTTTATTTTTAAAAATGAGAAATTTTTCTTAAAACTTATATTTTAGTTTTAATTAATTCCAAGCTAAAAAAAATTTAATATTTATTTTCAATAAGCAAAATACTTTTGGAACCAAATTTAAATTAGTTGGAATATTTTTTTTAAATCGTTAAAAAAATTGGCCATAAAAGCGAATCTGAACTAAAAGAAAAATTAATTTCCATTTTCCATATATAAATAAACTTTTTAAGCACTTTTATAAACATTGGCACATTTTTTGAATCTCGCAGATTCATTGAACCGCTACGAACAATGTAAAAATCCAATGTTTGTCCTAAAGATGTTTCAAAGTCTGTTGTAAGTAATGGATTTTCTAAAAGTAATGCTTAGCTTTTTTTTATTGAAAACAGAATTAAAATAACATTTTACGTACGATAGTACGTGAAACTGAAATCCAAGGATAAAATAAAAATTATAATTCCATCCCTGCCCTAAAATCTCACGAAAACCTAAAGAAATACAGAAAACCAGCAGTGCAATAATTAAAAATTCGTTATTGTTTAAATATAAATGTTCTTAAGCCTTTAAAAAAACCAATAGTTTCTGTTTAATTAACTTTTATTCTATGTTTTTTTTTGTTAAAAACTTAATGAATATTTGAAGGCATATTAAAGCGCCACCAAAACAAAAATATAGCGTTGTTTGCGTTATGAGAAAAGAAAAACATTTATTTAAATTACACTTACAGTATAAAAAGTTTTTTTAATGTATTTTATTGGCAATAAATAAAAGAATGAAAGTTTCGTCGTAATTCTGATAATATTCTTGGTGCGAGGGAAACAAATTATGAAGGAAAAAATAAAACAAATTTGTTTTTAAATCTAAAATAACAAAAACTTAAAAGAAGTATAGTTTATTCTTGTATACAAGAATATGTAAATAAATGCTGTCAAAAAGGAAAAAAAAAAAAAGAACACCCGTACCAACGGGTCGGAAAAGTACTTTCAAGACAAAAACTGACTGAAAGAGAATTAAGAATTATTAAGATAGTCAAAGCGAATTATTGCGTTTTTGTACATCCGTAACAAAAATAATCTAACAGTTGTTAAAATAAAATAAAAATAAAATTCTTTTAAAAAAGTTCACTCGGAAATGGCGTTAACTTTATTTTTACATCTTTCAAAATCTTCAACCATGTCTTTATTAAAAAAAGATAAAAAAAAGAAACTCTTGTGACAGGATGAATTTCAAACTTTTACAGAAATCAGTGAAATTACAAATAATTAAAAAAACTAACTTGTGTATGTTTTTTTTTCTTCTATCCAATAAAAAGACAATAACATGTTTTTGCAAGTTGCAATTCTCAAAAAATATTAATTTTTAAGGTTTTTAATTATTTTTGGTAAGATACAGGACAAATTTTCCGTATGTTTAGACTTGATTTCATATTTTTTTACTGAAATTATTGAAATATCTTCAGGGATTTTTCGTTTACTATTTTCGTGTTAAAAAATTAGATGACTCATCCACAATTAAAATTTTAAAGTGCATACGCGAAAAGGCAGGAGGATGTAAAACACACCGCCAAAAATATTTCTCAAGAAGGTAATAAATTAATTGGTTAATAAATAAGAACCGCTGAAAATTTCGTATGAATTGAATAATTCCTTGGTTTTTGACAAATAACATAGGATGGCGGTTTTTGCTTTCATTCCGGAAAAAGCGTCCATTTTTTGATAGTATGGTAGTTGCAGTTGAACAGAATCGAACAACAAACTGCTCTCTGCAACGACTTCCAGTTCAGTTTTTTTTTTTTTTTTGCTTTTTACAAATAACGACTTTCATCTCTAAAAATCATATGAATGATACAGATAGAAAAATGTTCTGTTTTTTTAAGGAAAAGATCGATAAAAAAATTATTACGTAGATTTCAGGAAAAGAAAATCACGTAAATTCTTGAGAAAACGATAAAAAATATAATAGTCCTAAAAATAATTTTGTGATTAAATATTAATCTAAAATATGAGCCTGAATTTAAAAATGTGAGTTGCAAATAATTACAAACTTTTATTCTATTTTCAGTTGCATAATTAGTGTTAAAAAAATGAGTAACTTTAAGTGAACATTGCATTTTTAGTCTTTTCTTTTTCAATACAATATCGGTAGTTTTGTTTCGTACATGTGTGTGCACCAGCACTCGTTAATTAAAAAAATAAAGATGCCAACAAGATAAATGGAATTATTCTCCCATTCCCTATTTTCTTCCACTTTTAACTTTGCATTGCTTAGAGTCTAAGCATGTTTTCGTTCCTAAAATATTTCTGCAGCTACTACAGTTGCACACCTTCCATAAAAGACGCCATCTTTAACTGTAAAAAAAGCGTAGCATAGCTTATTAGCACAATTATCATTAAAAATTGTTCTCCCCAAAAATTTAAACGAATGAATTAAATAAAATGAATCAATTGACATTTATTGTAAAAATAAAATTGTATTTGTATTCTTTCAGTGAGAAAACTTGTAAGTTTTTTTTAGAACTCTTGCTTGCTTGATCGACTTCCATTTGAATTTGATCATTTTTTTAAAGATAAACCACTTTGAAACAATATTATATTATTTTACTAAAAAAATGAGTAAATTTTTTATCGAACTGGAAACTTTTGAATTAAAAGTATCAAATGTTAATTCCAAGAAAAAATATTTTTGCTAAAAAGTCGATTTCGTCGTGGATTACAAGTTTCATAACTCGATTAATGATTTACAAAATTGTCTCCCTTATATTACTCCGCACTTTTTTTCCACCTCAATGTCATATCTCTTTTAGTTAGTGAGCGATCATGGTACTGCACAGATTCTATTTCGTTATTGGGTATTTCCAAGATTTATTGAGAAAGATAGTGGAGTCTTTCCTGTTGTCCTGGTCACGGCTTTGAATTCAGAGTTTTCTTTCTCAGCAACGGAATATGCAAGAGCATTAGATGGATTCATGCATTTCACCTGGAAGGGCATATATGCGAAAGTTAAAAAAAAAGCAACTGAGTAGGACGGAATTTAAATTTGGCTTGTTGATTTCATTTTTCATGCCAATAACTTAGTGTTACGTTATTCGTACATCTAACTTATAAACTACAGAAGTGATTATTATCTTACAATGATTTATTTTATTCTTCTATTTAGAAAAATACTTTCTAAATGATAATAAATTAGGAATATCTCATGCAATGAAAATGAAGTAAAAGTTAATAATTTTATTCAAATTCTTATTTTTACTCTTTATGATAGATGAAATCATGAAATGTCATTAAGCAATTAATAAAGTTCTGTATTTATTAATTTTTTAGCTAACTAGTAATAACTTTCAAGACAAGCTTGTTGATACTGCTTTATTGGGCTTGATTATTATGATAAGTCTATTTAAAAAATATTACACAAAATTATAAAATTTATAAAAAAAATTAAAGCATAAAAACTCAAAATATACTGTGGAAGGCTGAGGGTGCAAAAATTTGGCATTAACTCATCTACAAAGAAAAAGAAAAGGTAAAAAGGAAAACAATTGTATTGTAGAGCAATTAGAAAATTTTTATATTCAAGAAATTTTTTAGCTAATTTTTTACAAAATTCGATCTCAAAATTTTTCTTTATGAAAACTAGACCGAGAAAGATTTCTTAATGTGTCCGCTTACTACTTTGACTTGCACTTTTATTCAGACTGGCTACTCGATTTATTGCATTTTTCGTACATGGAAATAGTACTAAGCACAAGAATATATGCAAATATTTAACAGAAAATGTTATACCCTACAAGGGTATAACATTAACTATACATACTTAAAAGCTGAAACTTTGCAAATTAATAATGTGATATATGTTTTAAATGCTGTGTAAATTTTATCTTTTTTCATAAATAATAAATTAATTAAATTTTTATTTTAAATTGGTATCCATTCAGTAGGAGTCTCAATAATTAATTAATAAAATATGTTCTTACACTATAATTTGAATCCGTTTATTTATTTTTTTAAATTTTAATTTATATAGATTTAAAAAATTTTTCTTTACACACACTACAATATTTTCCTGTCAATAGATGGAGCTATATATCAATAATAATCATTGTCTTTCTTCCACATGATTTTTCTCCCTGAGGATTTTAGTTGTTGCTTTGGATCAATGTTATCAGAATCATTGTTTATGTTATATTTTAGTCTATCAACTTTTGTCTTTGGGTTTGCTATTTTGTCTTGTGTAGAAAATTCAATGTATGGTTTCAGTCTGTAGATATGTGTGGAGATAATTTTGTATATTCCTGCCTCTGTTTCATTGTTGTTGCTATTCCATTTGGAAATGACTATATCTTTTATTGTTTTGGAGGTGGTGTTGATAAAGTTTAGATAAGTTACTTTCAATGGTAGATGTTATGGAGTTTGCTGGTAAATTTGTTAGGGTTGTTGGGATTATTATCAGTGGATTTTTTTATTTTTCTTCTATGGATTTTGTAGGATTTCTGTTTAGCATTATACAGGAAGTAATTGTTTCAAATTTCAGAATGTTTTCTTTCTTTCGAATACTTTCGAATTTCGCAACATTCGTTTTCTAGTTACACAACTGGCTTTTAATTCCGGTGTTCTCACGTTTGATAGAACTATTGAACAAAGTAACTAATAATAACAAAATAAAAGTCATTGAAACAAAGCAAGTTCAGTCGACCAATGATGACAATTCCAGAACAACGTAACTATAAACAATTTTTTCTATCCTGTGCCAGCCGCTATGATGGAGAAAGCATTACCTCGAACCGTCGCCAGTGAGACACACTGCAAGAGCCACTCCGTTTCGCGAGGCTCGTTCCTTAATCAAGACGCAATCACGCCAATCCTCCGAAGGAACGCCATCGAATGAGGGCCAATAACCCCTGAAGTCTCCACTGCCACAGGAGTAAAAAGTAATTTGTGTTTGAAAATGTTTTTAATGTATTTTTCCTCCTCAGACAGGAATTAGGAGCTACCAATTCTAAGAGCTCTTAAGTAGAAGCTTATAAATAATAACAAGTTCAAACCTATGAAAACTATAAACCACAATAAAACTTTTTGCATGTAGGTTTGCTGAGTGAAAGTTGCAGAGAAACAAACATTTATTGAAATGACTGAGTTTGAATGATAAGAGTTTGTTTATTGTAAAAATACTTTAACATTTATTGAAATGACAAAGTATTTTTACATTAAACAAATTGTACAAACACAATATTGCACAAAATTTCCCTTCTGTGCCTTGAACTATTATGGCAGGTTAACAGTTCTTTCTCTTAAAAAAACATTTTATGAAAAACAAATTTTTTTCTTTAACAACAAAGGAATTTTAACAAATTTTTTTAGAACAGCAGTTCATATAAATCAATTTCTTAGCAAAAGAAATTTACTTTGAAAAGTTCACAATTCAAAATGTCACAGGTTCAAAGGATGAATGTTGAAGGGGATGAGAAAGGTTTGACCTATCTCAGGAGAAGCTGATCCTTTGGGTCCTTTAGACAAAATATTCAGGGTTTCAGAACAGGCATTCTCAAATATGCGATGAACTCTCACATTTTTTAGAAAAGACATATAGTTTATAAAAGTCATTTGTATATGAGTTAAAATTCATATGTTTAGAAAAGATATTCGCATATCAAGTTAAAAAATGTTTTTCTTTTTCTTCCATAACAGTAGTAGAAGCAGTCTTTTATCATACCAGGTCAGACTATTCTCTCCTGGGTGGTTGAATCCATTCTGGTCCTAAATCATAGCTTTTTTGCCTAGGTGTGGTCTATTTCTTTCTGACGTAGCAGTTACAATTTCCCTTCTTCTATTGTTCTATAGCAAACAGATGGATCAAAATGGGCTCAAAAACCAAATCTTTAGAGGGCCTATACTTTTTTATCTTCATTGGTTTAAAATTCAAGAATCACTACCTAATCAAACCATGCCCATTAACAATTTAAATTTGGTTGACTTTTTGTTGACATCAAAGCCAGGCTTCATTTTGTAAATCTTTGCCACAAAGTGTTTAAGCTACTTCATTTTAGCAAATTTTTTATAAACTGTTTGGATTCATTTCAACTGGTTTTTATAACATCAATTTGGAGCCTATTTTTTTTCAAATCTTTACATATCAATTTTTATTCATGTTTTTTCTTTTTATAAACTGTCTAGCTTCATTTTCGTGGTTTAACCCTGTTAGTAACATTCTAATTTTCTTTTTAGTTTTCTAGTTTAGTTTTCTTTTAGTTTTTCATACAAAATTAATATATATTTTTTACTAAAAGTGTTTTTATATTAGTTTTTATACAATTCCAAGATGTTAATTATTTTTCTCATGCAATTTTAATATTCTTTTATAAAAATAATTTTAAGAAATCTCAAAAATAACACTTTAAATGTACTATTAGTTAACTGTAACACATTTGACCCAAATTTTAACCTAATAAATACCAGTCTGATTGGAAGAGAAAAGTATTGGAAGAAAATGCACTGATCTCACAATTCTCTGTGGTCAACTTCACTGACCATTGCTAAAGCAAGAGTAGCATTATTGCGTTACATGAACTAATAGAGAAAAAAAATGAGATCTATCAGAGTGAACTAATTTCAAACCCAGCAGTGAGAGCAAAGCCCTGCTGCAACATGTATGCAACATGCACCAAAAAGTGCTTTATCACCATATCCAACACCTCAATGTTGAAAGTATCATTGACCCTGAAACCCGACAAGAAGTGAGGTGGCATTACATGGCCCTCATTACTCACAACTCCCAGGACCATCATAAACAACATGAATTTGGTGTGCATTACCATGGGTATCTCCATGGAGTATGCAGAGAGACACCTGTTATCTCTTCTTTTCACCTGGACACTTGAAAGAAGATTGCTGATCATTTCAAAAACAGCAGTAGCACAATGCAGTATACAAACTAACAGAGAAAAAACTCCAGATATGTTAGAGTGGGCAAATCCAGCAGATGTTATTGGTTGGCAGTGAGTTCCATAAGTATAGTATGTCTTTTCATTTCCTGTATCAGATTTCAAGCTGTTATCTTAATACTCTCAACACATCAAAAAGAGAAATGATAATGTTCAAATTGTTGCATACCACATTACATTAGGTCATTTTCCATTTATAGCTCATTAAATCTGTACTCTTACATAAGGTGGCACACCTTGTTGCAATTCTTGTTCTTACATATGAACACAGGATAGCTGTAGCAATTGGTTTCAGATTAAACATTCATTATCACTACTGACTGGTTCTCAACAAAACAACTGGGAATCAAAACATCATGAAAGAGGAAAAATTACTTTGCTGATATCACAGTAGCATTATCACTCAGTCTTCAAAAGCTTGGTGATGCCACTGGAAACTGTGCTAGAGAAATAGTTAGCAATCAGTAGCAAAAAGACAAACATACTAACTGGCAACCATATGCTGCCAAATTACAGTGTGCGATGGGTAAATTGTCGCTATTTATATTGTTAATTTCATGCACAGGTGTTGTTTGTTTTTGATTTTGCTGACTGCACAATATAATAGGATCAGTTGGGCACTGTCTGTGAGAAAAAATACACCATGACGTAATTCACTATGCCAGAAATTTGTAAATGGCATGCTGTACTGCTTGGCATTCATGCCAAAAGCTTCAATACAAACATTTCAGAGTGTTAGGAAAGAGTTGGATGAGTCTAATGGTGATTACGAAAGTATGGCAGCTTGGAAAACTTATTTTGATAAGAAAAAAACTACCGAATTTGTTGGTGAGGGCCTCAGACTCAACACAGAAACCAACATCAACTGCTTTGAGGAGGTAGTGTTTCTCTGGGTCAAGACGGTGGCTGCTAGAAGATACTATGTCTGGTAACAGGACACTGCACCATACCACATTTTCATACATATATCTGTTAAAATGAGATGTCATTTTTGTGTAATTTAGACTGACAATTTATCCATCACACCCTGTATGTTATTAAAAGAAAAGGGAAATTGTTGATGGCAGTCTGCATGGATAACTCAATTAACATCAAAGGTGATACAAACTGTATCAAGAAATACAATTTATATTCTTAAAAAGAGAAAATAAACCTGATACAATGTTCATTCAGCATTCATTCATTTTTAATGTAAAAAACAAACATTTTGTGCCAACTTCCATGGACTGATTGAACTTTTGCCTAAGTTAAATTAACAAAAATAACATGCCACTAATAAACCTTATATCCTAGATAAATTGTGGAAATATAGCAACGTCTGGATTATATGAACCTGGGTATTATACCCAGGTTCATATAAAGTCCTACAGTGATATTCAATTTTTTTCTTGTAGAAATTAGTACAGACATACACACACATATATCTATGTGTTAATAATAGGATGTTTCACCTATGGCAGACATTTTTAGGTTGAAAAGAGACAAATCTGTTTGTAAGGAAAGTTATTCTTATTAGATACTATGGCCAAAAGTCTTTTTCATATTGAAGCCATTAATGTCAACTGGATTGGAAATTAGCCAATTCTGATAGATCTCTGTCCTTGTTTTTTTCTCTGTAATTTTTTATACCACAGTGTGCTACTATTGCTTTTACAATGATCAGCAACTTCTTTAGTGTCCAGCCAGTGACCCCATAATACCAGAGACTCCCTGAGGTCCATCATCACGAACAACATAGATCCAACATGAATGAGAACATACAGTTTTCATTCATGTTGGATCTATGCTGTTCATGATGAGCAGGCATTCAAATCCAAGATTGTTGAACATTTTATTGAAATATTGTTTTTTGTTTTTATGTTGAAATTTTATCTTTTTATTATAATTCTCTTTGTATTTTTATTAGTATATTATAATTTGTTCTCAGTTAGATGGTGCATCCTGTATATAGTATTGCTTTAGCTATAGTCTTCATGATAAGAGTAAACCCTTCACAGCCAAAGATACTATAAAATACTTTTTTGAAGCAAATGTATCTCACTACTAAAAGGGCCAAATGTTTCTGATATTTCTCTGAGGCATGATGAAAATAAGCCCTGCCCATGATCAGCATGGTCTGAAACTTGTTTGTTTCTCATGCAGGAAGCATTATATAGTATATTTTACCAGGTATGAAGTGCAAAGTTACTCCTCTCCATTTAATAATGTTTCTTTCTTTGGATATCAATACTGTTTTCTAATCTCGGATCATTCTAGATCTTCAAATATATTAAAATTACAGAACATCCAAGAGACACTCCCTCTCATTGGATTTTGAAGCATTTTAGCACTAATTCCATGCCTGTCTGGAGATCTGTTATTCATCAGAGAAGCTATCTTAACATTGATAACTGTGTTAATGGGGTGTATAAATGTAGGGTCTTCAGGCTGAGATGGAGTTGAAGGTTCAGGCCTGTTCAGCACCTCACAAAAGTTTTCCACTCATACTGTTACTTACTTTCTAACACTTGTCAAAAGTTTTCTATCTTTGTATTTAATGGGACCAGATCTTAATGAGTCAGTGCTGGTGACTTGTTTGGCAATTCTGTACATGGTCTCTCTTACATGGATTATCCCATCCTAGCAAACAAGCCACAACCAAACTCATCTGTGAGTGCTTCATTTGGCTGAACATGATGACTAATATCTAAGAATGAACTACCACATGCCTAGAATGTCAATGATGTCAAATTCATTGTCATATCAAATCACCTGTAGGCCCCATTATCTACTTTGCTGCCCAATTCACAGGTCTACACATTGATATTGACCCACTACTCAAGAAGGTATCAGGCATACCAGTACCTATTAACTATTGTCAATAAATTTTCCCAATAACTGATCACTATAGCAATCAAAGACACACAGTCTCTAAGAGACTGAGTTGCAACTTTTGGAACCCCACAAGTAATCACAGCCATCTGTGGAAAACATTTCTGGGAATTCAACAACTTGCTTGGTTCAAGACACAGAAAGACAACTGCTTATCACCCCTGTGTGAATAGCCTAGTTGAACAATTCCACAGATTGTTAAAAACTTTCCTGTCTACAAGAGCTGATACTATGATTTGGATTGATGAATTACCTCTAATTTTTTTCTCTTTCAGGAACATTGTCAAAGAAGATTTAGGCTGCACATCAGCCCAAATCATACTTTGAGGGAAGCTCAAATGCTGATTCCATCCTGACTACCCAGTTTATACAAGAACTCTGCAACAAAATGACACAGTTACAATATACACCAACAGAACATGACAACTGCAAATATGTATTCATACAAATTGACACAGTAAAAAGACCTCTCATTTACAACTCCCAAGGTCCCTTTAAAATTATTGGTAAGCTGATAAATACTTCATGAGCAAATGCAAAATAACACAGACATCATTGCTATTGACAAGTTAAAGCCAGTGGTTATAGAGAGGAAACACCTTAATTCCATGCCAATCACAAGTTCACAATCAAGAGATTTCCATCCAAGTCCAGTAAGAAAGTTACTTTTCCTAAACATTTTAAAATGTACATTTTGTTTTTCAATTGATACTTTGTTTTTGTTATACTTTGCATGTCAAGTATTTTGTTCACTATTATTAGAAAGACGAAACAGTTTATGCAGAATTCTACTCTAACATGTGCTGATTAAATGATATGTTGAAAAGAAAATGAAAGGTTTTCTCTTTTTGCAGGACAATGTTCACAGAGTTGGCAAGATGATGGATGTTTTGAAGAATTTGGAGTTTAAATGCAGTTTATTTACCCTATTCACAGGGTCTTGTTTCATGTACTTCCTACTACAGAGAAGCACTACAGTATATACAGTCGATGACAAAATTATTCGTACAACCATCAATTTTGAATATTTTTAAAACCTGGATGCCAGGTTTTTATATGTTAATAAGTGCAAAGAAAGAAAGCTGGAAGCAGAGACCTAGTGTAGCAGGATGTTCAGGGCTGTTGTAAACAGGACCATTAATGCTGATCAACCAAGTTGAGATGCAGAAATTTTCTGGGCTGTTGTGAGCAGGTCCATTAACGCAAGTGAGTTAGGCTAAGAGCAATGAAGGGCAAGAATGCCAAAAGTTAGAATCTTCTTCTTCTACTCCACCTCCTCCTCTCAAGATTTATTGCGTAAAATACACAAATGTGGCACCAGGTCAAAAAAGGGGGGGAATGGGGTTGAGGCTGGTTGTCACTTACTATCCTATACCTAGCTAATTCAATTAATGACCCATTCATTTGTTACAATTGACACATTCACCACAAAAACTCATCTATCACCAATCAATCCTCCATATACCATAATACCACATACTCTCAGGGGGACATACAAAACGCAGCCAATGACATAAAAATTTTATTTCATGATTATAAAATACTATACATAAAAATTTGTACATGATATAAAATGTGAGGGGAGGGGATGAACCCCAAAAAACAAACTAAAATATCAAAACAAACAAATTAAAGATAACTGATGTTAGTTGGACCCATCCAGCCCTCAAAAAAGAGGGGCCGCTGTATTCTGCCCTATGACAGAATCAAGAGGCTCTCTTGCTAAGAGAGATGGAAAGAAGAGATGAAAGAAGTTGAGATGAAAGGAGGCCAAAAACAAACTGGCGAGGTTGGGAATCTCAACTTGGATCATAACCAAAGATGTAGCCGGGAGCAGGCTAGGGAACAACACTTACTCACACAACGCTTGTCTAACCTGAACAGAGGAGGGCTCCACAGGAAACCACCCTGATGTGAATTAGGTAGGCCTAAAAGAGAAAATCAAAGCTAGCCCTAGTCTGGCAAATGTGCCAAACCCATATGAAGGCCTTGTCATTGAGAGATAGCCTATTCCGAACCAGTTGCCAGATAAGTGAAAACTCAGGGTTGCTGAGTTAATCCGCTGCTGGCGCCCAAGACCAGATGGAGCAAAACTCCTCCCTCGAAAAGCCAAGCCACTCACGTAGTGGATCTTTCGCAGCCCCCTCCATTAGTTCATGACAGAAGACTCTCCTAGGCCAAGAAAGGTCACTGGACCAAGAAATGTCTCTCAAGGCTGATTAACACTCGCAAAGGAAATCCAATTGATCCCACGGTATACATCGGTGCTCAACCCACAAGGTGGGAGGACTGATAGTGAGGAAAGGGAAGGCGTCTTTTACAATCCCCAACAGAATCGAATCTCCTGTCAATGCATGGCGTAGGAAAGCCAGCCTCAAGGTGAATTTGTGACTCTCCAAGTGTGGCATTCCCAGCCCCCAGTGACATGGACATTGGGCACAGACTGCCCTGTTGACTTTATGCTTACATCCCACTCAACAAGATGGAGGATAGCAAGCACTCGATCACCTTCTTATGTTGCTTACAGAGAGGAAGTACAGAGAAACGATAAAGGATGAGAGGAGAGACGTAAGTGACACATGCCTCAGCCCTGGCCTTCAAGGACAACCTCTGTCGGTGCCAAATCTGAACTGACGCACCAACCTTTGACTGTACTTCTGACCAATTTTTCTCCAGCTGGAGGTCAGGTCCAAACCACATTCCAAGAATGTGGACAGGACCGTCTGTCTAACCAAAGGGCCCCAGAAGATTGACACCCTTCCAGGCACCAAACCGCTAGCCGGAAAACTTGTTGCGGTTAATGTTGGCCCCTGTCACCTTCTTGTACCATTCAAGTGCCTTCAGTACCACCTCAATGTCGGTGTGAGACAACACGAAAGTAGATACATCATCAGCGTACATGGAAACCCTGGCTCAAGCCCCATCAGGGACAGCGATTCCACGTAGGGCTAGACTGTACACCCCATCCCTCAGCTGGTGAAGGAGAGGCTCCAATACCAAATCATAAAGTGGGGGCGACAGTGGACAACCCTGATGAACCGACCGAGACAGCACAAAAGTGCTCGACAGCTTCCCGTTCACCTGTATCACAGCACTGGGGGAGCAATACAGAAGGTTAACCCACTGGCAGAAGTCTGGTTCGAATTCGGCGGCCTGCAGGACAGGAGCAATGTAGCGATGGTCAACCGTATCAAATGCCTTGACTGATCCAAATTGATCAACACGGCCTGCTCATTGTCTTCTACAACCTCTATGATCATGCGGATCAGATGCAGCTTGCTCTAAATTGTTTGGTCCTTCATAGCACAAGTCTGCTCAGGTCCCAATGGAGTCTCGGCAACTGACTGCAAGCGCCTTGTAAGGATCTTGGCCCAAATCTTTATCTCTGTGTTTAGCAGAGTTATGGACCTATAGTCATCTAAATGCCACCCAACACCCTTGCCTTTTTCAACAGTGTGATCACACCCCTAGAAATCTGGTCTAGGACAGACCCCTCTGGCGGAACCAGTTGTTGAACACTACTGTCAAAATCAGGACAAAGATGTGCGACAGCCTCAAGTACAATTCATACTGCAGACCATCCAGACTGGGCAACTTGCCTCTGCTGACTTTCCTCAATGCCACGTAGACCTCACCCTCCGTGATCTCACCCTCGCAGCTAGCCACTTGTCAGCAAAAGCCGAGGAAATTCAGCCAAATAGTTGTGAAACTCTTCATCACAGAGACCAGGCTCTTTGGTAAAGTGGCTCTTGAAATGCCACCAAAATGCCTCACACATGTCAGTACGCCCCTCTGGGGTTTTGAACTTATGAATGTAATGCTCGATACCTCAATGAATCTCTTCCTTGTGCAATTCTGTGCCCATGTTCACAGCTTCAGAAGACATCTTGCTTAACTTATGTCTAATTACCTGACCCATGTAGCGCTTGCTAGCCAAATGCTCCAGGACCTCCCTAGCTAGGGCTATTTCTAGGGGATCCTCCCAGCCTCCTCCAGAGAAAGACTATCCTTAAGAGCCTTCACCATTTTAGCCATTTGAGCCCACGTCTACATCTTCCCCGCCAAGGTGATCAACCTGGTATCTATCAACGAGACCAAACTTGCCGATCAGATCAACCAAGCTACGATCGCCTGCCTTCCTGCTAGATCCCCACCCCCTGTCTAACTTGGGGTTCAGGATAGCATTCCAGTCCCCAACTAGAACTAGGTGTGTTGAATCCACCAGGAACAGCCCCAACCACCAAAAAAAACGAGATGCGCTACTCCCGGTCGTTGGGCGCATAAACCGCAACCATCAGAAACGAGCTATTTTTCACAGCAATATCGGCCACAATCAACCGGCCCCCGGCATCCGCATGAACAAGGTCTACCCTTGCCTCCAGGGATCGCTTCACCGGCAAAGATACCCCTCTGCCCTGTTGGTCCCTGTATGCTGAATAGATGACAAAGTCGCTAGACAGCACATATGCATCGACATTGCAAACAAAGTGGGTCTCTTGGATCACGGTGACATCCACTCCGAAAGACAAGAGGTCACGAAATGGGCTGGCAGCCTTACTCTGATCACACAGGCCCTTTGCATTCATCTTGATAGCCATTTTTTAGCCCTGAAAAGAAAAAAAAACAACAACTAACCTATTCACATATGGGACAGAAATCTGTGCTGGTAAGCACCATGATCAATTGTCCCAGTCTTCCTGTGCCCAACTCCAACGTCATCTGTCCTTCCAGGACAATTCTGCTAATGTCTATAGGATATGTTAATTTTGCTATAAGGAGGGATGGAGTATGATAAGGACCCTCTCAGCACAAAAATGTCTGAGTTTTTTTAAATATGGTGAATCTACCACCAACATCCTTATATTGGGAAAATTGTCCTTGGCCTCGTATAGGTGACTTCACACCCTGAGTTAGCCCCCTGTGTCTCTTATACAAGTGATTACCCCAGGGGCAACAGGGAAATTACAGGGTCTTCTGTCAATTTTCCATCAACAGTTGTGATTTTAAACAGAAGTCCAGAGTGAGGGGGAGTATACATTGAACTGATGGAGGAGGTTGAGGGAGAGGGAGATGGAGTTCGGGTAGGTGAAGGGGAGATGCTCCTTGCTTTAGGCAAGCACATTTTGGAAACTTCCTTTGGCAAAGCAGGGATGGAGAGAGACCTGGCTTTGTCGATGTGGAACCTCCCGCTGCTGCAGCGAGTGTGCGTTTGTCGCCGCCTTTCCCCTCTTTACTTCCGTTCAGCCAGAGTTGGGAGGACTTTTAAGTTTCTGTTGCTGCTACTGTTGGTTTTGTTGCTACTGTCGCCGCCAGTTGTGGTTCTTCCTGGGGAATGCCTTTGACATGTCACCTGAGGCACCACACATACAACAAAAGAGTCTCCAGCCTTCCACCATGACCAGCATCCATTTATCATGGCACATCAGCTCTGTCGGGTGAGGATTACCTGCAGAATGATATCTTCAATGCCAATGCCAGACTTACTCATAACTACACTGACCTCATTCACCTCTCTGTACTTGGTGAAAAAGGCCCCCATCTGGTCTTCACTAATATCTGCTGGCACGCCATGGACAGTTACTCTAGTCCTACAAGTACCCATGTATTCTGTTTGGAGTCTTACTGTCTTGATCATTAGTATATTCCCAGCCAGCATTTTGGCTTCTTCTTTGCTAGACAAAAGAATGTCCCACATTGCATTTGATCTCCTCGCTAAGCAACGTTCACAGTTTTCAGCACCTCTTCTGTGGTTTCCCTGCTGACCCCAATTAATTTCCGACTGTTCATGTTGGTGGTCAGCAGGGAGATTGTCTGTGTATTCACAGCGTTCAGCACCTCCGGAATTGTAAGGAACTCATTTCCCTTAATGAATTCCTCATATTTGGTCCTTAAATTGGCATAGTAAACTGCATCCTTTTTTGGCCTTTTTTCTTTCCAGGCAGTTTCTCTTATTTCACCAGACTCCAGCACTTCTTTTTTTTATTTTTTTAAAACCTTTTTCTTATATAATTTTCAAACAAAACAAAAAACGAACCAGAGTCAAGAGTGGGCCAACAAAAGAAAAATAAATAAAACAATCAAGTTACATGTATAAAAGGCTTAAAGTGAGACAAGGTAAAAAGATTGAGGGGATGCTAAAAATTAACTCTTGGTTAATAAAACAAAGTGGAAACCAAAAATTTACAGCTTACAAATTTACAAACTAAAGTGAGAGGGGGAGAAATAAAAACTTGACTAAAAAAAGTGAAAGAAACAAAAATTGTAAAAAATGCCTACTGGTGGAAAATAAAAAATTAAATGGAAAAAATAAGAGGGGAATTAAAATAAAAAATAGAAGAAAGGAAAGCTTCAAAAGTAAAAACAAAAATTAAATACAACACTTAGTGTATGCCAAAGAACTAACGCTGGACAAACAAACTGATCATCAGAGTGAACTGTTCCAGTAATTGGCGAAGCAAGTGATATTTATTTCCATATTAAAACAGAAAATGTGGCACAAGGCCAAAAATGGGGATTGGGGAAAAGGACGGTTGTCTTCTGCCTTAATATTAAACTTAGCTAGTCACAAACACTGATCCAAACATACAAACAATATTCCTATCACCAAAACAACACATTTTTACTTGCCTTTCTTACTACATCCACCATAATACCTCGTTGTCTCTATGAAAAAACCTAACTAGTCCCCAAATGTACAATTCATTGTCTGTTGGGGGACGGGAATAAAACAACAATTTAAAAACTAGCCCCAATGAATATTTACAATATGAAAACAAAACTATTTACAAGAAACTAAACAAAATAATGTTAGTAATATAACCCCCCACAATCCTTAAATGTGGCAGAAACATCAGTTAACTGGACAAAATCAATGCGGGGCTATAATAATATAAAACAATTATTCATCCCTAGTACTCACGCAAACACACAACAGCAAATACGAAAAACACACCCAAAATGAAAGCTGCTCCGCATCCACCAGAGAACTGACATCACCGGCCACCTAATGAAGGAGGGTATGGGGAATTAAACTAAAGAAAAATAGGGACAGAAATATAAGGGGGCCAATGAGCATACATACCCTAGCTAAGTTAACTGGAAAAATGAAACTAAAGATACAAAAACAACCCTAAACTAGCCTAATTTCGGGTGGAGTTGTCAAAGTTCAGCCCAGGAAGAACAAAATCCTAATGCCTAACTGGTCAGCTCTTTTCACTCAACACAAAGGCACAAGATTCATCCACCTTTTGCCAAATTCTAATGGACTGAGCCACCGCATTTCCGTCCTAATCTTGACTTTCAGCTGATGCTTAAAGTACAAGATCAGTTGTGGAGAAGTGAATTTCTCACCTCCATAGAATTCCTAGTAAGCAAAAGAACATGTAGTGTTCAGCCTTTGTCAACAGCGGTGCTACATTGCTATAAACAGAACAGGCCTCAAGGACAAAGGACTTTCCCTGCAGCATGCGAACCATGAGGCCTTCAACAAACTTGTACAACGGCACTACCACCCTGCAATGAAAGAAAGTGTGACCTAGGGTCTTGACCTCCTCATCACAGCGTCAGCAGTTTTAGAGATTTCTCCAAGCCAGCAAAACAAAGTTTTTTGGCGACCCAGAGAGCCCCATGAATCACCAGCCAGGTGAGTGATACCTCATCGTTGTTGAGTCATTTCAACCCGGGGACCCAAGGTCAAATCAAGCGAGCCTCCTGCTTCATAAGACCGAGTTCGTCAATCAGTTCATCACGAACGGACCTCCTAACTAATACCTGATATAATGCCCTACAAGACAATGCCTGGACGTTGGAGAGGCCATCTGACACCCATAAGAGGCATTGCAGAGCAAGATGGCATTCGCGATAGAAGGAGCATTCAGCTCGGTGTAAACGGTGGGCCTCCTTGCTTCTCAGGGATGGGAAGTTCTTATGGGCGTCTTCCTTCCAGAAGGCACCCTCCTCATCCAATTCATGACACATTCGATCTAGGAATGCGTTATTAAGCATATATTAACGAATCTCAATGCTGACTGCCTTCAGATGAGTGAAGGCAACAGATCTCCCAAGGTACCCTAGCAGCCTTGCCTCCTTGCAAGGAGAACAAGAGCCTTACTAATGACAGTAGTGTAGCATACAGAAGTGGAAGCACAGAGAGTCGGTAAAGGAAAATCAGGTAGACATGTGAAACACATACTTCTGCCCTCCCCTTTAAGGAAAGATTCCTCCAAGACCACAGATTAACTGCATTCTCGACCTTCCCTTGTACCTCTGACTAATTCATTCTGGATATCGAGACTGAACCAGACACTGAGTATCTTGATCGGCCTGTCTATCCAGAGGAAAAGTCTGGGAAGAGAAATTCCTTTCCACGCACCCAACCGCAAGCCAACAGACTTATCGCGATTGTCACCATCTCATACCCACTGATTTCTTTGCTGACTTCATCAATCTCGGCTCTGCTCAACACAAGTGGTGGTAGCACCAGGTAGGGAAATTTTGTCTAGGATCAGATTCGCCTTTAACTTGAGAAGGAAAGGTTCCAATGCAAGAACGTAGAGCAAACGCGAATGTGGACAACCTTGATGAATGGAGCGAGACAATACAAAAGGTTCCAATCGTACCCCATTCACTTCGACCAGCGCACTGTGAATTGCATACAGAAGTTGGATCCAGATGTGAAAGTACAACCCAAAACTGGCCGCCAAAAGGACAGCCTCTAGAAATCGATGGTCAACTCTATCAAAGGCCTTGGACTGATCTAAACTGATCAGCGCGGCTTCACATCATGCATATGAAGGCTGTCCTGAATTGTCCTGCCCTTCACAGCACATGTCTGTTTGGAAGCAATCAGACTAGACAGGACAGCCTGCGAACGGTTCGCTAAGATCTTTGCCAAAATCTTTAACTCTGTATTTAACATTGTTAAAGGGCGAAAGTTACCTAACCCATCCCCACCATTCTTGTCCTTGTGTAACAACTTGATCATGCTCCTGGTGAAGCGTTGAGGTATAGACCATAATTCATCCAGTTGCTGAAAATCGGTGCCAGCAAGGGAACAAAAATGGGCGACTGCGTCAAGTAAACTTCATAGGGAAGATCATCTAATCCTGGAGATTTGTCCAGGCGGATTGGCCTGGACAAATCTCCAGGATTAGATGATCTTCCCGCATCTTCAGCGCATCCCTTTTGTCTGACTCTGTAATGGGACCCTTGCACCTAGCTGCTTCAGCTGCCTCATGGCAGGGAAAATCAGCTAAATTGGCATTGAACTGAGCAAGTCTTAGACCAGGCTCCATGGTGAAAAGTTCCTGAAAGTAATCACGAAATACCTCACATATTCCTGCGTGTGTTGTCATGGTCTGCTTATCTGGCAATGTGACGCATGCAATATATTGCTGAGATGCATTCCAAGCTTTATCTGCACGCAATTCAGCGGCCATATTCGTCGCCTCAGAGGACATTCTTTTTAACCTAGCCCTACCTACCAGAGCTTGATCCTTCTTGATAAGCAATGAGACCAACACTGCCTTTGTTAAAGCTATGTCCCCACTATCACAGGATTTGATCGCCTAATCAACTTTATGCTCACAAGCCGTTTGCGCTGCTAACTAGATTGAGCCAACGATTATACTCAGCAGCAAATGTTCTAATTTTGGATTTTAATTTATCCCATGAGGCATTCCCAACCACAGCCCCCACCAGTTCCCTCTGTATCATTAGTAGCAGCTGGTCCCACAAATATTGCTCACCAAATATGATGAGTTCAATTCTAGTAGCCAGCCATCTTAACCTTAAGCTTATCTAAGTTTACCTGGACCCGGACGAGCCTATGATCCGAATAAACTATATGATGGAAGCTTGGACACCCTAAGAGCCCTACATTGACTCTCCTAACTAAGACTCAGTAGAGGTAGCTAGAATGCCCCTCTGTAGCCAAGCCGCCACTATTAGTCCAAGTCCATACTACCTTCCAAGGGTGTTCATTCCGATACTTATCGACAAGATCAAACCTATCGATAAAGTCCCAAAATGGTTTCACGTCCTGGTTGTCAGTACCCGAATTTGGCCCTATACAGTCTATGCCCGGGTCAAGGATGGCATTCCAATCCCCTGCTAAAACTACCCGATGAGATGTCATCAAAAATGGCTCGATCTGCCGAAACAAAGCAGGCCACTCAGAACGAACATTGGGCACATAAACCCCAATGAGACAAGGAGCCTTATCCTTTATGATAACATCCAGCATGCAAAGTTTGCCCACTGGATCTGCGAAGACAAGAGCACATGCAGTTTTCAAAGACTTGCTCACCAGCCAAGAGACACCCCTTGAGCATCACCAAAACATGCTGAATAGAGGGGAAACCCCCTAGACAGAATGTCTTCATAATCATGAGAAGTAAAATGGGTCTCTTGCGCACAATATATATTCACCCCAAGGCACTGAAGGTCACGAGAAAGCCTTGCCCTACGAGACTCTAACCTCAGGCCTCGGGCATTCACACTTGCTAACCAGAGAGCCATGATGAAACTGATTAGGGTTGCTCTCTTGCATTGAACATGGCCAGGGTTAGGACACTGACGGATTCTCCCATTGATCCTGTGCCCATCTCAGTCATGATGGAGTCATCAGGAGACAAGCTGCCAATATCCAGGGAAAAAGTTAATTTTAGGGCTCTATAAAGGGAGGGGTGAACGAAAAGCAGGAGCTCCCCTGAACAATATTGATTTAATTTTTTCACGTTGTCATTATCAAAGAAGGCAATTGGAGGTACTATGCCAAAGACCTGTTTTGCCTCCATCACCATAGCCCATATATGTTTACCAGAGGTCCCAGTCCTGATCACAGTCAATATTCTCTTGGTGTTTGGAAAGTTGCTGGGGTTTTCTATGTTGAGATTATTTATTTTTCTAAATTTAGTTAGATGTTTCAAATCTTAGAAGTTCTTGCATTGAGAAGCTAATTTCCCCTCTTGTTCTTTTGTTATTACACAAACATTTTCCCCTGTATTAAAATTAGTTTTGGGGACTTTTTTCTTGCAAACAGATTCGATGGCATCAGCCAATGGACTTCTTTGTCGTTTTTCGGATTTTAGAGGGGTACAGATGGAGGCTTGGACAGGAGAAAGGTTAGGGGTATGGGGAATGGTAGGTGTAGGATTTTTTCTGGGAGTGGGAGCCATTGTAAGAGTAGTCATTTTGGAAGGTGAGGGAGATGGAGATTTTGTCAAGGGAGGTGGTGTCAGGAGTTGTTGCTTGTATGTTGGGGATGATGGAGACGAAGAAGGGACAGTTATTTTTTTCTTTTAATTTTTGCAGCTTTTCCTTTTTCTTGAACCTGGATTCATACCTAAATTGTTGGCATAGATTGCTGGGCGGAGAGTCACTCTTCACGTTTGTAGAGGGAGTAGGACTGTTTGTGTCATTCCCTGTTGTTTGTGTGGAATGAGGTCCCGCTGCCTGGAGCTTCCCTTTTGCCCTGCCATTCCAAATTGTCGTAGCAAGGATATTTACATTACATCTGTTGGAGATAATATCAGAAGTCCGGTTGCCTCCTAGACATTGTAGAAAAGTTAGGAGTGTAAATAGGAGGGATCACAACTTTTTATGGTACTGATTTAGATTGTTACATAGATATTTTTTGATTTTATGTAGATCATGCTAAGAAAAGAAATTTTTTGTTTGTTTGTTGGAAGAGTTTTAAATTTTTAGGTGAAAGGAGAAAAAAGACTTTCCTTAAGAACCTGCTGATATTTTTCTATGGGCTGTGATTGGACAGTTCAAATGTCAACTGTCCCCTTTGAAGGGAAAGGGAGAACTGCTACTGGGCAGTAGCGGGCAGTTGGAAGCTAGACCTCCTAGGAAGAGGAGGTTTGTTTCTCTCTCCCTGCTGAAATTGCAGGCAGTGTTTCCCTAAATTAAAAGATGTATGGATAACAAAGTTGCTGAAGGCAAGTTTCCCTTTAAGTCTTTAGAGAAAGTTTGAAAAGATTTCCTATCAAAGAAGCCCCCCAAAAGTTACCAGTTTACTGTAAAGAAAGAACTGTAAAGTCCCTAAGTGTTGTTTGGGGCTAAAGGCATTTACAGTGAAGAAGAAGCAGCAGCAGCAAACATGTGCTGTTACAAGTTGTACTACTGCATGTTTTAATGTAGTTTTCTTCTTCCTTGGCCATATAGTAAAGGAAAAACGACCTTTCTATTTGGACAGGAAGAAAAAAAGAAGGAAAAAAAGGGAGCTTGGTCACCAAAGAAAAGAGAACTTTGTCTCCAAAAGAAAGAAAAGTAAAATATATAAAGAAAAGAACTTTTGAACTTTGAAAGGACAGAAAGTGTGTACTGTAGACCAAAGGCTCTTTTTTGTTATCATTTACACAGCAGGTGGGCTCAATCTTTTATTATTTGTTTTGTGAATTGTAATTTTTTAAGCATAGTTTTTCTGGTATTTTTTTTACATTTTGTTAGCCAGAGAATAGGTAATCCTATCACCCATTCTCATCAAACTGCAGTACCCTCCAGAGCGGTATCAGATTTGGTGGTTGCAGTTTCTCCTGTTGGAGATAATATCAGAAGTCTGGTTGCCTCTGCTAAACATTGGAATTAATTTTTACAAGCACCCTTGTTTAGTTGGGTAGGAATAAAGATTTTTTCTTGTATAATTGAATTGGATTTACATTTTTTTTTCCATTATTGCTTCGGGCAGTAGTGGAGATGTTGCATAAAGTTTTATTTTCTTTCAGAAAATAAAATTTCCGAAACTTTGCAAGCCTCAAGAGTAGAGAACTTGGTACATTTAATCATCCGATGTCCCTCGTTAGCACATAATCTACAATGCATATTGGAGCTTGTGGAAAAATTCTGTAGAGCTGCCACAGAACCTTCCTTATCCATAGTATTATGTTTATATTTAAAAATTTGACTATGATTAATTCTTTTCATTCTAGAAATAGATCTAATAGCTTCATTGCTATGTTTGAATATGTTGTTAAGAATTGGGTAACTAGTTCCTGCTTGATGTATGACTTTGTTCCTAAAACTGTGAGGAAGCCACTCGAATACAATATGGCTGACCAATTTCAAACCTGGTTTGTCACCTTAAAAAAAATCTGACCCATAGGAAGTTTTAAGTTTGGACAAATTGGCATGAACTTCTGCTAAATATTGTTTTAGATTCACAAATTCAGCATTGTATTTAGGTTGGGTTATCAATATCTATTTAAATATCTCATTAACTATGTATAGTATGTCGGAGTTAGCTCCTCCTCATTTCCTTAATCCTTCAACAGGGGTCTCTCTCCCACGAGTATAAATACTGGTTGACATTTCGCCTCTTTCTCTCTTTTCTGACTTACGCCTCGGGCGGCCATCTTGCGAGGAGATGAGGTTAAATTCTCTTTTTCGACTCAGGCCTTGAGCCGCTACCTCGTGCGGAGGCGAGGTATAAACCTTTCTCTTTTTCACTTACACCAATATGTGACCTCTCACACATACAGCGTTTCCCATATTCTGGGAACACGCTAAGGACAATACAAGTACGTACGTACACTCAACACAAAAAACACACATAACTTCTCCATACAAACACACTATAACTTTTCATGTCTTCGTGTATTAATATATTTATTTACCCATAATATATATTTGTTTACCCATGTATATCAGTCTTGTTTGTTTTCTTTATCTTCTTTGGACTTCATTAAAGTTCAACATTCCTATGTAGCTGGACCGACTAGCAGGAAATCTTATCCCAGAGTTATCTCCTCATCTTCACCCCACACGGTCCTCTACAAGTACATCTAAAAATTCTTTGGTTAACAATTATATAATTGTTAACCAAAGAATTCAACCAAAGAATGCAATGTTAAAGTTTTAGTCTTCTAAAGTTAAATGGGACACTAACTGTAGAGCATAGCCTGTTAAACAACTTTTTAAAATGGCCCACTTACCTCTATGCACACAATTCTGAAACTGAGCCAAAACATTTTGTATTCAAATTTTGTGGTCAAGCCAACTAAAAGTCTTACACTGTAATACTGTTATTAAAGATATTCACATTGTTGTTGCTACTTTGAGTACTAGCATTTTCGAATGGCATACTGTCACTGGAATTAAAATTTTCTTTCAGGACTGCTAATCATATGTTAATATCACCCACATATATGCTATTGTTCCTTAAATTTGCCATTATTAATCCCATTTGGTCAATACTTTTATCTGTATCCAAGCAAAGTTCAGTAATTTTATTGTTAGTTTCTGAAATCTTAGGAAGTAGCTTCCCAATTGCTGATATACTGTCCAAAAATACATCTTTCACTAAATCTTCTCTCATTTCTAAAGTTTCTAACTTTATATTTATTTTAACAACACTGTTAGTTTTTAATAGTGTTGTAGGTATATGCTGGTTGTATTTAAGTTAGAAAAACATGTGTCTCCTGGTATACTTATCCCACAACAAAAATTGCAGGCTAGAAATGTGAGTTGAGGTAATAAAATGACCAATGTAACAACAAAACTATATATATAAATAAACAACAAGTATGTATTAACAAAATAAGGGTATACATAGACAATAGAATATTATTGCATGTTACAAAACAATGAGCATGAATGAAGAAAACATTTAAACTAGTGAAGGAGAAGTGTAACAAACGTGTGATAGACACATGACTATAAATATATCCATGTGTGCGTGCGAGAGTTAAAAAATCAACAGAAGACCAAGGCAAGTGAATGTGCTTCAGTGGCAGCGCTTATCTACATGTGACCTACATCTTACTGTCCCTGGGTGAAATAGGAAAAAGAGCATGACAGAGAATGTTACTGCCTATTTATAGGCTAAGGGAGTGTTCCCAAGCGACATTTTTTTAGGAATGTTAAGTGGGGTAACTCCACAATAGAGCTTTAACAACCTTTACTTCTCTATAGCTGCTTCCCATTTTTTTAATTCATTTTTCTTTTTAAATCACGTAACAGAATCACTTATTAAATCACAATTCAAATAATATTAATACAACAAAATATTAAATATTGAAACAGTGACTAGATCTGCTATTTTATTTCATAGTAGGACACTCAATCCCTTTTTAGGTGTAAATTTCTTGTCTGGTAAAAATATATTTTTTCAAAGTTCAAATGCAGCAGGTAAGTTATAAAAAGTTGAATTACAACTTTAGATTGTAAAATGTAGTTGAAAACAAATTTCAAAGTGAAGTTAGAAGATCACAAAATATATTTATTTTGTATTAAGTGAGCAAATATCGAATAAGTTATAAAAAGTTGAATTACAATTTTTACATTGTAAAATGTTTGTAAAAGTTCCTAAATCTGGACAATATTCATTTAAGTTATCAAATATTAAGGTAAATTTGCAAAATCGTGGTTAAGTCTGCCTCAATCTGCATTTAATCACAATAAGTCTGTAATATTAAGGTAAATTTGCATTAAGCTACAAAATATTAATTTTCATTAAGTTTGCAAAATATGGGGAATTGAAGTGGGCCCCAAATAAAATTCCCATGTAATGGATGTAGATGTAGTAATAATAAAAGAATAGAATGCAACTAATTTAAGATTAATGTGTGGTGATAAGGGTGTAGAGATGACCTATTCAGCATGTGGTCATTCTAATGGTTGTAGAGTTGTTAAAAAAAGGCAGAAAAATGTGCCAATCAGCAGCCAAGGGCAGATAATCATATAATATCTTATTTTTCATACTGGGTGTTAATCTAATTATTTTATAATTATTTGTAATAGTATAATTAATTTTTATTTATTTTCTGTAGATACAACAAAGGGAACAAAAAGCAAATGCTGATATTATGGATATATATATGAGAGAAAGAAAGAGCATTTGGAAAGATATATAGAAAATGTGCAGAAGAACTATTTTCAATCTGTATGCAAGTCAAAAAGAAAGATATTGAGAATGTCCCTCAGAAATAATGTGGAGATGAAAATGAGAGAGAAATATTTTCATTGAAAGAAAAATTAAAGGACATTTTAGTGCAAGTTAAAATAAACAACACCAATTTAGATATCAAATGGATACAGACAGTGAAGTAACAGATATTCCCAGAAATATTTGGGGATGACTAGGAAAGTCAAAAGTACAAAAGACAATTTGATGACTCAGTTATACAAACACTAGGATGCTTTGAAGTATCCATTGAATTAGACAAAAGATTTGAGTAATACCCATAATTGCAGACTTGTTGGAAATGTTGTACTCAGAATGAATTCCACAAAATTAGTTAATGCTGTGAATACTGAAGAAACTGGTATGCTAAAAAATTATAAGGCAAATCTCAAGTTAAATGAAAATGTACCCCTTGATGTACTGTTGCCCTTTAATGGAACTTTTGCATGTAACAAGATGCAAAATGGGCTCTTAAAATCACCATGCAACTACAAATAATTATGTGTGACCAACCACTGTTGATACTTTAATATATGATAAAATAGTACAGTAAAGCTTATTTAATCTAATAATTATTAGGTTAAATAAGCTTTACTGTACTATTTTATCAGATATTACTTTTATTACAATTTAATGTACTATTTTTTTCAATGAATATAGTATAAATAATGCCTCAAACTTGGAAAACAAATTAAACATAGAGAAAATGTCAAAGCTGGCAAGACTAGATCTTGAACTTAATTCCACAACAGCTAATGAAGGAAAGAAGACATTGAGAATATTAAATAACTTTTTTTGAAGAATGTGGTGAAAATGCTGAATCCTAATTAATTGCATCTCATATGAAGTTTACGACTATGTAGAGAAATGCATGATATTTGACTCTACTATTGATGTTTTAGGAAATTATACATCAAGATAAATTAAAATTTTGCTAATCATTAACAATTTCTGGACACATTTTTGCAAGAACTATGATGACTAAGCAAAGACTGTGCTTTTAAAACAATAACTACAGAACAGTATCACAAAGTTAATAAGAGACTTGTTCATTAATGGTCTTTAACTCATATGTTAAAAACTGCTAGAAAATAGAAGTTTGAATTTACAATCTACATATAATCAAACTTATACTTTGGGCTTGGCTCAGAAAACTTTGATGCTTTGAACTTTAACAGTTCGTCATGCTGGCTACCACTGTTACTATACAAGCTAAAGGAATACCAGACATAAGTAGTGCCCTTGCTATTACATATAATAAAAGAAACCATACCCTACACGTAATGATAAAACGAATTGCTTTTTTTGTGGTGGAAATGTGCATAGAAGAAATATCAGTCTGGATAGAGAAACAGTCTGCAACAATTGTGATAAAATAAGACACTACTAAAAGTGTGTAAATCCAAGCCTTGTGAAAGCCTAGCAGAGGCCATACACAAACTGACATTATGTACAATTACAGCTACTATCCCAGAAAGTGTAGCAAAAAAACACAATTTACACATAGTTGGAGATAACAAATTAAAGCCAAATTATACCATTATTAGAAAACACACCAATTTTAGCCTAGCTAAGTCACAAACACACCACACTTTACTCAAAACAAATTTTAAAACAAACACAAATATACCAAAGTGCTGGCCATTATTGATGTGACTCTTGCTTGTTACAGATGTCTACAACTACATCCATGCATTTCCCTTATATAGGCATGGCTGACTGCTCATCTGACCATTAGAATACAGAAAGAGAATGAACTCCTTTATTGACTCAAACCAATAACCAGCAAGCAGTCAGCTGGGTTAACCATACTCCTTTTTCACACTCTCATCTCACACCTTGTACACCATACATTTGAACGCTACACTATACAACTTACCAAAGACATTTTCATATACTGTAAATGAAAATAAATCTTTGGCCATTTCTCCAAACCAGTGTCTAATTTGTTTCTTTACTCCAACTTCCACCTTGGATCAAAAGCACATCCCAAGTAACCATTTATGTTTTCATTAACAAACATAAATTAAATTTGTTTCTGGACTCAGGTAGTTCAGAAAGTTTTACTACTGAGAAAATTGCCTTTGAATTTGGACTGAATTTAGGTACAACCAAAGAGAGGAACAAAGCCGATGCTCTGACCTGAATAAAAAAAAAACTGGATGAAACTGGCCATTCAGTCATGATTTGAGTGACAGACTCCTACTACATAATACCTCCTCTCCCTCTTAATATACTATAATGTCAGTTAAAAATCACATGGTTAAAAGTTCTGTGGGACACAGGTCAACACTCCAAATAAATTATTTGAATGTACATTCCTTGAAACGAAGTTAAAACCAGGACTGTTTTGAATGTTCTTTCAGAGGTAGGTCTCTGCCATTTTTAATTCTTGTTTGAATTGGTCATTTGATTTTTTTTCTTTTTTTGTCGCTTCCCAGAAGTAGCAACTCCATGTGTTATTTTTCTTTAAATTTCTGTCTTAAGCCTTGCTTTGAGGCAAGTGTGTGTGTGTATGTATGTATGTATATATATATATATATATATATATATATATATATATATATATATATACACACACACACACGCACATAGTAGTAAACTATAAAATCCCAAATTACCTCATATGGGGTATAGATCTATTTCAATCAACGAAAACTTTGTCAGTCTTATTCAACCCTGGTATACAGACTGAGTTTGTGTCGGAATTAGAAATTTAACTGTGACAACTGTTAAAAAATTAAGACAAAAATTATCCAGTTCAATGTTTCAGTCAGATGAAAGGCATGAGACAGTGATCAGGGAAGGGTGGAAGGTATTAGCTTTAAAGGGAAGAGGTTTTATAAAATTAAACTCGGATATTGACCATATGACATTAAATGGAGTTATATGAAGAATGAAGTGTTAATTTGAAACTAAGAGAGGAATGAAAAAGAGATAGAGATATGGTTAAGTTTAAAAATACAAGTTCCTACTTAAAAATACTCTTCCAAAGATAAATTATACTTAAAAGTGAAATATATTTAAAAAATTAAAAGTAAGTTATATTTAGATAATTTATATTAAAATTAAGTGAGATTATGATTAAAATAAGTTATAATTAATAGAAAAATTCTTTATATTAAAGAATAAAAAATGCTAAAAATATTTAAAAAACCTAAAAATAGAAAAGTTATATTTAAAAAAACCTTAAAATATATAGATAAAGAGGTATAAGTGATAAAAGGAAAGAGAGTTCAACAGGGGACAATTATAAGATATAATTAATATGGTATAAAAATTAGAATTAGTTATATTTTCGACATTTGATGAGTTGGAGAAATAGCAGCTAATAAGATAAAATCTATATTATGGAAATTTGAATCTATTTTTATGTTGACATTTTAAAAAACTAATTCATTTCTTTGATTCAATAGTTTGCTTTGATTATTGGATTTTATTATTCTAATTTTTTCTTGTAAGTTACACCTATCTCTAAGACTATTAGGAGTATGTGCAGAACCTACAATCTTCCAATCACTGCCTACTAGTCATCGACCAAACCAACCAAAACAGTCATGAAAGCAATCAAATTGAAAATGAACAAAACTAGCAAACCCAAACTAAAAAATTAGACCTCAAGTATACCATCTCTTACACCAATGTAAGGGGTTTATGTTACAACTTTCCAGAAGTGGAACTCTATCTTCTTCAGTCTAAACCTGACCCCCTGTTCCAGTCTGAAACAGCTATCAATGCCTCAATTCCATTGCAGGAGCTCCCAATCCTGGACTACACATCCATTATAACAAAATATGACCACCTAACTTGTCATGGGATCGGTGCCTACATCAAGGATGGGTTACGTTGTGACAGAGACACAAAAAACAAGGACCCTGATCGCCTGTATATATGTTTCCACGTGACATTTATCCATAGTACCACATTCATCTTTGCTTTATATCGTCCTCATGATGAAGGGTCAGTAATCTTTGATTGAATATCAGGGAGGATTGACAATATCTGCACTGAATTTCCCTCAACCAACATTCACATATGTGGTTACTTCAATGTTCACCACAAAGAGAGGTTAATCCACTTTAACAAAACTGATGATTAAGGCAGATATTGCAGAGACTTCTTCATCGCATAGGAACTAACCCAAGTCATTGAAAAACCCACCTGAATCCCAGATGCAATGGGACAGCAAGCGAAACTCCTTAACCTTTTTCTAACATCCTGCCCTGACACATGTTCAGCAAAAGTTTTAGCCCCAATCAGTATAGCAGATCATTCCTTAGTCAGTGTTCAGATTGACTCCACACAAATGATATCCCCTGATTTACCGTTCCATAGAACAATTTCTTGCTATGTGGAGGCAGACTGGGACAGCTTTTGGTCCTATATGACAGAAGCTTCTTTCTCAGGCATGTGGAAGGTGGCAAGCATATTTGTGGTCTTCAAGAATGCAGGCAACTGATCCCCCCCCTCACAGTTTAGACCCATTAGTCTCCTCAGTAAGCTTTTTGAGGCCTTAATCAACAAGAAGGTCATCAAGCACCTAGATGTGTGATGGGCAGTATGGGCTTTCATCCAATCCACAGCACATGTCCAAACTACCATTAAACACAGAATTGGTGAGGTCCTTGATACACATAACACAAGGACCATAGCATAAGATATCTCAAAGGCCTTGACAAGTTATGGCACAAATGTTTTCTATATAAGCTCTTCAGTGATGGAATCACTGAAAGGGTTTTTCTATTATAAAATCCTTTCTAAGAGGTAGATTCATGAAGTTAGTTATTGATGGCCAGTCCTTCAAGGCCCTGGCAGTTAATGCAGGAGTCACTCAATTCTTGGACCAACCTTCTTTCTGATTTACATAAATGATCTACCTAAAAATATACTCTGATCATTTGTAAATGTCTATGCTGATGATACAATGATATACAAGTACACCTCTAAAAATCTTGATGATCAGAGATTGACAGTTGACTTCTCTTCTGATCTAACATTAACTTACTAGTGGGGAAAAACTGGCTGGTTACATAGAATGCCTCTAAAACCAAACTAGTTATATTCCATCGTCACTGATCAGACACTGGACTACCACCAGTCATGATGAACAGATGTTCTCTCAAGGAAGCCCCATGCATCAATAGAATATTGAGCCTCAAACTCAAACCCGACCTCAAGTATAATTCTTACATACAATCCTTCACTAAAGATGCAGGTAAAATTATCGGCTCTCTGTACCACTCCATTAAGTACCTGACTCCTCATGCTATCCTCTAGCTTTATAAGAGCCAGATCAGGCTGAAAATGGAGGAATGTTGCCATGTTTGCCCAGACCTCACTTTCCAGTCTTGATAGAGTTCAAAAGCCTCTCTAAGTCCTTGTTGGAGAAGAATTATTTTCCACACTCTAACCCCTCTCTGACAGGTGGGATGTGATGAGTCACACACTGCTCTATCACTACTACCATGGAAAGTGCTCAGATGAACTGAATCTCCAGGTTCCACCAGGTCTGACCTTCACTGCTAGGACCTGCCATGACATGGTTTTCAAAGGGTTTTCTAAGACCATTCACAATGAGATACTTGAATGCATGCTACAAATATACCATGAGGAGATAAGAACAGAAATTAGAGAATCTTTGTTTGTAGCTGTCATTGCTTATGAGACAACAGATATTTTGGAACACACTCAAATGGTCATTTTTCTATGGTACATGTTGAAGGAAGAAATATTTGAATATTTTTGGGGATTCTTTATTCTACAAAATGAAAATGCAGATGGCATGTCAAAAGGTATTCTAGATCAATTAGACATAATCTTTGAAGGAAATGGACAAAAACTGATAGCTCAAACATTTGATGGTGCAAATGTCATGAAAGACAAGGAGTTCAAGCAAAAATAAAAGCAGTTTATAGTAGTACACATTTCATTCACTATTATGCACATCGGCTTAATTTAATAATGAGAAATGCAGCAAGTATTACATGGAATACAATAATATTTTTCTTGGCTATTCCAATATTCTTCTTCACAATGTGTATCCATTCTCAAGAAGCATATGGACATCAGCATTGAACTTTAATGGGGCATTTATGAAATTTTGCAATCTTTTAAGAGCTGCCTTATTGAAATTCAGTCAACATCAAATGTAGAAGCAACAGGAATTTTACAATACCTGAATGATGATAATTTCATGTATTGGTTATAACTTCATCATTTTATGCCTCATAGTGAAGTAATTTTCAACCAAATGCAATCTCAAGAAATGAGTGTGTTTAAAGTAAATGAATATATAACGGATTTCATAACTGCAATTTTAGAAATAAGAAACACAAAGTACTGTGAGAATCCTTCAAAGGCACTCATGGCAGAACCAAAGGAAGTGTGTGACTGCATATGTGTTGATATAATTGTCAGATATTCTTCCACCAAAAACATTTAGTAGCTGCTAAATTGTTCAACAAGCAGCAGACTCATTAGCATGTAAATCATGTTTAAGGCTCCAAGTTCTACACTCAGCATTGTCTCAGAACAATAGCCTAATGTATTAAAGTGTTGGTTCAGGAATTTGGGGACATAGTAAGTGTGAATTCAATCCTTGGGTCAAGCAGTACAGACAGTGGAAGCAGAGTAAGCAATAAATGAGCAGTACTAAATAAGAACTAAACAAGATGTCCCTATATATGGTCAGTGGAAAAAGAATAATCTATTTCTAAAGAATTCAGTTCAAAGTTCCCTGAAGGTTTCAGAGATCTATTGATGAAGGCCAGAGTGCATATCAGCCAAAATATTGTGACAATAACAAAAATAAGGACAATAGTCCACATGCAAATAATGTAAATAATAAGACCTTGTGTCTGACTAAGTTCAGTAAATATCTATTTGGATTTTATATAAAACTAGCAGCATGGCCTGGCATTGCCCGTGCTTGATTAAAAAATCGTACGACTTATATAGCAATCGCTATCACTTGACTTAAAATATTTTTGCCCTTCCTTGCCTTTAAAGGAGTGCCCTTTGCCGTGCTGATGTTGCTACATGCCTTACTTCTTGTCTATCTCACACTGTGAATTTTTTCTAAGCTCTATACTAAACATTAAATCTGTTACGAAAAAAGAACTAAACAAAATGAACACAAAACGATCAGCTTTAAAAAAGGACTCATAACTGGAAAAACCGAATGAAAAAAGAATGTTAACAACAAATACTTTTTCACATCCAACCCAGTTCTGCGGAATCAGAATCAACGTTGAGTTTAAGCAAGTGAATAAGCCAATTGGAGTAAAGTGCCATGCAGATTTAAATTTTTCCCACTTGTGACGAATGCAGCTAGTTAACATTCGTGTCAGCCAGCTGTTGGCTCTCACGCTGGCCAATAGAATCTTCCTGCCTATTCGTGGCAGCCAGCTATAGGCTCTCACTCTGGCCAGTAGAAAATGGCCGCAAACTACATGAAAACTGCCGTAGAAGCATGAAAAAATTGATTATTTCCACTATCGATGGGAGTTGGGAAATGCAAAGTCAGTCTTGGCCTTGCCACTAACTTGGAGCATGTGCATGTAAATTTTGGTGCAAATCCGTCGAAAATTGCGGCCGTACATTTGTTACACACACCCACACACACATCCTGCCTTTTTTAGATAGAGATAAAATTAGTAAATGTAACATTTCTATTAATAATAATTGCATTATATTGCAATATCAGTATTTTTTAAATAGTTAAAGGATTCTATGTTGCCATGTTTATCACAACGTTTCGGCTGTTGTACACTCCGGCCTTCTTCAGGTGGTTGTAATGTTGAACAGAACCCTTTATTTCACTCACTGTTTTAGTTCAACGTGCCATGTCTAATGGATATCAGTTATCTCCTGTTAATTCCCCTCTCAAAGTTCTGCCCTGCCTTACCAGGTATTGAACTCACACTCTTTTGGGTCCTGTCACTGGATCTAACTAACCCCTTTATGTCATGTGTCCATGAGGACATCTGTGTATGAATTTCTGGATATTATAAACCTAATGCTTTTAGCAACCATTGTATACCAGTGCTCATATTGCAATTTTGCTTTTATCATTGCATTACCAGAGCTCATATTTCAATTTTTGTTGTTGTTATCGCTTTTCTCTGGCACTCCTTATTACTGGTTTCCATATTGTATTCATTTTTATGCTTGGTCAGCTCAGGAGATTTTTGTGGCCTAGCATATGTGCTGATTCCTCAAGTTTACAAATTTTCCAATGATGTTCGTTGTCTATGATCTCAACTTGATCCCACAGAGGGCGGTGATCTCACTTTTCTCTCCATATATGATCAGCCATGCCTGATTTTTCCACTTCCCTTCATGTTACAGCTTTTTGGTGTTCTTGAAGCCTTACCTTAAGGGGGCGGCCTGTCTCCCCTTTATATTTCTTTCCGCAGCTGCATGGGATAGAGTACACACAGTCTTTAGTCACGCTTTCTTGTATGGAGGGGGAACTTACTCAGGAGAGATATCTGTGAAGTGTTGTCCCACTTTTGAAGTTTGTCCTGATGTTATATGGACTGCAGATCCTTTGTATTTTATCTGATAAACACTTCACATAAAGCAGGCAGACTTTTTTCTGAGTGTTGTTGTCCTCCTCTTGTATCTGCCTATCCCAGTTTATTGGAGCTTCTGCCATGTACCCAGGGTAGTTGTTACGTTGTAGGGTACTACTTATACTGACCAATTCTTTATCTAATGTCTCTGGGTCACCACTTATGACTTTTGCTCGATGTTGTAAGGAGTGGACGATCCCTTTCCTTACGCTGTATGGATGGTGGGAATTGAAATTGAGGTACTGTCCGGTGAATGTCGGTTTACGGTATACGGATGTCTTGAACCCATGCTCTGTTCGAGATATTAGAACATCCAGGAATGGGAGTGTGTTCTTACTCTCTTTCTCCATCGTGAACTGCATCGAAGGTATTATTGAGTTCACAATATCCAGTAGAACCTGAACATCCATGGTGTGGCCAGAGTATGAAGGTGTCATCTACGTACCTTTACCATAGATTTGGCTTTAGAGATATAGATTCTAATACCATTTCCTCAAAGTATTCCATGTAGGCCACAAAAATATCCTGAGCTGACCAAGCATAGAAATGAATATAATATGGGAACCAGTAATAAGAAGTGCCAGAGAAAAGCGATAATAACAACAAAAATTGCAATATGAGCTCTTGTAAAATCATGCAATGAGAACAGCAAAAATTGCAATATGAGCACAGGGTAAAAAATGTTGCTGAAGACATTAGGTTTATAATACCCAGAAATTCATACACAGATGTCCTCAAGGACACATGGCAGAGTGGATAAAGGCGTTAGTTAGATCCAGTGACAGGACCCAAAAGAGTATGAGTTCAATACCTGGTTATGGTGGTGGAGAACTTTGAGATAAGATTAGACATGGCACATGGAATTAGAACAGTCTACCCCAGTGAGCAAAATAAAAGGTTCAGTTCGACATTCCAACCACCTGTAGAAGGCCAGAGCGTACAATGGCTGAAATGTTGTGATAAACATGGTGACAAAAATGAGGACAATAGTCCGAATAATGTAAATAGTGTACATAATACCTCATCTCGGAAATATAGACAGATAGTTAAAGGATTGTTATTTGTAATAAATTGACTAAGTACTGTAAGTACTAGGAATATGAAAATATTTTTTAATATGGTAAAACTCATGCTACCATTGTAATCTACTTTAAATTAAAATGATTGAATTTTATGTAACTTCTAGTGTTCCAAAACCTTTATTCAATTGGTACATGCTATAATTTTATTGAAAATCCTATATTTTATCTGTCTATAAAGAAATAGAAAAGTCTTTTTTTATAAATTTCATTTTTGTGAAAAAAAATGTAATGGGCACCAACCCTTCCATCAAATGTATAAAAAAAAATAAATTTGCTAATTTCTCCAAATCTTTTTTGACCTGCTGATCTTTTTTATGTTAATGCCAGAAGTTTCCTTGTTTCAAAAAACTACTCATTCCACTGAGAATGACACATTTTAGTTTTGGTTTTACTTTTACATTTGAAATAACTTTAGTTAATATAATTGTTGTATTTATTTATTTTATTTCCTTTGAATTTGCTATATTATGTTTATTGCAAAAACAAATTTTTTTTCTAGAAAATTCACTAAAAAATGTAATTTGTTTGGAATTTTGGTTTTGTCATGTGGAAGTTTATTCAACATTTTTCACTTAAAGTTAATTTAATATTTTTCTCGATGAAAATTTTATTGATAAATGCAAATTCACTGATGATAAAATTTATTTGTTTTTGTATTCTGTATGTCTGTTTCTAAGAGGTGAAAAAGCATGTTGAATTTTTACCACAATTCTTATCCCATAATGTAACATTTTACATTACAGAATTAAAGATCTAGACAAGACAGTATTGTAGAATCTAACCTCTACATTTCATGGATCACACCTAATTTCCATAATACTGTTATTTAACAATGGACAATAAATATTAAAATTGTATCTTATGTATTTTTCACATGCAAAGTTTTAAAATCTTGTGCAAGCTAAACACATATAAGCTCCAGACCAAGTTTCAGCAACTGATATATTCTGATTGGTCCAATAATGCCAAGGTCATGTTTTTGCCTACGCACAACCTATTCAAACCAGAAAACTGCCCAAATTATGAAAACATGTTCTCGAGCCTATCACGTGATCAACAAGTAAATAAGTAGGGTGCACTAGCACATTTTTACCTGTGAGAATCCTGTTGCCAAACAAATCCATGATACTCAATTATCTGAAGTTTTAAAGTTACCTTGTTAACAAAAACAAACTTTCAGAATTCACTCACTCACATCACACTGGATATCATTTATCACACAGCAAAAGTTCTCAATTACAGAACATTGTTTCATCCGGAATTTGTCTAAGCATTTAGTATTACTTCTTGGTAATATTATGGTCAAAGAAAGATAACTTTAGCACAACTATGTTTATCCTAATTTACACTGGAAATTTATATTTCACAAACACTGTTTAATTATCTCATAAACAGAATTATTCTTTGACTGACTACAACAAATATTTCTTCAAGTAAATTCACACACCACATTTCCAAACACTAAAATAAGAGTTTACACACATAATTAAAATAACAAGTATCACAAAGATTTCCCTCACAAATCTTTACTTATTTCAGCATTGTATCTTATATGTTATATAAATCAAAATATTGTTTGTTATTCAAAAACTGTTTTTCTATTATTTCTCATTCATCTTTTGCATTTTTGTTGAAGAACAAATTTAAATATGTGAGGATAGTTAAGTTTAATACACAGCCTAATTCAATCTACAATTGATAACCAACATCGGTTAAATTCAACTACCCCACTTCAATATACTCTAAATGAAAAATGCATAATTTTAACTCCCTCCAGGGAGCATGATAACATGTTTTTGCATGATCCTCAAGGCTGGGTGGAAGATCAATTCAATGATGAATGACCATGTCAGAAAATCTAACAATAATTTATTGACAGGGAAAATTACACAAACATGTGTCAGCTACGCATCTAGGTAGCAAAATGGCAATTTGAGTATTTCTGAGGTATTTGGTTTCTGAATGCTTCAATTTGGCCTGTTCTAGCTGCTATTGACAATGTTGTAGTAGTTACTGTTCCAGTCTGATAGTGAGTCTGCAATAGTGATTTCCCTTTGTGTCTGTGTGTCTATTCCATTCACAGGATGCCTGTGTGCTTCTGTCTTTGAGCTTAGGAGATTTTCTTAGCATGTTGTTTCAGGCTCTTCCCAGTGATTCTCAAAGTCAAATGCTTCACTGGTTTATATAAATGATTACCCTGTGCACCCCTTTTTGACATTGATGTATGTAAAAATTTCCACTTTCATTTAAATGATCATCTAAATCTGGATCATCTAAATGTCCATTGTCCAATGAAAACACATGGCCCAAGCAAAATAACATTTCTCCAACTCTTGATGACAATTACCTTATGGCACAACATCTTAGTATTAAGAATTTATGCCTCTTGGATCAGATTTCAACTTGAAAATATTTATCCTTATAAGACTACCTTTGAGAAATTCCAAAGTTAATTACTTTTCACAAAATTCATTCAGGGTTGAACTCTCTCTGATTCTCTCATCAATTGCATTTTATATATCTGATGAAATTTTAATTTTTCATTTCTTTTCCTAATTTCCTTCTAATTATGTTTGAGAGTTTTAAACAATTTATTTCTAATTTCTAATCATCCCAAATCACCATTTTGCATTCTCATGCAACTAAACATTGAACCAAGGTCAGCGCCCTGTTACAAAAGATCAAATAGATTAATAATGATGATGAGAGAAAAGAGTGATCAAAATATCTAATATAGTAACAGTGATGTTGACAGTAAAAAATAGGATCAAAAATCAAATATGAGAGAAAAAAAGAGTGATTAAAGGAGAAAGAATTTAGATGTCTGTTTTTCTGCCATAAGAGAACAACTAAAAGTTAAGGATTTATTTAGAAAGTAAACCAGTTTGCAAAATATCACCAAAACCATTCAATTTTTCCTTCTCCAGCTCTCATGGTATTCATACCAATTTCTATAGTGTCAAATCTTTTCTCTTGAAATATTCCCCAGATATCTTAGCACTCTATGAAACTAATTAAAACTCTTCTATATCTATCACTGAATTATCTGTTCCAGGATAATTTCCTATTTGTCAAAAGGATTCTAGGGTAACATGAATGGCTTTGGAGTTTATATTTGGGAAAATCTTCTAATGACAAATGAAATGTCTTTTGAGTCCCTTGATTCTTTCATGTGCCTTTGTCTCATTCATAAACTGTTAACTATCTGTTTTTCCTTTATTGTTCCCCTTCTAGCATGTTAGATAAAATATCTTACAAATGACTTTTTTTCTGTATTTAGCTGCAAACTCCTTTGTCTTTGGCAATTTTGATGCTCATCATATAAAATGGCTTCATCATTCTAATATTACTGATGTTGCCAGTATTCATACTTTTAATTTTTCTGTTGCTCAATCTTCCTGCTAAATAGTTGTTTTCTCTGCTCATTTCCCTTATAATTCTGACCAACATACCTCCTTACTTGATTTGTTCTTTACCTTCTCTCTTGCAACTATGTCCTCTAGGCAATTTGGATCAGACTGAAGTATCAGTTGATATTTCCTTTGACTCATCTGTTAGATATGAACCCTCTATTTACAAGACTTTTTATGCTACCAGCATACTGATTAGGATTCATTTTGTGACTTTCCTTGTGATGATCCTTGAAGTTTAGTCTTTAGTCTGTGAACTTGAACTTTAGTCGTCCTACTAAAGATTTTGCCTCTGAGATTTCTTCTTGGGTGAAAGCTGCCATCGTGGCTTCTTGTAAATATCAGATAAAAGTACAATCTTCTTGTTTCATACTTGCATGTCTAGCTGTTATAGACTATAGGAACCACTTTTTCTGTGTATACAAACATGATAACTTTGTGTCTGCTTATAATGTGTAAATATGTCCTCAAAGAGCTTAAGTCATTGTTTGATAGAGTGAGGCACTGTATAGCCTCCCACAAGTTTGGTTCCCATGACTACCTGTGGCTCTGTAAGAGTGTGTTAAATAAGGATAAGTTCTCAACCTCTCCTCTCTTCAATCAATTTGAAATGCTATCATCTTCTGTTGATAAGACAAAATGCTGACTTGCAATTTCTCTTCTCTCAACTCATCAAAAATATTTTTGCCTGACTTTCCACTTACAACTGAGTCTCTATTGTGTGATATGTATATAACTCCATCTGTGGTTTTTCTATCATCTCTAAACCTGGTCCCCACAAAGCATGTGGACTTGATGGTATGTCTGCAATAGTCCTTAAGAAATGTGCCTCTGAACTTGCTCCTGTTCTCTCCAAGCTCTACAATAGATGCCTTGCTACTTCTTGCTTTCCAGATAGTTGAAAATCCTCTTCTGTAGTTCTTTTAAGAACTTTAGCAATTTGTCTGATCCTTCGAAATATTGACCCATTAATCTTCTAACACTCTTTAGCAAATCACTAGAGGCTCAAATCAACTCCAAATTGGTTAAGCATATCAGCTAGCAGGGTCTTTCAGACAAATAATATGGCTTTCACTTTTTAGGTCAACCATTGATATGTTGATGGTCATAGTCTGTCAAGATAAAAATAGGGAAACTTGGTTTGTTGCTTTAGATACTTCAAAGAAGTTTGATAGGGTTTAGCATGCTGGTCTTCTTCACAAGTTGAAGGGTTATGATGTTTCTGGCTGTTTCTTTGATTTGATTCAATCTTTCTTATCAAACTGCATAATAAAATTTGTCTTGAACAGCCATTACTCTAGAATATTTTGCATTAATGTACATATTCCCCAAGGTTCTATTCTAGGACCTACACTTTTCCTTATTTTCATCAATGACCTTCCTGATATTATCAATTCCCAACTTGATATCTATACTGATAGCATAATCAATTATTCTTATCTTAATTGTAGGTCTGATAGATTTGATAAAATAAAATTGGCCACTGATCTCTAAAATATGCTATAATTTGTCGAGAACTCAGGTAAGAAGTAATTTGTTAATTTGAATGCCTTTAGAACAAAACTACTCTCTAGTAATCATCTTAAAGAACCATTTTTACCTTCCATCAGCATAGCTAATGATATCCTCCAGGTTAGCACTGGACCTTCTTAGTCTCATATTTTCCACTGATATGAAGTGGAATGAGTATATTGAAACAATTACTAAGCTTGCTGTTCAGAAATTGTTCACTATTTCATGTTTACAATTTTTCTCGCCATAATCTATCTTGCATGTTTATAAGTCCACCATTCATCAAATATTGCTGCCACATCTGTTATGTGTCTAGAGATTCTTGACAAAATCCAAAGAAGAATTGACAATGTTATTGGTCCTGACCTGGCATCTTGGCTTCAGTTACTTTTCCATTGCCGTAACATAGTTTTCTTTAATCTCTTCTATATTTTCACAGTAATTATTCTGATGAGGTTTTCTCATTGGTACCCTGACTTCACGAATTTAAGCACAGTACTAGATTGGCAGTTAAGTCTCATAATTTCACTGCTGAAATTGTTAGATGTAACCATGTTCAATGCTATCAATTTCTTCTCTCACAAGTTATAGTTGTGGAACTCTCTTCTAGCTTCCCCTGTCAACTACAATCTTCAAAGATTTAAGTGCAATGTTGTCATCTTTTATCTCCTTAAATACTGTTCTTTTATTGTCCTCTCTGCTTCTTTCACTCTTCACTTTCACTCCTTTCATCCTAGTGGCTTATTGCATTACTTAGAGTGAAATGATTAAAAAAATTTATGAAAATTCAAATTTTTCATTTGTTTAATTCAATCTTCATTTTAATTTAGTTCTTAATTCTCAAAGTAAAAACATTGATAAAATTATAGCTTTCATAATTTATTATATTAAATTATTAATTACTCTGACAAAATTTAAACAAACTTGTTAAATTGAAACTAAATGAAACATTATTTTTTGTTTATCATGATGTATGACATTTTCTGAAAACTAAACAAAACTAAAATACAAGAAACTTTAAGTAAATATTAAATAATAATTAAGATTTTTTAAATTAAAATTGTACTCGCAAAAAAAAGTAATTTGGCATTTTCATGTAATGTAAACAATTTTAATTTTGTTTATGAACATTGATGGTCAGAAAACCTGCGTAAAGAAAGTTAATTTTTATAATTAAAAACTAAAACATTTTTAAATAAAACAAGGTTAAACAAGAGAAGAGGAAATAAGAAATTAATCTACTTATTTTGTGTTGATTAGAAAAGTGAGGCTTTTGTAAATTATTTCCCTTGACGTTATCACTATTATTGTCGTTGTAGTTAATGTAGTAGTTGAAAAGAAGTAACAGTTTTTCGAGGAATTGTAATATATCATTTGAGAAAATAGAACGAGTATTATTTCTCTAGTCCACTGAATCTGAAAGTTCGCCTTAATTTAAACGAAAGTTGTCTTTCCTATCACATTTTCTTCAGCTTTCGTCAGAGGGCGCCACACATTAAACTAACTGTTTACGTATGGCGCACATGTAGCACTAATGTTTTCTGAGAATGGAATTGCCTGTAATTGTGCACGAACTAAGGACTCTATATGAAGAATATAAGAAACGATTGACAGACAAAGAACCAGCAACAGTAGTTTATTGCAATGGTTTTTGTTCGGTAAGTTTAGCTTGTTAATTTCAGGAAGTCATCTCTTTCTTTTCCAGGCTGTGTTGCCTTCCATTATGGCTGCGTGTCGGAACCTATACGTTAACCTAGTAGTAGTAATTTGCTTTTACGTTTTCGCTTTTCAAACAATTATATTTTAAATTTTTTCTTTGTTATTACATTTTTATTAAAGAAATAATCTCAGTATTATACTATATTAGTACATCTCTAAAACTTCATTATAGCATTCATAGATACAAATTTTGTTGTCTAGAGAGCCTCCTATGTGATTACGCTGAGCTAATATTGTTAATAATGGTATTATTCACCTATTGATCAGCATTTACCTTTGGAATAAATGTTGCGCTATTTTTGTTTAAAACCAGCAGAAAACATACTGATCAACTTGATAAATTAGATTTTTCATATGTATCGTCACCAAGACCATTATGAAAGCGGTTAAATTTGGGAATAAATTTGAATAATCCTATTTAATACGAACTTTTGTAAACAATTATATTTAAAAAGTACCTATGTATGCCATGAATGTAATGTTCATTTTTAAAGATTTACATAATTATATCGTTATTCAGTGATTTTTCTCATAAAAAAATGAGACATTTGGCGTCATCCGCTGCACAATTTACCTTGATTATGAATATCTAAATTAAATTATAACATTTTCTTATTCGTCAAAGTTATTTTTTGTGTTATGTAAGTAAAGTGTTTATCATGGGTCGGTTTGTTCTTGAAAGTTTCATCAGATTGGGATTTCTAGTACGATGTGTTTGTTTTTTTTTGTTTTTTTTTTTAAAGCTAATAGACAGTTTACTACTCTAATAATTGCATAAGTTAAAGAAAAGGCATTAAAAAAAATCACCTAAACAATAAAATTGTTTAAAGTCTTTAAGACGTGTCATTTAAAAAAAAAAAAAACTTATTGGTATACTATATACAGGATTATAATGGCGCTTAAAATATTAGTCGAAATCACTATCAGTCAGTTGTTCGTATTTATTCAAAATCTTAGTTGCCTAGTTGAAAGAGATGCTTAGACCCCTAACATTTCTATCCTCACTTAACTGTTGTAGTAATTATAGTAGCAGTGGATGTTGAATTGTAAAGTCTTTCTCCTGCTTCTCTCTATTTGAACAAGTATAGGAGCTGCCTGCTACTGCTAACAAAACCAGGGTCACTCGTGAATCGGTGGGAGGGCTATAGTTTTTCTCGGATGTCTCCTTTACTTTTAATTTTCTATCACTGTTTATAAAAAATAAATTATGATTTAAGGTTATTGGTAAGTCTTAACATTTTTCTCCCAAATATTTGAATTGAATCTTAAGATTTTCTTAAACTATAGCAACATCTTTAAAAACCATTGAGAAATAAAGAAAGTTGAATTAATTACCTCAATTGAATTTATTTGTTACCGTAATCTTTTCATGGGTTTGATGTAAACTTGATTCTTTTCCCCTGTTCTTCCATATTATGTCCAGTAACATTGACAAGTAATTATTTCCAACATTAAGGTGGATTTATTTTTGGAGAACTATTAATTGCGTAAAAAAAAATTGTTTCTTGAGAATTTTTTATGCTGAACTCACCTTTTGAAAGTTTCTCTGAAAAACTAACAGATTAGCATTAGAATTACATTAAAAAATTCGTTTCGTTTTTAGACCTATTGTATTTTCACATTTTTTTTAAGTGTCAGTTTTGCAAATTTTCTTCATTTTTAGCAGTTGTAACAATAGTCACAGTTGTCCACCATAATGCAGCAACCGGCCTGCACGTAGTTCATGAGTTTGCACCCGAATAGCATTTATTTATTTATCAAAAGAAATGTAAACAAAATTGTTTGAAAACAGTAAAAAACATCATTACGAACACAAAATTGTGGGTTATGGGATACTATTTTCAGTGGCATGAAACATGTTATGATTTCTTTTGTTTTTATTTTTCATTAACGTTTTTGTGAATTTATTTAACTAGCTTATAATGAGTGCATCAGTTGTTTAGGACAAATTAATCTTTCAACTAGATTGAAACAATAAGTGTTTTTTTTTGTTTTTTTTAAATCCATTTTTAATTTCTGGAAAATGTTTTATGTGTCTAGTGTATTGAGTCGTTGGGTTTGGCTGTTTTCATGTCCCAATGAAATTGTATTGCTGCCTTTTATAAATCCAGGTCAGAATAGAACTAACTACTACTCGACTACTGCTATATGGCATGATGATTGTAATGTAAAGCGAGCAGGCTGGCTGGCCTACGTGACGATTGCCATACTGCTGCTACTTTAATACTCCTACTGATAGTCTCTGCTTCCATAGTTTTTTTTCTTTCAGCTTTTACTGCTGAAGCTAAAAAATCACTCGAATACACTTTAATTACTGTCTTCTTAGCTCTCTTTTATTTTGTTTGATTGTAACTTATTTTAAAATTTAAATTCCTTTTTGTATTTTTTTATCAAATATATATCCATCTCTTTTTTTTTTTTTTTCTTGTCTCTTAACACTCCCTTTCTTTCGTTTTTTATCACATGCTTTATTCATAGAACTATTTTAGTGACGCATGCACTATTTTGTATTTTGATAAATCTTTCTTGTGCTTTGTCAGAGACTCAATTACGGTAAAAAATTTTATATAACATTTCTATTTGGGATTAAATTAAAATAAGGATAAGAACTTAATGAAATCCTTGAAAAATTGAATTGCATTCCTACTCCATAAGACTTTAGTTTAGAACAACTCACTTCATTTTTAATTTAGTGATTTTTTTATTTATTTATTTTTTTTTTTAAACCAAAAAACAATTCAGTACATTGGCAAAAATCTAATGGTTGTTTTTAATTCTAGGCTAGTGGTAATATACTAACACGGCAAGCCTAAAGATTGCTGCGAGTTGGTGTGATAATGATTGATGATGAACTTGCTTGCTCGTGTGTTGCTTTTTCTTTTTAACCATGTAAACTCCTACTCAACTGTGCTAAAAAGAAAACAGCAGTATTGTTTACTTTTTCTAATTTTCCTTTTGCACATAGTTTTTCCACGTTTTTCGATATTTTACTGGTAGAATTCATTCAATTCTAACATTTTTAAAGTGATATTTTTTGTGTAGCCGAACTGTATCTTGTGTATATACGAGATAACTGTTTCACTGGGACAATGTACACTGTACAGACTCAGCCGAATTAAAAGTTAATCTGATCCAACGTTTGATGGATTGCTGATAGACGAGGCGATGACAGCTACTATGGATGGCCCAATTGTCAAAATTCTAAGTGAACGCATATTTTTGGTTTTTAACTACCTAGTAATTTTTACAAATGAACATATTTTCCGCCATTATTTAATATTTTATTGACTTTTTTTATTTACCTTTCTAAGATGCAAAAATAAAAAAATTTAAACTAAAAAATTTTCTTCAATTAAAATTTTATAATTTAATAAAATATACCATGATTATTCAATTGAAGTATGTCTCACACTAATGTAAATACATAAAGTAAAAATATTTAGCGAAATAGTAATTGAAAAAAAGTAAAAGTTTAAGCTTTAAAAGTTGGATAGAAATTTTGAAAAGTAACTGAGGCGACATAATAAAAGGGACAACTTTTAGATCATAGCAATTTCAATCTACCGTACATGAAAATAATGAACGTATTAAGTAAAAAAAAAATACAAAATAAAAATTTATTTTAAAAATAAAATAGCACAACTAAGTTGATTAATCTTTTCAATTTTGGATTTGTAAATTTTGTGTCCACTTAATTACTATATCACATCCAGGAAATAGCCTAATACAGAGTTTTACACGATTTTTTAACTTTTAAATTATTATATAAATTATTATAATTAAAAAAAAAAATGAAAAATTCTTGTAAAACTTCATTATTCATCAGAAAAAATTTATTCAGACAATAATGTCCTTAATATTACTTATTTACAAAAGCAATTAAAAGCTTTTCTAATTAATGTCATAGCTTTTATTGGATTCATAATTCATTATTTTTCAATTCAGAGCAGATTTTCAGTTAGCTCAAATTTAAAAAAAAAAAAAGTAGCTGATTTACAATCTTCAAAGACTCCTACTTTTAATAAAAAAATTTCAGGAAATAGGTTTTGTGCGAAATTTCATGAAATTAAGTGGGGGGGGCATATTTTAAAAAAAAAGTTTTTTACCAAAATTTTCTAAAAAATTCAAAAATAATTTCATTTGTGAATAAGTCCTGAAAATTTCATTAAAATCGGACAATTACTTGATTTTTACAAGAATTTCCAAATCAATGTGTTTTAACGGAAAAAAGCCCCCCCCCCCAAAAAAAAACAATGTTATTTTCATGTCACCGCGATGACGTAAACAAAAGAAGATAACCAAAATTTCGAAAGTGTTAAAGGATTAAAAAATTTCTAAAAATAATTAAAAAATACTTTGGACTTTCATCATCTTAATAATAACAAGCATTTTGACGATAAAACTTTATTTTCGTTAAATAATTTGTGGCATTTTTCGTTACGCTGTTTTCCCGGACCCCCCCCCCCCCCCGCCAAAAAAAAAAACGGAGGTGCCTAAACCTGTGTCAACATTACCATGAATGAAAATTCACTGAAGGAAGTGTCCAGTTTTAAATACTTAGGAGTAATCTTGTCTAAAGATAGTACCTGCAACTCGGAAATTTGCACACAGATGACAAAATTGACAAGAATATGGAGGAACAAAATCAGAAAGAAAAACAAGATTTTTAACCAAAATTTCGAACGTGCTAGAAAGGATTAAAATAAGAAAAATGATACTTTCCTAAGATAAACATTGAGGGTAAAACTGTTTTCACCAAGTTTGGGACCTTTTTCATTATGCCATGCTCTTTTTTTAGCGAAAAAAGTGGAGGTACCCACATAGGTACCTCCACGAAATCGCTGAAAAAGACGCCAAACTTGACTAAAACAAAATTTTATCATAAAATGCTTATGTTATCATGAAGAGGAAAGACCAAAGTTTTTTTTTTTTTTCATTTATTTTAAAAAAAATTTCCTTCTTTTTTAGAACATTCTAAATTTTGATTAAAAAACATTGTTTATCTTTGTATCACCGGCACTAGTAAAATAACATACAATTTTTAGCACGTTATTTTTTTTTGTATGACACCCATTATTTTGGGAAATCTTGCAAAAATAAAAATATTTGTCGGTTGTTAATAAAACTTTCAGAAAGTATTCACGGATGATCGAAATTATTATAAATATGTTTTTTTAAAGTCATGGCAGAAATATTTTTTTTAATATTTATTACCCCCCCCCCCCCAACTAATGGTTTAGAGATTACAATAGTTAAAGGCACAAGGCTTTGAAGAATGCAAATCATGTTTTTTTTTTCTTTTCTTGGGACTGCCCGTACCTGAAAATCAGCTCTGAATTGTAACATACAAAACTCAATAAAACAAATATATTATTTAATTTCAAATGCTTTGTTGTTTTTATGAATATGGATAAGATTTTCTGAAAGTAAAAAATTTGTTTGATGAAAAATGAATTTTTAATACAGTTATTTGTTATTTATTTAATTATAATAGATTTTTACATTTAAGTTTTTAAAATATTGTAAAATTAATTAAAAGCCGCGTCGGGTTTCCTAAGTGTTCTTATGAGATAGATCTTTTTTTAGCACTTTGTAAATTGTATCGTTTTGACTAATCAGAAGACAGGAAGTAATTAAGAATGTAATTTTGTGTTTATAATCGGGCTCTAATTATAAAGTATGAAAGACCAACCAGAATACAATTAAGTTGCGTTATTTGAGTTAAGCATTGTTCTCCGTTGTTAAGGCCCTTAATTTTGCGAAACATGTGTGGAGAAGTTTATTTGATTTTTCAATTTCAACTGAGAAGGGTACCTACAAGTATCAGTATCATCTTATGAAATTTATATGATTTTATTTTTATATTAATCTCAGTTATGGCATTTTTTCCATAAATGAAATATCAAAATTAATAATAAAATGAATAGGACTACAGATAACACAGTAAAATGTAGTAAATGTACATAAAATTATGGTATTTTATGTACACTTCTGATAAATTTTCATGAGAAAGGTACCTATAAATTAATTAGATACCTTTCTTATGAAATTTAATTAGATACCTTTCTTATGAAATTTAATCTCATTTGTAACAGTCTTGTTTTAATTTCTTTATAATATATTTTCCATAAAGCATCATAAACGTAAAGGTGAAAGCTAAGTACAAAAATAACAAAAAAAATTAGAGCGCTGAAAGTTTTCCTTAAAAATAACAAGGTAAATAATTTGTTCACTTAAATGTAAAATATTTCACTTTTCTCCTTCCGTAGAACAAATTATCCTCATGGAATTCATCAATAGGTCATTCAACACCTGTCAAATGACGCAAAAGTTTATGACCTGCTTTGTTTTATTTTCAAATTACATCTTTTCGGCACAAAAGCTAAGCAAAGTTAAGCTTGGTTCAAAAAATTTTAAATAAACATAATTTCTGATTTTCTTAAAATAAGTTTTAAAAAAATGAAAATTGATATTTAAAAGAATTTAAAACTGAGATTTTCATTGATTCTATAAAAGTTGTGGAACATGTCCTTCTGATATTGCAGGCGTTTTTCTATGAGGATCCGACAATTGAAGACCTGTTCCATTGTACTTTGGTTCTAAAATCTGCCTGTTCCTCTGATAGCAGTTCTTCAGCCTTGGATTTCAAACAATTCAAAATGATATGGAGCAGGACTTTCCTAGGATGAATGATCAGGCTTATTATCCTAATAATTTTGACACTGCTGAGGCTTCCTTTCTTTGACAGTCCTCATTAGGTCACTTTTTTGTTCCCAAATCTTTTGGCATAGTGTTGTTAATGACTTTGATGGTTACTTCAGCTCAGAGGGAATATTATCCACTCCGGGTAACTTGCCAGATTTCAAGCTCAAATGACGCGAAAGGACTCTTTACTAACAACTCAACCTCTTTCAGTATTGATGGACTGGTCTCACCTTCTGTGGAGTGCTGGTCACTTTGCAATATGAATGTTTTTAACAATATATGGTTAGTATATATAGTTTTTACTTAATAACAATATTTCCTAAGAATCATCACATTGAAAATGAATTTTAAAAGATTTAAAATCTTTATAAATTATTCAATTTAAAATTGTAAAAAAAAAAGAAAATATTCTTGTTGAATTTTTTTTTTTTTTTTTTTTTTTTAAGACAATTATCTTCAATATATATTATTCAAAAAAGCAATTAAAAGCTTCTCTAATAATCTTAGTTTTATTGAATTTTTTTTATTTATTGATCAGCACAGAATTTCTGTTAAAAAAATTTGATTTAAGTATATCAAAGAATTTTGCTTTTACACTCAATTCTCTTTTTGCATGGGGGATGTTTCAGACTGCTGTGCAAAATGTAACTGTAAAAATATAAAAATATATATATATATATACACACACACACACAGTGTACATATGAAAATTAAGGATAGGTTCCATCCAAATATATTTAATGAAAAATGTTAATTTTCATATACAAATAAATTGAATTTTTTATACACACACACACACACAAAACATGCTGCTTTCTGTTTTACAGTGGTGCAAAATTACTCGTCACTAGAAATATTTAATGGTGATATATCTTCATGTGTATCTTGAATAAAATTAACATTGTTTGTTTCACTGGTTCTGAATATGAATTCTGTTATCAGACACTGATCTTGTTTTTGTTAGTTCTTTATGATTCTTCATAACGTGCCATAATCATTTTCATATCGCGTTGGAATTTCACAGTTTGTTCAACGTTATCATTTGTAAGAAAATGATTTCCAAGCTATTTGAAGGCCTTCTAGAATTGTACTTGCAGATAATGGAACCACTTCTTAATCATCACTACTATAAACTAACATGGATTCATATACATTCTCTGAAATACTCTCTATAATTTGTTTTTCATTAGGATCTTTATCAATTGTTAATTCTGCAAGACCTTCTCTGCCAATCTGATGTGACAGTGATGATATCAGATTAGTTTGAATTTATATTGGATTTTTTGGCTTTAAACATTTTGGCCAAAGTGATCTTCATACATTTAAGGTAGATGACTTTAATTTGGATAAAGCCAGAGTAGCATATTTAATATAATTATAGTAAATTTTTTCCATGCTTGAATGATTGAAAATATATTATCTTTTTCTAGTTCTATATTATATTCAAATGTTTGCTTCACTTTTTTGCAGAAAACAGCATAGCGTAATGAAAAAGGCCACAAACTTAATAAAAATAAAGTTTTATCACCAAAATGTTTGTTATTATTAAGATGAAAGACCAAAGTATTTTTTTAATTATTTTTTGAAATGTTTTAATCCTGTCTAACAAGTCTGAAATTTTGGTTAAAATTCTGTTTTGTTTACGTCATCGCGGTGGCTATATAGCCTTTTTTGTCCTTTTTTTTTTTTTCCGTTGAAAATACATTGTTTTGGAAATTCTTGTAAAAATCAAATAATTGTCCAATTTTAATAATTTTCAGGACTTATTCACAAATGAATAAAATTATTTTTGAAATTTTTTTTATTTTTTTTTTTTATAGAAAATTCTGATAAATTTTTTTTTTTTTTAATATATGTTACTCCCCCCCCTTACTTAATTTCATGAAATTTCACATGGAAGCTTTCTATTTCCTGAATTTTTTTATTTGTTTATCTGTTGGAGATTGTAAATCACCTTTTGGTTTTTTTTTTTTCCCCCCAAATTTGAGCTATTCTAACTGAAAATTTGTTCTGAATTGAAAAATAATGAATACAATAGAAGTATGACATTATTTAATTAGAAAAGCTTTTAATTGCTTTTGTAAATAAGTTATATTAAGGACATTATTGTCTGAAGAAATAAAATTTTTACAGGAAGGTATTTTTTTTTTTTTTTTTTTAATTATAATAATTTATAATAGTTCAAAATCATGTAAAATTCTGTATTGGACCATTTCCTGGATGTGATATGGTAATTGAGTGGAAACGTAATTTACAAATCCAAAATTGAAAGATTAATAAATGTAGTTGCGCTATTCTATTTTTAAAATAATTTTTTATTTTCTATTTTTTTTACTTAATACATTTCATGTATGGTAGACTGAAATTGCCATTATTATGAAAAAGGTCACGTGATCTAAGTTTTGTCCCTTTATTAGGTCGCTGCAATTACGTTTCAACAGGTTTTCAAAATTTCCATTCAGCTTTTAAAAGCTTAAATTTTAAAGTAAGTTTTACTTTTTTCAATAACTATTTCACTAATTATTTTTATTTTATGTATTTACATTAGTGTGGGTGATACTTCAATGGTGTAATCATGGTATTTCATTTATTAAATTATAAAATTAATTGAAAATTTTATAGTATTTAAAAAATTTTTTATTTTTGCATCTTTGAAAGGTAAATAAAAGTCAATAAAATATTAAATAATTGTGGAAAATATGTTCATTTATAAAAAATTACTAGGTAGTTAAAAACCAAAAAAATGTGTTCACTTAGATTTCTGACAATTATGTCAATTTGGGTCATCCATAGTAGCTATCGTCACTTCGTCAATCAGCAGTCCATCACACCTTGGATCAGATGAACAGGACCAATCATTAATAATTGGTTGTATATTACTTTTTTATGCTATAAGTAATATTTATTTCAAATCAGATTAATTTAACTTTAAATTTTCTAATTTTACTCACATAACATGTCAGAAATATCTATTTTTTGAAAGAATTTTAAAATAGAAAATTTTTTTTTTTTTGTTTACAAATTTCTTAAAATTAAGAAAATGGCTGCTTTTAAGAAATCAAAATTAAATTTGGCATTCCAATCTGTATAATTTCTATCTGAAATACAGCAGAATATTTTACTTAATGGACATAATAAATTTAATCATTAAACTTTCAATTAAAGCTAAAATGACATCTTCAAGAAAGCTTTTTCATTTTTAAAATTTAATTTTAAACCTTAGGTATCGAAAATTTATGCCAAAAAAGTGGAGGTACCTAAATGATTTGAATGTTGAAATTATATGCTCATCAAGCAGTTGAATCAGCGATGTAGCAAGAATGCGACTTTTACATTCAGGTGTTCCAAATCTGGATGACCGAGTGCATTGCCCATAAGTAAAAGGACTTTAAACTCAAGACCTTTTATCTTCCATATATTCTAAGCACTTAAACTATTCGGTAAATATTTCTGCTGTCACCATGATTTTTTTATTGGCTCTCCAGTGAAATGGTAATTTACTTATGCCTTTCATTGTATGTGGATAAACTGATTGTTAAAACCGTTATTAATTAATCAATCTCCTGAAGCATTGCTATATAAAAAGAAAGTTAAATGCTCTTTAGCTGTCTTAAAACCACTGGCATTTTTCTCTGATTTTGCTATGTATGTTTTGTTTTGCATTTTTTTCTAAAAGAGACCAATTTCATCTGTATTGAAAACTTGGTCTGAAATGTAACCGCCATCTTCAATTATTTTAGCTAGTTTTGGAAGAAATTCTTCAGCAACTGTCTTACCTGCTGATGAAATTTCACCTATCATTTTTATATTTATGCATTGCTTGTCTTTCAGAGAATTTTGTAAGCCATCCCGTACTTACAGCAAATTCATTCTTTTTATCACTAGATAGATGTAATGCACTTAATGACTTTAGATCACATAATCTTGTAAAATCGTAATGCCATTTGTTTTATGCTTTTACCATCTACTGGTATGCTTTTTTATTTTCTTCTATCCATATTAAAGCTTTCTCCGTTTTTTTTTTTTTTTTTTTTTTTTTTTTTTTTCTTGAATCATGTCTCTTGTATATGACAACTTGGTGGATAATTCTGTTTCAGAAGCTACAGATCTTCTAATGTGACCATTATTCCTTTTGATTGTTCTTATCGTAGCTTTGTTCAGGCAGAAAGCTCTACTCAAGAATGTTGCACTTTCGCCCTTACGAAGACAATCTAAAATAATGGTCTTGGTCTCCAAAGAAATTGATGCTCTTTTATTTTTCTTAGATGTGTCAACTGACATTTTGGGGTAGGTTATCACGATCACAAATAAATAAAAAAAAAAAAAAAAAAAAAAATATATGGCAGAGGATGAAACATGCGATCTTTTGTATCAGACCTAATGCTAACAATTGTCAGTGCATGCCATCTGATGGAGTGGTTACACAGCCAGAGGTATGTACACTGTAGGTGGAGGATCACTATATGGAAAAAATAGATTAGATTCTATTTTACTTCGCTAAATTGTTACTTAATCATGTTAGGTAGAGGTTTGGCATTTTGTAAATTATAATTGATTGATGTTACTTATTCATTTACTTGCCACAGATTTGGTGGTCATACAAGGACAGATGTTTAAACCGTGTTAAAGTAAAAAAATAAAAACTTTTAGTTGGACCATGTTATTTCAAAACTGCAAAAAGAATTGAGTGTGGTCACTAAAAATTATCAGTTTGAATTTTTCAAGTTTTCATAAAATTAAGGGGCTGAAACATGTTAAAAAAAAAACGTACTAAGATTTTCTAATAAAATATGTACTGAAAGTTTAATTAAAATCTGACTATTATTTGATTTTTGCAAGAATTTCCAAATTAATGTCACTGTAAAAAAGAGGCTAAAATTTGTAATGCTAAAAGTTAGTACAACTGCTGATACAAGAAAAATGAAATTCCAAATGTTCTAAATAGGAGTAAAAAATATAATTAAACAATAAAAAAAAAATACTTTGATCCTTCCTTCTGATTTTGTTGATAAAACTGTTTTCATTCTCTTTGGAGCATATTTTCATCACAGTATGCTGATTATTATTATATTTATTTATTTTTTTATTATAATATTTATTTATTTTTTTATTATAGTGTTTTTGTGGTGGTACCTATATGTTGTATTTTAATATTTTCAGTACTTATTCACAAATGAATGAGATAATTTTTGAAATCTTGCTATATATATATATATATTTGTCATTCCAATGTACCATATATATCCATGTATCATGCCATGTATGAAGAACTAATTTTGAGGCTAATTTTAAGGGTGTGGTATCATACATGTGATATAAAATTAGTGTATGTCCTGCTAGCTCTGTATCCAGAGTTGACTAAAATTAGGCACCTCCACTGAATTTTCATTAAGTAAGGTTTAAAAGTTAGTAAACTAACTTAAATAAAAAATTAATTAACTGAAGTATGACCCAAACTAAAATAAATACATAAAAGTATTTAGTGAAATAGTAATTAAAAAAATTAAAACTTACTTTGAAATTTTGAAGGGATGATTTGCAAAGGCATGAAACAGAACTGAATAAGGAAAGTGAAAAAATTGCAGTCTGTCAGAAAACACTTAAATCATGTGACCTTTTTAATGATCATGTCATGTATAGCTTCCCATTGGTAAAAATTGGGAATACTTATACATTAAAAATTTTTTTTTTTTTTTAAATGTTAAAAAAAAATATATTGGCTCAAATAACTGCTATGAGCTTTTCAGTTTTTGATTCGTAAATGTACTTTTCACTATATATCACCAAACTGCTGCCTTGAAAGCAATGAAGAATTTGAAATGATTTTTTAATATAAATTGTTTAATTAAAATTTAAAAAAACTGAAAACAGTTCTTGTGAAAATTAATTATTCATCGAAAAATTTTTTTAACACAATAGTGTCCTTAATAAATCTTACTTATCATAGCAATTAAAAGCTTTTCTAATTGAATAATGTCATAGTTTTATTGTATTATTTTACAATTCAGAGCAGATTTTTGGTGAAAGGAGTGACAGTTTTACCAAAAAAATTGATTTACTAATAAAAAAAATCTCTAATTTCTCAATTTCATGAAATTAAGTGTTAATTAACATATGCAAAAAAAAATATTTTTTACCAAGATTTTCTATAAAAGAAAAAAAAATAATTTCAAAAATAATTTCATTCATTTCTGAGTTTCCTTAAAATCCAACAATTATTTGATTTTTGTAAGAATTTTCAAATTAATGTATGTTTCACCAGAAAAAACAAAAAAAAGGTAACATTTATCATTGGTTCGGCCACCAAGATTTTTAACCAAAATTTCTAATATGCTAAAAAGTATTAAAACATTTTTTTAAATAATAAAAAAAAAATACTTTGGGCTTTCTTAATAATATTTACATTTTGATGACAAAACTTTGATTATATTGAATTTGGGTCCTTTTTTCATCATGCTATGCTGTTTTTTCAGTAAAAAAGTGGAGGTACCGGACTAAAATGTATATCATTAGCTTCAAAATTAGGTCTTCAAAGGTTGCATGATATGTGACTATACATGGTAATCTTTATTAAACATTCTTCCAAAAATAAAATCTACTTTCCTGAAACGTTATATGAGGAATATTAGCTGATTTAAAATATGAGTAATCTGATTTGAAAAAATATTATTTACTTTAAGTTTAAAATAACAAATGTACCAGTGTTTTTAACTGACAGTGGCCATATTTATGTGATTGGCAAGGAATGACAGGTGCTTATAAAGGTGTTAACAAGTTTATTGTTGTTCTATAGACTTTATCTGTTAAAACATAATAATTTATGACTTGTAAGCACCTTTTTTTATATAAATTTAAAGTACTCAGTAATCTTAAAGTTGGAAAATATTCTCTGTAATCTAATTTTAGGAATGCTGACTTTAAATTTACTATACCATAGTCATCGCTATTATTTTCTGATAATGAAAAGAAAAAGAAAAAATTTAGCTTATTTTTAAAATCTTGATGCCTGAGGATTTGTATTAAGCTTTTCAATTTTTGATTAGTAAACATAGTTTTCATTTAGCAATATCACCTAACGCAATTAAAGTTAATGTAGAATTTTAAGATTTATATACAAGTTATTATAATAATTTATAATTAAAATTTAAAAAATGAAAACAATTATGTAAAAATTCATTATTCATCTTAAAAAATTTCTTTTCGTAAGACAATAGGGGCCTTAATAAATCTTATTTATAAAAGCAATTAAAAGCTTTTATAATTAAATAATGTATTTTTTATTTTATGATTCTGAGCAGATTTTTGAGAATTGAATAGCATTTAAAAAAAAAATGATTTAAATTCTCCAGGCAGTTCTCCTTTTAACTAATAAAACAAATTTTGAAATTAGACTTTAAATTCTTGAAATTTCATGAAATAAAGTAGGGTGGGGGGTAAATTATATTAAAATTTTAAAAAAAATAATCAATTTTATTAATTTGTGAATAACTCTTGAAAGTGTCATTAAAATCTGCCAATTATTTGATTTTTTTGCAAGAATTTTCAAAATCAAAGGCATTAAAACCCAACTTAGGCGGACCAATGATTTTTTTTTTTTTTTTTTTTTTTTTTTTTAAATTCTAGCCATAATTTTTCAATCGCATTTAAAAATTTTGATAAAATAATACAAAAATACTTTGGTCTTTCCTCATAAAAAAAAACTAAAACAGTTTAATAAGAAATCTTTATTTTTTATCAAGTTTGGGGCTTTCTTTTAATTATATTATACTGTTTTTTTTTTTTTTCTCTTGGTGAATTAGTAGAGGTACCTAGTTAAATGCAAAACTCCTTTGAGAATGTAAATTGTAAATTTTTTTTTTCTTTCTTTTTTTTCAGATATTCATTTACTGAAAATCTGCTCCTAATTGTAAAATAGAAAATGCAATAAAACTAGGACAGTATTAAAAAAGCTTTTAATTGATTTTATAAATAAGATATTAAGGACACTCGTCTTTAATAAAAAAATGTTTTTCAATGAATATTGAATTTTTACAAGAATGGTTTTCATTTTTTTTTTTTTTTTTAACTTGGATTATAATTCCTACAGTTTTATTTCTTTCAAAATTCAATCTTTTAGATTATATTATTAATTGAAAACTATATTTACTAATCATAAATGGAAAAGCTTAATACAAATCCTCAAACACCAACTCTTTTTAAGAGTTTTGAAATTTTTATTTTATTTGTGTAGAAATATGCCTATTTTAAGTATGGCTGACCATATGCAACATTATCACAAAATAGTCAACATTTCTAAAACATTAGATTACAGAGAATATTTTCCTATATTTTTAAGATTACTGGGTACTTAAAAATTATATAAAGAAAGGCACTCACATCATTTTCTTACAGTTAAATTCTCTGTAGAACAACACTAGACCTGTCAGCAGGCTATCAACATGTCAAGTCATCTACTGTTGAGTTAAAAAATGCTTTCTGCAATATTTTAAACTTAAAGTAAATTATACTTGTTTCAAATCAAATTAATTATACTTTAAATCAGCTAATATTCCTCAAATAAAGTTTTGGTATATTTTATTTTTGCAAGATTTATAAAACCAAGAAATGTTTACAAATGTCTCAAAAATGGATGACTTTGATGTTACAGAAAAAAAAATTTCTGTTTGAAAAACATCAGAATATTTTGCTTACTGGAAATAGTAAATTTAATCCTTTTAGTTTTTTATTAATGCTAAAATGAATGCTTTTTCATTTTTAAAAATTAATTTAAACCTTGGGTATAGCTATTTTTGTGGAGATACCTGATTTAAAACACGTTATTTTAAGTTTAATATATTGCAGAAATGCATTTTTTAACACAGAAGTAGCTGTTTGTTTAAACTGTTAACATGTTTGACAGATGTTTATCTAGGTACCTCCAAAAATTTTCTAAAAAGAGCATCGCATGATGTAAAATCTCCCAAACTTGATAAAAAAAAAATTGTCAAAATGTTTATTATTTAAGAAAATAAGCAAAGTATTATTTTTATTAAACTTTTTAATCTTTCTAGCACATTTGAAGTTTTTGTTAAAAATCTTATGGACATTATTGCCTTAAGAGGAAAAAAAATTCTATGAATAATGAATTGTTTTCTTTCTTTTTTTTCTTTTTTTTTAAAATTTTAATTATAATAATTTCTAAAGTCTTACATTCCATCTTACCTTGCAGATGTTAGGTGATATTGTTAATTAAAAACTTTATTTATTAATGGAAAAATTTTGCAACTCGTCAAGAATTTAAACTTCTTTTTTTTTTCTTTTTTTTTTTTTTTTTTAATGTATAAACATGCTAATTTTCATAAATGTGGACATCCATAAATGACATTATCAGAAAATAAGAGCAATAACTATAGTAAATTTAAAACCCAAGTACCTGAGATTCAATAAAACATTAGATTATAGAGAATGTTTTCCAAAATTTTTAAGATTACTGAGTAGTTAAATCTTGTATAAAAAAGGTGCTGACATTATATTCTCAAGTAATTTTTACATATATATTCACCAAAGAAAAAAAATTTGATAAACTTCCATTTATGAAACTGTCAACACCTAAAATGAACAGTTATTGACATGTTAAAAAAATGCAATTCTGTGATATTTTAAACTTAAAAGTAAATATTTGTTTCAAATCAGATTAATTAAACTTTAAATCAACAAATATTCTTCAAATAAAGTTTCAGAAAAGTGTTTTATTTTTGGAAAATTTGTTTATAAAGAAAATTATATTGTGATGATGGATGGTTAATCAATTATTTTAGAAATTTCAAAATGAAAACTACTTCCAGTCGATTTAAATTAGTTCTGAAATGCAGAAATGTATTTTGCTTATTGGAAATATAAAATTTAAATCTATTAGCTTGAAATTAAAACTAAAATAAAAGCTTCAAGAGAGATTTTTCATTTTTAAAAATTCATTTTAATCCATATATATTGTTTCTGTGGAGGTACCTTTAGGTATTAAACTGAAGTTGGCAAAAAAAAATGACATACTATGATAAACAAATGCCACAAATTTACCGAAAACTAAGTTTTATCATCAAAATCTTATCAAGAGGAAAGATGAAAGTATTTGATTATTTTATTAAATTTTTAATCCTTTTTAGAACATTCAGCATTTTAGTTTAAAATCTTGTCTTGTGTCAGTAGATAGACTATGAATTAGCATAGAAAATTTCAGTGTCTTTTTTTTCTTTTTTTTCTTTGCAGTGAAAAACATTGATTTTAAAATTTTTGCAAAAATCATTATCGCTGAATTTTAATCGAACTTTCAGCACTTATTCACAAATGAATGAAATTATTTTTGAATATTTTATTTTTATTTTACATCTATTACCCCCTCCTTAATTTTATGAAAACACAAATTGAAAAGTGTAATTTATATTGATTATATTAGTTAAAAGCAGAAGTCGTTGGAGAATTTAAATCAGAGATGGGTGGTTTAACCAAACCCCCTCTCCCCTTTTTGGTTTCATCCTTACACCATGAAGCCACATGGAAATTTTTTATGAAACTGCAATCTTTTTTTTTGTTTTGTTAATGCTATCACTACTGAGTGACCATATCCAAAGAAACATGATTGAAAAAGACTTTCAGATGTTGATAAAATTTAATTTTATCAACATTTATTCCATTGTAAGAGAAAAAGATTGAACAAAAATGTTAAAAACATTTAATTGACTAGTTTAAGGAAATAAATGTGAAATTTATTTGTTTACAAAAGAAATGAAAAAAAAAGGAAATAAACAGATATGACACTTGGAAATCATGTTTTTTATGAGGTTGGATTTTTTCTAAGAGTTGTGTGTAATTGCTTTCTAGTAAGCCAATCACAAAATAAAGTTGTTGTAAACAAGAAAAATAAATGAAGAAATTTCTTTTTATGAAGAAATTTGTTTTTTATCTAGGGAATGCACCTAAATTGGATATTAAGAATAATTAAAATAGTTCTTAATTTCACTTTTAAAATATGTATAATTCCTGATATATGAATCTCTTGTGTAAAATTTTGTTTCCTACAAATGAAATTGTTTGTATCTAGTGAATACACCTAAAATTAGATATTAAAAAAGTAATGTAAGTTTTAAGCTCTGTTTTAAAATGTGTATATTTTCAAAACTGCAAGTCATTTTTTTTTTTTTTTTTTTTTTTTTTTTTAAATCCAAAGTAAAAATTATTCTTTTTTAGCAACTATTGTTCGGTGAGTGTTTGTTACTGTTCTGCCTATAAAATTCTTCTAAACAAAGAAAATTCACTTTATTTTTACAAATATCTTTATGGTTTTATCTGGTGAATACACTTAAGATTATATTAAAATGATTAAAATAGTTTTAATTTCAGTTTTAAAATATGTATCTAAAAAAGAACCGGTGATACTCACAGATTTGGAAATCTACACATTCTAAAAATGGAATTAAAAGCTTTTAATTATTTTTTTTATATTTAATTTTAAATGTATTTGCTAGATAAAAACATATTTATTTGAAAAAATAACACATTCATTTTTCTTGTTGAGAAGAAATTTATTTGCAAAACCCCAATAACAGTTGAATTGCCGTATTTTTAATTATTTTAAAGAAAAGAATTGCCGTATTTTTAATTATTTTAAAGAAAAGAATTGCCGTATTTTTAATTATTTTAAAAATGAGGGTTTCATTTTTTAGCTTTTTTTAAAAGCCACATTTGAAACTAATTTCTGGAGAGCTATACCATTTTCTCTCTCAGAAATATGTTGTCCAAAGACACAAATATAGATATTTTTTGCGATGATTTCTTTTGTATTTTACAAATTTGTTAATAAATATGGTAGTTATTTATAATTGACAGTTTAATCAAAAGTTTAAGTCATGAATTCTATGACTAAATTACCTTTAAAGTCTAAAACTGACTTTAGGTGAACAATCTCTACTTTATTACCCATCCCCAATTCACGGTTTTTTTTTCAATTCCAGTGGTCTTTAACAAATGTCTATAAATTTTGATTACCCATCCTTAAAACCAAAAATTATTGACCCCTGACTCACAAGTTAACAGACTTCCACAATGACAGATGTTTAAAAAAAAACAACACTCGAAAGCTGAAAAGTATATGGGGTATTTATTTTATGTGACAAGACAGTAGTTTCAATAATTTGAAAGTTCTTTTACCACACACTATCAGTTAATCTTTTTCCTTTTTTTATTTTTATAATTTTTGAAGGAATTTGCTTCCATGAGTCAGGAAATGAACATCTTCCTGGTGTAGTTTAAGGTGTCTTCTAATTGAGTGTACAATTTCAAGAATATTGATAAAGATTGGTCACTTTGATTTTGTGTAACAAAGTAATGTGTAAAAAGAAATTTGCATTTTCGGCTGTTCAAAGCAAAATACTATTTTAACTTGCTGTACAAAAAAAAAAAAAAATAATAATTCAATGAATAACAGCACATACAAATTATATATTTAGAAAGATTTTATTTTCTTTCCAGCTATATGAATATTTTTAAGATTGGACCAGAAATAAAAGAATTTGCGAGTTGAACAGACTTCGTTTCAAATTTATCAATCTCAAACGAAATCAGATATTGACTGGAAATGCTATCATAATCATTACACAAGAAAATGAGTGGCTTTCTTAGAAAGCAAAAATACTAAATTAAAAACCCAATTGAAAACTTGCGGTATCAAGAAAGAAAAAAAAACGGAAACCGATACTGAAACATAAATTGCCAAACTGACCAACTCTAATTTAAATCCTCAATTTTTGTAAAAATCAGATTACCAGTTGCTAAAAATTTGCTCTGATTTATAAAATACAAAATCCAATAAAACTATGACATAAAATTTATGTTACTTCTATTCATCCATCTAATAACTGTCAATGTAAGCTATCAATACATTTATCAACAACACCTCAAAAACAAGTCACTGTTGTTAAATGTTATTTTCTACTACAATTTTTTTTTATTTTTCAAATTAGATTAAGTAAATTACCTAATTTACCTCAAATAACTGTATTTAATTTTTGCAAGATTTTTAAAATGGAGAATTAACTTTTGTATACAAATGTCTCAAAAATTGATGACATACTTGATTTTTTTTTTTTTTTACTGCGTGGGAGGATCTATGCCAATCTATAAATTTGGTTTTAAATGCTCTAAAATATTTTGTTTACTGGATATAATAAATTTATTCCTTTACCTTTTGAATTACAACTAAAATGACAGTTTCAAGAAAAATTTTGTATTTTAAAAAAATACATTTTAAACTTTAGGTATAGTCCCTACTGAAAACCATTTTATATACACACACACACACACACACACACACAATCTCTTATATGTATATACTTAATGCATTTATCTGCTACTTGTTCCCAGTTACCTGGGTTAATGCCTGCAAGTTTCACTCCATCTTGCTGATGTCCTTGGTTCATATGTCAGCTGACCCATACTCCTTAGCACAATGTAGCCATCACTGTTGCTGCTGCTTTGGTAATGCATTTGTCAATTTTCATGTCAATCAAGAAGTTGTTTGTGATACGTGAATTGATCTGTGACTTCAAGCATTATACACCAAAAACATTAAATTCAATATGACTGACAAAAGTTTTTACAAATGCTTACTGAATTTTTAAACAGCCCATCAATAAATATTCTTTAAGTCAGTAAATAAAAACCAGATTTCACACTGTAACCTTGATAGTTGAGTAGTAGTGGTTATTTCTTCAAATGAAATGCTTAAACATTGTACTATATACAAACTTCTATATTATCTTTATTCTAGTGATGTTATCCAAAAAGATTTTTTATCTTACAAAAATAATTTGTGATGTCACTTCTTGATCATGTAGAACTTTTAACACTCTCTCATATTAGCCAAACAACTAATTATATGAAAACCTGGAGATCACATACAATTGATAAATTACACAGTGTTTTTTTTTTTTTTCTTTCCATTTTTTTCACTTTATTACAAACCATTATTTCACCTAATATATATATATATATATATCTATCTATATATCTATATCTATCTATATATCTATATCTATCTATCTATATATCTATCTATATATCTATCTATATATCTATCTATATATATATATATATATATATATATATATATATATATATATAGTGTCCATAAAGTTTGTGTGCACTTTAAAAAATTTATAACTTTATTTGTATTTGCGATAGAAATAATTTGTAAAAAAAAGATTAGAAAGTAAATCTATATTTTTTTTTTTTTTTTTTTTTTTTTAAGGGTTTATTGAAATTTTATTTAAGTTTCCACATGTCCTCCACCATTAGCAATACAAAGGTAATATGATTTTGCAGTTCACGGAAAACATTTGCCAACTGATTTACAGTAATGCCTGAAATCACTAGTTATTTTAGCCATTAAATTGTAGCAAAAATGAAGTAATATTAAATATTTATTTTGTGGTAACTGCTCTTCAAATATAGGTAACAAACATGTATTGCTGTCCATAAATGATACTTAGAGAGGCTTCTTTCAGTGTATTTAAATTTTTGGTCAAAACTGACCATGTAGGGTAAACTGGCTTTTCCTTAGCATTTACTAGTATTCTAAAATTAGAATTGACATAATTTGAAAATTAACAAATTCTATAATGGTAGAAATGTGTCAGTAAAAAAGAACTAAAAATATACAAAATTAAATATTTTATAATACTTTGCTTTCATAGAATCAGTTTTTACTAGTTTAATTAACCCTTAGAGGGGGGGAAAACAAACATGACATATTCTATACTGAAAAACATTTTTTCAAGAATTGTTTTCCTTTTTGTAAAATTTTAATTAGAATAATTTACAAACTTTTAAATCATTTGAAATTCTGTAGCAGTCAAGTGATATTAAGTTAACACTGTATTAACTAACCATAAATGGAAAACCTCACTACAATTCAATGAGCCAACGAATTTTGAATGTGTGCATACATGTGCCAATTTTTGTGAATAAGAATGTCCATACAATTTATTAAAAATTAAGAGTGTAAAGTAAATTTTAAATTTAAGTCATTTACTAACATTTCTTTGACAAGTGTCTTCAAAAGATATTAGATTGCTTAGAATATTTTCTCAAATTTTTAAGATTGCTGGGTAGTTAAAAAAAAAATTTTTTTTAATTATAAAAAAATGCATTCATGTTACATTAATCAAATTTTTACAGTTATTTGCCCCTTACTTAAATTTACTAAACATTAATTTGTTGAAGTCTGTCCACAGCTCATAAAAACACCTGTCTCTGCATTAAGAATTCTTTTCTGTGATATTTTAAACTAAAAGGAATATTTGTTTCAAGTGAAATTAATTCAATTTTAAATCTGCTAATTTTTCTCAAATAACATTCCAGAAGAGTATATTTTATTTTTGTAAGTTTTTTAAATAAAGAGAATTCTGTTGGCAGATTTGATAAAAGGATAACCAGAAAAAATCATCCCAATCAAATTAAATTCAGTTCAAAATATGACAATGTATTTTGCTTATTACAAATATAAAATTTAATCTATTAGCTTGGAATTAAAATTCAATTAAGATTCAAGAAAGAATTTTAATTTTCAAAATGCATTTTAAACTTTTGGTATCTTTCTTTTTATATTTGGCACCTACTATATAAATTTCATAAATAACAAAGTTTTAATTTCAGGAATAAGTAATAAAATAGAATATAATAAGTTATTGATAATTAAACAATAAAAATCAAAATGCCATACCTTTTTATGAAGAAAAGGCCCTAAATCTATTTAAAATTTAGTGGTAATTTTCTAATATGTACACACATTAAAAAAAAAAATCAAAATTCTTTGTAAAATTCTGGAGTTATTGAATTGTAGGGAGGTTTTCCATTTATTAGTAAGTATAGTTTTAATTTAATGATTGTCACTTGGTTGAATACACAATTTTATGATTTCAGTTTATAAATTATTCTAATTAAAATTGAAAAAAATGAAAACAATTCTGGTATTATTCAACAAAAAGAGAATTTTCTTCAGAAAATGGTGTCCATAATATATTTTATCATAAAGCAATTAAAAATGTCTTGGTTTTATTGCATTTATCATTTTATGATTCAGGGCAGATTTTCTCTAACTGGGGGTCCCATTTGACCAAATTGTTTTTAAGATTTAAATTTTCCAAGGACTTATCCTTATAAGTAATATAAACATTTTGCAATACAAAAAAGAACTTGAAATTTCATAATTAAATAGGAAGGGGGAGTATAACAGATCACAAAATACTTTTTACAAAGAGTTTCTAAAAAAAAAAGTAACATTTCAAAATCAATTTTTTTTTTCACTGGAGAAAAAATTTTTTCCAGTGTTCTATAAAGAATAAAAAAAGAAATAACTTGTATGAAAATGATTCTTGATCCTTGTAATAATGCACAAACTTTGACAATAAACTTTGTGTTGGGGATTTTTTTCAACATATATTTTTTTCAGTGATTTTTGGTTGAGGTACCTAATTTTATTGGTAAGGAGAAAAGATTCTAATCCATCTAAATTTGGTTTGAAATACACCAACGTACTTGCTTAAATTTAATCTGATTGCATGAAATTAAATTAAAGCTTCAAGATAGAATTATTACTTACTTATTTATCTTTTAAATGCATTTTAAACTTAGATTTACCTAAATTTTGGAGACAGGAGGTACCAATTATAATGAAAAGTTTGACTATGAAACTGTTTTTACTTTGATGAAAAAAAATGTCAAAAAGAAAAATGTTTACATATTCAAATTGATCTGATCTCTGCTAAATACACTAAGCAAGGAACTAAGCAATAGTTCAATAATTGAAAGAATACTTTTTAATCAACTGTTGAAGTATGTGGCATAATATACTGCCTGAGTCCAAATTGCTGTACAGCAGATATAATCTTTACTACTTGAGAAGTGCAGAGAACAGCAACTTGACCATAACCAGTGTTTCATTGATCTGAAAATTTTTGGCACAGTGGGCAAGCTCTGTGGACTATACTTCGGAAGCTAGGCTGTGTAGAGAAATTTATAGAGCCCATCTGTTTTTACATAACCATATGAAGGCATGAGTATCTATAAATGGAGAGTGGTTAGATCCAATCACCGTTAAAATGGTATGAAGCAGGAAGATCTCTTAGCACATATACCTTTTGCATTTTTCTTTGTAGTAGTTCTACACAGAGCTTTTGCTGAAAAGTCATGTTATAATTTATATCTGCTACAGAACATCTCCAAACATTTTCTTGCTTTTTCTAAAACTTTAATGTTTCTGGTTTATGACCTACTCTATACTGATGATTGTGACCCCCTCCCCAATCTCCAGCTCCTGATGCACTGCTTCTCTGCCACTTGTAATGAATTAATTTGGGCTTTGCCATGCTGCAGGTGAAAATTGTCGCGGTAGAATTCTCTCCCTTTGCTACGCTAGGCGCATTCTGTCGCCGTGTGATAGTTGCTATAAATAAACACTTGTCAACTGTTATTTCTGGTATTTTAAGCTACTACTGCTTTGGAACAAGGTTAAACTTCCGTTTTCCAATGCCATTTTGTACTCTTTTAGACTCTACACTGATTAAAACCACGTTAATTTTTTTGCTGTTTTTGGCTATATCAATATCCAACAAAGCCTTTATTCAGGAGTTTTTCTTTGATTAGGACATCAATAATAATTTTGAAGGCTTTACTTGAGTGGATATTGATGGTGAAGTGGTCGAAGATGATAACCACGCTAGTGATGTGGAGGAAAGCGATGATGACCACTGGCGGTTACTATCATCCATGCCTGACTAATTTCATGGAAGCTACTGGCAACCAGCGATATACCTGGTAGCATTTCTGAAGGTTAATTATTTTGTCTATTTATAAATAACAAGAACCTTATTTGTCAACGAGACATAAATATGAGTCAGGTGAAAGAAAGATCAAACAAATGCTAGTGTCTTCTCATATGTAAACACAGGGAAACCTGTCACTTTTTAACAAAGTGAAAGCCTTAGCAATTTTACTTCTTATTGCACCTCCAGAACCCCACAAGGAGTAATAAAAGCATGTTGAATTATTTATGTATTTTTAATGTATTTGTTTATTTAGCGTTTTAATTTTTTGTTTTCAATGTCAAAACCTGCATGCAAAACGTAATGCATTATATAATGCATTAAATCAAATTATTACTCCTTTGTTCTTTTATTAGTGTACAAAAATTAAAATCTATACACACAATACAATGAAAGTTATAACAATTTTAAAACAGTAGGTGTTCATGTTTTTGCACCTTCAAAAAAATGCAGTGGTAGGAGAAACAATTCTAGAAAGAAATTATGGTAAAGGTTAATCTAAAAAAGACAGTGATCATTCATCAGCCAGCTACTTTTTCTTTTTTTTACCATCAATCTACATCAAGAATAAAAAATTTGGAAATCAGGTAAACTTATGTTTATCTTGGCAGCACTCTTGAAAAGGAAATTGCCCAAAGGCTTGTGCTGCATATGGGAAGCTTGAAAACAGATTATGATCATTCAATTACTAAGTTTAGTGTCTACCAAACAGTATCCAAAATAATTATTAATGAAGTAATGGAAGGGAAATATTTGCAATTCAAGCTGCACAACTACAAAGATTAACTCAAGGACACACTTAAGATCAACATAGACACCAACATTTGGGAAAATTTTTCTTCTCAAATGTTGGTGTCTGTTGAAAGGCCTACTTGGAAGACGTGTCTGAAAGGTTTACTTCAAAGACACTGATGACTGGTATTAATGACTTTAACAAGGGCACGATTAAATATGCAGAGCTAAAACTGGCTGCTCATTACATTTAGAACATAAGACACCTCTAGGAAATGGTACTAAAATGACTTACCTGTGCAGAATGTGGGTGCATATGCCTTTCAAAGATTTGTTCGATTAATCACACACATTTCCACTATAAAATTTATAGATGTCCAACCTGATTTTGCTTGCAATTTATACAACAAAGTGTGCAGGTCAGCAAGTGGACTTATGTAGCATTACAAGTTGTAGCAACATGATACCAATGCAGCAACAAGTAAGCTTATTTGCAAAACATGTTGGTCACTTAAGTCATCAGCTGTAAATAAATCAACAATGTTGTCATACTCGGAGAATCCGAATGTTAATAGTGTAAATAATAACTCCTCATCCCAGAAATTCAGATAGAAATAACAATTTAAGTTTAGCAATAACGCAGGAACTTGAAATTTTTTCAGGAATTTCCACTAATATTCAAAAATATGAAATATTGATAAACTTTAGCATATTAAGTAAATATCCATCATAAATGAAAAAAAAATGTTGGTGTGGTGCCCCCCCCCCCCAATAAAACGGAGCACAGAGAAGAGCCTACTTCAATTTTCAGGAGCTGGAGTTGATTCAAAATTAGACAGGTGAAACCCTGATTGGAACACAATATTCTAAAATAAGAACATTTTAAATTCAATATACCATAGATTCTTCAGATCAAAAGTCTGTACCCAGTTTGAATTTTAAAGCAAAATCTTTGTGTGGGTTTACTATGTTATCAATGAATAACAGCTTTTTAATTGTTGTGAGTGAAAGATAAGAGATGGATCTATAATTTATCAAAATTTGAATTCTGCTAAGATTCTGAAAAATGGTTGATGGTAGTAGCAAATTTTTGTCAACTAGGAATTCTTGTAAAACCAATATCCCCCCCCCCCAAGACAATTCATCAAATATAATCAACTATATTTTTTATTTTATTGCTAATGGCTTAGCTTCTATGGATAGCAAAACACTTACTAAAAATATGCTATATTGAAAATTGAAATTTTCATATTGAGTAGCTTATAACTGTGAAACATAGACTAGAAATAAAATTAAAAAAAAACAGAACTATTAGACTACAAGACCACCTAATATCAACTCATTATGTTGCAAGAGCGCAATATTGAAATCTGTAAAAATTGACAAATTTCAAGATACCTGTTATAGAGTAAATGAACACCCCCACAAGATGGACTGGTCTAAGACTATTTAAACAGCATTCTGTCTTACTGATGGAGAGAAGTTAACAATTACCTGTTTATTACATTCGTCTGTGTTCTCAACCATATTATTCTCTGGAATAAACTACTTCTTACTTTCTATATGTCAACCTTTCCTATTTCTAACACAACAGTAGCATAACTCTTAAACTAAGGAAGGCAAAATTTTAGGTTTTTCTTTATGCTAGTATTTCATAAAAATCTGGAAAATTCTGACATGTATGACAAGAGAAAAAACCTTTTTATGTAAACTTGTTTCATTCTTTGAGGAACTTTATCAAGGCAACTGTAGAAATTTTATGTAGTAACCTGCATTTCTACACAGAAGTAACGTGAAGAAAACTAACGTAAGATTTTTCAAATTTTGAATTAGCAAACACTTTAAAATATTCTAAAATTTTATTGTGAAAGATAAATTATAGCAGATGCTAAAGGGTGTCAGTTTTTAGTATATTAGCCAAAGATGGATTATTTAAAAAAAAAAAAAATTTTTAATGTATTTTTATATTTATTTTTTTAACCACTTTTAATTTTTACAAATTTTTATAATCATATAGGCCTGAGAAAAGTTTCTTTCAAGAAAGAAGCTATTTGAAAAATCCAGTTAAGTAAATGCTCTGGCAAATATTAATTATTGTGCTTTTGCAAAAAATTTTCAAGTTTTCAAATTTTAAGTTATTTCCTTAAGTATGGCATTTTTGAGAGCAAAATTGTGGTTGAAATAATTTCTGGCTATAACAATGGATTTTAGCATTGGCTAAATTGTTACATAGATCTTGTGTTCATAAATACGTTGTTTTTTTTTGTTTTTTCTTATAAATTTCTGCAAATTTCACCAATAAAGGAACAGCTATTGATATTTTATATATGATTATTTTTCATCATCTCCTTAATGGTTTTGAATATAGTTGGAATTAATTTAGTATCACTATTGTCTATTTATCTAATTTATTATCTTTGTGGTAGATTTTGTAGGCTTTTCTTTTAGTATTGTGGATAAAATGATATTGGAGGTTTTAAAAATATTTTTAATATATATTTCTTCATGTAAATATTGAGGGCTGCAGATTCTTAGTGCTCTTACATAAAATAATTACTCCAGACTTAATAATAGTTTGAGGATATTGTTGGTAGATTTCTTGTAAACGTTGGAGGCCATCAATGGTTCTGTTTGGTATAATATCTGCTATGGGTAATTTGTTTCAGTTTCAAAAATCTATTTTTAATGTTTTTATATTTAATGTTGTCTATTCAAAGGTTTGCTAATATTGTGTCATGTAGATGTATTATTAGAGTATGTATCAAAAATAATAATTTTATGGTAAAATATTTCTGAAAGAAGCTAAAGAGACATTAAAATGCTGCTGAGATGGGAACCCATTGTTAAACCAAATTTCTGTTGAAGGCGCAAAAAAAAAAAATTATGATTTTGTGTGGGGAGAGAATTTTTATTTTGTATTAAGTGTGTTTTAAGTAAATGTAAGCATTGTTTATAGGGACATTTGTGTACAAAGATTTTATATCTAAACTGGCCATATCCTCTCTACCCCCTTCTCCTCCTCATTCTTTAAACACACATTTCTCTGTAGAATCTTTGGAATATTTTCTTTGTAGAAACCATCTTAGATGTTGTACTAATATGCCAGTTTAAAGTTATTTTCATTTAACAATTTCTGCATTAAAAGTCATTGAAATTTAACATGCAATATACACTTTACAGCTTGGAGGTAATGTTTTAGGTGCATAGTATCAAGTTTGTTGGAAATTGCATAACTATCTAGAATTTTGTAGATTTAATCCAAAACTTGGAAATAAATAACAAAATCTAAAAACCTCTTTATATATGAATATATATTTTAACCGGAATTACAGAACTTTATTATTATAATTTAGTAAGATGAGAATTTAAATTAGTTTATCATTGCTTAGAAGAAGAAAAAACATTGCCAAATGTTTCAATGCAAAAAGTTGTTGCTCCTCCTTTCTGGGGAAGGTGTAATCCCAAATAGAAATTGCCTCTACTCTAGAAATATACTTTTGTAGTGTGCAACAGATTTATAGATTTTATTCTGAAATGCAGTTTCTTCAAATCAACCAAAATTATAATTGTAAACACAAATGACCTCTCATCATTGGTTTAAAAAGAAAAAACACCTGATTGAAAGCTGCCAATCAGATTTTGAATAAATTAGGCAAATATAAGTGTAGATACTATTAAATGTTGTCTATTGTTAACTATAACTGGTATAACCAGTTATCTCCTCCTCCCCAACTTAATGGACTGTTCCTAACAGCTGTGGCAGCAGAGACTTGTATCCCCTTTTACCCAGGGTGGATTGGGCCATTAGATACTATTTAAATTGCTGTGAGTTCTCTCTTGGCACTTGAACTCACCTAGAGGAACTACTGACATTACAAACATCCAACATTTGGTAGCAAAGACTATTCACAATGGAAAGTGGAAGTTGAATTATGGGAAATGTTTACTAAAATGGACAAAACAAGACAAGGTATAGCACTGACACTCTCCTTGGAAGGAAAAACATGAGAAATTGCCGTAACTGTAGATTAATCTCTCCTAAAGACTGATGATGGTATTAAAAATGTCCTAACAGAATTGGATAAATTATTTGAAAAGGAAAAGACATAGCAAATATATGAAGTCTATACAAAATTTGAAAATTTTAAGACTGAGGCAATGTCAGTGCTAGACTACATAGTTTGAACAGTTAAATAAGAAATGTACCAATTTAAAAATTGACGCTGATGTATTATTGGCCCTGAAATTGTTATGCAATGCAAATCTTAGTGAACAACAAACAGTTGGCTTTAACAGCATGCCCATAAATGAAGTATGAAACTATGCTAAATGTTCTGACCAGGATGTTTACTACTGCTAAAACAGAACTGTAGATAAATAATAAAATAAAAGAAGCAATGATAACAGAAAATTATGGTAGAGGCAGGGAACAGTTTAGAGGATCTATGTATAGAGGAGCAAGATACAAAGGATGCAGTAGAAGGACCATTGGAAGAGGCCCTGGAAGTATGAATCCTGTATTTAATGGAATTGTAGTGTCTGTGAATCAACATATCACTGGACAAAGGACTGCCCACATGCTAACAAAGATGTTAATATGACAGAAAATATATAGAGAACCATTTAGAAGAGACAGTTCATATGACTTTGATGACAGAAGCTAAACTGTTGGACAAAATATCAAATCAAGATGTTCTGGAAGCTTGAAATGCAGCAATTGTAGACACTGCATGTACCAAGACAATTTGTGGTAATAAATGGTTACATTCCATGCTCAATTCACTATCTTTTGAAGAGTTAGTCTGTCAGAAATTAGAAAAGTCATGTGCCATTTAAATTTGGAGTTGGAAGGGTAGTTAACACATCAAACTGTTATTTTCACAGCAAAATTTGGCAAGTGTTTATGTAATATAAACACAAGTTGTGTAAAATTCCACTGCTGTTATGTAAGGAATCTCTGGCTAAGATAGGAGCAGTTGTTGACATTGGAAAAGCTGATGTAATGATGTTTGGTCAGAAAGTAAAAATTCAAATCACATCAACGGGATACTGTGTGAGCATTGTGAGAAATAAGGAAATTACTGATGATGAAAATGTTGTCCTCATAGTTGATAGCAACATGCAAAGAAGTGATAAAAGAAATACACTTTTAAAATTACATAAACAATTTGGTCATGCTTCACAGGAAAAATTGTTAAATTTATTAAAAACATCAGACAAAGTTGATCAGGAAACTGAAGATTAAAGGATATTTACAAGAAATGTGCTATTTGCCACAAATATACATGTCTTAAGATGAAACCAATAGTTGGTTTAATTCAGTAAATGATTTAATCAAGTAATTGCTCTTGACCTTCATGAACTTGGTCCTGACCTCTGCTATTTACATGACCGACTTGTTTAGTAGATTAAGTATGGCTGTAGTAAAGAAGAGGGTGTCATCGTAGATAAGTTTATGCAGAATTTGGTTGCTATTTATGGTGCATCAGAAATTGATCTTTTTACAGTTTTGGTCTGGAGTTCAACAAGAAGACTTTTCAAGAAATGGCTGAAAAGTTGAATCTCTCACTCAAAACAAACAACTGCAGCTTATTTTTCATGGTCAAATGATATTGTTGAGCACCATAATATAATCCTGACAAATCATTAAGAAGGTTCAAGAAGAAAATGTTATTTCATGGGAAACTGCTATAAGTTGGGCTGTGAATGCAAAGAACTGCTTGGTAAATGTACATGGATTTAGTCCAAATTTATCATCTAATATTATCAACAACCCCCCTGCTCTGGAATCACAAAAAGCATATTTGGTGGCAGAATAATCAGAAAGAATCCAAAGAGCACTGAGAAAACACTAAGACCTAAGGAAGAAGACTTTAAACAAGGTGAAAAGGTATTCTTAAGAGATGGTGAATGGAAAAGCCCAAGTTGAATTATAGGAAAAGACAATGTACTTGTGATAGAAAGATATGGAGGCACTCATGTTCATGTGCATGAAAGTAGACTCTTGAGAGATTTATAATCAAAAGCTACTCATAATACTGAAACGACTGACAATAATATAGAAAGTGATGACAGTGAAGATGAAAACGAGGAAAATACAGGTGCTGCAGGAAATGGTACTGAGAACAATGATGACTTTCCTAGAGATGCACTTTGAGACCGTGAAACAAAAGATGAAGATTTTGGCACTACAGCCAACATAGAGAAAGATAGATCAGCATCTGCTAGACAAGTGAACCCCAATGTTATTCAAGTTTAGAAGGATCAAATAATTCAGTTCCATCTTGCACAAAATGAAAAGAACACAAAGCTAAAATTCCTGGACGCGCCAGAAAAGCATCTACCAAAACAAAGAACTGGTACAATATTGAATATGTGAAACTTAATGACATAAAAGGAACATGTATGTCTTGATTTATCAACAGTGAAGAATCTGGAAATCAAACAAAAGAGTTATACAAATCAACAAATCTTAATTTTTCAGAAGTAGAGATGAACTGAGAAGATGGAAAGAATAAAGTTTATTTAGAAGTAGAGGATATAGGACAAAAATGCGTATCATCTAGGTGGGTAAAAATGATGGTGACAAGATGAAGTTAAAATATAGGTTGGTAGTAAAAGAATTTGAGGAAGATTGTTCCACCCAAAAATTCACCAACAATTCACAACTCCTCTAAGAACAGTATTATCAGTCATTGCACAACATAATTGGTCTGTCAATACTATTGACATAAAAACTACATTCTTGCAAGGTGAAGAAATTGAACAGGATGTCTATATTAGATCCCTATCATGTACTAAAAATATTTGGAAATTAAGGAACTCTGTGGTTTAGCAGATGCATCATTGTAATGGTATCAAAAGGTTAAGACTCAAAGGACAGATATCTAAGATTGATCTGTTTTGATAAGGACCTGTATAGATAGATACCGCCATGAGATCGCTAAAAAAAAGAATAGCATGAATAAAAAGGGCCTTAAACTTGATGAAAATAATTTTTTAATGTCTAAATGTTTATTATTAAGAGGTAAGATCAAAGTATTTTGGGATTTTTAAAAAAAAATTTTTTAAATTTTTTTTTAACTGTTCCTAGCACATTTGAAATTTTTGTTAAAAAATTTTTTTATTTTATTTTATTTATTTATTTTTTTAGACAGCAAAATTGACAGATAATCATGTCAACCATTTTTTTTCCATTTTATAAACAAAATGATAATCTCCATTTCAAATTATTTTAAAAAACAATTATAATTTTTTCAAAATTTATTTTAAGAAAATTAGAAACTATAAAGATTATTTAAAATATTTGAAACAAACATTACTTACTTTCTGTACCAAAAAAATGTTTAAAAATAAGACAAAGCAGGTCTTAACATTTGGTGTCACTTGATGAGTGATGATTTTATGACAGCTTATGTAAGGGAAAGTTACTGTATGGAAGGACAGAAGTGACATAATTATTTAGTTTTAAGTGAACCAACTTATTTATCTCATTATTTTTAAGGAAAACTTTCATCACTCTAATTTTTTTTTTGTACTTAGCTTTCACCATTACGTTTATGATGCTTTATGGAAATATAAAAAAAATTAAAATAAGACTGTTGAGCGAGATTAAATTTCATAAGAAAGGCATCTAATTTATAGGTACCTTATGTAATTTTATCAGAAATGTACATAAAATACTATAATTTTATGTACATTACATTTTACTGTGTTATTTGTATTTCCATTCATTTTATTATTAATTTTGATATTTATAACTGAGATAATATAAAAATAAGATCATAAAAATTTCATAAGATGATACTAATACTTGTAGGTACCCTTCTCAGTTGAAATTGAAAAATCAAATTAACTTCTCCACATTCTGCACAAACAATTCGCAAAAATAAAGGCTCTAACAGTGGAGAATAATGCTTAACTCAAATAACGCAATGTTTTATTCTATTCTTGCTGGTCATCTGTACATTTGAATTAAAGCTGTTTTATGGACACAAAAGCAATCTGGAATTAGTTTTTTTTTTTATACTGTGTAGCTCTTCTGATTGTTATAAGCTATGCAACTTATAATGCTAGAAGATAGATCTACTTAATAACACTATTAGCTAAACTGAACAGTGTTTTCACTAATTTTATATTTAACAACTTTAATATAAAAATAATAAAATAATTTAAGAAATAACAAATAATTGTTTTAAAAATTCATTTTTCATTGAAAAAGGTTTTTTGCTTTCAGACAATATCCATATTCATAAAAACAACTAAAGGCATTTGAAATTAAATATCTTTGTTTTATTGAGTTTTGTATGTTACAATTCAGAGCTGATTTTCAGGTAGTGGGTGGTCTGATTTAAAAAAAAAAAAAAAAAAAAAAAATTTGCTTTCCTTAAAGCTATTCAGTTTAGTGATTATATTAGTTAAAAAACTAATATAATCACTAAACTGAATAGTATTGACTCTATAGTTTTCATAAAATTATGGAGGAGTAATAAATATATATAAAAAAAAATATTTTTACCATGATTTTAAAAAAAGAAAACAATAATTTCCATCATTTGTAAATAGTTTCTGAAAGTTTCATTAACATCCGACAATTATTTTTATTTTTGCAAAATTTACTGAATTAATGTCTGACATACAAAAAAAAAAAAAATGAAAACATTTTGTTATTTAGTAGTTCTACTGATACAAAGAGAAACAACTTTTTTCAATCAAAAGTTAGAATGTTCTAAAAAGAAGGAAAATTTTTTAAAAATAATTAAAAAAATACTTTGTTCTTTCCTCTTAATAATAAACATTTATATGATAAAATATTGTTTTCATCAAGTTTGGCATCTTTTTCATCATGCTATTCTCTATTTTTTAGCAATTTCATTTATGTATAGAATATTTGCCATGCATGTTGATTTTTTATTTTTTTATTTTTCTTTTTGAGCTGGAAGCGATAGATTCCAGAAGGACATAGTATAAAAAATCAGAAATATATTTTAAAGTTGAAAAAGAAGCAACAAGTCCATTCAGATATATTGGATTGAATCTGACTAGAAGAAATGTGCATCATTTTAACACAGAAAGATTATATTAACAAGATAACGGAAGTGAAATTAGACAAAAGGGAGAAAACAGCACACTTATCTGAGGATGGGAAGACTTTGCAAAGAGCTAAGCTTGGTCAGCTCTTGTGGATTTCCAAACACTTGCCCTGATATTGCATTTGATGTGACAGATTTGGCTCATAGAATTAATACAAGTACAATTGAAGATTTGAAAAGATTAAATAAGATTATCAAGAAAGTAAAATCTGACCATGTTTATTTGAAGTACCAAATTTTGGGCCATAGTCTGGACAGCATAGAGCCATCACCCTGGCTGGGTCACTCAAGTTTCACTACCAAATGACTGAATTTTGGCCAAATAGGCTTGTGAGGTAAACAGATACCTTGTATTTATAAAAAAAATATAAATGATTGGATAATGTTACATTTAAACTTTTTTAATTGTTTACATACCATAAGAATTTTAGTATAAAACCTGTTGGATATTTGTAGCTAATGATATAAGATGATTTGAATAGTATGATGCTTTGAGTGTCTAATATTCTGAATTGTGTAAACTGAATTTGCTGAGTTTTTCCTATATTTTTTTCTTTTGCACAACTTTTATAGCTGTGAAATTATAAATATTTAACTTTAATGTTATCTTATGACACTGAACATTTTAAAAGTTGTCAAGCATAGAACAAATTTGAAATTAGTTTGGACTCTATGATTATTGTTTTTATGTAGTGCATATAAATATGATGTCTGCTATATCTTGAGATTCTTGACAAAATCCGAAGAAGGGCTTATATATATTGAATTTATATTAAAAAATACCTAGAAGAAATTTAGTTTTTGATTTGTCACCTATTTAAATTTTGGATTAAACCTAGAATTGCAATTTTAATATAAAGTGAATTAAAGATTGTGCTTAAATCATTTGCTTAAGGCTTATAAATTTTTAACTGGTTTCCTCGTTGATACAAAATGCATTAATATAAAATATTGGAACTTTTGTAAATTTTTCTAATTAAGAACATACCTTAATTAATGTGAAAATATTATAGACAACATTTGCTTGAGATTTGTTTACCTTTTCCCTACAATTCATTTAGTTTAAAAAAAAAAATATTATGCAGTTTATTTGTTATCAAATATTCTATTGTAAATTCATAAATGCACATGAAATTTACAAAAACTGTGCCAGCTTTCATAGATAAGATTTTGGATTTTTCTTTGTCGTTCTGATTAGAATCTTGTTTGGAATGAAAGAATTGTAGAATATTTACTAAAATTTTAGTTAATATTTTTATCAATCAATAAATTGGACAAACAGTTACCACAAAAAAAATAATGAATAATGCCTATGCTGAAGTTAGTGAATTAAAGTTTACAGTACCATGTCAACATTAAAGGAAGCATCAATAAAGATTTTTCATGTAACTTTGATTGTAAAACAAAAATTGTTATACTCTTGGTCTAAAACTGTTGACCATTTAGTAAATGGAATTAAAACGCATACTGGATAGCCAGATTAAAATTATAATAGAATTATTGACTATAATTTTTTTTTTTGTCAACATTACTGAACAATGCATCCCCCACCTACACACACACTATCATAATTACATCCTCTTACAACTATTTTTTATCTTTCAGCAAAGAACCTTTTGGTGCTTTTTGCAGTCTTTCAGGAGCTGATTTTTTTCATTATAGACATTCTACAAAGAGTAGAACAACTAGTAATCCAAAGGTGCAAGTTGTGCTGAATAGTCGAATGTAGAAGATGCCTGAAAACTTTTCAGGCAGGTTGGAAGAATTTTTACTTGGTTATGAAAGAAACATTCTGCCTTAGTGTTTATCCTTATTGATTATATTATAGTCTTTAACTATTTTTGTCTGCCAGTTGTTACATTCATTTACTCTAGTTTGTACGCCTTGTCAGCTGGGGCTGTAGAATATGCTGACTGCACCAATGCGGAGGGGTAAAACCCCTCAATGGGACCATCTGTTTGCTGTGGGTGGTGAACCATGATGTCTGGAGACAGGATCCTAGTGGTTGAGAGTTTCAGCAGTTAGGGTTAGGTCCTTCCGATTCTCAACACACCACTTTGGACCTTACCTGGACTAGATGGCTGGTCAGAGAGGCCCGATCTGATCAATCGGCTGGTCGTGTCAAGCTTTAACACCTATAACAATACCAAAGTGAGTACTTAAGGGAAACCTTACCCAAATGAACTATTGCATGAAAAACAACCAAACCTATTGTATAGGTATTAAAAAGTGCTAGCTGAGAGTCAATTGGTTTGTAGAGGTAATTATGTGTGCACATAGCTGTTAACCCTTCACTTTGTCCACTGAAAATTTGGATAGTGCAACAAATGTGGTGACAGGTGCTCCAGGTCTCTCATGAATACGTGTATACTAGTTTGTGTAACCCTGACCTGTCAAGGCGATTGGGTTTTCCCTTTTGACATGTCCCAACATTCAGCCCCAAGGTGGGTGGGAAGCACATGCAGTGAAATTTAATTGATATAAATTATGAATCGAAATAAAAGTCCAAAAGAAACCTTTCAGACTTAGATTCTGAAATGGAAAATAATATGGATTTCCTGAGATTTTTGTGCTTGAGTCTTTGGACGAAACTCTTTTGTGGAGACTGTCTTCTTTCTTGATTTAGAAAGTTTTGTCCAATTGGATTAAATCAAAATTAGTTAGATGAGAGACGGCAATTTAATGATGGAGGATGAAACTAGAAAACATGGGGAATCTATAATGCAAATGAAAACCTTTCACCATGTGAGTATTAAAACTTTCCCTCACACAAGTTTGAATACATTAAAGGGAGTGATTAGAAGTAAAGAACTCTCTTTGGCCACTCCAGAAGAAATTTCATCTGCCTTGGGTGGCCAGGGAGTCTCTGATTACAGAAGAATCTCCATTAGAAGAAATGGCGGGGGGGAATATTAACTCACATATACATCCTTACATTCAATTCCTAAGATCCCATCAAAAATCAAAATAGGCTATAATGTTGAGCCCGTGGAGCTATATATCCTGGCTCCTCTGAGATGGTTTAAATGCCAAATTTCAACATCACATAGTTGTACGGGTTACCCTACATGTGCAAAATATGGTCAAAAAGACTCTGATCATAGTGAAGATGAGTGTCAGGATGAAATTAAATGCACAAATTGCCAGGAAAATAATCTGGCTTACTCTTGGACTTGTGAGTACTGGAAGAAAGAAAAAATTATAGAGGTAAAATATAAAAGAAATCCTTTAAAGAAGCAAAAAAAAAAAAAGTAATAGAAGAGTACATGAGGGGCCCTTCCTACTCAAGAATAGTGGATACGGCAGGGCCAAATAACTCAGAATGATAAATATACAGAGCTTATTGAGACACTTGTACACTTGGGGCTGAATGATTGACCCAACTGTAAAAATTTTTTTTTTAAAGAAATAGGACAGGCTGAACCAGGAAAAGGAAATGTCCAAGGAGAGTATAGCGTCTCAGGCCCAGACGTCTCCCCCTCCCAATGTTAAACAATCTGCAGAACAAAGGCCACTGTGATCACCTATACGTCCACCTAAGATCCCAAATTCCAGATTAAATGCCACTGTGAAGCAAACGGAAACTACCAAGCAAAAGTTGGAAGTTGATAAAGCCCAAGTATCTACTGAAAATCATTTTGATAAGTGAGAGAAGGAAGTAGATAGCAAAAACCCTCAAATGGCTAAAACTTTTAAATTAAAAACTAAGCCATAATCATGTACAAAATAATGCACTGTAACTTTAGGCATCACCTTTTATTTCCATGTGGCTAGGGATCCAATATAATATTATATTTTTATGATCCAATATAATATTATATTTTTCATTGAGTTGATTTTATGTAAAATTTTCATGATCATTGGGTTGTTGAATTTGTTCCCTTCCAAATTTGATAGGACAGAGAGTGAGTCTGAAAAAATTAGGACATTCTTTAGTTTGCTCTCAGACATGATTTTTAGAGATAACTCGATCACATAAACCTCTGCAGTGAAGATCAAACTTCCTTTTGGGAGTTTGTATTTTTTTTTTTTTTTGGTAATTTTCTGGCTTACTGCTGCACATCTTACTTTGTCCCCACTTTTTGATCCATCTGTATAGATTATTGAATAGTCATGGAATTTTTCCAGTATTTCCTGGAATTTGTCCAGAAATATAAGAGGGTGGGTTCTTTCCTTTGGAAAATCATGTATTTCTAGAAGGACTTGAGGAAGTTTAATTGTCCATGGTGGAATACTGGATACTGTTGTTTCTTGCACATTTGATAATCAAGTGTCTAACTCTTCAGCAATGGATTTCATCCTATGTCCATATGGTAGTATGGCATTTTCTGCATGACAGAATTGATCAAAATAGCTTGAGTTAAATGTAGCTCTATAAGCTGGGTTATTTGGGCATGATTTAACTTTTACCTAATACTGCAGTGCCAGTTTAATATGCCTTAGATAAGGGGTTTCATCGGCTTCTGTATATAAGCTCTCCACCAGAGATGTTCTAAACACTCCAATATAATAATAATAATATTATTATTATTATTATTATTATTATTATTATTATTATTATTACTAAGTGATCCATGGTACTTCTGTTTTTCCTTAACATGCATTTGTATTACTGATTAGGCTGCTCTTTTCTAAGTACTTGACTTGAGTCAATCTGTTGCTGACCATTCTTTCCATGGTCTTACACAGACAATTAGTTAAAGCTATTGGCCTGTAATTTCCAGGTCCTGAGTCAGCCTTCCCAGGTTTCGGAATAGGAATGATGAAAGACTGTCTCCACAAATCTGGGAAGTGGCCACGTGTTCATATATTATTAAATAGTTTAAGCAAAAGCTGCAGTGATTTGTTTGGCAGCTGCTTTAGGAATTGATAGTGAATATCGTCTGGTCCCACAGCTCTTTCTTTAAAGATTCATTCAATTCCTCTATCGTAAATGGAAGATTGTAGCTCCCAACATTATTGGATTTAAAGTTCATTTACTGTTTTTCAACTTTTTGTTTGAACTTAACAAATTGTTGATTACCATTCTGATGAATTCTTTGAAATAGTTTTTACTAATTCGTCAGTGATTTTCCTTTTTGTTGGTTATTTTTTTATTATTTATGGACTGGTGTTTTATTGCATTAGTATAAAATTTACTAGCTATTTTCTTTGTCATATCCTATACAGCTTTTGTTTTTGTTGCTGAACTAAGTTTGTTGATTTAATTTCACCAACATTCCTGTTTATTATCTTTGATTATTATTTTTTTTTGAGCTTTTGCTCAAAGTTGCTTAAATTTCAGCAAGTTATCTGTTGTGGGTTCTTTGTTAAACTCCCTTACTGCCCTTCTTCTAAGTGTGATAGCCTTTTTACAATCTTCAGTAAACCAAGGTTTATTACGTTTTTTTTAAATTTTATTCTTTGGAATGCATTTCTTTGCTATAAAGACCAGGATTAGACCTGTAAATTGTATAATGTCTTTGACACAAGATCCTTCTAGTTTTTCCGAACATAGCTTTTGAAATTCCTCCCAGTTTGCTTTACTTAATTTCCAACATTGAGGATTTTTGTTGCTTTGCTCTGAGTTTTGAAGAACAATTGGAAAATGATCGCTACCACATGTGTCCATCAATACCTTCTAGGAATAGTCCATAAAGATAGATGGATTGCACAAAGATAAATAGATGGATTGCACAAAGAGTAGCTGCCAGAGAATGGATATAAGTTGGTGATTTATCATTGTAAATACACAAATCATTGTTGTTTATAACAGATTCCATCTTCTTTCCTTTCCAGATTGTATCTTTACAGCCCATATGGTGCTGTGACTATTAAAATTCGATTTAATTAATCTCTTCATTCGGTGGAACGTCGCTTTTACAGCTATTGCCTGTAAATTTGTTTTTAAGCTCATTTGACTTTGTGGAACATCATTCCTGACCAAGATGGATGTACCACCTGATGCCCGAAGACCAGTGTCATTTATATAATTGTATTGCTGGTACTCTCTAATACTTATTTTATCATATCTCTTAAGAAAGGTTTCCTGAAGGCAAATAACTGCCAGATTCAGGTCTGTTATCAAAAGATGCAGCTTGTTAATATTTACTTTCACTCCACAGCATTATTTTGTAGAGCTGACCTGCCGCCATATTAGCTTTAGATATGAATGTGGATACAAGGATCAAGGTCCCATATACTGATTTTAAGGAGGACATAAACAAATATATTTTTAAAAAATGGCAGGATTATTGGGATGATTATCCACATAATAAACTCTATGCAATCCAGCCCAAGCTGGGTGTAAGTAATTCATCTTTTAGGAAGTCTCGAAAAGAGGAGGTCTTAATTGCCCATTTGCCATACAAGAATGACACATTCTTTCCTACAAAGGAAGTTCAACCAGTGTGCGTAGCATGTAAAACAATATTATCTATTAAGCATATTTTGACAGTGTCAAGAACTAGCTATCTCAAGACAGCAATTTTACAATATTGATAGCATGTTTGAGCTTTTCGAGTAGGTAAATATGGATGATATACTGTCATTTCTAAAAGTGGTCGGCCACTACAAGAAAATATAAAACAGGAGAAAGTAATGATAAAACAAAGTTTAAAAAAAAAAATCTACGAAGCGAGGCTATTGATAAAAATCGTATCTGCACAAACGAAACTAGGAAACGGATATGTAGAGAATAAATATTGCCTGAAATTCTTTATTGAAGGAAAGAATATTACCAGCAATGTAATTGTCTGTCACATATAGGCCCTATTTGCAAAAGTGATAATGAAACATGATCTACAAAGTGATTTAAAAAAAAAAAAAAAAAAACTTTCTATACTTTATATGTATTTCTAAAGGGAGAAACTTTTTTTGGCATTAGATAACTCTTTGTGGTTGTACTACACCTTTTGAGGTATTTAATTACAATAAATAAAAAAAGAATATTATCGCATAGTGATATAGAAATTGAATCAGAAAATAACAAAAAAACATTTTCAAGATTCATTGTTCGTGAATCACTAGAGGAAAATCCCTTGACAAAACTCACCTTTTGACAAAAGGTCAAACATCACCCTGAAAATGGTAAAAACTATGAAATGGCATGATTATAATTGAAGAAAAAAAAAAATTTTCTGCTGAAGATGAACATGTTTCATACAAAAAAATAGACATACACACACAAAAGATTAAATACCTTGAAAGGTGTAGTACAAAGTAGAGAACTCTTTGCACAATTGAAGAAATTACAAAAGAATTAAAGAGCCAAGGTGTGGTAGATGCAAAGAGAGAAAACCTAATTATACAAAAACTTGCATAATGACTTTCATCACACCTACCAACCCTAAAGAAATAAAAATAGGCTACAACAAAAGAGTAACAATTCATCCCAAATCCACTGTGCTGCTTTAAATGCCAAAAATTTGTCCACCATAAAAATATATGTAATGGGCAAACAATATATTGGAAAAGAGATCTGGATCACACCACCAATGACTGTTGACTTAACTGTGCAAATTGTGAAGACCACCCAGCTTACACTAGATCATACAAAAAAAAAAAAAAAAAAAGGAAAGTGATAATGAGCATAAAATATACAAAGAACATCCTTTTCCAGAAGCACAAAAAATCATGGGAGGGTACATGAAAGCTCACCAAAAATAACACATTGAATGCCAAAAACCACGATACACAATATTAAGATACTCAAAACAAAATTACTACAATTGGGACCAAATGTCTGGCCTAAATTTATAAAGGAAATAAAACAGATACTTTAAGAAAATGATGTTACCCATACTATAGATTCTCATCAAAGGGTTGAACAAAACCAAGAGATGACAGAACAAAATGATAAAACTAATCACTCAGAAATAAAGCAAGCATTAGAGGGGGAAGAGAAATGAATAAACAGTCATAACAAAAAACAACACAGGATGAAGCAGTTGAGACAAAAAGCCCACTGACAAAGAGACAGGAACAACCTCTTGACTCAAATCTATAACCAAAAATCATGATAGAAATTGCACAAAATAAATTCAAATGTTTAGAGATGATGGAAGTCGAGGAACAGAACCCACAAACATCTAATCCACCAAGGCTCTCACAAAAAATAGAAACATGGCTAATAACCTACTCCAATGGAATATAAGATGTGGGAAGGCCAATCTTTCTGAACTAATACTAGTCATCCCAACCTACTGTTCAGCAATCATATGCTTACAGGAAACACATCTTAAAGGAAATAAAACTTTAGATATAAAAAATACAAGTCATACAATTAAATAAATGAATATGCTGATCAGGAGGTGCATTAGTTATCATTAATAACCTACCACAGTAAAATCAAACTTCAAATATGCAGGCAATTGCAATATCAGCAACTTTACACAAAACACTTACTGATTGCTCATTGTATATACTACCTAATGAAACTCTTAATGAATCTGATCTGGACAGCTTAATTAGAGAACTACCAAAACCTTTCATACTGATGGGGGGTCGATTTAAATGTCCACAATGTAATATGGGTAGTAAACAAACAAAAGAAAATCAATAGAAATATAATAAATCCAAGACAACTATGCCTATAGAATAATGAGACAAATACCTATCTCCACCCAACAACAGGCACATTCCGCAATTGACCTAACAATATTTGATCCTGACACCTACATGGACTATAACTAGAGAGTCCATGAGGACACGTGGAAGTGACCACATTGGAAAACCAAAACCCAGAACTTGGATCACAAAACTCCACAATGGAACCTTCAAAAAGCTAATCAGGAAGAATTTGGAAAGTCATGCCAATCCAAATTAGAACCAGAAGCTATTACAAAAAAGGAAGAACATGTAGTTTGCAAAAACATGTTATTGCTAGTGAAAACCTACCAAAATGTCTCACCATGACAAAATTCAACAAACCTTAGTTCAATAAGGAATGCAAAAAAGCAGTAAGAGCTTGCTGTACAACTTTTAAAAAAATAATGTAATCTAACAAAAAAAAAAAAAAAATATGTACAAAAACCACCTAAAGCATGCAAAACGATTAAAGCTTAATGAAGTTCATGGCATAACTGTAGGAAAACTTAATTCCAATACAAAACCAGAAAAATATGGGACATGATCTGCAAAATATCAAGGAAAAATAATAGCCATACATTAAAATATCTTATACATAACGTAAAAATTACAAACAAAAGATATTGCAAACCACTTAGCTGAAAACAAGGAACACATAGACTTAGAACAAAACATTTAACATAACAGAACTACAAGAGTCACTAAATAAATCCCATGACTTGGTAGTTGGACCAGACAAAATACACTACCAATAGCTAAAACATCTACCCAAAACATCCCTGAATTACTTACTAAAAATCTGATATATGTATGGATCAGTGGCAAATTTCATAACATGGATGAAAGCTACAGTGATCTCTATAGACAAACCCACAAAAGTATAGATCTAATCAATTACAGACCCATTGCATTAACCAGCTGGTGTTTACATATAAACACTTGAAAGAATAATAGACTAGTGTGGTATTTAGAAAACAATAAAATTACAGAATACCAGGCAGGATTCAGAAACAAAAGAAGTCCAATAGACCATTTAGTTAGACTAGAAATGCATATACCTGAAGCATATATTAAAAAAAAAAAATTAGTAGCAATTTTCTTTTTTACTTGGAAAAGGTGTATGATTCCACGTGGAAGTATGGGGTAACAAAAGATCTAAGAGAAATTGGTCAAATGCCAATCTTTATCAACAACTTTATGAACAATAAAAATTTCAGGGTACAGCTAGGTGATACCCTTTCAACCCAAAAGGAGCAAGAAATGAGTCCCACAGGGGAACATACTATTAGTCACACTATTGAACATAAAGATAAGCAACATCACAAAAAACATAGATGCTGGGACAGAATGTGCTGTATATGTGGATGACTACTTGATCTACTATAGATCAAAGTACATGCATACAATAGAGAGATGTCTTAATAAATGGGTCCCGGAAAATAGTTTGAATTTTTATTTTTTTAAAGGAAAAAAAACAAATATATGCACACTTTTGCCAACACAAAATGCACAATGACTCTATTTTAAGACTCAACAATAATATAATACCTATAACTGACCAATACAAATACCTAGGCATTATATTTAACAAAATACTCACATTCATACCACATATAAAATATTTAAGTAAAATGCAATAAAATTATTCAATTACTTAGAATCCTAGCACATACTGACTGGGGTGCAGATAAAAATACACTACTCAATCATACCCTAGTCAGATTGAAATTAGATTACGGATGTTTCATATATGGAATTGCAAGAAAAACATACCAAAAGGAACTATTTACTATATACCACCAAGGACTTAGACTAACCTTAGGATTCTTCAGCACATCTCTTGTAGAGTTCTTGTGTGCAGAGGCAAATGATCCCTCCTAACAATGAGGGAGAGACTGGCAGCACAATATTATATAATATTAACATCATGTCCCTCAAACCTAACACATACTTGTCTTCCAACCACAATATACAACACTATTTAACAAAAAGAAATACCATTAAACCATACAGCTTATGCATGAAAGAACTATCAAAAACTCAAATGGATATAACACATGTCCAGGAAACTGAAATCTACCATCCTTGGATAATCAAACAACCACAAATATTACTTGACCTTGTTAAATATCCTAAAGCTAACAGCAATCCCATTACCTTCAAAGATAAATTACTCTCCATCCAAAACAATTATCCCAACCATCTTCCAATATATACTGATGGATCAAAATTGGAATGTGTTGCAATTCTCAACAAAAGGCTAGTAAAGTGACTCCTAGATAAAGCTTCTATATACACTGCTGAAATATCAGCTATTGGCCCTAGATATCATAACTCCAAGAAATTTATCATCTTTTCGGATGTCATGTTGGTACTTGTATCATTAAAAAATAAAATAGCAAACCCACTAACAAACTATTGAACTGAATCAATGACATCTTGAGAGGTAAAAAAAAAAAAATCATATTTGGCCGGGTACCGAGTTATATTGGCATCCAAGGAAATGGAGCTGATACAGCAGCAAAGAAATCACTAGAACTAAGATAATTAAACAGCAAAATACCATACACAGACTACAGATTATCAACAAATATATGGAAAAAAAGGTTGCAAGAGTTTTAGGGCTCTTGAAACAGTAAATTGCACAAAATAAAACCAACCAGAGGAAAGTGGTAGAGCTAAACTCTGTCCAAAAGTGGGGTGATACTGACCAAGAGTGTGCATGACATGGCAGGAAAAATACACACTCCTCGACCTGTGTTTTACCTCCATCCCTGAGTCTTGTAGTGCCACGCAGCTCTGTCCTATTGGTAACTCCGATCATGCTGTAGTGTCTGTTAGCATCTCCTTCAGCCCCACCCCCTGCAAGGAGCCTCGTACCACCAGAACCACATTCTGCTACCAACGGGCTGACTGGGACTCATTTTGTGACTTTCTCCACGATGTCCCCTGGGATGCTGTATTTAAGCTCCCCACTCAAGATTGTGCTTCTGAGTTCTCTTCCTGGATTAAAGCTGGAATCGAAGCTTTCATCCCCTCCAGGAAATTCAAGGTCAAACCGCACTCCTCCCCCTGGTTCACAGCTGCTTGCTCAGCCGCCATTGCCCATAGGAACCACTTCTTCCACCGTTTTTGTAGTGATATGTCCGACTCCAATAGACGTCTATTTACCTCTGCCCGCAATGAGTGTAAGCATATCCTCGACGATGCCAAGTCACTATTTGCTGCTCGGATGAAGGAACGTATTGCATCCTGCAAATTTGGCTCCAAAGATTATTGGCGCCTCTGCAAGAGCGTTCTGAACAATAACAAACCCTCCATTCCTCCCCTGTTCAATCAGTTTGTGGTCCTGACCACCTCTGCCGACAAGGCCGAATACTTTGCTCGGAAGTTTTCTTCCAATTTTATGCTAGATTCTTCTGGGGTACCCTTGCCCGATTTCCCTCCCAGAACTGAGGCCCTCTTGGACGGATTGCACATAACCCAGTCGTCGGTATTGGGCATTATTTCTAACTTAGATCACTACAAGGCGCCTGCCCTCTCTAAATTATACAACCGCTGCCTCAAGGAGTCCTGTTTTCCTGACTGCTGGAAGTCCTCTACCATTGTTCCTGTCTTTAAGAACTCTGGTGACCCCCTCCAATTACTGTCCTATCAGTCTCCTACCCCTCTTCAGCAAAGTCTTCGAGGCCATTATCAACACCGAAGTGATTAATCATCTGATATCCCACGATCTGCTCTCAGACAAGCAGTATGGTTTCCGCTTTGCCCGATCTACTGCCGATGTGCTTACGGCCATCACTGAATTTGTCTACCAAGCTATCCATAATAACGGTGAAGCTCGTGCCGTGGCCCTTGACATCTCCAAAGCATTCGATAGAGTTTGGCATGCCGGCCTTCTTCGCAAGCTCCAGGGTTCTGGTATCACAGTTCGATTGTTTGACCTAATACAATCATTCCTGTCAAACCGGGATTTGAAGGTCATTCTCAGTGGATTCATCTCCAGCTCCTATCCCACTAACGCAGGTGTTCCTCAAGGCTCCATCCTAGGCCCTACTCTGTTCCTCATATTTATAAACGACCTTTCTGACACCATAGACTCCCAAGTCGGCATCTATGCTGACGACACCACAATTTACTCCTGCCTCGAACACAAATCTAGTGATGCTGACAAAGTTAACCTGGCAGCTCAAATTGAAAAGGACCTCCAATCGGTTGGGAACTGGGGCGAGAAATGGATGGTTAACTTTAATGCCTCTAAAACAAAACTGCTCTATTAACCACCACAAGGATCCATCCCTGCATCCCATTAGAATGTCTGAAGACCAACTTCTCGAGAGCTCCTCTCTGCGGCTGCTCGGTCTCATGCTGTCCGCTGGAGATGGAACAAATACATAGAGTCAGTTGCATCATCCACCGCAAGGAAAGTTGGTTCCCTGTGCCGAGCCAGGAAATTTTTCTCCCTGGAATCGATCCTCCAAGTCTATAAATTGACCATTCGCCCTTGCATGGAGTATTGCTGCCATATATGGTCTGGGGCCCTTGCTGTTTGCCTCAGGGTTCTTGATAAAATCCAGAGACGGATATGCAATGTGATTGGCCCTGATCTGTCATCTAGTCTGCAGTCGCTCTCTCACAGACGCGATGTTACCTCGCTCTGCCTTTTTTACAAGTACTTTCACGGTAATTGCTCCGAGGAGCTGCTTTCGCTTGTCCCTAGGCCTCGTGAATTTAAACGTCCTACGAAGCTGGCATCCCGTTCCCACCCCTACACCGTTGAAACTGTTAGATGTAGACGTCTCTTCTACTCCAATAGCTTCATGTCTCGCACATCTCGCCTATGGAACTCCCTTCCCTATTACTGTTTCCCTGACAAATACAATCTCCAACGGTTTAAGTGTAGCGTCAATCGACATCTCCAGTTGCCTTGATCTATCCACTTCCCTTCTCCACATCCTTTCATTTTTCATTCCTATCTGCTCTCGCTCCAAATCTTCTGTAACCCCCTTGCCTTGATCGACCCACTGTCTTTCTCTTTCTCCACATCCTCTCCTTTACCACTCCTATCTGCTCTTCCTCCAACCCTTCTTGAACCCCTTGCGTGATAGTGGCCTCCAGCCTTGCTTGGGGTGATACGCTTAAAAAAAATAAAACAAAAAAAACAATAAGCTATATACTGAAAGAACCTGAAACTAGCCTGAATCAAATATTACCAAACAAATAACATGAATGAAATCATTATCAGGGTCAATATGGATAACATTTTTAAATTCCTAAAAGAAACACCTATTTATCAAAATCTGGAAAAAAAAAAACAAGAAACTTAACTTTTAACATAAGTACATTTTGTAAATATTGTACAAAAACTAAATACAAGTTGACACTGATAAAAAGTGGTAGTTAGGGTCCACAGTTTAGATCAAAAGTGATCCACGATGTCAGGATTGCCAGCTTAGACCACCAAAACAAAGTTTGTCAAGTCCATAAATTCGCGAAAATGGGTAATACAGTGGCTAATCATGCAAAATGCATATTCAATACTAAGAGTTGAATATTGGCAGTTTTGAAAAAGGTTTTTAAAAAAAAAATGGTTGATGTCACCAGTTTTTGTTGTAGCTGCTTATTCACATGCTGAAAACATCTTGGAGATTGAAACTTACTGATGCAGAGGGGCTTTAACTTGTGGCTTCCTGCTATGTTGCAGTAGAAAAGGAGTGACAGTCTTTCTTTCATACTCTTGAAATCTTCTCTACTCGTCTTGTCATTCAAGGGTCTTTTCTGGTAGGATATGATAGTAAAGGGCTGTCTCATCAGTATTATATATCATCTTGGGATATAGTTGCTGCTCTTCCACAAAATTTTGAAACCTTGGTATGAACAAGTTGGCTTGTGTTGTGTCTGCCGACCTTACTTCACCACTTATTTTTTATTTCAACCATCCACTAGATATATTGAATTCAGGATCTGTATTTTCTTGGCCTGGGCTTGTATAATGGTCCCTAACATGGGTATCCTATTATTTCTAGCTTCACAGAACATGTTAAATGTTGCCTTAAGATTGGAATCCTTGACAGTTCTGTCCCTTTTCCTCTCCAAATCTCCTTCATTTAGCTCATCTAAAAAACTTTGTAGCTCTTCTTCATTTTTGATCCAAACTCTCCATGTAGATTCTGGTACGCCCATTTCTTTAGAGACTGCTGCAAGCTGTGCTGTTTTGTATGCTTTCATCAATGTTTAGCTTTTGTTGAACACTGTATGAAGCATGTTTATATTTCATGATGATACGTTAATATCTAGGTATAAAAAATGTGATCATTATGATATCTAGAGAAACACTGTGCAAAACTTCAATTTTTGCCTGTATTTATACAAAAATTTAATGTAAGAGGATTTATAGACTTTTTCAAACTGTTGAAAGGTGTTATTGGTTGCAGTGGTGGCCTCCATTAATAATCCTTAAAGCAGGATTTAAAATGGCTCTTCTCTGTAGATTGTATAAATTATTTGGAAAAGCACATTATCAATATTAAAGCAATTTCCATTGAGTAAATATGACATTTTTAAGTTAGGATAAAGGTTGTAAGCTGTATATTTCACACTCAAAATGTCTGAAGTGCTAATCCAAGCCACTACACAATTGAGTGTGAAATGCCAAAGCCTAAACAATAGTAAATGTCTGGGAAAATATGGATATGCTGAAGGTATTAAAACTCAATGAATTTATTAAAATAAAAGATTATACAGAAAAAATGAGACTTTTAAAAAGTGTCACAATCAAGTTTGAATTTGTTTCAAATTGGGATCCACTGATGATTATGATTCTAATATTGAACATGAATTTTGGGGTCCATCGCACATGTATGGCTTGAGTGACATTGGTTTATTGGTGCGCAGCTTAATGGCACTGACGTATACTACTTTTGACACCACTATAATTTTAAAAGTAAGCTTAATTTCACTACAAAATAATACACAAATATAAAATCCCAACTCCTACTTGTTTTGGCATTAGATGACTCATGAAGTTGATATGCCATTAAATAAAAGAAACAAATATAAGCTAGCACAAATAATTTTTAACACTTCATTTAGGTATTTTGAGTATCTTGGCTATCTTTCTACATTGTATAATTTCATGATTTGATCACTATCATTAGTCTATCCAAATGTAGAACATTGTTGAGCAAAAACTGTAACATTAAACTTAATATTAAACTCCTTTTGCCATGTTCAGTTATTAATAGTATTTTTTTCATTCAACTGCAAAAAAACTGAATCATATTTATGGCTAATGCAAAATGCAAAATTGTTAATTTTGACACCCACCTCACCAAATGCATACTGATTGTATAATTTATAGTAGCTGTCTTAATAAAATCAGGTGAGATATTTTTTTTATTACTGAAAATGATGCTTTTAATGTAATTTGATGCAAAACGCATTATTTTGGATAACCTGAAATGAGCAAAGAGCTGATATTTAATAATATACTTATTTCAATATTCTATAACTTAATATAATTAGCTATTAGATATGATTATATATTACTGGTCATTTCTTATTGCCTACCTCTTTCTTTACATACTAAACAGAACATAAATTTTTTGATGCATATTTTTGATTAGAATAGTATTATAGAAATGAAAGAAAATTGTATTGCTTAGTACACAGTTTAATTACATACACCAATAATTTGTTTTTCAGATATTACAAAAGTTTCTAGACAAACATAATGGCAGCTATGAAGAATATGTTTTCTCACTGTGCATCTTCTTATGCCATTATGCTGCCAGTTATGGAGAATTGGCAATTGATAATGCCAAAGAGAAGATCTGTCAGCAGCTTTTCAGGTAAGCCTTTTCCTCTATTCTTGTCGCTTCAGAGCTTAGTTTATTACATTATGTATTATGATTGGTTTATTATTAAAAGGAGTAATATTTTAAATTATTTTTGTTATTACATGTTTTATGAACTGGTACATTTTCACTTGATTAGAACAGTTATTAACCATATAATTATCTTTTCGGTATTCAGCTATTTATGCTTTTTGGTATTTAGCTATTTGTTATTCTAGTCAATTCATTTATTTGTTTATATCTAAACTGAAGATTATTTTTTCTTTTTATTTATAATATCTGTCAGTGGTTTTATATTATGCTACTTCTAGATCAGTTCTGTAGTTTTAGTATTGGCAACATTTAATAATTTGAAGAGAAAGGCTTTACAATTGATGATTTTCCAGGTTGTGTATCAAAGCTGTATTGGATGTTAAATGGAAAGAACTATCAGAGGATAACACATGTCGACAGAAATTTCGAGAGACAGTTGATGCTGTTCATACTCAATTGGAAAGATTTGATTTCTACCAGTTTCAGCTCATCAAAACCCTGATGGAGACTCATTGGGATCACCCAACACTTAGTAGAATCATGGCTGGAGCTGATGATCTTGAAGAACAAGAAGGTAACATTATTCTTATTCACTAAGATGTCTAATTGCCAGTCTTTAAGGGCATAAAAATTGCCCAAAAATTTTATCACAATTTTAAAGAAAAAACCATTGCACCAAATTTTAAAAATTTGTATCTATACTAACCTCACTGAACTTTTTTTTCTTCTTTTAAGAGACTGAGGAACCAATTTCAAGTTATGCAAATTTTAAATATGTTCGAATTTATACATCAATTCAAATATCTGAAGAAAGAAATGATTGAAAACAAAAACATGTAGACATTTTTTTAATTTTACAAATAGAACTTTGAAGAACATTTCTTGTTTGTAATAGTGAAATCAAATTTAAATGATTTGATGAAAGTGGAAGAGACCTGTTTCAGTCAACAGGTTCAGCATTCAGTTCTACTGAAAATCTTGCAAGCTTGACAGGAGTTTTTCTTTTCAAAGTCGAATATTAGTAACTAATAGTAGGTATCCCAAACTGTTCTAGTTTACAGTGCAAAAATGTGTTAAAATAGCAAAATTTCTTATCACTTCAACTGCTGATATTTCATTTATTTTTTTAAGCTATTTTGATAAAATTAGTATGTAAACAAAGCTTAATCTTTTTCTTTTTCTAAAGATACAATTCTTTTTCATGTGTGATGATTAGTTTTCATTGCACATCAAATATGTTACTATTTCAATGACTGATGGCACTTTTCCTATTTTTGAATAGTGATGTTTTGTAATGACCGTTGTAGGAGAGACTTTGTAAATCACAGATACAATAATAGTAATGCCTTCGAACAATACTCAGTCAGATGCCTCTAATTACCATATATATATATATTTCCTTTACTTGCCATGTGATCTAATTATTTCAAGATAGGTCAACCGTGCTTCTTCTCTGGTGATCTGTATTCAAATCCAAGTGTCAGCAGTGATACTTTATTCCTATATGACACCTCCCTTTTGAGATGACTTCCTCTGGAGTCTATATTTCTTCAGCTTTGGTTCAATATTTAGAAATTCTGTTGTTATTCTTTTTCTCTTATCATAAAACCTTGGTTCAGCAATTTCTGATGGCTTGGGTATGTCAAACGTGTCATACAAAATTTCCATAGGTACCTCTTTTCAGAGACTTTTTTTAAGTCAGTGAATCTGTGTTTTAACTGATTAGTGTGTTGCTTATGTTCCCACCTTTGTCCCTGTACCATGTATATCATTTTGCCAACCTGTTTTTTTAACGCCATCTTCCCAGAATTCCATGTTGATACATTTGAAAAAATACCTCATCACCAGGATGACATTTATCTGACAAATTCAATTTCACATTTTTCTTTAGCAGATTATTCAAGGGTGCTCTTAATTCATTCATGTTTGTTGTGTGTGTGTGTGTGTGTATATATATATATATATATATATATAGTAATTAGCAAACCCTAAAAATGCTTGTAACTTTGTTACATTTCTTGGAGCGGGCATGTCTTTTATTGCACTCACCCTTGAAGGATCCGGTTGTTTACCGTTTTCATCAATAATTTGTCCTAGATATTTAAGTCTGGACATAAACAATTCGCATTTTCCTTCACTGACCATAAAACCATATTTTTTAATTCTCTCAAATACTTTTTTTACACCTTCCGTATGTTGCTTTTGGGTCTTTTTTAATAAGTACATCATCTAAATATGCTTGTGCACAATCCAAACCAGCAAGCATGGTATCCATAATCTGTTGGAATATACTTGGTGCTACCTTTATATGGAAAGGAAGTCAGTTAAATTTGTATAATCTTCTATGAGTGTTAACTGTTAAGTTTTGAGCACTCTTTCTCTGCTAGTTCTTGTAGGTAAGCGTCTGACAAGTTCAATTTAGAAAAAACATTTACCACCATTTAATTTTGCAAAAATTTCCTCTGGACTTGGTAATGGGTAGTTATATTGTTTTAAACTTTCATTTAACCCTGTTGAAAAGTCAGCACGTATGCAGATTTTATTTCTTTTTGTTTTTAACATAAACTGTTGGTGATGCACATTTGGAATAGTCTATTTTTGAGATTACACATAATTTTTCTAGTTTGTCTAATTCCTTATTAACTGGTTCTAAAGCTGGAAAAGGTACACTCCTTTTTGGCTTAAATGTCAGTGTTACATTCTCTTTTAATTCAAATTTAGCCTGTCCTGGGTATGGCGTTAAACTGCGTCCAACAGCAAGGCCTCTGATCAGGAGGTTTTGAGGAAAGTGAAACCACCGCCTAATTGCTGTTGTCCACCCTGACCCGGGGTGGTAGCACTTGTTAGGATCTCAGCTATGGGCAAATAGTGAACTCCCAGTTTAGCCCGTGTCCGTGGGTATGACGGTAAAGTGCATCCAACAGAAAGGACGTTTTTGAAAAAATAAGGTTGTCGGAAAAATAGTATTACCACCTATACTTTTTCGAAGGAATAATGTTGCCAGTAGTGCGTTTTTGAAAAAATATTACCAGCAGTGGAGAACTTTCAGAGGGAAAATTAGCAGGCGATAACTGACATCCATCAAACATGGCACGTGGAACAGTCTACCCCAGTGATTGAAATAAAGGGTTCAGTTCGAAATTCCAACCACCTGAAGAAGGTCGGAGCATACAACGGCCGAAACGTGACAAATATGGCGACAAAGATGAGGACAATAGTCCGACTAATGTAAATACTGTACATAATACCTCATCTCAGAAATATAGACATACCAGCTATGCGTTTTTGGAAAAATAATATTACCAACTATACGTTTTTGGAAAAATAATATTGCCAGCTATACGTTTTTTAACAAAACATTATTCAATGGAATTGTAACCAGGGTTAAAACACTGTGGAAGTGTAGGAGTGGGTTTTAATACCAGAGGATCTTTGTAGAAAGTTTATCATCAGTTCATTTTTGAAAACCAAATGTTGCCAGCAATGCATTTTGTAAAACAAATGTTACCAACAATATATTTTTGGAAAAAAGAAAAATATATATTACCAGCTATACATTTTTTTTGGGAAAAAAGAAAAATATATATTACCAGCTATACATTTTTTTGGGGAAAAAAGAAAAATATATATTACCAGCTATACATTTTTTTGGGGAAAAAAGAAAAATATATATTACCAGCTATACATTTTTTTGGGGAAAAAAGAAAAATATATATTACCAGCTATACATTTTTTTGGGGAAAAAAGAAAAATATATATTACCAGCTATACATTTTTTTTGGGAAAAAAGAAAAATATATATTACCAGCTATACATTTTTTTGGGGAAAAAAGAAAAATATATATTACCAGCTATACATTTTTTTGGGGAAAAAAGAAAAATATATATTACCAGCTATACATTTTTTTTGGGAAAAAAGAAAAATATATATTACCAGCTATACATTTTTTTTGGGAAAAAAGAAAAATATATATTACCAGCTATACATTTTTTTTGGGAAAAAAGAAAAATATATATTACCAGCTATACATTTTTTTTGGAAAAAAGAAAAATATTACCAGCAATACGTTTTTGAAAAGATATGCCAGCTATACGTGTTTGGGAAAATACTATTACCAGCTATATATTTTTGAGGAAAGAAATATTGACAGAAATGGATTTCTAACAATACAAAAATGTTATCAGAGAAAACAAAAGAAAAAAGTCGTCAGCATTAAATGACCCATTGAGGTTGATATGCCGTAAAACAAATCAAATCAAATTTAGCTTGTTTTTGTGCATGTCCCTAGACCTTCTGGAAAACTCTTTTTCAATTCAGTCTTTAATTTTTCAGTTGCTGTATTAGTACCGGGGTAGCAATATTTATCTTGTTGCAAAAAGAGTTAATTGGAAGGTCCCAAAGATCAAATAATGCAATCTATTCTCTTCCAAATAAATTAGCAGTATTCTTTAATACAAACATCACCACTTCCTTGGTTTTTCCAACAAAAGAAATGCTATAGGTGAATTCATCCAAAAAGTTCAATCTCTTTCTTGAAACTCCATGCACAATTTTATTAGAAGTCAATAAACTGGGTTTACCCATTTTTCTCCATGTCTGTTCATTTATGATAGTGATATCAGATCCTGTATCCAGTTGTAATTTTCTTTTTATATTATTACTTTGCACAAAAACAAATTTCCTCTTTTGAGATGTTTCTAATTCAGTTAAAAACATGTTTGAAGTCTTGTTAATTTTCCTTTTATGCTTCTTATCTTTACTCCATGTTCACACACATTTTATTTTTTCTCCTTTTTTCTATCTGCAACAAGTACTTTTGTGCCCTATCCACTCACATTCATAGCTTTTTTTTTTTGTTCTTGAAAAAAACAAATAATTTTGAAATTTTTATCTCCACAACCATGGCAAGTTTTAGGTATTGAGTGGGGTTTATTGTCTTTTTTTTACTGTTCTGTTAGGAGCTGAAAAACATCTACAGTATTTTTTCTTAGATGGTTGGACGCTATATACTTGTGAAATGTCTCTTTCCTCAATCCTTGCGTTATCAAATTTTAGATTTACAATACGTTGACACTCTTCCGCTATTTTCTTGAATACTTCTAATTTAGCAAGTATCCTAGATCTTATATCCATGCCCTTATTAAAAGTTAAACTCTGTACAAATATTAGGCATTTAAACAAATCCAGAATTCATTCATTTAACTTGAACTTTAAGACATTGCCATTGTGTATTAAATAATGAGCTCCTATCACCAAAAATCTTTGATAATATTGCAACAGTTTCATCAAAATTTATCTTGCCTCGTTTTCTTGGCAAAATAAAATTAACATATTTTTCATGTTAAGCAGGGGACAATTTCCTTAATAATAACCAAACTTTCTTTTCATCATTCCAATGCGAACAATCCCTTTTTTAAGATCTCTTCATATCTTCTATAATAAACTGGAAAAGTTATCCTTTCATCTGGATTGTATACAAATTCACTGATTGAATTAGCAACGGCATCTAGAGTGAAGGAATCTGAAGTCTTTTCTTTCTTAGTTTTAGTAAATAATTAAAAAAAAACTTCTGTTGTAATTGCTGTTCATGTTGTTGTCACATACAATGCTCGGTCAGACGCCGCTAATTCCCATATATATATATATATATATATATATATATTTTATCCTTCGTGTGATCTAATTATTTCAAGATGAGGTTGACTGTGCTTGCTCTCTGACGATCTTTGTTCAAACCCAAGCGTTGGCAGCAACACTTGATCCCAATATGATATGTTTTCCAAATTAGTTGTGCTCAGAGTTGTCTGTTTAAACATTAAAATAGTCTCATCTTAAAGAAAAGAGGCTTGTCAATTTGATGGGTGAACCATAAATTGTCTTTCACAAAAGATTTCTAAGATGAAAACTTTTTAATGTCTGAAATACCAGAGAAATTCAACACTTAAAAGAAATTTAATTTTTTTTTTTTTATGGTTTTAGTAGGTATTGCAAACTAGTTTTATTTTCAATATATCTAAAAACCGGGTTCCTACAGATTCTGGAAAATTGACAGGTCCTTTGTCAGGGCATTTAAATTTCTGGGAAAACAGCAATAGCCCAAAAGCTCATTGAAAAGTCCTGGAATTTTCTAAATTAGGCTGCCCACACATTTCTTTTTTTCTCAATTCATGAAAGTCAAAATGCTAAATCCCAGAAATCTGGCTTTTTTAGAAGCTAAAATTGTTTAAGAAATATTTTTTTTTAGTAGTCAGTAATATTTGGCAATTATTGTGAACGGTGATTCATGACCTTGTAGGTAGTTCTGTATTTTCTCGTCTAGGTGGGGGAGGAAGAATATGAAACTGTTACCCTCACTCAAAAAAAGAGAAGAGGAAAAGCAAAGATAAAAGGTGTCAGAGACAAGTAAACATGTCAGTCAAAGATAAATTAATTTACACTCATTGAATTTGTAGTTGATAGGAAAATAGTACATTATATTGCAGTAATAAAATGCATTTTAGTAGAATCTTGAAATATTTATCAGTGTTTTTGAAAATTTGAACAATTGAAGTCTATTTCAAAAGTCCTTAAAAATCTCTAGACAGCAGTGAGTGAGTTAATTCTGAAAAAAATAGATACTTTATGCATCTGTGTCAATGTGTATTTATATGTAAACTATGTCTAAACTGTTGCCAAAAGTTGCATGTTTGAGAATTAAATTTGAATCTGTCTATATCTCTGAGATGAGGTATATCCACTGGGCCATGCCTCTTTGAGGACATATAGTCCAGTTGATAAAGACGTTGGTTAGATCCAGTGACTAGACCTAAAGAGTTGTAAGTTCAATACCAGGCCACAGCAGTGGTGAACCAAAACTTGGAGAGTTGAGTTAAAGGGAAATAACAAACATCTGGAAGAGGCATGGCATGTGGAATTAGAACAGTCTTACCATGGTGGACGAAATAAAGGTTTTGGTTTGAAATTGAAAAAGGCCGGTGCATACAACGGCCGAAAGATGAGGATAACAGTTCAAGTAAATAATGTAAGCAAATTTGACTCAAAGAAAATGTAGATGGGAAGGATGATAGAATAGAAAATGTGCCTTTGTTGTATCATAAAAATGCTTTGAAAAAATAAAAAGAATGATATTTTTAAAGTTTGTAGGCTAATGATGACCTGCTTTTGTTTTAAGTGTGAAAAAATGATGGAATATATTAAGACTTATTTGGCTTTTATTGCTTGGCTTTATATTAAAAGTTCAATCTGGCAACCCTGTCCCTTTACTTTTGTATTTCTGCCATAGATGGCTAGAAAATGTACAATCATGTGAACAACATATGTCATAATTACATTTTCCAAACTGAAAGAATTTTTTCAAACCCAAACATGCATAAAGATGCTGCAAAGATTGTGGATTTCTGGAAGTTAGTGTATGCCAAATTTATACAAAAAAGGAAATGTGTCAACAAAAGATCTGTTTGTATGCAGAATTGCAACAAAGACAATGTTCATCACCATCATTGAGAAACTTCTGGCAAAATCTCCTTTTAGATACCCTCTTGTGAAAAAACAATCTCCTCCAGAAGACAATCTAAAAAGATGTCTTTCCCACATGATGGATAGAAAATTTCCACTGACAACATGAAACAGCAGACTCTGGTCACATAGTGCATTATCATGGACTGTTTCGCCACAGTTGGAGGCGCAGGAATTTTCCCATGACTAAGACTCTTCTCTGCAGTGCTCCCAATGCTAGAATAGCAGACAATCAATACCTTCAAGCTGAGGAATAAAAATGCCAGAAAGCAGCAGCTGGACAAAAGTGGAAATCTGTGCTTATGGAAATTGAAGACCCAAAAATACAAGCTTGAAAGTTGCATACAAGATTTCCTTCAGTCAGCTGACAGCTATGAAAGCTGAGCAAACTTAGGACTTCACACTTATTGCAAAGTCCAAGGCCATGCAATGATCTGAAAAAGGACAAGTCCATAGAAATATTGAAGTTGGAAGAGGAGCTGAATGTAAAACTAGATGTACTGAAAAAATATTGTGCTCTGTGCAATGAAAGCTATTGTAGCTAAAATGTGTAGTCTTTGTGAAAATTTCTAATTGTAGTTCTGTTTATTGAAACCATTATACTTCACAGGAAATGTGTAGCAGTAAGAATTAAAGTGTGTAATTAAAAATTTTCAAGTGTAGTAGAACTCCAAACTGTGTTGACTGCTACACAAAATGTGTAACATAACCAGGTCTGCATACAGTTGCCTTCAACACTTTGACTTCTTCGTGGTTTTCAACTGATCCATGTGACATGAATTATTGAAACCAGCTGTAACTTTTCTTTGAATGTCTCATCTGTCAAAATATTAAAAGATAAATCACTGTTTTTTTTTTAAATTGATGACCAGTCACTGTGTGCGTGTACGCGCGCTCGCTCCAGTTTCAGTCCTTGAAAATTCTTAACATAGTCTTGGAATTTTTTTATACAGATCTGTGGGAACCCTGTGAAAACCTTTTTAATACAGGTGTAGAAATTATAAAAAATGGTACCAAATTTATCTTGGTAACTCAATTAGCAACCAAGTTATGACCAAATTTTGTCAGTTTTCCCTCTGTAAGAGAAACCAATTCCAACAGTGATGATGCCAGTTTCACACTAGTTAAAAATCATTATAAATGTGATGACATATAGGTAAAAGAAATAAATACTAATGGAATCAATAATTATTAGATCTGAGTAGCTTAAAAATTGTGAAAAATTGTGTTCTCAAAAACAAAATGGTTAAAACATGACACAGAAGATCAATTTTGACTGGTCATTCCAACAGATTACACCTTGCAACTTCTTGCTCTGATTTATAGCACAACAGAGACAAAGCTATTTTTTCCAGTAGTACATCAATAAAAACAAAACAACTATGTACAACAGTTTGACAGTCAAGCAAAAACAAGTCAAAAGTATGACATCCTGAATTTGCCATAAAAAATTATCCATTGGAAGTACTTGTCTGAAACACTGAAACTTTACTAAATTTTGGAGGAGAAATTATTGTAAAGTTTTAAACTAATTTATAAAACTAAAAAACCTAAATGAATAAAAATACATTTGAACTGATGAAAAAGACTTTCTGAATAGTTGATATGATCCTCCTGCATTTCTTCTTTCAGTGATAATTTGCAGTCTAAATTTGCTATAGCCAATATTTCTGGAACATTCCATATCCTATCATCACTTGAAACTGATTACATTTTGAAAATTACCCAATTACATTTTCAATTTATCATGAACTCATGAGCCAAAGTTAAGATAAAACATGCAGTTTTATTTTTGTATTTTATTTTTAAATGTATCCAGTTTCATTATTTTTTTAATTTTATTTTTTCAAATAAGATGTTAACAAGTTTCAATTTAATCTCCAAATTCTGCAAAGTAGAAAATATTGTCAGCCATGAATGTAAATGAAATGAATGACCATTAAAAGGAAAATTGGACATGTTTTAAATTTTGAATACAGAATTTAAAGAACTAAAAATGTCTTGCCTCTACATATATATATATATATATAAATATATATATATATATATATATATATATATATATATATATATATATATATATATAACAACAGGGCTGCCATTTTATTAATCGAACTTTTTTTTATTATTATTATTATAGATATCTCAGGTGTTCATACCTGAGATATCTTTCGGACAACACTTATTCATAGGTAACGCGTTGGCACATTATTTATTAGTATAAAGGAGACACATATATTGAAATATTTACTAAAATGGAAGAAAAGTCGGAGCTCATTTAAAATTAAATTTATTGAAAATATAATTAAAATGTAAGGGGGGGGGTGTAAATCTCAGCTCAGAAAGAGTTAATAAAAGGGAAAAAATTTTAACTCGCAATCCTTCCAAGAGTTTTAATGATCTTGTGAAATGGTCTTTCTGCCTGCATAAATTTGGGCGATGTAATTTTAAATATACAGCTTCCAAAACACGTAAATGAAATTCGGTTTGGATGCTGTGCAGGACAGAAAACCAAGTGTCCTGATAAGCAGAGGCACATTCCTGGTTGTCCATCAAACGTTGGCCAATAGCCGACTCCTGGACTGAGAAACTCTATTCCTGTGTTCAGGATTACGTATATGTGAGGGAACATGCTGAGAAATGCGTGTTTCTAAACGAAGACCAGTCCGTCCTATATATACCAAATCACATCGGCACTTAAATTGATAAATCACTGAATTTTTACTTAGATAGGACAGTCTATCCTTCATCAAGGAGGGGAACATATTTCTGGTCTTAAAAATGGTCCGCAATTTCACAGCAAAGTTACATGAAGAAATGCAAGACGAAACCTTATCAGCGATAAGCTTTCCGTTCCTGCCAAGCCAGGGTAACTTTAAGTAAATGGGACAACGACTTGGTCCTAAAACAGCTGGTTCCTTAAATCGTCTAACTTTTCTAGCGATAACACGCTTGATTATGTTGGAAGGATACCCATTATTTACAAAAATACTATGTAACTTCTCAAGTTCACAGTCCAATAAATTGGGGGAACAAATCATCAAAGTGTGGTGAACCAGTGTTTCAATCAGACCTGTCTTACGGGACTTGGGGACAAAGGAATTCCAACTAGTATATAAACCAGTGGGTTTGCGAAAAATGGAAGTATCGAAAACCCCATCCCTACGTTGAACCAAGACATCCAAAAAGGGCAGAGACTCTTCTTTCTCCATTTCCATAGTGAACCTAAGGGAAGGATGAAGGGAATTTAAACCCGCCAAGAAATTGTCAGCATCACCAGAACATTCAAAAACGGAAAAAGTATCATCAACATACCTTTTATAAACTAAAGGCATGTTGATTTTCTCGAAAAGAACTTGCTTATAGTGACCAATAAAATGTTGGCAAGCACCGGAACCAAAGGACTGCCCATAGCGACCTCCATCTGTTTGGACATACATAATACCGTCGAAACTGAATTTGACCCCCTCTGTGGCAAACCGCACGCACTCCAGAAACAATTCTTCCGGGATGCAGGTTGAACCTAAATTTCCTCTGTATAACCGATTTGCACTATTATTTGGTTAATGTGTTTGAAATTAGAAAAGACTGTTTGCGATAACAATAATAAATATTTGAACAGCCTAATTGTAAGAAGATTTGGTTCTGCTGATAATAATTTAAATTGGCACATCTTCAATTTTTCTAATTTGACCTTAACCGGGATAGAACTTTCTGTTCTCTCTAAAGGTGTAGATTTTTGTGTCCCCCCCCCCCCTCCACTGTCAGTAAAGAATTAATTTATTCTGACTTTGAGTTGTTATATGCTCAACTCTTACACCATGTTTCTAGATCTTCGGAAAGGTGTTTGGAGGTTAAAACTAAGCTGTTCGAGTTATCAAATGAATATTTTGCACTTAGTTGTGACAGAGATCAATTTTTGTGGCGGAGTATTCATTACCAAACAGTTAAGGCGTCGAAAATGCATGACGAGATATATATATATATTACCAAGCCAGATAAAGGGTCCGGTGTGGTTATATTAAACAAGAAGGATTATTTGGACAAAATGCAGGTAATTTTGTCTGACTCTGCTAAATTTAAGAGAATTGGTCCATTTGATTCTTGTGATAACACCATGAAGGTTGAAGCCAAGACACAGAGATGGTTACTTTCTCTTTACAAAAGCCATTTCATTTCAAAAGATGTTTATAATAGGGTTAGGCCTGTTGGTTCTCAGCGACCGAGAATGTAGGGTCTTCCCAAAATACATAAAAATGGAGTTTCGCTTAGACCAATTTTATCTATGGTAGGCTCTATTCAGCATGAGATGGCCAAGTGGTTGGCGGAGTCAATCCAACCGGTATCTGATGCAATGTCGACTTATAGCATTTCAGACTCCTTCAGATTTTGTTTAAATCTATTCTGAGGTTCTGTGGGTACAAGTCTTTATTCATATATATATATATATATATATATATATATATATATATATAGAAAAATTACGTTTTTTATAATATTAATTCTGTTTTTATTTTTTTTTATTCATTTGAGTGTGACAGTTTGGAAAAAATTCAATATGTAATTTATACAGTTTTAAAATGCATCATTAAAGTAAATATAAGGGAAAAGATTTAAACTGTAATCTTCATAGATAAAAAAATTTGAATTTAAAATCGGTGTTCAGCTGGCAACGTTCATTCACTAGGTTACCAATGCACATTTCATTGTGTCATGCCCAATTGTTCTGCACAAAATGAACACACTGTACTTTTTTTTTATTTACGTGCAACTTGGGTTGTATAAGCGCAGCGATATGAAACCAACTGATTAAAAATGAGACCTACAAGAAGGTGAAATTATCATTTTTTTGTGTGTGCTAAACTTCTCTGGTATTTCATCCACTAAATTTTTCAACTTAGAAGTTATTTTTTTGTGAAAGACCACTTCAAACCTTATTTTAAGCCCACTAAATTGACAAGTGATCTGTTTTCTTTAAAATGGGACGATTTTGATATATATAGTTAGACAGATCTCAAAGTGCAACAAGTTTTAGAAACATTGCTATGAAATTGTCAACTTTGGAAAATGCACTACCTGTCATTGAAATAGTAACAGAATTTAAAGAGGCATGAAATAAAAACTAACCATGCATGAGAAAGAATTATATCCTTTATAAAGAGAAAAGATTAAATTTTTTTTTACATACCATGATAATACCTATAACAGGACTGGAAGCCACGTGATTGGGATCCAAACTTGGAGGTGGTGATATGGGGGACCTAAATTGCTAATGACAATTTCTGAGAACATTTTTAGCAAGGAAATTAGTCAATTAGCAACTATACCCATTATTTGGAATCTTCTTACAATTGTCTATAATATTTTTGTACTATGGTCTATTTAAGTAAAATTGTGGTGATACCTTTTCAAGTGAAAGTAATGAATGCAAATTTATTAAAATGTATGCAGTTATTAAAATTATAAAAAACAAGCAAATTAATTATTTAAATACAAAGCTCTATTAATTTATTTTATTTAATTAAACATTGGCTTAATTCTTTAAGTCCTTAATATATTTTCATATATGATCTATGTTGTTTGTGTACATTTTTGGTGCACACTTTAAAAAATTCCCTCAAGAGTTTCGTTATATAACGTCAGGTCTTATGGGATACTAGGAATCCCTAACTATGAAATATACTAAATACATAACTATAGTAGTCTTAGAAAAACTGATTTTAGAGATTGGTTATTTTCCTAGGGATCGATTTACTATGGATTTCCATTGCAAACGGAGCAGAAACCCTTAACTCCTGAAGTACTTGACAAAAATAGACCGTTCCTGATAATTTTTTTTATTCAATACACTTTTATTAAACTTAGTATAATGAATAAATTTGAAGGCAAGATGCTTCCAAAATAAAAATATGGTGTAAGTCTAATTTGTTTTAGATTAATGTGAAAGGAAAAACATTTATTCTAAGAGTAAATATTAGGATAAATTACAGTAAGGTATTTTATATGAATGAAATAGTTGTAATTCTGAAAATTTCCTTGGTGATGAGGAAACAAATTGTGCTCTAAATAATAGGCAAAACATTTATTTTTAAAATATAGAAACTTAAAATAACAACTTACGGTTAACCAATACCTTGTTAAACTTAAGTTTTAAGGTATTGGTTAACAAGAATCTGTAAATAACTGCAAGAAAACAAGGACAAGTGCACCCCCCCCCCCCAAAAAATGTACACCTGTATCAATGAATCAGAAAACACTGCTTTTAAGGCATAAAAACTGACTGAACAGGAGATATGAAATTGCATTAATTTATTATACTCAGAGATAAGAATTGCGTGCTTTTTGTACATCCATAGCAAAAATAATGTAGCCGTTACTAATTCTTTTAAAGAAGGTTCATACTTGAAAATAACATTAAACTTCACATTGTTTTGAAGCCCCTCCCAAAATTAACAGAGGATGAACTCGACAGAAGAGTAAGGAGTGGGGAAAAGAGAGCACTTCAAGTCAAAGAAAAAACAAAGAATGGAATCAATTTATCTTGAGTATCTGACCAATAAGAAGTAACCAAATACAACATAAAATTATATATGTGTATATGTATGTATGTGTGTCTGTCACATATATAATGTGTGTGTGTGTGTATAATTCTGTGTATGTATGTGTGCATATATATATATATATGTTGTATATTTAGGCAGCAATACTTCGTTTATCCATATTTCATTAAAAACAACAGACAAGGTACTATGGTTAAACTTTTCATTTAATTTTTCTCGTGTTTGAACAAGAGCTTTCTTTTCTGGGCAAAGAGTATGTAAAAACTGTCCACAAGTTTTCTAGGTCTGGACACTTTCAGCTATACCTTTAGCCATTATCAGGGATGATTCAATTTTTCAGCTTAATTGAGTGTGTGCATTATGTGTATGTTTTAGTATGTTGTAGAGATGTTTTTAATTTCCGAATACGGTTAGCACATTTTGTCCTTGTTCGTAGTTAATATTGTTAAGAGTTGGCTTTCTCTTTTTTATTATTAAAGCTTCTATTATTTTTAATCTTTTTTTACAGGTGGATGAAATTATTATATTTGTGTTTTCTACTAGTATGTTTCTAATGGAATCTTGTAAGTTTGTGTGTGTGTTTAAATGGGTTCTAATGGAGCTATAATCAGATAGGTGTAACGTAAGGCATTTGGATAAGCATGTAGTTGTGTAACCGGTGTAATTATTCATGAGTTCGGTTTGATCAAGAACACAGTTCCTTAAGGGACATTTGAACCCGGATAATATTCGTTTGTTGTAATTTTGACTTAACTTTATTCTTGAGGATAAGGTTAGCTGTCTTAAATTTTTTATAATAGATAATTAATTTGATTTTTTTTTTTTTATTGGTGTCAATTGGGGTAGTGTATTTCTTCATAATATGTCTAAGTGAAGATTTGTCTTGTTTGTAATAGGTTTTTTTGTAATAAATGTTTGTAATTTTTGACTGTGTTCACTATCCAGCTATCATTAATCTGAAATATTGAATCATCCTTGATAATTACTAAAGGCATAGCCAAAAGCACTTTGCGCTATAAAACATTCTAACAGTTCTTAAACTCTTAGTCCAGAATAGTCTTAAAGAGATATTCCTGTTGTATGGCACCACTGGGTTGTGCTTACAAAGCATACTATAGGCTGGCCCAAGGCATCATCATCTTTCCTTGTAATTTGCATTTCTTCCTATCATTGATGTCACACACTACTTTGTTGTCTGCAGTCTTTTACAATGTCTGGCATTGAGAGAGCATTGTATTGTGTTCTAACACTTTCGCCCCAGCCCCTCAACCTCCGACGCCTTACTCTCTGGGTTGATGTGTCTACTCAGTCTTAACGGAAGTTAACTTAACCATAGGTTCCCTGAGCATTCGTAGATCATTCAACCGGTCCATTGGTTTAATCCTGCCTCCTGTCCATGTTGTATTTGGTTTGATCCAGAAAGCAGAAGTGATATTCATCCATTCACAGTCGACTGAAGATGTAGACATAGCTGGAGAGTCTGTGCTAAGAAATTTAAAATGCACCAAAAAAAAAAAATGTATATCCACAGAAAGCTGGACAAATAACTATTCAATGGTTGAATTGTTAATGTCTTTTATATAGCAGAAAAGAATAGTATAGAAAAGAAATGGGTTACAGAAAAGAAAATAATTGCCGTAAAAACACATACACTGGATTCTAGACAGAGAGTGGGTTGTGATAAGCTTGTTGTGAACTTGTCTCAGAACGATATATGACTCTTGTGATGGAGAGATATAAATTTCTGTGCGTGGCTTAAAGTTTATAGTTGCTTTCCTCCTCGGTGGTAGTAACAGTAGTAGTAATCTTTGTGGTAGCAGAATCATCGGTACTTATATTAACAGTACATGTTAGCGGGGGTTTTGTTCCAAATCCCTGACGCCACTTCCAGTCTCCGATATCTCACCACCCAGCTTGACTGCACTCGATGACAGACGAGCCCAAAATCTACCTTTTGATTATTGTAGCTTGTTCGATGTTTCAGTTTCCAGTGGTAGTAATAATAGTAGCAGTAGCAGTCTTACATTGTTGGAGGAGTAATTTTCTTCTTCGTACTTATATCAACAAAATATGTTAGCGGGCGTTTGGTTCCAATCTTTGATGTCACTTCCAGTCTCTCTACCCACCTCGACTGCACTCGATGGCAGATGAGCCAACCACTCTGTCAACAGATTTCTGTGTGCGTTTATATAGATAAACCTGGCTGATGATAAACCAACCCTTGGCCCGCACACTATTATTACGATTGCTGTCTTCAATCCAAAATCATGTGAATTTCAAAGTTCCTCATAGCCTTAGTAAGCTCTTTCAAATTTTAACCAACAAAAATTATCTCGATCATCTTTCATTGTCTTCCTAATGACCCAATTCCAAATGGGCTAGATCAGATTCCCATCAGTAAACAAAATTGTTCTGATCTAATTTTGCTGTTCAAATCTTCTCCAATTTCAATAAAAACAAAAAAATATGTTTGTGTTTGTGTGTGGTTCCCAAACTCTCTCTGTTCCAGGATGAACTTTTCATCAATAAAGAAAAATATTAAATTAAAATAGTAATTATTGTTTCATTTTTTTCTGTTAGTATTTACTGTCTCAATAAATATATAATTGTTAGAATCAAATTTTGATGGTTTTTTTTTTTTTAATAAATTTTGCCCTATCTGAGATGTAATGGCTTCTATAAACTGCAAATAAATAATTGATTACTAACTTGACAGGAAAATCAAATAATATTTAATTTCCGGCCTGATTTTGTTCACTTTAAGAGAAATAAAATTTATCTTTTTTATATTATATTTTCTTTTTATTATTATCTATTATTTTTTTTTTATATTATCCACAATCTTTTAATGATATAAATAATGAGGGTGTTCACAGATTCCATTTCTTTATCATTTCTGAATTACCATAACTTCTTTGGAAAGATAATGGACTGGTTTCCCATCATCTTTTCTACAATTTAGAATTTAGAGTCTTTTACTGGTTACTGCTTAAACATACAAACTAGAGCTCGAAAATTGAAAAAAACATTTTTTTTCCTTTGGGGGAAAATGAATTATTTTTCTTTTTGTTAAGTGAATAAGTGAAAAAAAAACCCAGCTAGAATGAAAATTTTTTTCCCAACAGTAGTTTTGAATGCATTTGTCATTAAATATTTAAAATGTTATTTCAGACACTTGTATTTATTGTGCTAATAATATTGACATTTTTTTTATGCAAATTATTTCAAAAATAAAAATTAACTTATTTATTTAAAATATTTCTCTCATGGCTTTGATATAACTGCATATGAACATCCATTCATTAAATTTCATTATGTTTATAATTTTCAAAATGCATAAGAGAAATTATTGTGTTTTATATATTGGGTTTGATACAATAATTTGTAGTGTTTTTTAAAGTGAATTTCAAAGACAATATTTATGTATTGTACATAGATTGAATCAGTTACATATGTGCAATTTTGTACTACTAACTTTTGCCCTCTTTGAGTTAATTTCATAATTCTGTATTCCCAGAACTTTCTTTTTGGGTGCTCAACTGGTCTTAGTGGATTTTACAGGTTTCCTGAGAATTTTAGTTTTTCCTATTATGAGTATTTTATGGGAATTGAAATAAGTGAATACAAAGATGTAAAGTATGGCAGGTGCAGTTTCTGCTAGTCCTGCAAAGAGACATGAGGTCTAGTGTTCTCTTGATGAAAGACAACACTGTTCTGATGAGCCACTCCTGGATGCTTTTTCATCAATTGCTGCCTTTAGATGGTCCAGTTGGGAATTTATTTAAATTAAATGTCAGATTTTAGGAAGGAGTGCATAATACACAATGCTCTTCCTACCAGATACACAGCATCATTTTCTTTGAAGGTAGACCAGTTTTTTGTTTAACCCCCAGGACATTTTTTGCTCCACATTGTTTTAAACAATCCATTTTTCATTGCCTGTGATTGTTCTTTTCAAAAATGTGTCATTTTTGTTGTTTCATCAGAGAATTACTGATTGAATTGGGGTCCAATCAAATTTTTTTCCCATTAAATTGTGAAACACTCAAACATTGTAGGGATTCATATATCCAAAGGTTTTCAAATACATTACAATGCTCATAATGAGATATATGAAGAATCTCTCCAATGTCATATGACCTAGATTATTTTTAATCAATGTTTTGATCTAGTCATCAATGACTGCACTCCTGCTAGAATATTCTTGGTCTTCCAGATCATAATTTCCACTTCTGAACCTAGCGAATCCATTATAAATAAATACTAGTTTCAGCTATAGCACCATCTCAATAGCAAATATATTTTTTTGCTGTTTATGCAGCATTTTTTCCTTTCTGGAAATAAAAGTGGATAATCAATATGTATCTCATTTTCCTCCATTTTCAATTTTAATGTAAAAATTCCACCTTTCAGTATATGTATGTCATAAAGTTCAGTCATATGTAAAATTAAAAGAAAAAATATTGTGTTCAAACACCAGTTATTGAATAATGCTACTAACTTTTATGCAAACCCAGTATTTCAGTTTGTTTTCAGAGTTAAAATTTTCATCACTAAAAAGCTTTGTTTTTCTTTTTTTTCTTTTTTTCCCCTCTCAGTGATGGTGTATTTTGCAGAAGAAGATCCCATTGTACTAAAGGTCAGAGTGGAAATGTTACTGGATGAGAATTGTGAGGAATTTGCATTGAACTTATGCAAATGGTGTTGCTTACATCCTGCATTGGTAGATAATGTTGAGATCCGTGAAACCCAGTTGTTCATGCTTTATCGTACTGGTAATGTGGACAAAATGCAAGAAGAGGTTAGATAAGTTTTTATTCTCTTTCAGATTAATTAAGTGGTACTTGATCTATTAGTAATCATTATGCTGTATGTCATTTTTGATATATTTCTTAGTAAATTTATTACAGGTGTACTATTACATTAATACTAGTTGATAGCTTAAAACTTTAAAAAAAATTATGCATATAATCTTGATTTAAATTGGAGCAGAATTTTAATTATGGTAATAATGCACATTTTTTTCTTTTTAGTGTGCCAAAATCTCTTCTGAAATGGCTGTACAAATTATAAAAAACTTACAAGAATGTGAGGCTCAACAAAGTTTTTGTGTGATGATAGCACAGACTTTTCTTGTACAGAATTGGGTGCGTGGCCTCTCTGCAGATTCTGGTACAAAGGTAAGTTGCAATTATAACAATTATATACTGGAATGTAATTAAGTCATATAATGCTTATAAATTGTTTAACCATTACCACGCTAATTTCTTTCTAGAATTATTCCCCCTACTACTACATTTTTTTTTTTTTTTTTTTTTGAGGGTGCAAAAACATGAGCACCTACTGTTTTAAAATTGGTATAAGTTTCTTTGTATTGTGCATATGGATTTTATTTTTTGTACACTAATAAAAGAATGAAGGAGTAATATTTTGATGTAATGCATGCCTGTTTTCATGTTGAAAACAAAAAATTGAAACACAAAATGAAAATTACTCAGGCATGGATAATAGTAGCTGCTAGTGGTCGCTTTTCTCCATGTAACTAGCGTGGTTATCATCTCCGACCTATTCACCATCAATATCCACTCAAGTAAGGCCTTCAAACTCATCATCAGAGTGTTAATGAAAGAAAAACTGAATAAAGGCTTTGTTGGATATTGACATGGCCATTTTTGTTTACAAAAATTGCAACAAAATTAACATGGGTTTAATCAATGTTATACTCCATGTAGAGTTTAGAAGAATTCAAAATGGCATTGGAAAATGAAAGTTTAGCATTGTTTTAAAGCAGTAGTAGGCAGTTTCCAGCTTAAAATACCGGGAATAACAGTTGACAAGTGTTTATTTATAGCAACAGAAGTCACTGATAGTGGTAAGGGACAGAATTCTATAGCGACTATTGTTGCCTGTGGTGTGGTAAAGGTTAAAGTAAAACTGAATTATATAATTTTCATCAGTTGTGTTTATTTAGGTTTGTGTAGTATAGCTCAATGTCACAAATGGAGGATACCCAGTGAGAATTTAAAATGCAACACAAGGGATTGCAAGACCAGCTTGTTAATTTTTGCTCCTTTGTTAATGGTAATTGTAATGGATTTTATTTTATTCACTTTTTTATATTATGTATCTTATTTGTAAAAAAA
>OZ038493.1:70956641-71004141 GCA_964036315.1 Acanthosepion esculentum | reverse complement strand
CTAGCATTTATATAAAATGGCCATTCAAGACAACTTTGATTTTTGTGACTTGAGAAGAAAGATTGAATCAAATCAAATATTTGATCAGATCTTATAACCCTTCAACTTATGAAGCCCAGCTTGCCAGACCCTGTCAAATCTTTGAGCTATCTAAAGCAGTAATCCAAGCTTCACCAGTCTTATCTAAAGCTTAACAAACTCTTTCAGCAATAACCATTAACACATTAGCAGTTGACCATGAAAAGTGAAAAACATTGTTTATTATTTTGCCAAACAAGATGCTTAATCAATTCAGAATTGAGCCTCATACTTTTCCAAAAAGAAATAGAAGACTAATAGGTAAATAGTTTGAAGGATCAGATAGTTCTTAAAAACAAGAATTACTATAGAGGATTTCCAACCAGCTAGTATTCAAGACATTCCTAGAGAGAACAGGAGCATATTTCTTTAAGAAAATTGCAGGAATACCATTGAGTCAACATGCTTTGTTAGGATCAAGTTTAGAGGTGATAGCAGAAATCATGGGCTCGGTTATTTCTGGAAAGTCAATCAAAGATACTCCAGATAAGTCAAGAGTAGAATAGAAAGAGAATTTATAAGGGATTCTGCTTTATCTAAAAGATAACACTTCAAATTGAGTGAAAAGAGAGGGGATTTAATATCTGATAGTCATGAGGACCAACATGAGAGGCTATACAGTGCCTCATTCTATCAGCAAACAAACATAGCCACATTGAGTACACATTTGCAATTGTTGTGATCTGAGCTATTGGTATAGCTGAAAAAAAGTGATTCCTGTGGGTTTAAACAGGCGAGTATATTTCAAGATGCACAATTCTCAATAAAAATATTAAGATTTCACTCTAAGGGGTGTCATGAAGAAAACGAAATGAATTCCAATTGATAAACTGATAACAAAGAAGTTCTGAATGGAAGGAGTCATATTTAATAAAGGACCCAAAGAAGATATAGTGATACTCAAAAAGAGACAGGAGAGGAGGTAAGGGACAAATTGAGTAGAGAAGTATGTTTATATAAATTATGAGGGAAATTTGCTACTTGATTGAGAGATTGTACAACTGAAAAATTGAAAGTCTGAATATACCATTAGTGATTAAGCCACTTGACACGTTGAGCATTAAAATCACCAAAGTAAAAAGATGAATGTACAGAGTCGTTTCAATACTGTTGGGTATTTTGTCTAATATGCCACATTGCTGAGGGGAATAGCAATATGGGAAAAAGATGGCTAACAGTGTAATAATGAAATTCAAAAGCATATGAAAGAATCATCCACGATAATTCACTTGCCATTAGAAGATTTTCCTGGATATAGACACCGAGACCATATAGAGGGAAAGAAAAAAAAATCTTCACAGCTCTACAAATTTAAATAATTTTATTGAGAAACATTACAAAATTTCTTGCAAACTGTTCAATGAAACTGGTTTTATTTTTATTTTTACAACAAATTAATGAATTGTGTTAGTATAAGCAGAAAAATCTGTATGAATTTATCACACAAATTTTACATTATTTTATGTATGTGTATTAATTTGTTGTGTGCTTTTAGCAGTCAAGTTATCAACAGTGATATTTGTACTTTAAAAGCAAGAATTACCATTTGCAAAAGGGACTTAGAATTCAATAAGTTATTTTATCCAGCATTCTTCACATTCCCTGGTCAGTTTTATACTGAAAATTAAAGAATATTTGTTTCTCTATTTATAAGAAAAAAATAAGATCACAAGAAATTAAGTTAGATTTTCTAAACTCAGAAATTTTATTTGTTAATAGATATATTTTTCAATTTTTAGGAGGGGAAAGATTGCTAATTATTTTTTGTATGATTTTCCAAATTTTTAAAGCAAACACAGAATAGGTCTTTTGCTGGTCTACCACTCGACCCTTCAACCCCTCAACCTCCGGTGTCTTCCTCTTTGGGTTGAGGCGCCCACTCGGTCTGAACCGAACTCAGGGGTATCTGGCCACATGCTCCCTGAGTACCCGTAGATTGTTCGACCGGTCACTGGCCAAGTTCTGCCTGCTGCCCACGTTTGTGTTAGCTTTTAGATCCAGTAAGCGGGGTGTTGTCCATACGTTCATGGTCGATTGGGGATGTAGGAACGGCTGTGAGGGTGGGCGGCAGGAAAGTTAGAATGTGGCAAAACAAGGAAACAACATCTGCAGAAGCCGAACAACAATGGGTAAAATATTGATGTCTTTTATATAAGAAAACAAAAACAGTAGAAAAAGTTTACAGCAATTAACATAAGAACAGAGGACTACTTCTCTACTAATTTTCCAACAGAGAGAGGTGTGTGTGTGATTAACTCGTTCCGAATCAACTTGGGAGGATATGTGACTCATAATTCCAGCCCTACGTGGAAGTGTAGCCTTTCAGTTGGTTGTTGTAAGTGACAAACGTTAAGTTTCAACGACTTTTCAATTCGACTGCTACAATGACGATGATGTTTCTTGAAGTCCTTATCTCTGACTCGCCACTGGACCGACTTCATGCAATGACAGTCTCTCTCTCCTGACTCACATCCAACGCCCAAGTCTCTTTCGTCTCTTCAAGAATTCTCTCTCGACGACTATCTCTCTTGTCTGGCCTCTTCTGTCTGTCTTTCTCGTCGGCCTTTTTCATCTGCCTCTAGCACCGCGACCCGTAATGGTCTCTGCGAGTGCCCACGCACATGACGGCACGCAGTGACAATGATGTGCCAACCGATAATGGTCTCTCCCGTCTCTGCTTCACCGACTGCCTTATTAGCAAAATCTCAAGTTTAATATAGCAACCAAAGGTTATAAGCCAGGTTGTTCACACGCTTAACACGAGTGTCGTCATCATCACGTATATTCGCAAAGTTTAAATTCAGATCTATTTCAAATTTCTTAGTGGATAAAATTAATTAGTTCAATGTTCATTTCAGTTTTTTTTCAATGACCAAATTCAGTGGATACAACTTATGTTTAGATCAGATTTCACTAGCGGTGAACATACACTGATCTTACCTTCCCAGTCCTATTTACTTCAATATGTTTTTATCAAAAAATATTATTTTCGCCTATTTCTATTTTTCTTTTAATGACCCAAATTAAACATCGCCTTCTGCCCTTTGCATTTGTTTATAAACAAGTCTTCACCAACCTGATTTGAAATCCATCAGCAGGCTTAAGTTTCATATATCATTGTTCTAGATTCTTTCCTATTAATAGTGCTGACACATTTTGTAACCTCATGTTTTCCATTTTCAATCAATAAACATTATATTTGCGTGTGTGCATACATGTGAGTGTGTCCGTCAACCTCTCTCTGTTACATCCTTCCCCTACCCATCTGTCATTTACTAGTAAATGATACATGAGTTTCATATCGTCGGGTGCGAGAAATCCTATCCCAACATGCTCTTACGACGAGCCACCTGGGACATGCTCCAAGTCGCACATCCCAACCCGAACTCCAAACAACAAAAAAAAGAAAGAATTATTTCCAGCATGCAAAGGTACAGTTTTCAGTTCTCCATAGGGTTCATCAGGCCCCTTTTAAGTAAAAGTTCACGGGTCTGGCAACCTCGTGTCATGGAACCTTTTCCTCTAGTTCATTTGTTTTTTGTTCAGTTCAAAGATAGTCACAAAGATAATCACAACTGTCCTCTTTTTTTTTTTTTTTTTTTTTTTTCAAAAATATTCACAATAATCCTCTTTTTTTTTTTTTTTTTTTTTTTCATCTATTGGAGTTCGCAACACTCCTTACCAATTATTTTAGTCTCCTTACAAAAAAAAAAAGAAGAAAAATAATTTTTAAAAATTTGATTTATTTCATAAATCTGTCCCTCCGATTTTGTCTCGCCTTCACAACAGGCTTTGTCGAATCTTTTGTTGGTTCAGGTCCTTCCACGACAATTGCGGATTCTGTTCCAATATCTGTTAGGGGTTCTGATGCACTCTGGTCAGACCTACCTTGGTAGAGTGCACTAACTGGAATCCCTTCCTCACCTCTACACTACCCTGCCAGTTTTTTCTGCCCGGTCAACGATATCATACGTCTCTTCATCCACCGCCAAACTGACAAGGCTATGCCCATTAGTAATATAATTGCCCCAACGGTCGGCCATGTTGTTGTATCAACCAAGTTCTCTCTCCAGCCCGAATTTGGTATACCCAACTTATCTAACTGTGACTTCAATCATCCAAGATCAGTCTTATCGATTGATTTTAACAACGCTGACATCTTTTCTAGGGGCATCTTAGGAATCTCTCTTATAATGGGCTCCCACAATTCCGTCCATCCACTGGCATTCGTTCCTACTAGCCCTATAAAGACCTCATTCTCTTCAAATGTCTCTTCAGTGGGGGGGGGGGTCGGAAATAATCTCCGTCTCCCTCGTTTCCTGATCCCCCCAACCAAGTCCTTCTCTCGGTGCCTATGAGTTGATCACATTAATTTGGAATGCCTTATCATCCACCCCTGGCTCTAACTTGACAGATTCTGCCTCTAGTTGCTTCAGAATCTTTGATAACAGGTCAGCACAGGTATTATCCTTCCCTGCCAAGTATTCTATCTTGCAGTTATATCCACTTAGTTTCAATGCCCATTGCTGTATCTTCTTATTCGTCCACTCCGCCTCTAATAAATATTTGAGGGGTTTGTGGTCTGTTTTAATGGTAAACACTGACCCACTCAAATAATGGTCCAACTTTTGCACAGCATACAGGATAGCGAAGGCCTCTTTCTCTATTACTGGCCATCTTTGCTGAGTATCGGAGAGTCAATGAGACAAAAAATAAATCGGCACTTCCTCAGGCACACCTGGCACTGGGCCATCCTTGTCAGGACATGGTTGTGTAAGAACCACCCCGATGCACTTATCACTAGCATCCGTGTATAGCACCATAGGTTTACTCAGGTCTGGGTAGGCCAACAGGGGTATAGCTGTCAGCTGGTCCTTTAGAGCCTCGAATGCACGCCGACAATCCTCGGTCCACTTAAACCTAGCATGCTTCTTAGTTAATGCTATTAGAGGGCCTGCCAGTCGACTAAAGGCTGGTATGAACCTCCGATAATATCCGATGGCTCCAATAAATCCTCTGATCTCTTTTACGGTTTTAGGTGAAGGCATGGCCCTTATAACCTCTACTTTGTCTAGATCCATCTTTATCCCTTCTTTATTTATGATGAACCCTAAGTATTTCGTCTCTTCTTTCATAAACTGGCACTTTGATTATTTCAGCTTTAGTCCATGTTCTTTTAACCTGTTGAACAACTCCTGCAGATGTTCAAAATGTGCCTCCGGGGATTTTGAAAACACCATAATGTCATCCAGATATGCCATGGCAAAGGCCTCTGTGCCATTTAGCACAATGGACATCAACTGACTAAATACGCCCGGGGCGTTCACCAACACAAACGGCATAACTCTGAAATTGAAGAGATTCATGTGACAGGTAAAGGCGGTCTTTTCCTGATCCTTTTGGCCAAGGGCCACCTGCCAATACCCCGATCTCAAATCTAAGGTGGAAAAACATTTCGACTTCCCCAAAAGAGCTAGAATATCATCAATCAAGGGAAGGGGCACTGCCAGCGGTCTCGTAATGGCGTTTAATTGAAAGTCCACGCAAAACCTATGCCCTCCATCTTTCTTTTCCACAATGACTATGGGAAAACTCCAGGAAGATTTGGACCTCTCGATTATCCCTGATTCCATCATTTCATTTACTGCGTCCTCTACTAATTTTCTTTTGTGGATTGGGGTTCTATACAGCTTCAACTTAATAGGTGGGTGGTCACCCGTGTCTATCTTCATTTCAACTGTCTCTGTCTGTCCCAATTCTTTGTCAGTAATTGCTATTACTTCTCGATTACTGTTCAGCAACCTGCTCAGTTTTCTCCTATAATGTTCGGGGGCTATTATATCCTCCTCCTTTATTTCCTCGCTACCTATCCTCTCTCCAGGCCTATTCTTATTCCATACTCTCACCTGCTCGACTTCTCTCACTGGTCACACCTGTGCCAGATCCTCTCCCTGCTTTATTTTAATAGTTTTATTGGCAGTATTGGTTAACAGTAAGGGAACGGTCCTTGACCCCTTCACTAACAAATCGCATACGGTTATCTCTCCTTCGCTACCAGTAGGGACCACTTGATACAGGTCGTTGTTTCTGAACTCCCTCTGTTACAATTTGGCCTTTTCCAGATACAGTGGTCCTAGGGGGGAGCTTTATATCTGTTTGGGCCACCACTGACAATTGTTCATAATTATCCTCTCCCAACAGTATCTCTACTCCACCTACTGTTAGGGTGGCGGGGTCAAAACTGATCTGTGCCTTATTCTGCTTAAGCCAGTCGCCCCCCAAAATTAGTTCACCACTCAAATCTGGTGCCACATAAGCCTTAAGCTTACCTCTGATTCTTGCCAACTAGAAAGGTAGCCATGTCATCCCCTCTATTCTCATCCTGCTATTATCAGCCTGACTTATTAGTAGATCAACAGGATTAAGCTTTGTCTTCAGTCCTAACTGCCTAAAAACCCTGGAGCTAACCAGCGACACTGAAGCTCCCGTATCGACAAGGACCTTCACCTTTTTGTTTCCCAACAACACATCATAGGTGAAGTCTGGCCCTTCCTTCAGCAAACGGTATACCTGTGCCTTTCTCCTTCCCGTATGTTCTCCACTTTTTCCTTGTCTTCTCGTCAACCAAGACATTGGGGCCGGCAACAGGAGTTTGCTTTTTTCTGGGTGTTTTGATTTCTGTCTAGGAGCCCTCCGGGGTGGGGTAGAGCTCAGATGACTCTCTTTTCTCAAACTAGCAGCCTGTTTCTCCCCTCCATTTGAGGTAGGGTTATTCCGTTCTGCGTAGTCCATCTTCTTCCTGCGAGGACAGGTATGTCTCAGGTGACCTGCTACTCCACAGTACCAACACTGTTGCTCCTTACAACTGGCCGAAATGTGTCCGACCATGCCACATGTCCAGTATCTCAGAGGTCTTACTCGCACTGGGGCCACCCTGCCTCTTACTTTTTCGCAGGTGACCCATTGGCGTTTCCCAGACCCCTTTCCTTTTTGGGAGGAGGCACCAGCGTATTAACTTGCTTTATCCCTAGTTTGCGGTCCCCTTCCATCGTACACCATTGAGCCTTATGCCCGAACTCACCACTCACCAATGCCAACTGTATTTGCAAGTCCAACACACCAGCCCATATCGGCCCAGTGTGGGCTTGAAAACCCCATAATGCAAATCCCAGGCCTTCCTATTGGGGTCAGCCTCCCCCTCCCAGTCCTCTTCTACCTCCTCTTCCGGTTCCCTTATCCAGATCCGCTCCCGATCCTTCTTTTTTATTATTACCTTGGCCCCCCGGTGGCTCCTTCCTATACCGCTTCTTATCTTATCCCAGAGCCGCTCACTGGCCTGAGTCGCTTCTATGGCTGTGGTCAGGGTGGTTAGTCCTCCCTTCAGAACATCGCCCCTCAAGTCCCTGTCGCTTAAACGTCTACATATACATCGGCCAACAAGGCCTGAATAGGGCTGTTGTTCCGAGTCGCCAACTCCGGAAAGGCTAATGCTGCTAGCGCTGCGATCCTTTCTCCCAATTCTTCATTTATCTCTCCTTCTTGTTGCTGCAGCCGGAATAGTCTTCTGACTGCCTCAATGGCTGTACACTCACTTGCGTACTGCCGTACCAGAGCGGATTTAAGCTCTGTCTATGTTGAGGCTGGGTTTTCTTTGTACCATGCCCCTATAAACTTAGACACCTGCCCGGCTGCGGCGTCGTAAGCCAAGAGCACCATCTCCTGATCTGATAAGCCATAAATCACCTGCTTCTTTTGGATGGAGAGAATCCATTCATGCAAGTCTGCATGGTTACCTTTATAAGTGGGTAGCTTCATACTACCTATCAGCCTTCTGAAACCTATCGTTATTTCGGGGACTCCCTCGTCCCCAAGGTCGGTTGTAGCATCTGATCCTGCTACACTCATCCTACCACTTTCCCACGAGAAGAGAGATTAACGACAAACAAGGAAACTACTTAACACGGTGGTGCGCTTCAACTGTCGACAAAAATCAACAATATTACTGGCAGATTTAAGTGCAATGAGTGAGTAGGGGAAACCAAAAAGTGACTTACCTGAGGTCCGCTGCTCCATGTTTTGTTTCCTTTTCCTTCTTATGTTCCTTTTGGAATAATATCGTCCGCAGACTAGAGTTCTTTCTGGTCTTAGTCGGTCTTGACTGGATAACAATGCAACCTTCTTTTCAACTGTTCTTCGACAACAAAGTCTGTTTTGCTGGTGTTTCCTTCTTTCTCTTATTTTTATTTTTATTTTATTTTCTTTCTGAGTATAACTTAAGGCTTGCTTTTCTTCAAAGCTGTTCCTGGCCTTATTTTCCGTCGTAACCCAAGGTCAATCCTGGTCAATGGCAACCAAATCTACCACTCATTCCTGGCCTTATTTTCCGTGGTAACTCAAGGTCAATCCTGGTCACTGGCAACCAAATCTACTACTCAACCCTTCAGCCCCTCAACCTCCGGTGTCTTCCTCTTTGGGTTGAGGTGCCCACTCGGTCTGAACTGAACTCAGGGGTAGCTGGCCGCACGCTTCCTGAGTACCCGTAGATTGTTTGGCCGGTCACTGGCCAAGTTCCGCCTGCTGCCCACGTTTGTGTTAGTTTTTAGATCCAGTAAGCGGGGTGTTGTCCATACATTCATGGTCGATTGGGGATGTAGGAACGGCTGTGAGGGTGGGCGGCAGGAAAGTTAGAATGTGGCAAAACAAGGAAACAACATCTGCAGAAGCCGAACAACAATGGGTAAAATATTGATGTCTTTTATATAAGAAAACAAAAACAGTACAAAAAGTTTACAGTAATTAACATAAGAACAGAGGACTACTTCTCTACTAATTTTCCAACAGAGAGAGGTGTGTGTGTGATTAACTCGTTCCGAATCAACTTGGGAGGATATGTGACTCATAATTCCAGCCCTACGTGGAAGTGTAGCCTTTCAGTTGGTTGTTGTAAGTGACAAACGATGACCAAATTCAGTGGATACAACTTATGTTTAGATCAGATTTTGCTAGCGGTGAACATACACTGATCTTACCTTCCCAGTCCTATTTACTTCAATATGTTTTTATCAAAAAATATTATTTTCGCCTATTTCTATTTTTCTTTTAATGACCCAAAACATCGCCTTCTGCCCTTTGCATTTGTTTATAAACAAGTCTTCGCCAACCCGATTTGAAATCCATCAGCCATCTTAAGTTTCATATATCATTGTTTTAGATTCTTTCCTATTAATAGCGCTGACACATTTTGTAACCTCGTGTTTTCCATTTTCAATCAATAAACATTATATTTGTGTGTGTGCATACATGTGAGTTTGTGCGTCAACCTCTCTCTGTTACACTGGAACTGTCTTTGAGATAATGTCACTGATTGGTTAAATGCTAAATGTGGAAATTTGAATTTGGAGCTTGTGTGAGCCTACTTTTGCACAAAATTTCTGTGTGACCTCACTTTTCCCCAAAATTGAGATTTTTAGTGATATTGCTTAAATCTATTGAATTTTTGTACATTTTTTGTCAGAGTTCCTCACATATCTACCCTAGAATCCTTTTGACAAAGGGGAACAGAATTAACTGGTAAAGATTGAGTTTAAATTAGTTTTGTAGAGTGCTATCTGGAGACCATTTACAGATATATATATATATATATATTTGTTGATTTTTTTTTGCACTTTTATTACTTTGGTAACTGTCATATCTATGAATTTTTATGAGCTTGTTTATTCTGATCTTGAATAAATTAATGATATTTTCACTATATTTATGTCCTGATATGACAAAGAAGCTGAAAGCTTTCATTTAGAATGATCCTGATTTTAAAAATGCAAATTGATCAAAATATGAAATTCTCTTGTTTAACCAGTAGAAGTATTTTTTTTTATATTTCTGTGTAGTAAGCCCATCAAGTGTCATACGACATCTGAAAAGTGTATAGTTGATAAACTTAAATTTTAGTTTGTCCTATTTCCTTTTCAGCATCAAAATTACCTGATAAACCATGAAAAAAATGTTGAATATGATGTTGGACAGATTTTTTTTTTTTTAATGTATACCTACCTTTCAACTCAATTTTTTTCTTTTGTGAATGATACTATTCCTTATGAATCCATTTTAAAGAGATCAGAGAACTATTTTATAGTACATATCAACATTTGATTTGAATATTTTTTAAATCACTGGATTAAATCAATTTTACAAATATCTTTATTTAAAGCAAAAGATTTAGAATTAAATCAATTTTATTTTTCATATAGTTTATGAAGGGAGAAAAGTTTTCAGTTGAATTAAATATTAAATATAAACACCTAAATAATTTCTTTTTAATAAAAATTTAACCATTAACAAATTCTAAAATTCAACATGAGTAGTGTTTGCATTCATGTCTTTAAACGGAAAGACCAGTTTTGCTGCTTTATCTATACCAAGATGGTTTCTCAATTTGGTATCCACCAATCCATAGAACAAGAAAACTCCAGATGAGGCCACTGCTGACAGGAGTTGCTTAACTGCAGAATGTATAGCATTGCTCAGTATACTTACATGTCCATCCCAGCATTCAATGGCAGAGACCATCTTACTTATGGAGTGTGCAAATTTAAATGCCTGAAAGGGTGGAGACCTCACTTGGAACTTCATAATAATTACAACCAGTATGGGATATTTCTCACTGGCATATTCCCTTGCAATATTAACTTCCTACTTTCTTAATGAAGGCAAGAAGGTGGGCTTTGATGACTTGGTCATGTCTTTTTTCATCATTTCTATTAGTGTGTGTGTGTTGTTTTTTTTTGGGGGGGGGGGCAGTTTTTTGCAAAATTCTTAATTCTTTCCAAATATCCACTACTTCAGCAATGGTGCATGCATCACTCTCAATTTTATCCAGAGCTTTTGGGACTCTAACTGTAAAAGCTGTTCCTCTGCAGATCACTTCTATGCAAGGTTGGCCATTTTATTTCTCACTAGTGAATCTACTTTGTTAACTTACCACAGATTTGGAAGATAATTGATCAGTTGTTTATATAACTCTTCAAACAGTCTGACATGGTTTTTCAGCAAGTGTCCGGGGGATATGACAAGAATAATAATGGGCTCATTGTGAATGTTTGACCATTCATGAATGAAAAGATACATTTTCATTTTTGGGATCATTAGCACATTTTCTATATTCTTCCTCATAGAACAGGCAGGTACTTATTGACAATCTTTAATATTGATGGAGGTGTGTATCCTGGTCTCAGCTTCTCTACCATTCTATAGAATTGAGAATGTTGCACCAATCAAAAATTGCAAATATCAGTCTAGCAATTTCTTCATCAAGCCTTGTCTTGTCGGTAGAAGAGTTTAAGAATGATCTGTGTAATAAGGAATTGGGTGGATTTGATATGCTCATTGATGTAGAGGGTGTACTTCATATTTAAAAAAGAAAAACAATAATTATTATCAACTGAATGTCCACTCAGCACTCTTCCTGCATGGTGGCCCCTCTCCAACAACATAACCTCTGACTGAAAAATTGTTTCCTCAGATGCAGTAAAATTCCTATTCCTCAAACATTAAAATTTGTAAACCTTTATATTAGCCCTCCCTCTCCACCTTTTTTCAGTATCAGGGTTCCCATACTTTTTAGGAAATCATTTTCCATGACTTTCTCTAAATAATTCAGGACAGTACTTGCTTGTGGAGATTTCATATTTTACCCTTACCAGCACATTTAACCAAATTTATTCTTACCTTTTTTTATGATGGTAGGTTAATAATAAAGTATATATAAAAACAGGGACATATTAAAAAAAGAATTTTAAGAAAATATTATGTATGTATATTTACTTATTAATGCATGTTAAATTTTTAATAAAATCGTTGAAACAGTTCAATTTTTGAAAGAATTGAAAAATTCAAATGATTAATTCATTTTATTTATAGAAAATTACATGAAAAACGAGATTCCATTTCAGATTCACGATATTGTGATTGCGAAAAATTGGTCCTCTTAAAAATGATACTCATGAAATTTAATTACTTAAAACTATAAAGTCATACCATCTTTGAAACTTCTTAAAGAAATTGTCAAGTAATAAAGCAAGTAAGAAAAATTAGATTATTTGAAACACGAAATCCAAGGGAAATAATCACTTATATCACTAGTGTTTTCACTTCGCAATTTTAAACAAGTTTATATCTAAATAGATTTATGTAGTTTTAAATGTAAAATATCAATCCTAAGTTATGTTTAAAATAATCCAGATTACATCTGTCAACCATAACAATAACATTAATTTCGTGATTTGAAGGAGGGGTTCTCTGACAATTTAAATTTTCAAAGAAATTTTTACCATTTATTTTTTTTTTTCTTCTCCAGGTTTTGCAGGCCTGGAAAATTTATATCTAAATTTCCGGTGTGCATGGGAACCCTGAGTACATCATAATTATGAGGATGGAAAGTAACCATTTTTACCTGGCTCATTTTCTTCTTTCTCTTCAAAGCTATACTGTGGGTTTTCAGTCTTGCAAGAAGACTTTGTAACTCTAGTTAGCATCCTTTTCCAGATTTATAGAATTTTAGAGAAGTACTGTCATACCTTTTTGACCAAAAGGTTTTTTTAAGTCAATGACACATAACTTAGCAATATGATGTCTCCAACTATGGTTTATTTTGATTACTTATTGGGCAAATTTTGGGCTATCTTGAATTTTTCAGTCAAATTGGGAGGAAAATTCAGTCAGATTTTGCAAAAAAAAAAAAAAAAGGTTAATTTGGTAATCTTGGATTGTCTACAATGCAACATTTGTCTTTTCTATTAGGTTTATCATGGATCATAAGTTTTATAGTCCAGTTATCCATTTCATCTTCTGATCTTCTCAACTGAAAACCACAAACTCTATGTAGATTGTTTGTATGTTAAGGAAATGGATTAAAATGTTTCCAACCAAACTTTTTGTTAGTTTAGCAACCCCTATGTAGTTATTTACATGCTTCTCTCTCTTGTTGGCATGTAAATGCCAAGTGGTATTTAGGAGAAATAGGGTTCAAAGCAATGGTGATCAAAAGCAATAACATTTTTGTTTGTGGTAAAACTGTTTTACTACTTGTATTTTTTTAAAGATAAAACACTAAATTTAACTATCAAATTTTAATTAATTTTATTTCTTTGAAAACCTTTCTTTATAGTTTTTGACTGAAATTTATTACATGTATACATATCTTGAAAGGTGACATTTCAACATGTCTATATATGATGTGTATGGATTGAATTTTTCATGTTTTTAAGTGAAAATGGAGGAAAATGAGATATATTTTCATCAATTGATATTTTTTATTTTTGGAAAGGTAAAAATGCTGTGTAAACAGCAAAAAATATACATGCTTTTATTGAGATGATGTAGCTAAGATTATTGTAAGTGCTTTGCTAGGTTCAGAATAGGAAATTTTGATCTGGAAGACATTGGTAATGACCAAATCAAAATGCTGATTACAAGTAATCCAGCTAACACAATTTAGGACATTGGAATGATATGCCATGCATCTCATATAAGCTTTGTAAATCATTTGAAAACATTTCAATACATGAATGGCTTCAGGATTTAAATGACAAAAAATTTGCATTCCCATCTGTGATTCTCTTCTCAAATGCAATAAAAACGATCCATTTTTGAAAAGAACAATCACAGGCAATGACAAATGGATTACTTACAACAATATGAAGCAAAAAAAGGTATTGTGAGGGGGGCAAAATGAGCCACTCTTAATCACCCTAAACGTTGGTATGCATCCAAAGGTGATGCTGTGCATTTAGTATTGAAAGAGCATCATGTGTTAAAGCTCTCGCTTTTCTGAAAAATTAAATGTTGAATTCAGACATACTATTTCCCCAATGGACTAAAGGCAGCAATCAAAAAATATCTGGAATTGCCTAATCAGAAGAGTGTCATCTTCCATCAGGACAACACTAGACCTCATGTCTATTTGCAGACGCAGCATAAATTGATACAGCTTGGTTGCAATGTCCTACTATGCCCACCCTACTCACATTACTTCATGCCTTTGAATTACTATTTATTTCAATTCCTACAAAATTCTCTTAATGGAAAGAACTTCAATTCTCTAGACGTTTATAAAAACCACTTAAACCAGTTCAGTACTCAGAAATTCTGAAACTAAAGCCAATCTATACACAAATAACAATAGTTGTTACTTTTTCTGTTAAAACAAGTAGAATAAAATTTGGTAAAATACTAAACCATTTTTGAAATAGTGGAACTTTACTAAATAAGAATATAAATTCTAGATAGTATATAAGCTCAGCTCACTGTAGGAGAATGGTTAGCAAACTAGTTTAACAGTGCAAACATCACTCAGCCAAATTAAAACTATCTGTATAATGGATAGAGTTACCATCCTGCACCAAAATTGGTTTAAGCCAACTGCAATCTCTTAGGAGCCTTAAGGCTTAATGAATCTAGAGATTCAAACTTAAACCAATCACAACATCCTCCTACATAATATTTTTTTGCATATTCAAGCACTTTACGAAGATGAAAAAAGTTTGTTTCAGTAAAATATCAATTTATTAGATAGATTATTCTTTTTAGATGGTAGACAGAAAACAAAAATTTAGAATGACAATTGTAAATAGCTTTTTGAGTATTGAAAGATTGAACAAAGAATCTCTAGTCTTGGGTCATGACTCTTTCGCTGTCATGTCACCAAAAATTCCTGCCTTTTTGCTGCTCTCAGCAATACTTGTTACTTTCTTTCTGTCTTTTGGTATTTATAGCATTTTGACACAAAAATATAATTACGTATCAGTTTCTTAAAACTTCAATTTAAAATAATATGAACTACATAACTGATATTGATAAAACTGCTGGCAAATGATCATTGGAATATTTTTCTACAAATTTAACTTGGAAGTCTATTGCATCTTCTAACTTTTACAAACTTTCACTTCAAGTGATGTGGAAAGAAAAGTTTCAATCTAGTGACGAAAACTCTTAGAACAAAACAAAACAAAATTTGGCGTGATTGAGACATTTTTCATCCAAAATTAAATTTCCTTTTTGTACATAATTTAATTATGAAAAAAGTCATAATATAACTGTTGCAAATGAGTTGGCATTTCATTTCTTGTTAAATAATGAGAACAGAAAACTAAACATTAAGTTAATCGAATTTATCCCTTAAAAATAAAATATATAGTGTCAATGTTTATTTTTTATTTTATTTTTTATGACTAAATTCGCCAAAAGTTCAACATTTTTAATTCGTGAAATTTCAAAATTATAATTTTTTTTCCGCTGTTTTCATGTCGTAACCAAATTGTCAATTACCTACCATATTTCATCCTTCGATTAAAGATGAAATTTTCAATTCAATGAAATTATTTACTATTCACAAAGACATTTCATTTCATTGAATTTAATTTAAAATATAATCTACAATCATGTATTTTTTGTGCCAAGTAAATTTGTATCAGAAAATTGTCTTTTTTAATTAGTTCTTGCTGTTAGAAGCTGTAATAATCTGTTCTGTGAGCCAAGTAATCCCTTCATTAACTCCTTCTCCAGTTAGAGCATTACTGCAGCAAATATGCCATGGCCGATTTTGATATTGATCTAAGCCCAACAAATTGATACATTTTACTCTTGATATGGAGTCTCGTAGATCCATCTTATTGGCGTAGAATAGCAGAGGAATGTATCGGTCTTTGATGTGTTGGTGTGACAGAAGATGTTCAAGCTCGTCCTTAGCAACAACCATTCGAATGTGATCACTACTGTCCAGCACAAAGATAATGCCATGACAATCCTTATAATAATGTTCCCACAGGCTACGATAGCGACCCTGGCCTGACATGTCAAATGCTGAAAATGACAACGATTTAGTCTGAAATTGTTCCACATTGAATCCAACGGTGGGCACAATATCCTGTGATCTGACCTCTGGAGGTTTTAAATAATTAAGAATCGTACTTTTTCCACTATTATCCAAGCCTACAACCAAGATGTTAGCTTCTCTTTTTTTAATGCCAAACCAACGAGCTAGTGTATCCAAAATACCCATGATAACTTTACAAAAATTTAATGGTCATTTGGAAATATTTTTTTAGTCGATGTGCAAATTGCAAAAAAAAAAAAAATATATATATATTGCTTACTGTGATACGAAGAAGTCGAGCGTAGCAAAATCACATGTACAATGTTTGTGTAGAGCTACATTAGCTTGTCAGCCATTACTCGCCAACGGTAACTAAGCAAAAACTTTGCTGCGAGGCATTTAGCAACAATGTGGTAGCAAAAAAATAACTTGAATAAAATATATATATATATATATTCAATAAAAATGTCAACCACTTAAAAGTTAAAGCTAATCTGCTTCCGAGCAGCTTTTTAAAATATTTACTAACTGCGAGTCACTACAGCGAAATTATTTGTGGAATGTAGTTATTTTTTGTGGCGCCCAAGAACTAGAAGGTATTTCCATTATTACAAAATGTTCTCAAATCACTAAAACAAAATTTGAAAATATTCGAATTTAAGTTAACAGCGTAGAATTAATTACTTTTTAAGTAAATATAGGAAGTTGGTAGGTATTTATTAATTAGAGTAAAATAATTTGCTACTTGTTGCTTAGTTTACAAAAATCAATCATGTTGCTACTTTTAAAAGTACTGTTACTAATTTTTAACTTTATTTTTTCGATGCTTAATATGATGACAAGTAATGAGAATTATCGACACGAATTATTAAAGTACGTATGAAGAAAAGTTAAAAGTTCCTTTTTCTTTATATGAATGAACTTTCTAATCAGTAACGAGGGATTGGTAGTGTATATAAAAAGAGTAAGTTTTTTATCCGTTTAGAGTTTAGTTCAGGAACTACATCTATTCTATTTCTCAGCTTTTTTCTTTACTTTAACTAAGTGTTATTGTTGTTTTGTTTTTTTAAATCAAGCTTCCGATTTATTAAATTTTTCACAAATAATTGTGAAAAATTTAACTTAAATTTAAATCTTAATTTTATTTCCACATTTAAAAATTGAAGTCACCGGGAGAATCATGATGAGTACGACTGTACGCTTTTTGTTTGTGTCCTGTAGGTAAAAAAAAAGTTATAGGATTAAGTAATATTTTAAATCAAAATAGGTAATTATATTTAATTTAATTTAATATTGAAATAATAAAACTAAAATGATTTTTAACTTTTTTGTTGTTGCGATAACTGTCGTTTTATGTACTTTATTACTTCTCATTTACGTTTATTTGTTTCCATAAACAATTTTATTTTTTTTATCCATAGTATTTTTAGTTTATTATTATTTATTTCATTAAATTAAAAATTTATAAGTATAGTTTATTAAAAGAAGAGTAAATTAAATATGACTTAACTTTTTTTAAATTTAAAATCAATAAAAATAGGTGCCAACAAACAAAATACTTTTTTCGGCAATGAAATCTAAAAATTGACACCTTTTTTTTTTTTTTTTTTTTTTTTAAATATTTGCCAAAAAAAATCAGGGAATTATCCTACCAAACGAAATTTTCAGGACTTGAATAGTGAAAGAATATTTTACTGAATGAGTTATTTTATTAAAAATAAAATAGAACTGAAATTTAAGCTCAAAGAAGGCATTTAAAATGTCTTTTCGTTTTTTTAAATTCCTTGACGATACCTGACCCCACTGACAAAAAAAAAATTTCCTCAGTTAAAATAAAAAGTTTGCATGAAAATATTTTCTCCATAACTTACTTTTGTCGGAGTTAGCTCCTCCTTAATTTCCTAATTGTTCACTAGGGGTTGCTCTCCCTACACTATAAATACTGGGCGACTTCTTGCCTCGTTCTCTTTTCACTTTGCATTTCAGCGGACACATTTAAAAATGTGATCTCTAACAGAGATCCGCGTTTTCGCCCACTTGTGGGAAAATGCCAAGAAACACACATACACGTACATACCAACATTCACCAAAATACAAACTCTTTACGTTCACACACAAATACAAATGTTGATGTCTTTGTCACTTGTAAATTTGTTGTTTAATACATATATCTGTTGACATATATATATTGGTCTTGTTTGTTTTCTTTACATCTTTGGTTGGACTCAACTTGAGTCCACCATTTTCTTGTAGTTGGACTTTCTCGCAGGAATAAACAGCACATGCTTCTAATTCAAAAACACGTAAATCCACACAGTCCTCTATACTTTTTCCTACCCACAAGCCAAAGTTAAGATGTCATTTTTTATTATTTATTCCAACCAAAAAAGATACATTATGAGTTTTTTCATTATTTTATTTCCTATAGGTATCCAAAGAATAAAATTAATGATCTTCTTGAAAGAAGTTACCGCTGTTGTGGGGTTGATAAGGATGTTGACCACACAAGCTTGTTTGTTTTCAAAGAAAGGTGTGATCTGCCAAGACAATGAGGGGACAAAAGCAAAGTTTTATACTTTAACCAAACATCGATCTTTATTTTTACAAAAATAAACATGCATTATGTACAATCAGGAGAAATGCCTGGATTGGTGTCAGGTCTCGTATGATTGGTTTGGTACTTAGAGAAATCGTTGGTAGGTTGGTCATCTTGTAGGATGACTGGTAGGGTTTTGTTTGGTCAGGAAAGCTGATCGGTTGCGGGGCAGAAGTGTTATTGGCAACGCCTGCTGGTTGATTGCAGGGTTGAAGTGTTATTGGCAACGGTAGCTGGTCAACAATTAAAGTGAATCGTCTTGACAAAGCTGGAGTCCGAGTTGGTCAGACGTTACGTCTTCCAAGGTAGATCAACTGTGGAAACGGGATCTTGCCGAAGGGTATCTCTCAACAGAGCTGGAGTCCCTAAACAGATTCGAGTCTGTGAGACGATAAGTCTTTCAGGGTGGATCAACTGTGGAAATGGGATCACGCTGAAGAGTATCTCTTGATGAAGCACCAAGTAGATCGAAAAGGCAGTTTTCTACACTTTGATCCAGCTTGGTTTTCATTGGGGCTAAGATTATGTCAATTCGTTTGTTCAAGTACTCCCTGGCTAATGGGAGTAGAAAACAGTAAATATAAAATTACTCATAATGCTGTTCCAATGTTTGGTCAACACTGCCTTATCCGATATTCTTAAGGTATGGTTTAGGCTTAAAATATGTTGGGTTAGTCATTTAGGATACTTGCTTGCTGCTGGTTTTAATTCTGTGAGTAAAAGGCTTTCAAAGGTCAAGGTTGTCTTGTTTGTTAGTTTTTTTAAGGAGTGGCCAATGGCGGTCGCAACACCACCGCAGTAACTTCCTTCAAGATCCTATCCTAAAAAATTGTCAAAAAACGCAATAAATAATTTCATTATCTTCTTTGAAGTAAAATTTTTGTTTTAAAAGATAACCTCTACTGTGTAAAAAGAAAAATAAATTTCCGTATGTAAATAAAGATTTTTAGGCATTTTAAAACATTGGCACGTTCAGTTGTCATTCATTGACTCTTCAAATAGCCATGATAGACGAGAAATGTAAACAAATTTAAAAAACTGTTAAAAAATTCAATATTTGTCCAAGATATGTGTTTTGAAGACAATTAGTAAATCTAAGGATTTAATAATTATTGGATTTTGTAAACGCAGTGCTTACTTTTTGTTTAAAATATTGTGAAAATAATGTTTATTTATGCACAGTAGAGTAGCCCGTAAGGTAAAAGGTCAACAACAATAAATAATCCTTTTAAAAAGTGCACAAAAAAATTAAAAGAAATATGGAACACAAGAAATTGGTATTTATATCTAAAAATAAATTATCTTTAAACACAATAATTAGTAATTGATCAACCCAAAGAATTACTGTCTCAACACTTCTAAAATCCACTGCTTCCTCACGTCTCAGTGGCCAGGTAAAAAGTGACCGCTGTCATGAAAATCAAAAATGGCAGCCATCACAAACAAATCTAACATCAGGGATGCTTTGTTCCATTTATTACACTCCTCCCTGATATCTAAATCACACCTGTGGCATGATTCAGCAGGTCTCCTTATTCACATACTTCTCCAAAGTTGGGGTGATGCACTCTCTGTTTCATTTTCAGCTAGTCTCGAGGGAGGAGCATCATGCTCGTCCAGCACTTTGAGGACTTTTTCCTCCTTGTTGTCAGAGGCATAGTCTCCAGTTTTTTTTTTGCAACAAATATTTCTCCACGCCTCATCCTCGTACTTGATATGTTTGAACCAAAATCAGGACAGATATCCTTAAGATGTCAGGGAACATCATCAACCAGGACAGACTGTGGACTAATGATTCCAGTGGCATGTCCTATACCAAAAGTTGTTGTGCATCTACTCTGTGGCAGTTTCACAATCTCCTACTTTGTACTTTATGTGACCTTTCTTGGACTCTGGAGGCACCACATCTATCCCTTTGAGACAAACTTTGTACATGTAAATTCCATCGGCAGGTGCAGCAAGTAGTGTCGTTCTTAGAGATGATGTTATACCAATACGTGGCTTCTGCAATGGAACAATTCTTTCTGGCTGCAATTCTCTTCACTCTTCTATGACACCACTCTGCTATTTCATTGACTTCTGGGACATGAGTACATCTAAATCTTAGATGTACCCCCCAGCCCTCCATGAAAGCACAAAATTCCCTACTATGGAATGCAGTGGCATTATCCATGAGTATTTTACTAGGGGCACCCTTTCATAAACAACATAAATTCAACTGGTGTATGATGCCGAACAAATCTTGTCGAGCTAACAGTCGCCATATGGTGAATCTAATTGGACTGCAATCTGTTAAGTTCAAATAGTGACAGTTACTGTAATGGGTTACATCCATACTCAGCCACTGCCAGGTGCCTTCCACTTCCAACTTGCCTCTTTGCCAGTGGATCAGCACTGAGTCCATTGTTCTGCATTTCATGCAAGACCTACATTTGTCATTCCATCCTTTCATGACAGTTGCTTGCTGCTTGATGACACTGGCCACCACCCAGAGCCAGGTACACACAAGCTTTCCACACAGGGAAAACATGTTCCTTCGCACCATTACTATGAGGGTGTTCAGTATCGTGCTTCCTCTCTTCCATCTGAGCTGACTGTTCTCCCTACCAGACTCCCAATCTCAGCACATGCACACCATCTTCCAGCTGCTCTGGATCTTTGCACACAAGACTAAAGTGTATCAATTTCTCTTACACCATTGTAACAGTCATGATGTTCTTGTCTACATACAGCTCATCAATGTAGGCTGAAACCACATTGTTTAGTGACTCTTCTTACACCAACACAGCACCGATGATGGATTTAATGATCAAGGGTACCACGTTGAGGCCAAATCTCAACCATATCAGACAATATCATTCATCATTACAGTCTGATACAGCCACAATGATTCATGGACATGTATTTGGAGTTAGGCCCTTCGAAAATTAAGCAGGACAACATGCACATCATGTCGACACCATTCCCAAAACTTTGCTACGCAAATATCCGGATCTGCTGTGAATACATCAACATGATCAATCAGCTCATGATAGTCCATCACTGGGCGTACTTTCCCTTTGTTGCTCTGCATAACAGCCACCAATGGAATCAGGCCTTTAGGTGGCCCCAGTCTTTTCTCTGGGTAGTTTAGTAGCCAACCATTTTCGACTCAAATTTGCAGTTCCTGCTCATGTGTGGCTTTGACATGATTGTGTATGGAGTACTGAGAGACTTTGTTTTTCAGCTGATCTGTCACCTTGCCTGGTTTCCATGCAACCATCCATACCTTCCATCTATCATCAAACACCACAGAGAAATTGTTGCTCATCAATTTAGATCACCACACTGACTGGGCTTCCTACACCAGCAAACTTTACCACTTCAGTGGGCATGATGGTAACGCCCCCTCCCCAACACCTTAATGGCATTGATACCAACTAAAAGGTCATATCCAAGTGGTCCTTCAGACGTGACTAACACATCAATTTCAGCAGAATTGCCATTCTCAGTGCAAATGCTGATAGTTCCTCTTCCCCAACAGGTTTGTAACTTGCCTCCAATTGTGTCCACATTGATACAAGCTTTGGTCCACTTGCAGCAACAATCAATACCCACGATTGTAAGTGAGCAACCTGAATCAACAAGGGCTGAACATCACTCTCCATCAAACTGAACATTAATCATGGGCAGCACCATATTCACATTTGGGAGCAAAGCTGGCACTTATTTCCACTCCCCTGAACCATTTCCTGGACAATTCCATGATATATACCCAAGACCTCCAAATCAATAGCAGCATATGGATCCGCACTCTTTGGTGTTGGTTCAAACAATGCTTGGCCAGATGATTGGGTCCTCCACAGTTGTGGCAAGTAGTCATGTTTCACAGGTTAGGCACAGGATACACAATTTGCAGCTGCCACACCTTGTTCGTTTATGGTCCCCTCATCTTTCATTATTGCCCGTGCTGGGGCCAGTAACTGTTCCAAAGGAAGATCATCCATTCTGGATGATGCTCACAAGAGATGTTTCACACGTTCGGGCTGGAAAGTAACAAAGGCACACAATAAATGTGTCAGAGCCCCCTTTAAAGAGTGTTTCCAATTTCCTCAGCTTGGCCAAATAGATGTCAACTGTCTCGCCAGGTCGTAAATTCCTTGATGCAAACTGTTCATATGCAGTGAAGGCATCTGTCACAAAATCTGTGCATAGAGCCTTCTTATTTCGGGTTGCATCCATTTTATCCTCCTGGCATTCTTGCAAAGGCTCCACCAGTAAATTGAAGAGGGAGAACCCATTCAACTTGCTTCACTCCAAACAAGTCACACACCATCTGGACCTTTTCAATAGCCATCAAACTCAGGAATTAATTTTATGTCAAAACACTGAAATAGCTTGTAGTAATTGATTCCCTCAAAGTGATTGTCTCGACACTTCTAAAATCCACTGCTTGCTCAGTGACCAGGCACAAAATGAGTATTGATCATTCAAAGTAATGTCCATGCATGTGCTGTCATGGAAATAAAAAATGACAGCAGTCATAAATGAATCCAACATCAGGGATGCTTAGTCCCATTTATTACGTATAACAAATAGTTTAAGAATTTAAGAATATGATTTTTTTATTCTATACAATTTTATTTTATGAAACTTAGTAGAATGAATAAATTTATTTTTCATACTACATTAAAAGTATTTTTCTTTTAAATGATACTTTTAATTTTGAGTTTAATACATTTATTTTTTAATTTTCTTACCTGTTTGATGCCATAAAATAAGTATCTAATTGCACCTAATGTGTTTTTTAATTATTCTGACTTTAAGAGTTATTGAATTACTCTTCTGATAGGGAAAAGTAGTCAAAGGTGGTAATTCAGAATTATTCCCTTTTTAAATATCTGTAATGAGTGCAAAATAATAACAACTCCCTTCAAATTCAGAGGAGTGAGGAAGAAGAAGCCTCTATGAATTTGGGTGGGGGGTTAATGAAAACCTTACCTTCCCATAAATTAACCAAAGAGCCAAGAAGGAAAGAAATTAGCAAGCATACGCAAAATTCTTTTTGATATAAAATGAAAAGAAAAATTAAATCAATAAGAGAAGAGTATTTGAAGTCATCTGAAAAGTTTTGTTTCAGTTCCTCACAACCAGCATTGAAGTACACACCAGTGTCAAATTACTAACCAATTATATCATCAGCCTCTAACCAGTACATGGCACTTCAAAAAATTTTCTCTCAACAATCTAAGAAAGCTAAGTATTTTTCAAGCTAACTCTCTTCATTTATTTTTGAACAAATGTAACAGTGAGCAACAATGCTTCCAACAAATGCTTCGGTGAGCAACAAACTTTCTTACATTTGTCTTAAATATTTTTTCATATTATTTTGTGTCAGATTACTTAATCTATAGTATGAACATTTCCTCTTCATGACACTACATTAAAACTACAAACTTTAAGAATTCTAATTTATTTTCCTGAAATGAGCTACTGACACTACTTCAAGTGTGTAAATTCATGAATAAATTCCTTATATTGTTTTGTTAAAATTACCATGTTTCCTTGTTATTATTAGGTAAATTAACTTTTACAAGATGCCCTTTTAAGAAGCCACTTTCACTAATCATGTTTCAATGTTCGCAGCATACACCTTTAGTTGCATATTTCTTTAAATAAATTTAATCTAAAAAGGACACTATTTTGTAATGAAAATCTTAGTCATGTGCATTGTTTATAACTTTGAATTTTGTCACAATTTTTTTACTACAACCAATACTTGTATCTTCTTCCTTTTGAAGGAACTTTATTGTTATGTGCATTTTGAATACTCTGCACATTGCTGCCAAAGAGAATTTTACTAAATGCTTGATTTGTATTTTTTATATTTTTCTCTTATGTAATACTCTTGCTTGAAAAACTTGCTTTTGCTGGAAATATTACATACTTCATTAATGCACCTTTCCACTTCTTTCTCAAACTCCATTTCCTCTCCTTGCATGGAACTTTTATAAAGGTTTACATTATTCTTTTAATCCTGGAGGCCCATGAATCCAGTGCCATTCCATAGTCCATTTCTCGCCATCAAATCTGGCAACAAATTCTACATGTTTGATCTAACAAGGACCCACCTAAATGTTTTATCATGTTTTAAATTTACAGTGGATCTCATGCATATCAATCATGTTTTTCATTAATATAAGGCTTATTTCTTGTCAGTTATGTTCCCTACTAATTGATTTTTATTGTCTGTAGGCAAACATTTTATGACAGTTTTCTGTGATAAATTCATATTTCCATTCATAGTTATTAGTGCATCCCATTTTTTTTCCATAAAAGAACCATATTTTTCAAGCATTTGCAAGTTATTGCTGGACTGACTTGACTGAAGAGATAACAGATAAGAATACTGAATAAATCAAGAAACTCTTCTGAGGAAGAGGAGTTTGGATTACTTGTTACTAGAACAAATGCATATGAGAGAAATACAGATGACCAAGCATCAGCAACACCAATGCATCAAAAACTTAAATTATTGAAGAAAAGTGCAGTTTTCTTAAAATGTGAGTAGAACTCTCCAAAAACAAGAAACAAGTCTAAAACTGATACTTAGACTGATGCTACTAGCACCTGCACATCTTGTATTAAACTTGATGCTGCCAAAGAATTTCAAAATGGACTATTGCTTAGAGGAAAGGAAGTCTCAGAATATCTCCTGTCTGCTAGACTGAAACACACTAGCATTCATAATTTTGACCACTCAAAAGAAGTTGCAATTTAACTGAACTTACACTTGATATATTGCAATGTCTGCCCTTTGACAGTTAATTCCATTAAAAGAAACATCGATAATATGCATCTGGAGTACCAAAACCTATGTAGTAAAATTTCTACTGATAAAAAGAAAGAAATATGCTGGAATCATTATGTGAAGTTTGTGAGTATACAGTCATCATTGTTTGATATCTCAACTGTGAAAAATCAGTCTGTTTTTGAGTTTTTAAATTCACTGCATTACAAATGGTTGGATGAATTTGGTTATTGGCATATCAACCTCTATGAGTTATTTAATGTTGAAATCTAAATATCCCAAACGCATGTTATGCATTCAACTACATATACCTTGTACATCATTTTAGGGCAAATGTATGGTTTTTAGATATATACTTTGTAGATCATAAAATGTATTCTTGGTAATTTTACTATAAAAATGTATTTTTATATTTTTTTAGTGTTGCATTTATTGTCATTTTGCTATGAAAATGTATTGTTGGTCATTTTATTATAAAAATATACTGTTGATTTTTGCTTGAGGGTTTGCTATTTGCTCATAGCTGGGACCCCTAACTGGTGCCATCACCTCGGGTCAAGGTGAACCTGGGAACAGCAGTAAATGTTCCTGAAAACCTTCAATCTCCCAATTGGAGGCCTTGCTGCCAGATGTAGTTTATCATCATACCTAGGACACTATTAGAAATGGTATCAGTTGCCTACTGTCTTTTGATAAAGAAAGTGAAGGACAAGTTTTATTGAGTTACATGATACAAGTTATAAGTTTCACTAGAAATTTTCCCCAGAAAATCATGTTATTGAAATATGATAGTTTTAAATTATGAGTGATTCTTTATTTAATCTATTAGCTACCCTTCCAGATGTAGTTGTCAAATTAGAAAGAGGTGGGTCCCATGTGGTCTATTACCAGTTCACTTCTGTTTTCTTCTAACAAGCTTGCACATTTTCTACCATAAAATCTATCTATAGGAAATAGTAAATAACTCATAAACTGCATTTTTAGACTCTAGGCCTTTTGTAAAAGTTAATCAAAGTTAAATTTCTTTTATATTGATATAATATCATCACCTTTGGAAAACATGTTTTCACCCAGGACCTCACCTGTAGGCATTTTAGAATGAATTTTAGAATTTTTGTTTGGACAAAAGCATCCCAAAATGCAACAGCAAGTTGTTGAAGGTGATATATTGACCCAGAAACACATGGAATTACAGAAGACAACACAAACAAAACAAAGACTTGAGTAAAACAAATATATTGCCAAGTTTATTGTCATTAAAGAAAAATACATTGATAAAATAGGGTGACAGTTCACTAGGATCACTGCATATTCATGTCGAATGGGAGAAAAGTGTTGTCCTGAAAAGAACACTTTATCGCACATTTGTTGCTGCTGGTAGGGGGGGGGTGACTGGGGCTGTGAGCCGGCCGTGGATGGAACTGATAATACACTTTGATCCCAAGCATCTTATCCACGGATGTCATGTTTATTTAAATAATATATAAAATACATTATTTGTGGCACAAGGACAAAGGGGAAGAGGGGAGAGGCTAGTCTATTCTACACCTAGCTAATCTGACTTGCGACCCATTCACTTTAACAATTTCCTCAATCACCACAAGTGTTGCATATCCCTCTTGTGGAAATGATCTTGGGCTGACGGTATCCATTCAATAATAATAACGTTGCCTTCTTCTTTCACACCCAGTGATCACTAGTTCTTTATGGACATTAACAAAGAGGCTTTTAAACTGAACTATTTTTTTAAACATGTCGACATGTAACAGTCTAACTAGCCAGTGGATTTCCTCTCTCACTCCACTGAGGAGCAGATCCAGACACAACAGAGAGCACATCTATATTGTTTGACGTGTAATACTCAACTCCCCAAACCCTTTCTCTGTATCTATCATTCCCACACTGGCTCAGCCAATCAAAATCGACTTCCTTTATTTTGTCTTGTATCTGACCCCTAAGGTTAAACCGAGGAAGTGCGAACAGCAATACAATTCCGTAAAAAGTAATATTCTGCTAAACTATTATTTAACACAAGAACACATCTTTCACCACTCAATCCAACATATACCATAATACCACATATTCACTGGGGTCCTTCTAAAACACCCACAATGTTCAAATGTACAAATATGTATACATACATAATTTTTTTTTATGGAGCCTGATCTCTGTGAGCAAAAATTTCACAGTTATTTAGCTGATTTTCCTCAACTCTTGTTGACTGAAGTGGCTAGCTGTGAGGGTGAGATCACAGAGGGTGAAGTCCATGAAGCATTGCAGAGAGTTGGCAGTAGCAAGTCACCAGGATTTGATAGTCTGCCATATGAATTTGTATTTGAGGTTGTCGTACATGTTTGTGCTGATTTGTACAGTGGTGTTCAACAACTGGTTACAGCAGTGATCTGTCTCTGGTCAGATCTTCAAGGGTGTGTTCACCCTGTTGAAAATGGACAAACATGGTGCAAGGGATTTAATCCATAACTCTGCTAAATACAGTTAAAGATTTTGACCAAGATCCTGATGGTGCATTTACAGTCAGTTGCCAAGATCCTGTTGGAACTGGAGCTGTTAAGGGCCAAACAATTTAGAGCAACCTGCATCTGATCCACATGGTCATAGAGAGCAGAGAAGATGATGAAGTAGCCATGATAATCAATTTGAATCAGTCCAAGGCATTCAACAGGGTTGACCATTGGTACTTGGCTGTTGTCCTGCAATCCGCTGGATTCCAACCCAAATTATGTAAGTAGATTAGCCTGCTGTACTGCACCCCCCAGGGCTGTGGTACAGGTGAATAAGTAGTGGTTAAGCACTTTTGCGCTGTTGTGGTCAGTTTTTCAGGATTGTCTGCCAGGGTTTCCATGTATGTTGACATATCCATTTTTGTATCATGGCACAGCAACATTCAGTTGGTGCTGAAAGTGCTTGAATCGTATGAAAAGTTCATGGACACTAAGATTAGCTGCAACAAGTCTTCCAGTTTATGATTAAATGCTTCAAAGAGCATTGCTCTTCCAAGGTTGGACTGACTGTTGACATTCTAGAGTGTGATTTGGGCCAGATCTTCAGCTGGAAAAGAATTGATCAGAAACACCAGACTTGTCTCTAAAGGTTGTAGTCCTTGAAGTGTAGGACTGAGGTGTGCTTGCATGTACATCTATTCTCTTGTCCTTTACCAGTTGTCTGGGCTTCCTCTTTCTAAGAATTTTGGATGTGCTCAAGCACTTGCTCTTCTCCCTCTTATGGTGAGGAAAGTAGGCCATGTGTCTACAGAGAAGTCTGTGTCCAGTGTCCGTGTCATGAGGAATGTTACTCTTGGTGAGTCATTGACATGCTTCAAGGCTGGTTTTCCTACACTGCACATTGACAGAGAAACCACTGTGGGTGAGGAGTGTTAGGGTTCTCTTCCCCAGCCTTACTACCATTCCTTTCCATCCTGGGGCCAAGTACTATCGTAAGCCTCAAAAGCAGGAGGATTTCCTCCACGAGTGTCATCTGGCCTCGCAGGTTACTCCTTGGTTCAGTGACCTTTCCATGCCCAATTGTCACGGGTGTGATCGCAGTTTAGAGAAAATGGCTGAGTACACCTTCCATTGTCCACTGGTGCACCTGTTCTGGGAACATGTCGGTGGGTGGACAGCTTGTATGAACCCTGAAAATCTTGTGTCCATGTGCAACAATGTGTCATCTCTGTGGTTCAGGGTGAAACGGTTAGTGATTTTCATGCTGATAGAATGGGGGTGTGGATGACACAAACAGTTACGACACAAACATTATTCTCGTCTAGATCTGACTGAATTCTTTTGGAATCAGCTCAGGCTGAAGATCAGAACTGATAGAAAGTATTTGCCTTTGGTAGATTTCAGCAAATGGTGAGTTCAAGTTGCAAGCCTGGTTCATATGAATCAGGCCAATCTTGATTTCTTTTTCTAGTCTGCTAAAATCACAACAGGATGGATTCCTAATGGACCCCATCCCCAGTTAAGTTAGTCTCTTTTGTTTGCCTAGTAAATGTGAGTGACTGTTGTTCCTGGCCCTTTCTTTCATTATGGTCCTTGTTAAGATTCCCAATTTTTTTAACCTCGCTTCTTATCTTGACAGGACCAGACTTTTATATTTCACCATTCTCAAATTTATTTTGTCTCTCCTCTGCATCTAGTAAAGGAGCTTCTTGATTCTGTTTATTGGCAGAAAACAGTGGCCACTCTTAATTTTGTGGATTGGACAAGCCATAAGGAGTATTATACAGTCCAACACTTTAGGGTTTTACCTTTTTAATATCTTTCTATGCATGTGCCTCATTTTCCTCAGCATGCTTACAGTCCTGCAATGATTATTGTAAATTCAATTTAAAAGTAAGGGTTTTATTTGTTGCTGTACGCTTTTATCATGGGTCATAATTTTATTTTTGTTTTGACTGTTTTTTTGTGGATTTCTGCCCTGTGGGGGTCTTGGCCAACATGGCAGAGCAACCCTAGCATTACAGAGCAACAAAAGGCACTTGCATCTCTGGAATCAAACATCTTGAGTCTCTGCTAGGCCCAAAAAGAAGGATGTCCAGCACTATGCAATCTTGCAGGGCAGGTACTTAGAGTTACAAACTATTGACAGTGTCATCAAATCTGGAAGCAGTGGCTACTAGAACAATTTCCCTGCTATCAAAACCCATAAATTGATTGGTGTTAGCAGAGAGACAATGAAAGAGGCTCTCAAAAGCCTCAACATTACTGCCAAAGTGTTGGCTAAATGGAGTAATGCCATGTGGAACATCCTGTTAGCATCAAAAGAAGCTGCTAAGGAGTTGGCAGGGGGCATCCTTACCACAAAATCAGTGAGGCTGCATACCGAGTATAACATTTCACAGGATGCCCATGGATATCTCTGAAGATAACCCACTGACCCTCTTTTCACAATGTGGACCCATTGAGGATGTTACTCCAGTCATCAGCAAGGCAGGTATTGCCACTGGTGACTTTGTGCTCCAGGTGACGGTGACTTGCAAGAACTTTCTAGACACACTGATCTGCCAGGGGACAAAACATCTTGGTCATCATCAAAGGATGGAGAGCTCCTGATGGAAGGAGGTGCCAAGGAAGGAATCAAAGTCTGTATTCCCCCTCTTCTTCAGCAGAACGTCCCGGAGAAGAAATAGCAGCCTTAGCAACAGCAGAAGCAGGAGCGGTTGCCACAAAAACAGCAGCAGAAGATGCTGCAGTTGTCTGTTTTCAAGGGCTACACAACAGTGGCTGGTCCTTTTAGGTAAAGTTCTAACTCTCTTGAAATCATGAAAATATTCCAAATTTTCAGCAGTATAGTAACCAACAAACAGAAATCCTGCATAAGTGTTTACAACCTCTTTGTCTTTCTCTGATCAATTCATTTCAGATTTGCAATTTCCATATTCCACCTGCAATTCTATTACCACAGAAAATTGCCCCACTGAGACACTACTATGCTATGCTCAAAATGCTAAAGAAAATAACTTGACCTACCCAACACTGTGATATGAACCCAGTAAGCATTATTTGCTGTGTGTAAACAAGCCACATACTATATGAAATCACATACAATATCAACAATTAGAAATCAATGAGAAAATCTATTATACCATGCATGCAAAAATTAATGTCAATGTATGTGATTGTTAAAAAAAGCTCCAAAATAATGCTAAGAAATAAGGCTAGAGTGAGAACCCTATGTACATTATTTTGTCAAAATATTTTTAAAGAGTATATTTTTAAAAATGCTAAGCTTTTTAGGAGATTTTTTTTCAAAAACTAAAAATTACTTCAGAATCTACCCAGGCAGACAGGTTGAGAGAGAGTGAGAGAGAGAGAGAGCAGACAGTGGATGAAGGTGCTACTGAGAGCTATGTGGCTTGCTGCCAAGAGAATTCCTGACTTTGAGCCAAGAATTAGCACCAATAAGCATAGTCTCACTAAAGAGATTTTAGTGTGAACGATTAATTTTTGTTATACCAAGAACTACATGAAACAAATCGAAAATTAACCTGAAGAATTTTTTTGTTTTTATTTCATCTGCAAAGACATTTCTATTTTTTCCCATCATAGCACAATTTGCTGTGGTTTGAATCAGCACTATGAATACTGCCAATAATCAATCCCTACCAGCTCTATGATCAAGAAACACGTGAGCGGAGCAAGGTGTAGACTGAAGTGGACAGTGACCACAACCATTGACCTGTGGCAGTATTGAACAGCATGGGATTGACTCTGCATTCAACTCATTGTCCTATGACCCTGAGGACCAAGACATCTTCTGATATAGGCAGCGTGTAGAAAGGGTCAGATTGTCTGGACACTGATCACCAGGCTGACTTAGGGTGGACCACCAGGGGTGCAGTGTTATAATAACATCCTTTTATTGTAATGGCATCAGCAACCAATAATACATTATTTAACCTTTATTACTGGCATTATTCTCATATTGTAACTTTTCTTAATTAAAGTTGTCATTATTTATTCAATCCTATGTTATACATTCATCTACTTATTGTGTTTTCATATTTAAGGTTCTATTCCTTCAACAAAAATGTTAGACCAACTCAAATGCAGATGTTCTATTATCTAATACAATTAAAAAATTTTCAAAGATAAGAAAACTATAAGAAATTAAAAGTTGCAATTATATTCTTAACTTAATGAAACATGATAACAACATATAAAGCTTGTTAGAGAAAAGGAAAAACTAGATAAAATGTTGATACAAAAAGCCAATAATGGTGTCAAGTTCTGCTAGTATTAAAAAATAGTAGACCAACTGACTTTCTTTTTTTGAGGATTTTTTGCAGAGAGTTAGTGGGTGAAAAGAGAGCATCATCTCTCCTGAATATTGAGTAAGGGTCATGAAAATAAACAAAACTCAAAACTCTGGTGTGAAATTTGAAAGAAACAAACATTTATTACAATGAACAGGATACAAAATTTACAAATATGTTTGCACAAAATTTTCCTTTTGTGCACCTTATTAAAGGCAAGAGAACCAATTCAAAAAATAGAAATATAGCTCATAAAAAAAAATATAAATACAATTCCATTTGAAAAGGTTTCAAAATACATGTTGTTTCAAAACAGATACACTTAATTGAAAGTCGAAACTGAGGTGACTTGGGCAGGTTTACCAGAATCACAAAGACTTAAATAAATTTGTTCTTTTTTTGTTAACACAATTCACTTATTAATTTAAGAAATTTTTCGTGTTACTGGTTTCACTTAAATTTTGCTTCTTTTTCTGTCTTCATTTGCTTCTGACTTCTTTTGTAGGAAACAGCTGAGATCATCCACTAGTGACAGCCAAAATTGTTTTGCCTTCTGATAACTTGTAACTTTCTGTTTTCTTGTGTGCACTGAAATTTCCTATTAACTCATCTTCTTATATAATCTCTAAATAAGCTCTTTTAAATTTGCATGGGTAGATTGGTAAAAAACTCCAAAGGTATACATCTTTTTGAAATTTGAAAATTAAATCACAAACTCTCTGCCTTTGACTTATTTATGGCATTCTTTTTCAAGCCATTCTATTTTTTGCCAATTTAAAATACAAATGTTTCACATCAAATTAGTTAATTTTTTATTAACCATTTGGCTTTCTTTTAATTAAAAAAAAAACACTTGTTTTTTTCTTTCTTTTTTAATCAAGTTCAACCCAAGCAATGCAGTAAAGCCTCTAAAACACAAGGGGTTACTTAGTGTGGAAGTATTAGAAAACAAAAACATTATTAAGGAGCAAGAACAAAAGAAGAGTAATCAGGATGACAGGGGATAGCAATTGAGATTGCATTTAAATTTTTGAAGATTAAAGTTGGCCAGAAAACATGGAGCCAGAAGGGAGTTTCACAAGCAAGAAGTGTGAGATAAGAAAATTCTAGCATAGAACTTACAGTTACATCTACAACTTAACTGTAAATTGATGAGACCTCGTTGCTATTCTGACACTGTACTTAAATTCATAAAGTCTAGGTACAATAGCGAAGAGCTCATCTGAGCAATTACCATGAAAGTTTGAATAGTTTATTTTTAATTATTCTATATTCACCTTTTAATTATTTTACATTACATTCTTATAAATTTTTTTAATAAAACTAGTGTCCTCATTTTATTGTTATTATCACAACATTTTAGCTGTTATGTCTTTCAGCCTCTTCCAGGTGTCTGTTGATCAGAGTTCAATCTCTGGGTCAGGTAGTATAGAGTCAGACTCAGTGGAAGGATGAGCAATACTAAATAAGAACAAGACAAGCTATCTCAAGACATTGACATAAGAACAAGAAAAATCTACCCACCCCTTATTAAATAAAGAGTTCATTTCAGAATTCCCTAAAGATTATCCAGATCAACATATACCTGAAAAAGGGCTCAATGGCTGAAATGTGATGATAACAATTGTGAGGATATTAATCCAAATGTAAATAATAATTCCTCATTCCAGAAATTCAAACAGGAACTAATTTGACTTGTATATATATCATCTGTCTACTACAGCCAATCAATTATTGAAGAACATTTTGTATATTTCCTACATTTTTAAGCATTAGCAAATGTTGAAATTGCTGCTTTTGAATGCAATAGGAATTAGTTAATAGGAATATTATAACACAATTTCTGTGTATTTGTTAACATAGCAAAAATGGCACAGTATAACACAATGTGCAATACCATTTAAATATTAAAACTTGGATAATAATGTTTTAATCAAGCCATTTCATAGTAGTTCAATAGTTTTTCATTAAATATAAATTGACAAAAAAGGAGATAGCTGTTAATTACAGTTATTTCACTTTAAATATTTGCAATATTCTCCATCAGTCATAGTTGCATAGCAGTGACTATACTATAACAATAATAAAGTTTATTGATAATTAGCATTTGCAAATAATTCTAATGTAAAATCTATAAATAGGAAGTATACCAAACTTCTTGCCTGTCTCTTTACTATATACTCTTGGTATTAGCGATAGGCTTGACTTCTGTTGTATTATCCTGATCTGAAGAACTCATTTCTTTCTTGTCAAGGTCTTCTTCCATCACATCTTCCTCTTCAATTCTGAGTCTTAATTAATCAGAATGACCATTAGGCTTTTTCCTTTCTTTGATATAATGGTCGTGTTATGTCACCTTTGCATGATTAAATTACCTGCTACTTTGTCTTTCTTATTAGATCTTAATCACAAATTTCTGGTGCATTGTCTGATATCAATGTTTTAGGGAACCCATTTCTAGAAAACACTACTCTTAGTATTTGTTTTATTGTAGTCGTTTTTCTATCCCTAACTTTAACAACTTCAGACCATCCTGAAAAGGAGTCTACTAAAATTAGAAATAGTCCCATACCATTAATGTGTGCATGGTCCATATGAACATGTGACCATGGTTCCATTTCTTTAGACCTTGAGTGTATTCTCCTTTGTTGAAAATTCTTTATTTTTGGACATTTGTGTACATATCTTTCTATATATCATGATAATACTCTGGCCTTCATGTTTCCAATTTTAATCTCCTCTGCATAACAATTATCCCACAATGCACATCATCATGCATGTTTTTTAAAATATCTCTTCTTACTGTTTCTGGTGATACTATCACATCTCCATTGCATATAAAATCATTTTCCATTGTTAATTTATGCCTTATTTCTTTATGTTACAAGATGAGATCTTGCCCTGCTTCGATAAACGGAAGTTACCATCACGAGTCCCCGACTCGAAATGAAAACTGCACATCTGCGCATAGGCTCGACGCAGATACTTCCGTTTGGGATAAACTCAAAAAAAAATGAAAAGAATTAAATCAACTAATCGGACTGTCTCCCACGTACTCATAAAAATTTCCATTTTGGAGCCGATAGGCGTGTATAAGTTCAACACGGGAAAGTCAAAAAAGGGGAGTCCCATTCAACGGCAAAGCAGAAGGGTCACGACGCTCGCTCCTGACACACTGGCCCGGCGACGAAACGAAGCATGTGACTGCTGCTGCTAATGAACTCTCGTCCGACGCTTGTCAAAGGGTACCCTTCCCCTTCCATAAATCAAGTTAACTCCATGAATTTTACTTGCCACTACCATAGACATTCAACTTCTTAAATACGAACTTTCTACTTGTTCTTATTTTCCTCACTAAAAGAGACTATAAAATATATCTACAGTCTTTCTTGTTCTTTCGATTCTGAATTTCATTTGTTTTGCAACCAGACGCAGTATTCGCCCACATTGTTTCCACATCACCCACACATCTAAATACGGAATATAACATTTATAAGGTCTTTCAGCTTTGGAACAATTACTCCACCTGTTTCTTCTTATTCTTTCAGCAATCTTTTTTAATATTGGATCTTGTAGACTTGCTGATACCTATCTTTGTAGAGATATGTCAGTTTCAACCCAATGTAATATTTCTTCATCCAGGATTTTTATCTTTTCTTTTTGATCCTATTTCCTTTTATGTATTCAATGTCAAAATCACAAGCCATTAATTTTATGTCCCATCTTAGAATCCTGGAAGTAACTTTTGGTAGCTCCTTTCTAGGGTTAAAAGGTCAAGGTTTAGCACTAGTCAGTCGCTAAGCTTGTACTGCTACTACGTTATTCTCAATGACGAGTTATATTGGCTTTCTCTTGCACTTATACAAATTAAGTATATTAATTTGCCAGTATCACTACATCTCCCTGAAACGTATAGGTTTTATACCTCTAGTAGTTCTTGTACTTCTTTTCATGATATTTTCATTACCTTGCCCTACTTCTCTCTCTCCCGCATTTCTTTCTCTGGGAGACCTAGATCTGTCCCGCACTAAGCTGTAATCATAGGCATTTTCTTGCATTATTTGATCTTCGTCCGAACTTTCCAACTCATTCTGGCCCACTTGATCTTGCATCATTTCGTCTTCTGATGTTTCATTTTGTAACAGTTGTTCTAATAAATCACTAACGGACGGAATCGTAGACATTTCTTCATCATTTTGCTCTTCATATTCACCCTCGGTCCTTATTTGATCTGCATAGGATAATACACCATTGCCGTTTTCCCTATTTATTATGGCTGTATTGTGGCCTTTTTGCATGATAAATTCTGCCCTTTCCGGATTTGCTTCTTTGTTCTTTTTGTACCACATTTTTTCATTTGTGGAGTACAACATCGTTAGCGGAGCTCTAATTTGTCTTCCCATTAAAGCTGATGGGCTTTCTAGTCTTCCAGCATGTGGTATTGTGCGATAGCTTAAAAGCAGCCTCAGTAGAAAAACTTCTACTTTTTCTTTTTGCTGAGAGCATGCTTTTAGTATCTTTTTTACGGTCTGCACCATTCTTTCCGCTAACCCGTTTGACTGAGGGTGATATGGGGGTGTCTTATACGGTTTACATCCTATTTTTTCTAACCATAAATTAAGATCTTCATCACAAAATTCTGATGCATTGTCAGATACCAGGGTTTTTGGTATGCCATTTCTGGAAAATATGACCCTTAGAATCTGTTTTATCATAGAACTTTTCTTGTCTGGCACCCTGATTATTTCAGGCCAGCCTGAAAAAGAGTCTACTAGAATTAATAAGAGTCTCACTCCATTAATATACGCATGATCCATATGCACCCGACTCCATGGCTCCACTTCTCTAGGCCACGAATGTAAAGTAGTCTGTGTAAAGTTTCTTAATTCTTTACATTTTTTGCACCTTTTTATATATTCTTTGACATCTCTTGAATATCCCAGCCACCATGCTTCTAATTTTACCTTTTTTTGTGTAGACGCTATTCCACAGTGTATATCATCATGTACACTTTTCATTACCAATTTTCTTTGTGTTTCTGGGGGAACTACCAGATCCCCATTACAAATCACTCCATGTTCTATCGTTAATTTCTGTCTTATTTCTTTGTAGGGTCTTTCTGCCCTAGAACAATTTCCCCATGAGTTTTTTCTTATTCTCGATATTATCCTGCTTAGTACTGGATCATGTCTAGTTTCTGCAGCCATTCTATCTAAAGACAAAACATCAGTCTCTACCCAATGTAAGAATGTATCTTCAAATTCTTCTGTTTTATCTTTTGATTCCTTGTAAAATTTCAATCTTGATAGTGCATCTATGTGTGGAATTAAATTTCCTTTGACATATTCTATATCAAAATCAAATTCCATCAATCTTATTGCCCATCGTAGTATCCTCAATGTCGTGGCTTTGGGTAATTCTTTCCTTGGGTTAAATATAAACTCTAATGGTCTATGATCACTTCTTAACAAATTTTTTTCCAATTAAAAATTGTCGGGCTCTAGTAGTTGTCCACACGATAACCAATGCTTCTTTCTCTATATTTGAATAATTAAATTTGGTGTTCGTTAGTCTTCTTGATAAATACATTATCGGATGTCCTTCTTGTGATAATATTCCCGATATTGAATGTTCGCTTGCATCTCTGGTTAACGTCATATCCTTTTTTGGACCAAACATTTTCACTACTGGTTTCTTTGCCATAATTTCTTTTAATCTATCAAAAGCTTTTTGTTGTTCCTCTGACCAAATAAATTCAACATTTTTGTTTCTTAAATTTGCAAACGGTTCAGTCAAGTCCATGTTTTTTGGTACATATCGCCTGTAAAAATTCACCAATCCCAAAAAAGACTCCAGTTCTTTTTTATTTGTCGGTGTAGCTACTTTTAGTATTTTTTCTATCAAGGCTTGGTCTGGTCATATACCTTCTTTTGAAATGGAATAACCTAAAAAAGATATTTTACTACAATTGCTTACACATTTTTTTTCATTTATTGTCATTCCAACATTTCTTAATCTATTCAAGATTATGTCTGTTTTCTTTTTTAATTCCTTTTCATTAGTAGCTCCTATGCATATATTGTCTTGGTAACAAATCATATTTTACATATTTTCTACAACCTGTTTGATGGCCCTTTGAAATATGGCGCTTGCAGTTTTTATTCCATATGGCATCCATTTCCATCTTAGTAACCCTATTGCAGTATTTATCGTGGTTACTTCCTTGAAGTTATCGTCTATTGGTATTTGGTGGTATGCCGTTTTTAAATCTATTTTTGTAAAAACGCTCATTCCTGCCAGTTTATGTAATGCAACTTCAACATTCGGTATGGGATATGAATCCGAACAGACTTTGTGATTTACGCCTATTTTGTAATCTCCACAAATACGTAAATCACCATCTGTCTTCCTCAACACTACAATGGGTGATGCCCACTTACTGCCCCCAGGGAGAACATGTTCAAGAAGGTCTTGTTCTATTAATTTCTGTAATTTTGTTACTACTAATGGCAACAAATGTACTGGTAATTTTCGTGCCTTATAATAAGAGGGGGAGACATTTCTTTTAATTTTAAACTCGCTTTATAGTTTTTTAACTTTCCAATTTTTTCATTTTTATCTCATTAATTAATTTGGTAGAATTTATGTTAGGCACATCGTTTCCAAGAAGTCCGTGGTTCTTTTTACAACTTGTGACAATTATAGGTATTACTTCAAATTTATCTTTTAACTCCAAGGAACCTTCAAAGTATCCTAAAGTTTTTATGACCGACCCATCAAATTGCCAGAGTTGTAAACTGCTCTTTCGTAAAGGTGGCTTTCCAATGCGTTCCCAAAAACTTTTTGGTATCAACATTACTTCACTCCCAGTATCAATTTGCATATCTAAATTGCAGTCGTTAATTTTAACCTTTAATATATTGTCTTTTTTCTTTTGTTCACTTTTTTCTATATTCTTATCTTTTAATGTGAACACTTCCATATTGGTTTCGTTTTCTTCAACTCTTTCAACAACAATTTTCTTTTTGAATTTGCATACTGCTTGAAAATGTTTGTTTTTTTTAAGCAATTTGTACAGGTTTTTTCAAACGCTGGGCATTTTTCCTTTTTATTTCATGTTCACATCCACAATACGCACATTTTCTCATCTTTTGTAACATGTAAGTATCAGTGAATATTTGTTCGCTGGGTTGACTTTTATGATGGCTGTATTTCTGTATCAATTCTTGTTGCTGTATAAAGTCAATGCATGTATTTAAAGACATATTTCCTATTTGTAGTTGTTCCATTATTTTATATTGGTGTGATGCATTGCACATACCTTCAATTATCCTTAATTGAATCAAGTCCTCTTCAATACTCTGTCCATCTTGTCAGAGTTTTTCAAATTCACAATATCTACTTGCATTTCGTAGACAGTGTAGATATGTTATAATTGGTTTGTCATTTTCTTGTTTCATCGACATGAACTTCATTCTTTCTGCCACTACCAGCCTTTTTTTTTGGTCTTATATTTCTCCTTATAATCTGACTTATTTTTTCGAAAGTCAGGTCTTCCAAGTTTGTGGGATATGCCATGGTGGAGACTATCATTTTCGCCTCGCATCCAGCTGTAGCCAAGAATAAATCCGTAATTTCATTTTCGCCTCCCTTCTCCTTGTTGTCTTTCAACTTTTTACTTCTCGCACTGGCAGAAAAACAGCGAATCCATGCATCCACAAAATATGGATCTTCTAGAGACAAATGGTATCCTATCAGCGATGCCACTGTTGCGAAGTCAAGGCTTAGCACTATTCAGTCGCTAAGCTTGTACTGCTACTATGTTATTCTCAGTGACAAGTTGTATTGGCTTTCTCTTGCACTTATGCAAATTAAGCATATTAATTTGCCAGTATCACTACATAAACTTTAGAAGTTTATGATCTAAATTTAATAGGAACTTCTTTCCTAATAAGTGCTGTTGAGCTCTGTCTGTGCTTCAGAAAATGACTAATGCCTCTATTTCAGTATTGGAATAATTTATTTCTGCTGCCATTAATCTTCTTGAAAGATACATTATTGGATGGTGTTCTTGCAATAAAATTGCTGATACAGCTCGCTCGCTCACTTACATCTGTAGTTAAAGTTGTTTAGTAACCACTGGTTCAGACTGACAAGGATTCTTCATGCACTCAAGGAGAAATGGGCATAGTTTATATGGAACTCAGAGGTTGAGTCCATTAAGAAGTGTAGGGGAGTTAAACATGCTGCTGCTAGCAAGAACCTACCAAGTTATGAGGGGAGAACTTAATCTAACAGCAACAGAACAATAACAGATATAACAAAAGTAACATACTTTCTGGGATCAAAGATTTTTACAATGGGTTTTTCTGCAAGCATTTCTTTTAAATTCTTGAATGCTAAGCTTTGCTTTTGAGTCCATTTGAACTCATGATTCTTTTTCTGCAGTTCAGCAAATGGTTCTATTAAGTCACTGTACTTTGGTAAGTATCTATTATAAAAAATTAACCAATCCTAAAAAGGATTCTAATTCTTTTTTATTAGTAGATACAGATACCTCTGAAATTTTCTTAATTAACTTTGGATCTGGTGTAATGCCATCTTTTGAAATTTGGTACCCTAAATAAGATATTGTATCACAATCAAATTCACATTTGTCTCTGTTTATTGTTGTCCTCGCATTTTTTAACTTGTTTATCACATGTTCTGTTTTTTGTCTTAAGTCATCTTTAGTGGTAGCACCAAGGAAAATATCATCTTGATAATCATATTACTGATTTTTCTATAGATTTTAGTTTTACTGATAGTTTAAAATCAATAAATATTTATATCTTTTTATCATTATTACCAGGAGTGGAAAATTAAGTTTTAAACAAAAAAAAAACAAAGAATTGTTTTTGGAATTGGAAATTAGATTAAAGATTCTCCAATTCCAATGCTAATTCCTCCATGAAAATGCTACAAAATCAGCATACTGTGATGAAAACATGTTCCAAAAACATAATGAAAACAGTTTTATCATCAAAATCTTTAGGTTATTATTAAGAGGAAGGATCAAAGTACTTTTTTTTTTAATAATTTTTTACTCCTTTTTAGAACATTTGAAATTTTCAATAAAAGATTTGTTTTTCTTGCATCAGCAGTTGTACTAACTTTTTTTTGCAGAGCAAATTTTAGCCTCTTTTTTGCTGTAACAGACACATTAATTTGAAAATTCATGCAAAAATCAAATAATTCTCAGATTTTAATGAAAATTTCAGGAATTATTCACAAATGAATGAAATTATATTTTTAGAAAATCTTGGTAAAAATATCTTCTTTTTTTTTTTTACATATGTTACTCCCACCACTTATTTAATTTTATGAAAACTTGAGAAATTCAACATGATGATTTTTAGTGATTACATTAGTTGGAAGCAGAATTCTTTGAAGAATTTAAATCACTGATTTTTTTTTTTTTCAAAATTGGACCCTGTCTTACCGAAAATCTGTTCTGAATCAAAAAATAAAAAATGCAATAAAACAAAGACATTATTTAATTAGAGAATCTTTTAATTGCTTTTATGAATAATATATATTAAAAATATTGTCTGAAGATAAAAAATTTTTTTGATGAAAAATGAATTTTTGCAAGATTCTTCATTTTTTACAATTTTAAATGGAATAATTTGTAAAGTTTTTAAATCTTTTAAAATCATTTTCAATGAAATAACTCTTAGAAAATATTATTATGAAGTAAAACTATATTTACTAATCATATATTGTAAAGCATATAATATAGTCTGATGATCTTGAATATTTTTAAAAGAATTTTGATTTGTTTTTGTATGCGTGATATACATGTAGATTTCAAAGTATGAAAGTTCAAACTTATAACATTAAAATGGTCACATGTTTTACAGGAAAAAAACCCTCATATGAAATTTATTGTCAGTTCCACCATACTTAACTATGAACACTATTAAACTAAAAATTTGCTAATTTTCCTCAAATAATGTTTCAGAAATATATATTTTAGTTTTCAAGATTTTTAAAACTGAGAATTAACTTTTGTTTACAAATGTGTCAAAATGGATGATTTTTATCAATTTTACTGAAAAAAATAGACTCTGATCAGTATTTTGCTTACTGGAAATAATAAATTTTAAATCCTTTATCACTTTATTCATTAAGTTTCCCAAACCAACTGTAGGGCCTGAAAATAATGAATTTTAATCATTATAGGTATTGAAATCAAAATTGGGAATCGTATCAGAATCGGTAAATTTAGAACAGTCTCAGGAATTGTATCAGAATCAGTAAAAATATTGGTATCATCCCATCACTAATTTGCATTTCTTGTGTTCCTTTTTTAGACTGTGATTTTCAACATTGTCCTCAGTAGAATTATATTCTTTTATAAATTCCAGCTGTTGTATAAGTTCTACACTTACAGTTAGAGACAAATTATTCAATTGTAATTGTCCCTATATCTTATACTAGCAGAAATAACTATCACTGACTGGGTTTCGAAGAAGCTGCCAAAATTGTACTGTTTTTGAAAGATATTGATTAGAGAGTATTGAACATATAATAATAAATGGCTTTTAACATTCATGTAGGTGATACAGCTATATCCATCCAGGTAACACTATAAAAAGGACTGCCAGTTTTCCTGTAGAACAAAGAGGTACTTCCTCCATGCCAATATCATCATGGTTATAACCTTCTGGTCTGTGATCTCTGTATTTTGGTCTATACATGAAGCAATCATCACATATATAACTAAATAAAATAAAAGATTGAGTTGAGGAAAACAATAAACATATGCATATTACAATATTTATTTAAGTATTCCAACAAACATCAATAATAAAAAAAAATACCATTATAGTAAAGCTTATTTTCAGTATAATATATCCAGTTGCCTGGTTGCTGCATTCCATCGAGTATTCATTCGGAGTCTCCTCTCCTTTACTTCTGAACTTTCAGATGGTCTGGCAGCTGCAATCTGCTGAGTACCCATGATACGTCTCCTTTCAGTTTCTTCTTGAGTTTCAGATCATCTAGCTTCTGCATTTCATTGAGCATTTAATGTACATCTTCTGTCAGATTCTTCTTGATTTTCGGACTGTCTTGCTGCTGCAGTCTGTTAAGCATCTAATCTACATCTTCTGCCAGCTTCTTGAGTTTCAGTCCAATGAGCATCTAATCTTCATCTTAGATCCGCTTGTTCTTGACTTTGTGACACTCATGAAGCTGCATGCCTTTCTGCATTTTCTCTCCTTCTCTTACTTAGCTGATCTTCAGTTTCTTCTGCTCTTTCTCTTTTCCTCTGCTAGGATTTCTTAGGTGGTCCAAAATGGAACTTTTTGGGAGGAATTTTAGTAATGGTGTAGCCTAATTATTATTTGCAATAGTCAGCTGGCAGAACTGACACCTGAAAGATATAGAGCTGTTTTGGTTTAGTAATTATAGGATAAATGATTTTATCAAGAATTCAAATAAATTGTAAAGTTGCATGATGCCTCCTTAGTCCAAAAGAGACAAAATTTATGGAAAAACTGTACTAGGATCCATATTAATTGGATCATTATATAAGATTTAAACAGTATCTATTGTATAGGTTATAGGAAACTAAATTTGCAGTCTCAATCAAATGTCTGGATGCAAAAATGAAATGAATGTAAAAAGATGGTATGGTTTAAATTTCATTTAAATCCATGGAAACAATGGGAGGGATTATGCATCCCTGGAACCCTGCTTGTTTAAATAAGTTAGATATATATAGTCTATGTCATTAGGTTTCATACATAGAATCTCTTTCAAATTTCACAAGAATGTATCCAATTGTTGTATTGTTTAGATTTTTAGGGTCTAAAAACCATGATAATAGAGATTCAAATACTCAAGTTGTAGGCTTCCAGAATTTTCAACATGGGTGGAGGTTTAGCCCTCATTAGGGTGTCTTGATATTATTGAAATTGGCTAATATTTTGGGAATATGCATCATTTCAGGTCATTTGTCTGAATTTAAATTTCATTTAAATCAAAGGGGAAAAAAATTTGAGGGTGTGTGTGATCCCCCCACCACCACCACCATACACACACACACACACCGAGACCTCCTTTGATCAAAATAATAAATATTTTTACATAGCATATTACATCCACTCTCATGCTGGAAATTTATGTTCCAAATTTCATAAAACTCTGTCTAGTAGTCTTTGAATCCATAGGTACATTTATTTTCAGGCGGAGGAGTCTGCCCCCTTTGGTTCCTTCAAAAGTAAACCAAACATGGCTCATTACACCCCCTTTTATGGCTACCATCTATGTTCCAAATTTAATGAAGATCGGTGAAGTAGTTTTTCTTCCTATAGACACAAAGACATACATACAGACGTTCATCTTAATTAATATAGATTTATGAAATGTATCAGCTGTATCTTCAAACAACTGTAATTGAATCAATTCATCCTCAATAGCCAAATATTGTATTCCAAGATTCTCAAATTTGCAGAATTTGCTAGCTTCTTTTCATCTGTGACTGATTATATTACATAATTGATTCATCTTGTTTCTGTTTAATGGACAAAAATTTGGTTCTTTCCACTATGACAAGTTTCTTTTTAGGTTGTAAACTTCTTTTTATAATTTCTGAAATTTTGATGAAAGTCAAATTCTCCAACTGTTTGGGGTATGCCATAACAGAAATTTTTATTATAACTTCACAACCTGCCAAAACTAGAAAGAGGTCAGTTATTTCATTTTCTCCCCTTCTTGCCTGATTGTCTTTCAGTTTTTTAGTCCTAGCCTAGGCTGCAAAACACCGGATCCAAGCCTCAACAAATTCTGGTTCATCCAAGCAACTTAAACATCCTATCAGTGACGCTATATTGTTTTGTTGTGTTGTGTTGTGTTGTGTTGTGTTGTGTTGTGTTGTTCTACAACATGTAATTAGTAGTTAACTTCTTGCCTGTCTCTTAGTTTACTATACACTTTATATCTCTTCTGCTTAACCTATGCAAATAGGTATAATCCTATTTACCAATCCACTACAAAAAGAAAACTTTTTTCTTATTTTTTCAAAAAAACAAATTTTTAATGTATTGAAAAAAAAATGAAAAGAAATAATCAAGATTAAAAGTTGTTTTAAATAAAATGAGAAAGACATTTTTCTATAAATGCTAAGATGGAACAGTTTCTTTTTGAAATATACAAATCTTAGCTTGAATTTTGCTTTAATTTGTAATGGAGTTGAACTTATGGCATTTATTTATTGTTTTTCTTTCAAATTTTTAAGATATTAAAAAATGACTTATCTCATATGTAACTTATCTGTCATTCATTTAATCTAAAATAATTTCCATGATTTTTTAAACATTTTATATTTTCATGATTATGCATAGATCATTTTTTTGCTTCATTACATCTTCCTAGCTTCTGAATTTTTCCAAATGATGTAATGTTGACTGATTGCACAATTAGTAATTAACAGAGTAAACTACAAATTAATTCTTGAAATTTTCCTAATATTGTTCAATCAACAGTACTAGGAATTTTTTAATCTACTAAATATCAAGAATTGGATTAAGTCTTTAAATGTTTGCTAATCAAAGGAAAATCTTATAGAAAATTCTGCTATATATTGCTTGTTTGCTACCTATCAAAATAAAAAAATGTACTAATAAGATATCCAAAACTTGTAATAAACCTCCCTATATATAAACAAACGGTTAAGAAGACTGTCATAGATTGTTTCATTCATATATATATATATATATATATATATATATATATATATATATATGCATCTATTTTTCCTTCATTCAGCTTAAGAAAGATTAAAGATTATTTGCAAATTGTGCCAGACATAAAATAAATAAATTATGGTATCTTATTATCAGGTAAAAATAGACAGAGCAGATGAATCACTTAGACTGTACATCTATGAAGTATGAATAAAATAAAATGTATGTCTTCCAGACTATAAATCCATTGGTTATTCAAACTGTAGGTGAAGTGTAAGCCTTGTTGTAAAATTATTCCAGGATGTAGAATTCAGTTAGTAAACAATTCTCAAATTTGGATAATCATCAGATTCTCTGAATGATAAGTAGACAGAACATGAAAGGACTGAAATTAAAAAAAAAATTAAATTAAAATCAGGTATATATCCAATATTCTATTCAAGATACAGTGTAACCCGGATATAAGAGAAACCCGGATATAAGAGCGATTTTCTCTGGCCCCAAGTTAGAGCCTGTGTTAATGTAGACCAAACCCGGATATAAGAGACTTCTCCGGTCCCTACAACTCTCTTATATCCGGGTTACACTACTACAAAATAGAAACTCTTTTTGATATAATGTTAATAATTATAGATTGGTATTTGTGAAATCTCTTAAAGTCGAGAGGGTAAGTTATGTGGAAATATAAATGAATGTCTGAAGAAAATATTGGAGTTGGTAGCCTAATTCAGAGGTAAAAATATAAGCATAAAATAGAATTTAAATTTTTATATCCATAATCAATGCAAGATGTGAAATAAAGACCATTCACATTGATTATTATTTAATTCCAAGCATTAATTCTGCACCCCAAAGAGAATATCAGTACTACACCTCACCTAGTAAAAATGAATAAAAAAATAAATAAAAAGAAGAGTGTTGGCTATTGTTCGGCTACGCATTGTCACAATCATAGATAGGTCAATCAAACCAATGCTTTTTCCAAGACATTATTTATGAAAAAAATTCTTTTAAAGTTAAACTTGTGTAAATTATCTGAAATTTATTTCCCCTGGAGAGTTTTTTGGTTAATGAAGGCCTGTAGCAGTAGCAGTACTACAGTTGTAGATTTCCCCTATGGATATCAAACATTACAAACGATCGTTGGGTGCTTAAGCTCAATCTCATATACGTACATACACACACCGTTTAACAAGGATACTGTAGTGTAGTGTAGTGTAGTGTAGTGTCTGTGTAACTGTAACAATTTGTATTTCAAACATTTATAAAAATAAATAATTTAACCGTTTTTTTTTTTTTATTTGTCTTTTGAATGTGGGTTATGCCTATGTTCATTGTTACTAGCATGGCGTCATGTTCAATTCATTTTTATTGTTAAAAAATTTTCTTTTATTTTTTTAAACATTGTTTTTTTAAAACAAAATATTTTAAAATAGTAAAAAACAATAGATTACATTCGTTCTAAATCTTAAAAATAGCGATTTTCTTTTAAATATTTTATTTTTAGAATTGCTAATTTGTTAGCAGATTTAGCTTTATAAATTTTGTATAAAAAATGTAAAACAAAATGTAAAATCGAGAAAATGTCTGCACTGCCGTTTAAAAATGGCTGCCTTAGAAAACCGAAAATAAAATAAACAAGGTATTACTTATAAAA
>OZ038493.1:70814141-70951641 GCA_964036315.1 Acanthosepion esculentum | reverse complement strand
AAAGTCATTGTCCCACATGCACAGACAACAAAATTTGTAAATAAAAGTAAAACGTTTTGTTTAAAAATCTTCCAAATAAAACATAAAAAAATGTAGGATTTCTAAAATGTTTTAGTGTTGTTAACCTTACAAAAGGATTTGTTGTTGTTGTTGCTAAAAGTATATTTTCCAATTTTTTTAAATTTTAGTTTGGTGTAAAGCAAAATTATCAAATTTAAACAACAGTGAACTGTATCTCAAAAAAGAAAAGCTTAATAAAAATGAATTAAAAATTTAAAAAACTTATTTTTAGATGCCACCTTAATATTCATTTTCAGATCTAATTAGCTGTTCCCTTTTAAAGATTAGAAATTATTTAATTAGTAAAATAATTGTTGTTCAAAAAGAAATGCTATTTTATTCTGTTTATGTATCATTTGTAAAGTTTTTATTCATCTTATTTGTCATTATTTCATTTTTTATGTTTGATTTCTTATAGAGAATATAATCAAATTTTTCTGTTAACTTTAAGAGCAACAAAAAACATGTCTCTAATTTCAGTAATTCCTTAATAAATTGACATGCTAAAAGTCAAGGGATAGCAGTATGTAAAGGTAATGGTAGGTGGTGCCACTGTATCTTGATTGTTATGGTGTAAACTCTAGTTGAATTATTACAGTTTGAACTGGGCAAGATAGTGGATGCCAGACAGGTCTGTCAATGTGGCATGATCCTAGTTGTTAACAAGGTACCATGCATGCATGCTGGTGGTGGTTCTATAATGGTGTGTGTTGTATTCATATAGCATGGGTTTGGGTCCTGGTATCCACTACCTTGTGGCTATTTGCATCCATTCATGAACTCCATGTACCTCCAACAATAATAGATTATTCTAGCAGAATAATGCACCATGTCATTGAGCCCAAGTTACCCATGATTGATTTTAGGGTTATTCTGGACATTTCTAATGATTGATGTGGAAAACATATTCATCTAACATGAGCCCAATCAAGCATTTATAGAACTTACTGGAGATATCTATTTGCATTACATATATCAGGGAGTTGTGTAGAGCTATTGAGATACCATGACTCAACATCTCTCTAGAGGTCTTCCAACCATTTGGAATTGATGCTTTGTCAAATTGTTGCATTTTGCCAGGTTAGAGGAAGTCCAATATCACACTAGCCAATTACTTTTGCATGTCAGTGTATTGTAACTTATTGATTCCAGCAAATTGCTACCCTTTAAATTTAGTATCTTGCTCTATGATTTCAATCAATCCAAACAAATGGATTGAATAATGATTATATTTTTTCAATGCTATTTTCAAAACAATAATTTAGTATATGAAACTAATATAATATATATTTAGAAAGATAGAAATGTTGTTGTTGTTGGTTTTTGGGGTTTAAAAATTTTTTTTTTTTTTTACTATATTCACTCTAAAAACCATTATGAAATAGTAGATTTAAAGAACTATTGAATTTTAATGATTGACAATTGTAATCATTTCTTTTTATTTTCTCAAGGTGATGTTGCTTGTTGGTCAACTTTTCTCATCTTAACCTTGTCTTAAGTGATGCTGTTGATAATGTCAGTGTTCAACTTGATCACTTGGAACAGACCATAGATTGTTTTTGGACTATGTATGTTGATATCGGATAACTATTTGCTGCTGATCCTTGCCTGCAGGTTGACTGCTGTCACCAACAGCTAAACCAACATTATCAGGAATCTGGATTTTGCAACCTTTTTTTTTCTTTTTCTTTTTTTTTTAATCCCAACAAAGGCTGAACATTTTGGAAATTCAAGCTTTTGGAAATTTTTACCTGGACTCATTTTGTGGTGGAGGTTAGTCATTTCTTATATTCTTAGCTCACTCTACTGAGAAGTGTACATATTGTGTGTCCTGTAATTATGTTTGTATATGCTAATTGATGTGTATGTTCATGAATACATATGGATGAATGTGCCAACTGTATTCATGTTTTATTTAATAAATTTGTTAATGCTTTCATTATTTTGGGTCACTAATGAAATACACTGGTAAAGCTTATTTTTTTCATTACTATAGCAAGATGTTAGTGAATTTGCATTTATATGTAATACTTTCTGAAAAAAGCACAGCTCTTTACAGTTTAGTATTATTAATTAGATTTATAGTTTGTGATTTGGGATCATCTCTATAGCATGATGACAAAATAGAATCACTTGAATGCACATTTCTTTTTGGAAAAGATATTAAAATTGATTTTTTTTTTTAAATGCTTTAAAAATATTCAATAATTAGTGTACATCGAGGCAGGGTTATAGTTTCAATGCTTTCATGTTTTGTGTGTGATATAATGGACTCTGACAAAAAAGTGTTTAAAATTATAGTTTGAAGAATTAAAATAATTTTCAAATCTTATAAAATGTATTTTGAGATTTTTTTGTTTTGGAACGATATAAATAATGAAATAAAGATAACTTACTGCAAAAATATAATTATTCATTATTTAAAATATTTGTAAACTAAATGAAAGGTTACACAAAAATGTTTTAAAAAAATGAGTTTTATAAAATAATTGCACATTTGTTGCATGAAACAAATTTGTTATAATAATAATATTGTTCATATAACATTTTGTTACATAAAAAGTAAATGAAACATTTACAGAAGTGAGAAAACTCCAAGGAAAAGCATAGTAATCTTCTGTAATACAAAATAACACAATAGCTAGCACATATGTGCTGGATATTGTTTTTGTGTGTGTGTTAGTTTTTATGGCATATGTAAATTCTACTGGCTTTGTAAATAGTCAACTGAAGCACCAAAACCACCAGTGCATTTAGTAAACTCTGTCATTGCCTCTGAAATGACAGGAGTATAAACCTAGGCACAAAGATCCAAGTATATTAAACTGTCATTCTTAACCACACTCTTGTATGGGTCAGAATCTTGAACACCATATCAATCACACATTAAGATGCTTGATATTTTCCACAAAGGGTGCCTCTAGGTAATCTGGATAAATCCTTGAAGACAAAATATCAAATGTTACCTTTTCACTAAGGAAAAAATTAGAGGCATTGAGACTTTTCTTATGCAGTCACAAATAATTTGGGCTGAATGTGTCATCAGATGACAGGATATCTAAGGTCTTCATGTATAGTCAGCTTCAATCTGGAAAAATAAAAATGGTAAGCCTTTTTTTTTCAGGTTTAAAGACAAGCAATCTTATTTAAATGCTAACAGTCTTGTGGCCTTCAATATTCCATATAAGAGTTTTGAGCAGGTGGCCTCAGATTGTAAGATGTGAAGATCTAGTTGTTTCTATGGCACCAGTAACTAAAAGTAGTAAGAGCAAAATAAAAGCAGCAGCATCATTACCATCCACCTTGCCTCGAAATGCTCAATCTCGCACCATTTGTGGTCTTTTTTGCAAATAATGGGCAGGACTTAAATGTCATGTCAAGCATAAACACTTGAACTGATCAATGGAAGAGTCCATCATGTGTGTGTGTGTGTGTGTGCTGAATATAACATCAATCATCTAAGTGACAAATTTTATATTAATCCTATGTGTGTGTGTGTGTGTGTGTGTGTGTGTATATATGTATGTATATGTCTGATCAAATAAAAAACATTACTTATTTTTAGCATAATCCTTTCATATTCACAAATATTTTTGTGTATTACAATTAAATGAGGTAAGAATAATAAAATATTTATGAATATGAAAGGATTATGGTAAAAATAAGCAGACATAATGTTTATAATTTATTTAATCAGACATGCCTAAATACACAAATATATATACACACACATCAGCTGAGTTTATTTCTACAAATGGAACAAGGTAGAAACATCCATTGTACTTCTTGTCTCTAATTTTTTTGGTACTTCAGTTTATTAGAAAATACTTAAGCAGAAAAAATGGTACTTAAATAGCTATAAATTGTAAAAAGCAATAGTAATTCAGGTGATTCTATTTATATACTGGAATGTGGCTTAAAGAATGTTTACTTTGTTTACAATGTGTAGTGTATATTTATTTTGCTTGATAATTTTTGTGTGTGTGGAGGGGTGTAATATGTGAAAGAATATGTTAGTGTTTCATTTAAAGGATGCTAAATACTTCTTGAATTGACCTTTTCTGGACTGCTTTACATCAATTAAGTTTGAATGCACAAAGAAGTGTACATAGTGAATTTCCTACTTCAAAGAATTACCTTCAACTTGGAAAAACTGAATTTCATTAATTACTTTATTAAAAAAAAATAACAAAATTTTTTTAACTTCTTGTATATGTAATAGTTTTGCTATCTTTCTTTTTTTCTCGAATGATTAAAAAATATATTTCCTCTCTGCAAAAGGCTGCATTATTTGTGTACTTTGTGTTAAAAAATAAAGTAAATGTTAGCTCCTGGCTAAACCATATATAAATAATAGTTCTTAACAGATAGGGAAGGCTAAACGGTGTCCAGTCATAATCATTAGTTTAATGGTTAATCATTGAAGAATATTAGTTTGATACATAATAAAAGTACTCTTCAGAGCTATCAATCTTACCCTAACATAATAGGTTAAAGATATATTCTATAATTCTAATAGGATAAATCATCATTGCAAGAACTGTTTTACTGTTTCTTATTCTTTTCATTGTTGCCACATTGTTTTGATTGATGCTTTTTTTTAACTTCTCTTAGGTCTACAAGGTGGGGCATCTCTTTTTTTTATTGCTGGAGGAGAAGTTGTATACCTAAGCTTTGTAGAAAATTGCATGAAAACTCAATGTGAATTTCTTTGCTTAGCAAGAAATAGATTGGGTTTATACAATCAGCACATTTTCCACTATATTTTCTTCTGTTTGGCAGACACAACCTGAAAAAAGTGACAACATCCCTGCTCCAATTTACCTATTTCCATATACAGTCATATGAAAAAGTTAAGATACCCCATAGAAAGTATTGTCTTTTTCAACATATTCAAACATATGGACATTTGACCTTCATTTTAACATTATTGATGGAGCTAATATAATTAAATATATAAAATTGAGAAAAAAGATTTAAAAATTTTTTTGGATTAACAGAAAATCTATTTTCTTGGGAGTAAAAAAGTTAGTACACCTTTATGTATTGCTACTTAAAATGCTTTAAATTAGAATAAGATACATCAGATGCAAATGATTATAACATCATTAGATAGGATTTTGAAAGAGCTTTTAAACCTCAGACTTTTTAATTTAGTTTGCTCTAAATTGTTGAAGTGAGTAGTATCATTATGAAAAAAAAATAAAGAGCTCTCTGAAGCCTTCAAAAAGAAGGTAGTAGATGCATATGAACCTGGGAAGGGATTTAAAAAGATTTCCAAACAATTAGGAATCAGTCATTCCATTGTCCAGACAATTTACAAGTGGAAGACATTTAAAATAACTGCCAATGTGCCCAGATAAGGATGTCCTAAGAACCTCAGACTAAAAGCAGACAGCAAGATGCTTGAAGAACTCCCCAAAAGTCATAAATGTAATCACAGACTGACAGGTAGCTCTTACTAAAGTTGATATAAAAATGCATGCATCTAGTACTAAAGAAACTGCACAGGTTTGATTTGCATGGGAGAAATCCAAAGTAGAATTATTTGTACACAGTAACAGAAGTTTAGCATAAAGACAGCATTTGTGCAGAAGAACCTTGTACCAACTGGGAAGCATGAGAGTGGAAATGTTATAGTTTGGAGCTGTTTTGCTGGTCAGCTCACCATCATAGAATCCACCATGAAAATTTAATTCCATATGTTAGAGAATTGAAGCATATGTCAACCATACAACATGAAATGGCTCGAATCACTCCAGTCAATCTGCCGAGGATTGGGTCAAAAGAAAAAAGTTGAGAGCTCTGGAATAGCCAAGTCAAAGCTCAGATTTTGTTGAGGTACCGTGAAGTGATTTGAAATGGGTTGTGCATACAAGGCATCCTTAAAACATCACAGAACTGAAAGAATTCTGCATGAAAGTGTAGGATAAACTTTCTTCTAACTGATGACTTTTAGACAGTTACAAGAAACATCTAATTGAAATTATTTCAGTTAAATGAAGGTGTCCTAACTTTTTCCTCAGCATGAATTGTCATTTTTGTCCATTCTTCCTTGTTAAATAAATATTTTCATTTTCTTTACTTTTTTTTATTTCTTTTTCCATTACATCACTCGAATTTATCTATAGCCTTGAAAAAAGATTAAATATTGATATGTCCATATTTCTTTAAAATAGCTACATATTTCTTGGGATGTCCTAACTTTTCATATGACTGCAGATTGTATCTGAGGAAGATCAAAGAACAGACCTACCAAAATGTGGCCACAACAAAAAGAATAAAACTAGTAGTTGGAACAACTCTTGGAATAGATTAGTTTAAATCTGCCTGACAGCTTATTTCATTGAAATAAAATCATGTTTTGTTTTTTAAAGTGATAGAAACTTCACATAAAATGTTAAACTAAGTTTGGGCAATCTTTTTATAGAAGTGGGCTGCATGAGATATGGCTCATCATAAAAAAACATTAAAGGTTATTTTTTTGTTGATGGTACCTCACTACAGAAGACCATATATGTAAACATCTGTCTTAAAAATGGGCAAGTTTCTCTCTATAGAAAACATTTTTTCTAAATTAAAGAAATGGAAGTCTTTGTATGATTAACACACACTGCTGCATGTGATTTGTTTCTGTTTTATTCATTTTAGTATATGTTATATATTTCTTCTACAGAGAAAAAAAATTATGAATGTTAGTGAAAATTGTCAGTTGTTTAAAATGCTGAAAACATTACCTTTTAACAAAAGGTTACAAAATTCAAGAAATACAGAAATTGAAAAAGTAATAACTTATATGAAAGATTAATTTTATGTATTTTTCTGTTCTGTAATGAAGATTTGATGAATATATATTTATTTGCAATTTATAGTAAATTAAGATTTGTGTTTATTGATAATGTAACTTTAAGAAAACTAAAAGTTCTAAAAAGAGAAACAGCTTGTAATGATGGTCTTGCACCAGATGATCAGCAAGACAAAATGGAACTTTTTTTCTAATTGATTTTTCTAATTGCTAAACATGATAATCCTTTGTTTCTGAATTAGAATTCTGTTCTGATCTAAACTGAGTTTGAAGTTTTCATTGTACATCAAAATGAAGTAAAAAGTTTTTTCCCCCATTAAGTTTTGCTTAATACCAACTTTCTAAAATACTTAAAGTATTTTGCCAAAGCCTCAATATTTACAGTGGGAAAGTAGTTTCCACCATCTGGTTATGTTCCCTTCATGTATTATGGAAAAATTCCCATTAAAAATTAATTCTTTGTTTTTTAAATTGCTAATTATTGAAAGATTTTAAAGTAGTGATTTGGTTAATAGAAATATTCAGGATTAACTAATGGAGTTTTTTAGACTTATGTTTACACATCTAAAGAACATGATTACAACATTCCTGGGATTTGAATGTTTATAAACTATATATATCTCCTAAACTTAGCTTCATCTGGTGCAAGACCATCATTACAAGATATTCTGTAAGGACTGAACTCCCTAAAAATGACCTGAAAGATCAACATGTTAACTATGGCTCTACAACAGGTACCATTTTACTAAGCTTTAAACTAGTATGGTGACACCCACTGAAGATTGATTTCACTGTATTAGTATTCAAATAGTTTGCAAATCATTGCTTTAGAGCAAGTGTCTATAAAGATCTTTACTATACTCAGTATTACACAAGGCCACAATCATGGGGTATCCAATAAAAATCAAAATTACATTTCTATTGAATGATCTGTAAGACTATCTTGCTAGTTATTACTTAATATAATAAAATATATCAAACCTATATACATATTTTTTAACATTTATATTTTAGACAGTGTACAAAATGTATTTCAACAAAAGATAAAACAAAAATGCAAGATCATCTTAATGATGATAGCTATTACATAATGACTTTGCAAAAGCTTAAGTCTTATTGCCCAGAGTAAGCATTAAGTTTGTCTGCAGCTTAATTTGATATATGGTACATGAGGACATTAATATTTGAATAGTAAATTTACCTTTTTTCAGTGGAAAAAAAAAAGAAATTTTGATCAGTTTGTAATTACATGTTTCACTTAACCCTAAAAAAAAGTGTTTAACCATTTTTAAAGTTTGTTATATTTATAATTTTTTAATTGTACCTCTGATAAATAGTTTAACTTGCATACAAGTTTGACAGTCCAGAGAATAGTTTTATAATCCTCACCTTCTGTGGCTATCCATTTTTAATAAATTTTCAATGTAATATATTCATGCTGGCTCTTGCATATATTTCTATGTACATTTTTAAAACTAATGTAAGCCAGTAGCTAAGATTTTAGGATTATAAATTATTATAGGATTATAATTATTTTTAACTGAGTAAATAATAAAAGTGTAGTTCATTATTAGGAGATAATTCTCTAACAGATTTTCATTCCTATTCTTTGTCAATTGTCTCTAATTGTTTAATTGATGTACAGAATTCTCTTTCGTTAAAACAAAACCTTTTGTAATTAAATCTAACATTAACTTTAGATGTAAGCTTTCATGATAAAGTGATTAAATGAGTGAAAAACTTGATTGGGTAATGTTCAGGTTTCTAACAATTGATATAAAAGATTTAGAAAAGTGTTCAGAGGTTCTATGTTATTCAAACACTATGCAATCATATAGCTGTTATGAATTTATTTGTCAACAATAACTAACTTCTCTTGCCTTTTTAGACTTTAACATATTTTAGGAAAAATAGTGACTTTAAAAATACCATCAAATAGCTAAGCTTAGCAGCTGCATGAGATTTGGCAGCAATCATTCTTAGATGTTTCATTGAATATAACAGATATTGAGTTTTCCTACTGTCCTTTACAGTTTAGGAGTAACTGTCCATAGTGATTTTTTTTTTTTTTTTTTTTTTTTTTTTTTTTTGATTTATTATTCAGTTTGTATACACTGTTAGTCCTCATAAAAGAAAAACTAAGGCCACTAGAAAAACTGAATAAAAAAAAATGAAAAATATTTTCCTTGTGCATCACATTCAATGAAACATAATTGTGGCTTCATTTCTTCACAAACAAAGATTTGGGAGGGTTGTTGCTTAATTCTGATGCAAAAACATTGGACAGCCTTCATGTTTGTGCTAATGAAGTTTTATATGAGATGCAGTGTGTGTGTGATTAATGAATATTAAAACCTAAGAAACTTGTAGATTAGTTTTAATAAACAAAAAATCAATGTTGAATAAAAATGTTGGAATCAAAAATATCTTAGTATTAAATATACATGTTTATAACTTCTTAATCTGATATTTTAATAATTAAAATGTACTTCTATTTCTCTAATTGATCTTTGTATTTGTATTAAAGAATATTTTCTGCTTTATTTCAGGAAAATGAGCAAATTTTCCATTGTTAGATCTAGTTTGAAGTTGGAACCATTATATTTATGTTAGCAATTTGACTAAATTACTTTTATTTCTTACCAAAATCATTATTTTCAATACATGCAATATAAAGATTTAAAAAAATAACATCCATCATATTAAATCATCTTGTAGGTATTTGCATGTATGTATATATGCATCTGATTTAAGACATTAGCAGTTAATATTTTTGTTTTGTTTTTGTTTGTCGTCCCCAGATGGCATCAGAATATTGCCGGCAAATACTCCGTGTTGTTGTGGCCCAAATCTGCCAACACCTGGGTTGGCACTCCACACATGCTACACCTCTTGAAGTCCTTACAGATGTGCTGGAGCGATACATACTTGATGTTAGCCGAACAACACATCAGTATGCTGAAAGATGTAGGTTTTATTAAAGCTTTTGTAAATACTTTTTTCTTTTCTTTTTACTACCTATGCATATTCAATTTCAACTAGGGTTTTAAGAGGCTAGCAAAGGCTTTTTATATGAACAAATGATAATCTGTTTTCATAAAACATACGTGTGTGTGTGTGTAATATATATATATATATACGTGTGTGTGTGTAATATATATATGTGCGTGTGTGGTCAATAGTAATATTTTAATCATGTTCATTTTTTACGATTTCATTTTAACATCTTATCAGTATAATTAGTTAATAATTGCAAAATCAGTTTTTGAAGGTATATGAAATTCGTTTAAGAACTACTCTTGTATGTTTTAAATATCACTTATATAGTTTAATTATGAAGTAATCATTGCTCCTATAGAATTTTATTATATGCAAGAAGTAGTAAAAGTTTAAGTAGTTTATAGGAATATTAATTTGGGTATTAGAAGAAAATAGCATCACTATTGATATATAATAGACATGTTCTGCAGAGCAATTTTTGTACAAGTTGAAATAATTTAAAAACAATTTGTTTCTAACATAATGAGTTGTTGTATAATAAAATTCATACTTGGAAAACATTACCCCATTTTTTTTCTTTTTTAATATTTTAATATAAATATAGAAATAGGCAAGAGTTTGCATTCTCTTAAGTTATAGCCCAGAGTCCAGCTTGGTTCTAGTTAAACCAGAATCTTATTAAACTTTTTCTGCACAAATATGAAATCAGATACAAATAATTTTCAAATAAGAAGTTTGAAGTTTTTCTTTTTTCTTTTTTTAATCCATTAAGATCATTTCCTTTGTTTCCCAAAGTCTAATAATCTTAATATTCATATAAAACATCCCATTGCTTTCAGTTAGTTTGCATGTTGTTAATGTTTTTTATGTGGATGTTTTGGTGATTATAAATTGCTATTTTGTAATAAAGCATTCAACATATTTTCACAATGAATGTCAAGTTATGGCTATACTCTACACTTTGTATATTTTTATTTAAATGTCTTTTAATTGTGACTAGCCAAAATTATTTATTTTAAGTGATCAGATTACAAATGCCTGTGCATGTGTTTCAAGGGGCTTCTGGTGTTATTGCTTTATGTTGTAATTTTTTAAATAACTGTAGCTAGTTGTATTTGCTTTGTTTTTTATTTTACATTATTATATTTTTTTAAGCATTGTCTATTTCCTTTCAATCACAGCACTTATTTTTATTCAACTTAGTTTTCAAATCCTGAAGTAAAATTGATTTCATCTACATAGCAATATCCATACATTTGTATGTTTAACCAAAACAAACCAAGCTATTGGTAAAACTTCCAAGCACAACCCTACCAACACTAAGCCTAAAAAACCCCAAAGAAAATGAAAAAAAATCACAAAATGAAAGTGCAAACAAAAAGATTGGCACCTAATGATGCAAAAACTAAGTGGTCAGATGCCTCTAAAAATTATACTAAGATAGAGTAGTAATACTAAAAACCAAGCAGTAACAGTACTCAGGGACTCAGATTCAAATCGTTAATGTGAGTTTCACACTAAGCAATTATCCAATGATGATCATTTAGCATGAAACTCTGGATCTAAGTGCTGTTTGGTATGTATATGTTTAACATTGTGAACCCAAACTATAAGTTTTTTAGTTCTCAATTATCTGTAGAATATGCCTAATATAAAACTGATTTTTATTATTATTATTATATACATTTAATACATAAAATATTCTTATAAATAAAAGAGATAAATTGTTTTCTTTTTTCCGCCTTTACACTTTTATATCCTTTTAGTATTTTGTTGCTGCTTTTGCTTTGTCAAGGAATACCTTTTTGAAAAAATACATCATTTAGCCTGTATACATAGAGAAAATGATGCTTTACATTCTTAATATCATATAAATGCAGATTACTAAACCTGATTAAATTGGTTATAAAAAAATTGAAGCGTTTTGTTTTTAAATTTAGATAAAATTTGAGGCTGTTTTTTTGAGCATTTTGTAATGTGTTTTTTATTATTTGCTTATTTATTTATTATCTAGATGGAAGAACTGAAGTAAACTTGGATGATTTAGGCTTGGCCTTTCGTACTTTGGGTATTAGCTTATCAGAACTGGATGATTATATTAAACATGTTGAGGCTTTGCCCTTTGGAAAAGATGTAGCTGCATTTCCTAAACCAAAGAAGTCAAATCTCTGTTTCCCAAACCCAAAGAGTCGAGAAATCTATCATCGAGAAGAACATGTGCCTGACTACTTGCCATACATGTTTCCTGGAATGGAAGGTAGGCTGTGATAACCTTTCAAAATAGGATACAAATATCCTTGGAATTAATTGCATAAATAGCTATTGGCAAAAAATATATTTGTTTAAAGATTGAAAAAAAATATTTTCATTTTTAAAATTTTTAGCCTGAATTTCTGTTAAAAGTTTTGAAATAATCAAATTAGCATAAAATGTTTCTATAAGACAAAATAAAAATATGGTAATCAGATACTTATGCTGAATTGTTTTTAATGCCTGTAGTTATTATTGGGTTACTTATTCATTTTCACTCTTCTTTTATAGTCCTGCTGATGTCTGAACAATTGATGGCTTACACTATTTTCTTTTTAATTAAATGGATACACAAGCATCTCAGTTATGTAGCTAGAGATAATGCATAGACATTAAAGAGAATTGTGTTTAGAAACATTCGAATTACTTATAAATTTGAATCTTATGTGCACAAAGTTTTTTTTTTTTTTTTCTTTTTTTAATGTTATTACATCTACAAATTGCAATTTTGGTAGATTTAGTTGAAGGATATCATTTTAAAATTAAGACTTTAAAGTTAGTGCTAATATAAGAGGAAAAATAATTTTTGTCTAGCTGAAATAAACACTTCTGCTTCCAACATATTTTTTCAAGTTGGGTGCTGGCAGATTGTCTACTTTATACTTTTTAATACATAAGTTCAATGTGCTAATTAGTTTTGATCAGAGGGATGTCATAATGGTTTCTAGAAATTGATAATGGTATAGTGTTTTATTTGTGTGTGTGTGTGATTTTCTTTTTTTTGTTATATAAGAGAAACAACTGTTTTCAGTTAGATAATATAATTACAGCATCTGTCTATATTTCCAAATAATGTAAATAATGTACATAATTACAGCATAAAGAAGAAAATTGAAAATTAAGTATGATAAATTAATGAAGACTAACAAAAATTATAAGATATTTATGAAGATATAAGCATTAGAACAGTTAATTAAAAAATATCCTTTAAGAATTTATTAAGTATTTTCTGTGTGCTTTTTGCATCAGATGAAATGGAAGTAGAAGAAGTTTCCCCAACACCCTCTGTCCCTGCTGCTTCTCAGCCTGGCAGCACAACTCCAGTGACAGTACCAAATAATCAAGAAATAGGAACACCAGAAAATTTGGCTGATACTAGCCCAGTTTTAAGAGGAGAAAAGAGGTCATTGAACAGTCCTAGTGATGGAGCACCTATTTATAAAAGACAAAGGTAACATTTTTTATATGTAACATTTTTTTTTTCTCTTATTTTGATTTTAAAAGTTGATAATTTTGAAAATATGTAATATTTGTACAGGAAATTTTATTCATACAGCAGGAAAAAAAGTTAAAAAAAATTTTCTCTTTTACTTTTAATTCAATTTCTTTTTTTATGTTAATGAATTGAAAGTTCCTAGCATATCAGTACAAAGTTATGAATCATCTAGATTTGTCTCTTTAATATTAAATTGCTTATTTTGAATTTATTTTGTCAGTATGTTATATAAGTTTTGAAACTATAAGAAATACATGTAAATCTTATAAAGCTATTCAAGCTATGCTAATTGTAGATACTCATAGTTTACTGATACACATGTATAGAGTGAATAGTTTGGATGCAGTTATGTATAAAATTTGTTTTGTATAACAATCATGCTCTGTTTGATTTACATATGTGTCTATCTAGATTCAATTAAATTAAGATTACAGGTGATAAAATTTGCATATGTCGGTACATATTTTTTTTTAAATACAAATAAGAATTTACATTAAACAGATTTTATGTAACATTTTAGGCAGTCAACCATGTTGGTATTTATTTATTTAAACACAGAAGTAGATGTAGGAATATTGAGTTTTAACTATTTACAAAATTTGAAAGTGTATATCAAAAGGACTAATAGCAGTTATATGCACAAAATATTTGAGATTTTGAACAAGTTTAGATATGTGAATGTTGTTAAATGATTAAACAATATCAAAAATTAGATGTTTGCTAAGGATATTTCATACATATTTCATACATATTTTAAAATGGAAAAATGAACTTTTGCTGATGTTAAGAATAGTGATTATTAACTGTGTAGATGTCAAACATGTAGATTAAAGTTCCAAGATTCCATTTGTGTACCATTTTTGAACTGAAAATCATTTCATTAATTTTGATTTTCAAATTTAACAAATTTTATTTACAATTTTGATTTGTATATCCAGGGACAATCCTTCCCCCCCCCCCAGTAAAATGCTTATTTTTAATTGGAAACTGAGAATTTTACTAAATAAGCTATGCTTGTTTAAGTGTATCATCTGAAATGAAAATTATTATTTCTAAATAGTGACTCTCGTTTCCACTAGATCAATATTCCTGTTCATGATTACTTGAAATGAACTGAGGTTGTACTGAAGATTAAACATGTATTATTTCAATTCAAATCACAGCAACAAAAATATATTTATCAGGTTACATGTACTGTGGGAACTCTTTCAAAGCTGATTAATGTTACTTGAGGTTCTCAGTGTTTTGAATACTAAAATACACTTGATTAGATAGTTTAACCAGAACTTTTTGTGTTATCCAAATAACTTATAACTTTGTTGAATTCTTACATTTTTACTTTGTTTTGTAAATTATTGCAAGTTAAATAAGCTGATGAAAATTTAATTATCTATTGATACATATAATTATTGAATTCTCAAATTTGTTAAATTTCTCTTCAATTTCAGGTTAAGCAATAATAATCTGCCAGAAGAAGCTGGACACTCTCAGTATGAAATGACCAGTGTGAAAATGTCAGTATCTGGGCTTCTGACACCTATCAAAAGTCAAGGAAAATTACCAGATCCATCTCCACCTGTAATGTTTCCTCCTGTTGAGAAAAAGAAGGAACTTCCTCCAAAAGATATTCCTAAAAAAACAGAACCTGAGAAAGATACCAATACATCCAAGATTGAAGATAAGGAGAATATTACAACCAAAAAACCCAAAGAAAATGATATAAGTAAAAAGAATATTCCAGTAAAAAGTTCAGGTAAAATAGTTTCTAAGAGTAGTGCCAGCTCTACAAGTGGTAAACCACTAAAGAAAAATTCAATTGTTAAGGCAAAGATTACGAAAATAGTAAAAAAAGGAAATATAAAAGGTGCTGTATCAGTTAAAACTGCCAAATCCAAAGTTATATCAAAAAGCACATCAAAGGTTCCTGCAGTAAAAGCACAAGTCATGAAAAGCACAACCAAACCCTCAAGTTTAGAAAATGTCAAAGCCTCTTCTGATGCATCAGGACCAGAAAGTCGTTTAAAAGAACTCCTCCTTGACTCCAAAGTTGAAAAGACAAAAGAAACAAAAATAGAAAAAAAAATGGAAACACCCAGCCCATTGTCTAAAAAACCTGTGGAAATAGAAGTAAAACCTTGGAGTAATTTAGCAATGTCAGTAAATCCTGGGATGCTGCCAAAGAACTTAAATCTCGTGCCAGACAATGATAGCTCATCTTCAGATGAATCACCAGAACCACGACTTGTTATTGCAGAATCTGATCCCAAACCTAAGGAAAAAAAATCATCAGAAATAATTCGAGAACAGACTAGTAAATATGACAGTATTATCTCATCAGCAATCAAGAGGGCAGGCATGATGAACTCAAAAAGCAAAGAGTTGACTCCTGTACTGCCACCACCTCTTCCTCCTCCTCCTCCTAAAGAAAGGAAGAAACCAGTTGCACGTAAAAAGAAAAAAGAACAAATTGCAAAGGTGGAAAAGAGCACATTGGAGACTATTGATGAGTGCATCAATTCTGTCCTGCGTAATATGCGTGCTGCTTATGAATTAGAGAAACAGAAAGAGAAGCAAGAAGCCATAGCTCGCAATACCATTACAGAAGATGCAATGGTAGCAGCAACCACTGCTGCTGTTGTATCTGCTGCAGTGACAGATACTGTGGTTATTTCAAGCATATTTACCCCTACCAAACCTAGTCTAGCTAGTACTCCAACTCCAAAAAAGACAGACAAGAAGGGAGATAAGAAACTTGATAAGAAATTAGAGAAAAAGAAACGGAATTTGATGAAAGAGAAGACAAAAAAATTGAAGATTAAAGCCCTAAAGCAAAAGGGCAAAGAGAATGCTGAGGTAAGGGAGAAGCTTAAGGAGAAAATTAAATCAAAGTCTCAACGTCCGAACTCATCCAGTTCAGAGAAGACACCACCTGTTCGTCCGGATAAGTTCACGGCTGAAGAATGGAAAATTTATGATTTTGATGGCAGTCCTCCTGGATCTCATTCCAATTCCCTACATCAACATGATTCCTCTCCTTTCAGTTCATCCCCTCATTCTATTAGATCTTGTGTTTCCCCTTCCATGGATTCTCTCACTCTTTTATCCACTGCTGCCAGTGCTGCCTCAAATGTCCCTATGCATTTGCCACCCTCCATGCCACTCTCCCTACCTCAAGCATCCTTGTCTTCTCAGGATTCAGATATCCCATCTCAACTCAAAATGAAAATTGGTCTTGCAAAAGGAGGAAAAGGAAAAATAAAATCTAAAGTAAAGTCTAAGGTAAATATGAATTTAATGCAGTTTAACACAACTTTTGAATTTATCAGATTTAACCTATTTTTCTGGGATATTTAGCAGTTGTTCAATGTATATGCAGTCTGCAAAAATCTGTAAATTTTAATTTTTTATTCTTATTTATTTACATTCTATTGCTTGATTAATTTATTACCTTAGTAAACTTTCTTAGAGTACATTTTTGCAAGAAGTAAAAGAATCTTGCAAGATTCACAAGTTGGGAAGCAGTGTTAAAAAATAAACTTGACTATAAATTGTTCATATTAAATCTATCAGAACTTATCCATGATTGTGTCCCAAATTTTCCATATATGTCATTCCTGCCAAAATTACTTTTTGAAAATAATTACTAAAAGGACAACTCATCACAAACTGTTATGAAACTGTTATAGTCACACTATAGTTTAGTTTCAAGCATGTGTTCTGTATGTAAAGGAAACTCTTAAGAAATCTTATTTGTAAAATTCTATTTACTGAGAGAATTTTGAATAATGAATTAAAAATGAAAGAAATCGTTAAATATCAACCTTCAAAACTTTCAAGTATGATAGTTACACAGTTGCAAATAAGTTTATTTTCTGAAAATATTTTTGTCAAGTGAACATTTTAAAAAAAACTTTGAAATTTTAAATATTTTATAAATTTGAAAAATTTTAGAAAGTGCAATTTGTTTCTTGCAAATTATATATTTTAAAAGTAAATATATTTTTGACATTTTTCCTTGTAGGATAAAGAGCACAAAAAGGACAAAAAGGATAAGAAGAAAGATAAAGAAAAGAAAAAAAAGAATAAAGAGAAGGAAGAAAAGAAGCAAAAAGAACGATTGAAAGAAGAAAAATATCAGGTAAGCTGATTATAAATACTTTCTTTTCTTTACCTTCAACTTTTATCTCTGTGTTGCCTTTTGGCTAGGTGTTATAGATTTACTAAACAGGAACTGTCATATGCACAAATATGCTGGTATTCTTATTGGATAATTAAATATTTCTTTCTTTCATTGTCTGTTTGACCACCCAGACAGGAACAGTTTTAGCCATACTCAGAAAGATACTTCACTCTTTAAGTGATGCCAACTTATCAAAAAGACAAGATATTTGACCAAATAGATTGACATCAAATGCATGTGGAGGTGTGAGCTCTGTGATACTTTACTTTACAATTCAATAATTTTAAACGTTCCTTCTTTTTTGTAATAATTTGTTCCTGTTGTTTATTTAAAAAAAATTTATTCACACAGACATAGCTGGATTTAATGCATTTGCTATCTAACTGGTTAATTTTGGTGGCTGTTGATTCTTTTAAAGAGATTTGTTTTTTGGAGGGGGGGGGTTATCTACCTTGAAAGAAGAAGAAAATATTTGTAACTTTGTTCCTCAACCTGGCTATAACAGGATAAGTAAATATTTCTTTCTTTCATTAGGTATCACAGATGAAAATTTCAAACAGATACTAGGTGTTATCTGATTGCATCTTCTTAATCTACATGATTAAAGAATCTTATCAGTTTTTATTTCATCAAAATATCTCAAACCGTTTAATTTTGGCAGATTTTCTTTTGTTTTTACACATGTGCTTGACTTTTTCTTTTGTTTATTATGAATTAGGACAAAATACCTTATTTGGACTCCTATATTTTAAAAAGCAATTAAGAGCAACAGTTAAAATTATACTAGCTTGTTAGGTACATAAAGAAATTAATAATAAAATTACAAATAGTATCACTGCATATTTCTTAAATTCAGTCTGAATATGCAAATTTTATAAATCAAACCCTCTGCAACAACGTGCAAACAACTCATAACCTGAGGTTTCTTATTTCATAAAACTGGAAATAAGACCCACATTCATCCCAAATTTCAAATATCACATTATGACTATACTAGTAACATGCCTAATTTTGGGAGGAGTGATAGAATGTATATATTCTGGATTATTCCACTTCAAAATTGAAAAAAATTGCTTTTTAACCCTTTGTCACAAGGTATTTGAAAGGCCGATTTTAGACTGAAGAGGAGACTTGCTTGAATTGTGCCATAAAATGAATACTTCTTACACTAGAAACACCAAATTTCATATCTAGCCATTTCTGGGGCTGCTCTTTCCATTTATCATGGTTAAATGATCAACAGATTAGAATGTATATGGAGCAGATGCTGAACAAGTACAGTCCTGACTCAACATGTACAATTTCTGGACTGTAGAGAGAGAGAAGCTTAGCACATGCCAAGCAATACCCACTAATGAACATAAGAAAACAACAGAAAATTCACCATATCATGAAGTGGTATTCAACCACTGAAATCATTAAAATAAAAATATTTTATCTGTCACAATTTGATCAAAAGGTTGAAGTTCTGACACATGTTAGTTCCGATCACTATGTAAGCGGTATGAAATCACCAAATTGTCTCAATTTTTAAACTGTAATGTTCCTCTCACATTATGCACATAAAAATAAACAACACAAACATAAAATTAATCAAATAAAGTTTATTTGGAAATTTTCAGTAATGGTGGGCTGGGTGTTGGGATACCTCTTCACTGAGTAGTCAAAAGTAAGTCTTGGCATACTCTTCATACAATCCCTCCAAATAATCTAATTCAGGCACTACCCAAGTTCTTCTAGTCTGACTAGTATATCTTTGCTGGCGTATCCAGTTTATATAGTTCAAGTATGAGCCCATTTGTTACTTCCACACATAAAAGCTTACAACCCAGCGTTGGATCCGTCAAAACAGTGAAAGTCAATCCAACACTCTCACATCTTTCACCTATGAATCCCAAATTTGTTACCTCATGGTACAATGCAGGACGATCCACTTTTGGACAACTCTGAACTTCTGCTACAACTTTCTCAATAAGGTGTACCCATCTGTTCTTAAGAAAGATTGGGAACAATTTATGTAGCCAAGTAATAGCAGAATCCCAGGTTTCCTGATACTTCTCTTTGAATGAATATATTTGAAGCAGCACCTTTTTGGAACATTCCACTTTAGACATCTTCCTTCCATGTCCTTTTGTCATAAAACATTATAACTGATTCATCTTCCAAAAAGAAAAAAATGAATTTATAATCCTATCCCATGTTGTCGAAGTACTACTTAGTAGTCATCTACAAATTATTGTCTACGTTTTCTTACTGAAGTTGAGTTTATTTGCAGATCATAAAAAATTTGCACTAAATACAATCAGGGATAAATATAAATCTAGAGTCATCCATACACCTGAGTAACAAATAAGGAAGCACTAAAATATTTTCTTAACAAACCTATTTCCGCAGTGGTCCTTAAAACTGACACATTAAAATATTTTAGAATAAAATAAACAATCATAATCCGTATGAAATAAATATTACTAAGAAATAATAATAAATTAGGAAAATGAATATTAACTCATAAATTTGTATCTTGATAGCAATAAATCATAACTAAAATCCATTCATTAGATAATTTAAAAAGTAAGAAAATTGTTTGAAGGGGTAACTTTAAACAAAATGAAATGCTGATAATTATTGTGAGAATACTGCAAAAACATAAGACATTCTAGAATTTTTTAGCATTTTTTTTTTTTTTTGTAGAATGTTTTTTATCTCATTCTTTGAATATGAACATTTTTCGATCAATAAGTCCTACGTTTTTTTTTCTTTTTTTTTGTGATTTAAATCTGTAAACAAATCAATTTTTGTTTCATGTTTTTTATAAATAAAAGGGTTTTTAAATCCCATTTACATTTTACATAACATAGAAAATTAATATTTAAAACAAATTCTTACCAATTTCCTTGAAAATTTTGTCCATAGAAAACATTGATTTTTGGGTGTCCGTGTTGACGCTGTGTATTGACTGTCGCATGGAGTTGAAATGATGGCCAAGCGAGTTGCACATGATTACACATAATTGCACACAAGCAAAATGAATCTATCGTTTCATATTTGATTTTGATTTAGTTTCATAGATTATTAAATGAGCATTTTAATGATATATTTTATGTGTTTTTATTTTTACAAGAAGCATTTGAATTTTACGATCAAACTTTTAATATGAATTGTTTACAAACTTATTAAAATTAAAAAATATAAAATATATGAAAATGAAGCTTAGAATGTTAACTTTCAAACTAATGTGTTACCAAAATTGTAATAAACCCTGCAGAGTGCGCATGTTACAAAATTTGAGGAAGTCTAAACTGCTGACAGTGAAAAAAATGACCAAAATTTTGCGAAATCACCAAAATGTCTCTATTTTCAAACTGTAATGTTCCTCGCACACTGTAGTATGTATAAAAATAAGTAAGATAGAAACAAAGTTCATGAAATAAGCTTTTATTTGGCATGCATTATGTTTTTATGGAGATATTGAATGAAATAACACAGCGAGTTGAATATATGCCATTTTACATATTTCTGTTGTAATAAGGGTAATTTAATTTTTCTGCTTGATTTTACTTTGAGAGGAGATATTGCAACTTAGTATGAGGTAAAACTTAATAGTTAATAACATATTAGTCCCTAATTCCCCTAACTATTTGAAGTTAATCCTACACTTGGAACTCCTACCACTTCCCTCATATCGTAATTTTATTTTTTTATACTGAAGAGTCGGGGTGGGTAAAGAGTAGAAATGGGCGGTTTAAGCGAAAAACCAATTTTTTTCAATTTCATCTTCACACTGTGAAACCACATTGAAATTTTTTACAAAACCGAAATCATTCAGTTTTTAGTTATAGTGCTATTACTACTGAGTGATCATATCCAAAGAAAAACTTGAAAAAGATTTTCAGATGTTAATAAAATTAAATTTTATACCATTGTAAGAGAAAAAGATGTTAAAAACATTTAATTGACTAGTTTTAGGGAATAAATGTGAAATCTATTTGTTTACAAAAAAAAATGAAGAAAAAAGGAAATCCGACATATGATACTTGGAATGTTTTCAAACAGAAAAAAGGAAAATATGGTGTGATGTCTGAAATCTATTTGTTTCAGTTTTCAAAAAAAAATATTTTGTGGTAAAATTAAGTTAACAAAATAGCAAGTAAAAATAAAAAATAGTTGCCAATTTCATCTTTAATTTTATCAAGTCGGATTTTTTGTAAGGGTTGTATTTAATTGTTTTCTAGTAAGCCAGTAAGTACACCAATCACAATAAAGTTGTTGTAAACAAGAAAAATGAATGAAAATTTTTTTATAAATAAATTTGTTCTATATCTAGGGAATGCACCTAGATATTAAGAATAATTAAAATAGTTCTTAATTTCACTTTTAAAATGTGTATGTTTCCAGATATGTGAGTCTCTAGTGTAAAATTGTTTGTTTTCTACAAATGTTTCTATCTAGCAAATACGCCTAAAATTAGATATTCAAAAAATAAAGTAAGTTTTCTCAGTTTTAAAATGTGTATATTTTCAAAACTGCAAGTTTTTTTTTTTTAAAACCCAAAGTAAAAGTTATTCTTTTTTAGCCATTAGTGTTCGGTGGGTGTTTTTTACTGTTCTGCCTATAAAATTCTTCTAAACAAGGAAAATTAATTCATTTTATTTTTACAAATATTTTTATAGTTTTATCTGGCAAATACACTTAAGATTATATTAAAATGATTAAAATAGGTTTTAATTTCAGTTTTAAAATGTGTATCTAAAAAAGAACAGGTGATACTCACAGATTTGGAAATCTACACATTCTAAAAATGAAATTTAAAAGCTTTTAATTATTTTTAATATTTAATTTTAGGTGTATTATATTCTAGATAAAAACATAAATTTATTTAGGGGAAAAAATAACTCATTGATTTTCCTTGTTTAGAAGAAATTTATTTGCAAAACCCCAATAACATGTTGACTGGTGTACCACAAAAGAATTGCCATATTTTTAATTATTTTAAACATGAGGGTTTCATTTTTTGGCTTTTTAAAAGCCACATCATAAACTAATTTCTGGAGAGCTATACCATTTTCTCTCTCAAAAATATGTTGTCCAAAGACACAAATATAGATATTTTATGCAATGATTTTACCAATTTGTTAATAAATATGGTAGTTATTTATAGTTGACAATTTCTTCGAAAGTTTAATAAACTTTAATCTAAGTCATGAATTCTATGACTAAATTACCTTTAAAGCCTAAAAACTGACTTTAGGTGAGCAATCCCTACTTTATTACCCACTCTGATTCGCGGTTTTCGGATTTTCAACTCCAGTGGTCTTTTACACATGTCTATAAATTTTTATTACCCTTGCTTAAAACCAAATATTGACCCCTTACCAGTTAAACAGACTTCCACAATGACAGACATTTAAAAAAAACAACACTCGAAAGTTGAAAAGTATATGGAGCGTTTATTTTATGTGACGAGACAGTAGTTTCAATAATTTGAATGTTCTTTTACTATGCTTAATCTTTTTTATTTTTGCTGCTTACTTTATAATTTTTGAAGGAATTCACTTCCACAGGTCAGAGAAGAAATGAACATCTTCCTGGTTGTAGTTTAAGGTGTCTTCTAATGAGTTTACAATTTCAAGAATATTGATAAATATTAGTCACTTTTATTTTACAAAACAAAGTGATGTGTAAAATTTAGTCTCAAAAAAATATTTCACAGTTTTGGCTGCTCAAAGCATAATACTGTTTTAACTTGCTGCAAAAAAATAATTCAATGAATAAAAGCACAAACAAATTACATATTTAGAAAGATTATTTTCTTTTCTTTCCAGTCATATGAATATTTTTAAGATTGGACTAGAAATACACAAGAATTTGCGAGTTGAAAAGACTAAATTGCAAATTTATCAATCTCAAATGAAATCGGATATTGACTGGAAATGCTATCATTACACTTGAAAATGAATGGCTTTCTTAGAAAGCAAAAATACTAAATTAAAAACTGAATCAAAAACTGCAGTATCAAGGAAAAGAAAAGAAAAAAAGAAACATAAATTGCTAAACTGACCAACTCTAGTAAAGAGAGAGGAAAAAAGTAAATGGAAAGGTGAAGAAATTGTTTAAAGCAGGAGCAGCAAGATACTCTTCATAGTTGAAGACCTGAATGGCTTATCTGAGATAAATGAGATAACTTAATTCTCCAATAGGCAACCTTTGCTGAATTTCCTGTTTGAGGTTTTCTGCACTAAATCAAGAGTGCTCTTAATTGGCCCCCCAATGTTGTTTTTCTTTTTACAGTTGTGTATTTATATAAATGTTATGTCCATTTTAATTATTTTATGAGACAACACAATTTATAAAGTCAAAACTTAATAGCTAGGTTAATTAATATTAGGAAATGGTGGTTATATACTAAACTATATCTGTCTGAATTCATGCACTCAAATTGTACATGCTCTTAGGTTAACTCTATACTTATAACATCTCTGCCTACACATCGAAATTTTATATATTAATCTTTTTTTATTTATTCATATTTTTTCCTCTCACTTTAATTCCATTAACCTTGCAGGCATCCAGACTTTGAATTTCTCAATCTCTCACTCAAATAGATTTCCTTACTTGCTTCCTTAGTAATTCTGATGGACACACTTTTTTACTTGGTCTGTTCCTTGCCTCCTCCCCAGACTCATGTAGTACTTTGCAACTCTGTCCATATGGTAGTGTCTAGAGATTTCTTTCTGCTCATCTATTGGGTAAGAACCCTCTGTTAACAAGCCTTTGTTTTTAACGAACACTCTGATTGGGACTCATTTTAGGATTTTCTTCATGACACCCTAATGGAATGAAATTTTAAAGCTTTCATGCCAGAATGGAAATATCAAGTGAAATTGCAATGTTTTTCTTGGTTCACTTTTGCCTGTTCAGCTGCTATAACCCACAGGAATCAATTCTTTCAAATATACCAATGTGTCAATTTGGATCATAGTAGATGTCTCTTTGTATCTGCTCGTATGTTAAACAAGTGTAAATCCTCAATCCCTACACTTTTCAATCCATTTGAAGTGTTGTTATTTACTGCTGATAAAGCAGAAGGCTTTGCTCAGAAATTCTTTTCCAATTCCACTCTTTACCCCTCGGGAGTATCTTTGCCTGATTTTCCTTCTAGAACGAAATCTCTACTAAGTGATATGCATATAACTCTCTCATGATTTCTGCTATCTTCTCCAAACTAGATCCTCCACCCAAGGCTTACAGACTTGATGGTATCCCTGCAATTGTACTAAGCTTGTGCTTCTAAATTGGCTCCTGTTCTCTCCAAACTCTGGACAAATGTCTTGCTGCTTCTTGATTTTTGAAAGTCCTCTGTAGTTCATGTCTTTAAGAAGTCTAGTGAACCATCTGATCCTGCAAATTATTGCCTTATTAGTCTTTTGCCTCATTTTGGCAAAGTACTAGAAGTTCTAATCAACTTCACATTTGTTAAGCATCTCACTTCTCATAATCTTTTTTTTTTTTTTTTTTATTTTTTTTTTATTTTTTTTTTTAGATAAATGATATAACTTTCATTTCTCTGTGTCAACTGTTGATATGTTAATGGTTATTACTGAATTTTTCTATCAAGCTTTAGATAAGAACAGCAAGACTTGGGATGTGGCTTTAGATATGTCAAAGGCATTTAACAGGGTCTTGCATGCTGACCTTCTCCAAGTTCAAGGGCTATTGTGTCACTAGCTGAATGTTTGATTTAATCAAATCTTAACAAATCATGTAATGAAGGTCTTATTGAATGGTCACACTTTTTAGATCATTTCATAATAATGCAAAGTTCCCATACAGCTTGATCCTTGGACCCTATGTTGTTTCTTATCATTATCAATGACCTTCCCAATGTCATCAGTTCCTATAGGTATTTTATGCTGATGACACAACTATTTACTCCTGTTTTAATAGTAAGTCCAATAGATACAACTAAGTAAAATTGGCAGATGCTCTTGAAAATTACCTCTAATCAGTTAACTGGAGCAAGAAACACTAACCACTGTATGGTTCGGGTGGTCGTGGTTGATGTCTTGGTCGCAGCACCAATTGTGACACTAACCCTATGGTTGGTTGGGTGGTAGCAGTCGATGTCTTGGTTGCAGCACCAATTGTGTGACACCCACAACCACTCGAGCGTCAATCACTGCCCCAATGTGTGACACTGACCTCCCGGTGTCTGGTTAGATTCGGTATCAACTTTGTCGTTCTCAGCTCACCTCCAACGTCTGGTCACTGAAGTGACTGCTTTGATCTCTAGTCTAACCTACCCATGTTGTGATTTGATCTTAGGTAGACAAAATCAATCAGGCGTCGGGCCGTAGTGCAAGCTGAATCCAGGGTGAAGGTGATACCACACAAGTGTATGTAAAAGAAAAATGATACAAACTCAAGAGGTTCAAATGTGTTGAGAAATAACAATTGTCTTTATGTCTGTCTGTTGAATACAGGAATGCGTCTCTCTCTCCCAGCCTGTTTCTATGGATTCGTGACACTTTTTGCTTTTCTTAAGTGAGTTCTGATATTTTAAGTTGTTTTTCAATAAACTGCTTTTGGTATCTAAGTTGATATTCAGTAAAATTTGCTTCTGGTTGATATTTGGTAGAACTTGCTTCTGGTTAAAAATCTAAGTCGATCTTGGTGGGAAGTCTAAAGTCGAAAAGAAACATGGAAACTTGTGGTCAGCTTCTGCAAGGCATGGTCTCCAACACAACTGGAACTGAACTGAACTGCAAACTTCTTGGAACTCTTCACTGAATGCCCAGAGATGTTTGTTTATATGGATGTCGACCAAAGCCCGGTGTGGGCCATACGTGGTTGGGGTTCTTCGATAATTCCAAATCCCCAATAAGGATTCTCTTTGTCTTCGGACAGGAAAATTCATCACTTCCCATTTTTGGAAGTCAATTACTTTCTGTTTTAGAGGGGGTTCTCCCCCTTCTGTGAGGAGAGGTCGGAGGAGAATTATCCTCCTAAACTCTTCCTTCCTCATATTGGTATCTCATACCAACCTCTTCGTGGATGTCAACAAGTTTCTCCTTCTTTCTCATACAATCACCTCTGCCTATCACCTATGTTACCACTTGGCCAATTATCTCTTGGTGGTGTGGCTGTGGCTAGTCCTTTTTCTTTCTTTTCTATCAGCCAGAATTCCTATGAATCCCACATTGCCATAATTAAAAATTCTTTTTATCATAACTTATCCTGAGCCACCCAAAATCCACTTGAAGACCGAATCATTAATGATCACTGGTGGTCGTTCCCATCTGGAGACTAAATCCTTTGTCTTTCTCATGTCTTAATGTCCAGATGCCCATTTCTGGCGACAGAGGTCTGCCGCAAACAGTTTGAACTTGAACAGGCAAAAACAATGATTCCTTTTTTTCATATCAAGATCTGTTTTCATACGGCCGGCTTCTTCGTCAGTGTCCAAGATAACCCAATTTTCGATTTATCTCTAGTTTACATGCAGCTGGCCGAATCGAAATTTCTATTATTGCTACGTGTGTGGTGAAATTGTTATTCTTTTACCCATGTTTACTCTTATCATGGCGTTAATTAAATCTGACAGAACTCGACCTGCTTCTCCCACAAATTTTTCTTCATCCTTTGCGAAAAGAAAATATCTTTCTTTGTCATTGGAATAAAATTTCTTTTGTTAAAAAAAAATAATGTCGCTCAGTATGTCTTTCGATCTAGCTCTTTCTCGCCTTAAGTATTTCCCGTTTTTAATTTCTATGATTAATTAATTAGCCAATTGCCATAGCTAAATAGTGTCACACTTTTAAAATGAAACTACTTCCTTTTAATCACAAGAAAGAACCTTTTTTGCCTTCTATCAGCATGGCTGAAAGCTAACTTCCAAGCGAGCAACACATTGCACTTTCTTGGTCTCACATTTTCTGCTGCTATGAAGTGGAATGAATTTATTAAATCAATTGTTAGGTCTGCTGTTGGTTCAGTGTGTCATGCCAGGAATGTTTCTTGTCAGAATCCATCTTACATATTTATAAATCCATCATTTGTCCACTTTCCCACCCTCTATCTTTCTATACATATTTTTATGGCAGTTGTTCTAATAAGCTCTTCTCCTTGGTATCTCGACTGCATGGATTTAAACATACTACTAGATTGAAAACTAGGTCCCATCATTTTACTGTTGAATTTGCTAGATGTAACTATAAGTTCTATTCTAATAGTTTCTTTTCTCACACTTCTCGCCTGTGGAACTCTTCAGATTTTTTCTTCCCTGCTACCTACAATCTTCAAAAATTTAAATTCAATGTCAATTGCAATCTTCTACCTTCTTGAATCTTGTTCTTTTATTGTCCTTTCTCCTCACTGAAGAAGCCTTCTCATTCTCTTTCAATGTGGCATTATCACCTTGCTTGGGGTGAAATGATTAAAAAACAGTAAAGATGTGATTGATAATGTAGGTCATAAAAATGAACATAGGTAGATTGAGAATTCCTTGAAAGCATTGTATTTGAAACTGCCATTTATGCCATTTAGATTTTTTATAAAACTAACTACTTTGAAAAATCTTGTATTCTTTTTCTTTTTTTTTTTTTTTTTTTTTTTTTTTTTTTTTTTTTTACAATAAGGTTCACAAGGCTTGGAGTCACTTGAAGTAGAGGGTTATGTTAAGGAACAGTTATATAGATAAGAGGGGAAAATAATGGTTAACTATAGACTTGAACAGGTTAAGATTGTAGTAATTGGAAAACATCCTGTTAGGAGTCTGTATTTCGCAGAAAGAAGCTGTTTGAGTGGAACTTAATTCTCACTGATGGAATACGGAGGGAATTAGGGTGGTTTACTACAATGTAAGTGGCATCGCGGGTCCTAGCCATGAATGTTAATCCAAATACTTTCCATGGAAGTAATGATAGAACAGTGAGAGACTCTCCACATCCCACCTGTGAGAAAGAGGTTGGAGGATGGAAAATAATTTGTCACCCACATGGACTCGAAAATGCTTTTTAACTCTGTTGAGACTGGAAAGTAAGGACTGGGCAGCTCCCACCCAAATATGAAAATAGTACTCCATTTTTGACCTGGTCTAACTCTTGTAAAGGTAGAGTATAGCATAAAGAGCCAGGTACTTACTGGAGTGGTATAGGGAGCTGAGTATTTTACCTGCATCTTTATTGAGGGATTATCTGTAGGTCAGGTGTGAGTTCGAGGCTCAATGGTCTCTCAAGGCACAGTGCCTCCTTGAGGGGACATCTGTTCATTGTGACTGGTGGTAGTTCGGGATCTGGTCAGCAGTGATGGAATGTAAATAGTTTGGTTTTCAAGGCATTGAATGTAACCAGCTAGTTTTTTTCCCCCACTGGGAAATTAGTGCTGATTGGAAGAGATCAGCTGCCAATCTCTGCTTGTCAGGAGTTTTGGAGGTGCAATCATATATCATTGACATAGATGTTTACAAATGATCTGTGTATATTCTTAGGCAGATCATTTATGTAAATCAAAATGAAGGTTGGTTTGAGAAGTGACCCCTGGGGGGTGTCTGCCAGAGCCTTGGAGGACTGGCCATTAATAACTATCTTCAGGGATCTACCAGTTAGGAAGGATTTTATAATTGAGAAGACCATTCTGCTTGTTCCATAGCTGGAGAGCTTGTTTAGCAAATCTTTGTGCTACACCTTGTCAAAGGCCTTTAGAAATATCTAATGCTATTGTCCTCAAAGTGTGTTTGTTGTCAAGAGTCTCATTAATTCTGTGTGTAATGATAGTTAGAATGTCAGCAGTGGATCAGGCCAATTGAAATTGAAATCCATACTTCTCATCGCACAAGTGTTTGTTCCTATCTAGGTGCTCAACAACATTCTTGTTCTGTAGTTTGGAGACTGGCCTAGACATTTACTACTCAGAAAGAGAATGAAATATTGAAAAAACATTATCAAATATTTTTGAAAATGCACTAAAAATCTATACCTTCTAATTGTGTATCTATACCTAGTAGTGAAAAATCATATGAAGAAAAGTCCATTTGCATATTTGAGAATAGCAAAAATACTATGTGCTCCCTCATTGAACATTCAGATTCTTAATGTACACTTAAAATAAACTGGCTTGAATCCCAAATTAACCACAACAGACTATGGGGAATTTAAAGGCCTGTAAACCATTGGTGTGTGATTGGAGAGTTCATTTTAGTGTCAAATGCTATTGCTAAAATTGTATCTATTGGCGTAAGCACAAAATTCTTTCATTATTGGAAATAGATGAATGTGTTGGTAAGTATTTATAAACAATATTCATTTTTTCCAGTTTTAAATACAAAAAACAGACTACATTTAACCTTGTAATCACAATAAGTGATTATCATGGTTAAATAACATTTATAAGATAGATTATATTTTAATTATTTTGCAAAATAGCCCAGAGATCATGTCAAGTAAACATAAAATTATTATTTTATAAGAACATTGACAAAATTTTCAAACATAATTAAAAGGGTATGCTGAAAAGTCCTGTATCTGAACAAGAGGGTTTTCCAAAAAGAAATTCTGATGTTTGATAATTTGGTCAGATTTTAGGAAGTATATTGATTCAAGATCTTTACAATAGAAAAAAATTTTCATCTTTGACTATTTTACAAATAAGTATTTCTGTTTATCCAGTCCTCCATCTAATTATAAACTCATTTTGTAGATTACTTGAAAATTATGTCTTAATAAATTTCTCTTCATCTTTTAAATGATGGAACAGGTTTACAGACAATGAGAAGCAAATTGATAGTGTAACTGCTTTAAATATATATGATAAAAAATTATAACTTATCAACAGGGTGTGAAAATCATTATTTATGACTACCATGCACCTAAAATGGGGTTTCTTCCATAGCATTTGTTATCTTATTACAGTAAAATACTGTATAAAAAGATCTGCATCTTCCTTCAGTTAAAATTCAGCTAACACGCTATGTTTTTTAAAGGAATGAATTTATTTCCTATAAAAAATTTAAAGTTCTAACAAGGGAAAATCAAATTATATTTATGCAATTATCACTTCTTACTATATCAAATATCTGATATTTTGTCCCTTTTAAAATGATAGAACATAAAATTTTAATATAAAAAACACTTTTTAACTTTTTTGCCTCTATAATATATAGGTAATTGATTAGAACACTAACTTGATAGACAACTAATTAAAATCTTGAACAGTAGCATTTTCTCAATAATTTTTTGCAGTGTGTTGTTGTTTCACAGGCTGAGCAAATCTCTACTCCCCTGTCTGTCCCACGACTTAAGCTAAATATCAAACTAGGAGGAAGCATTCCTGTGGCTGTGACGCCAGATACAGATACAAGTAAGAAAATACCAACATCTGCTATATCGGTAACAGAACGTGCACCATCAAATACACCAACTAACATTAAGCGTGACATCCCGTCTTCACCTCTTCCACATCGACCAGAGATTCCTCGACTGTAAGTAATTTTATTTCAAAATTTTTCTTCTATGCTTTTATTTATTCCTCTTTTCTATACTTTGCTTCATTTTTTACATTTCTAGTCCTGAAATAATGCCAGTGGGTTGTTAAATAGCAATAGAATTGTAAATATTTAAAATTTAATATTTTTATTGTAGTGTCATTAGAACTCCAGTTCCAGTGATGTCTCCACCAGTGGTTCCTGCGAAAAATGAAAAGTCAACTGCAAAAGTAACAAAACCCACACCAAAGGCTAAGGCAGCATTAAAAAAGAAGCCAGTTGTAAAGAAACCAGCTGTGAAAAGAGAGAAGCCAACACCCAAGAAGTCTTCAAAAGTCATAGCCCCAGAACCAGTTAATGTGCCCTCAATTTGTAAAATAGAAGCCTTAAATGCTCCACCCCAGATACCTCAGTTTTTGCCTACTGTTTCTGCAAGTAAACATTCAGAGATTGGAAATGTTAACATAGCTGACATGTTGATGCCAGAAGCACTGTTGGCAGTTGTTAAACAAGACAAATTCTCTCCACCTAAGCCCCTCATAAAATCACAAAAAATGACAGCTGCTGCACGGGAAAAATTGACCCAGAAAGAAAAGCAGATGCTTCTCAAAACTCAAACCTTGCCAGTTTCCACAGCATTTGGTTTGAGAAAGGCAGAAGAAAAATCTAGTTTGAAGACTTCCAAGGTGAACCAAAATAAAACAAAAGCTGCTAAAGCCACAAAAACTACGGCTAAATTAACAGGGAAAAATGAAAAGGTTTGCATACGGGGTAAAAGTGAAAAAGCTACAGCAAAAGCAAAGGCTGAAAAGATCAAAGCTGAAAAAGCAGCCCTAGAAATGGCAGCAACTGCTTTGGCTAAGGTTGAAAAACCTGTCATTATGAAAGATAGGCCTATTATGAAAGTAAATAAACCTCCAAATAAACTTGGTCGTCCACCAAAAATTGAAATCCCTCCATCACCTCCTCCGACCATTCCATATCCTTCATCACCTCCTTGCATACCTGCTTCCATTGGTGGAACATTACCCATTGCTCAGCCAATCGGTCACCATCATTTTACACCGCTTTTAGCCAATATACCAACTCCAGTACCTACCATCCCTCAACCTTATCCTATTACAGTATCAACTCCTAAAGCCAATCAAGTTGTACCTAAAGTTGCTGTTACAGCAAAAACAACTCCAAAAGGGAGAGGTGCTAGAGCACATGCAATATCTTTGCCAAAGGCTCAGAAATTGACTTCTGCCAAAGCTCTATTAGCTTCTGTAAAAGGGGCACAATCTGATTCACATGTAACATGTCCCTCCAACTTATTGACACCTATGCCATTAACATCATCACCAGCACTATCAGAAAAGCTCATGATTCCAAATAAGTCATCTCCAATTCCCAGTCCTCTATCATCACCCCTCCATATGATTAGTGGTCTTCCGCCAGACAACTCCTTGATTGCTCTGTCCAGAGACATTGTTTCTGCAAATATACCAATGGACTCCTCAGCTTCTTTTAGTTTACCTATCAGTGATATAATTGGATGTAGTGAAAATTCCATGTCACTTGGAAAAAGACCAGTCCAACGATCTGTATTTGCAGAAACTGTTGGTACTTTTATGGTAGGTATTTCTTACATATTCTGTTGGTGGCGAGTGATATTTCAGTCACATCTATTTTTAAATATGTAATTTAGTTAACTCTCTTTTTTTTCTTCTTTTAAATAACTTAAATCCTTAATCAGTAATTTAGATCTGTTGCATATATATTGTAACAAACCTAAACAAATAATAATAAAATGATTTTTGTCTCGTTAAATTATTGCTATTAGTATTGGTAACAAGAATAAGTCTTTCAGTTATAATTAAAAAAGTTATTTGTAAATAACATTAAAATAATTGATTAATGGCTAGAAAAGCCAACAACTAACACATATAAACATAGTTTCTGGACCTATTTTGTGGCTAAAATGATTGGGTTTTGATTTCAACCAGTGTTCAAATTCAGGTAAAGGCTCCAAGTTTTAAAATGGAAATTTATCCTACAAATCCTAGATTATAGCACCCCTTATACATATACATTTAATCTATGTATAAGGGGTGATGAAAAATTCTCAATCAGACCAAGTAGGGATTCCTTTCAAAATTCTGATGTTTGCTTATTTGATCAGATTTTAGAAAGTACTTTTCCATATATCCATCATACATTTTACAAAATTTATTCATGCCTAAAAAGGTACAAATCTCTATAAACATAGCTGTTTAATTCTCTCGCTTATTCAAATGAAATCTAAAATTAAAAAAAAAAATTGTGCTGTTATACAAAACAATTCACTAATATTTAATGCAGTTTGTGTAATTATAATATGCACTGAAATTTTATACATTTTCTAATTTTCTTCATTAGATTAGATTTTGCTTTGGATCATATTGATGTTAAATACCTATTTTAAAATGTGAGCATTGACATTTATTTGATAATGTTTGTTATTTTGTCATTAAGGATGAGAACGGTCAAAAAATTTGGATTTGCCCTGGCTGTAAACTGCCTGATGATGGCAGCCCAATGATTGGCTGTGATGGATGTGATGACTGGTATCATTGGTGAGTAAACACTTTTTGGTTATTTTGCTATCCAGTTTGAACTTTAAGCAGTTCATAAAGAGAAATACAAATGGTTTCAAGTAGATTTAAAATAGTGATATTTAAAATTAAATTTGGTTAATTTATTTTAATTAAAAAAAAAAAGGTTGTTAAAGAAGCAGCAATTAAGTTCTTCACAATAACTAAATGATTTTCCAAATGTTAATGTTTCTGATATTGCAGAAAAACTTCTCATAAATCACTAAATTTTAATGAATGTTGGTAGGCAGCTGGTTAACGGCTTGTTCTCTAGGATGAGGAATTATCACATTTTTGCCAGTCTTCTTGGAGGGTCTGTCAATCTGGGTATCCTTGAGGAATTTTGTACTGAATCATTTATTTAATGTATGGAGATTGTTCTACCACTGTCCGTGTCTAAGGAGATCTTGTCTTGTTCCTTAGTACTGCTCACTCTCTTTCCACTGAATCTAACTGTACTACCTAACCCAAGGATTGAACTAGAGTCTTGTCCCATGGGACAATAGCCTAGTAGATTAAAGCACTGGTTCATGAATTTGATGGCATAGTAATTATGAGTTTGATCTCTGGGTCATGTATTATAAATCTGCACTCCATGTTATTGTAAAGATCAACTATTTGGCTATCACAATTTGTTTTAAAACTATTCTATATTGTATTTTTTTTATCTTGTGTGGAAGCTGCACATCAAATTGACTTATATAACCAAGCTATAATTTTGAGGCAAGTGATTTTCAACACTCAAGTTAATAGTTTGAGTATGTTGGCTATCTTGCTTAACATTAATTATTCTGAAGCAATGTCTTGATTTCATTTTTAACTGGTATATTGTTCAGTGAGAAAATTTCAGCCTATTTTTGATGCTTGATTATTCACAATACTTTCTCCATATTTTCATCTTCAATTTAGAATCACTAAACAAAAATATATAAATTTATTAGCCATCTTTTTTTAAGAAAAATGTTAAAACAAATGTCACAATACCATCAGAACAAAGTTGAGTAACGTTATTAAAAGCTAAATGTTCCTGATACCATCTGATGATGGACAAACTTTTAAACATCAGTTTTTAAAGTAAAGATCAAAACAAAAAAAACTCTCAGTGAAAAATATATGAACATCATATTATGCTGCATGTGAAAGGAGCTACCATTAATTTGAAATGTTACTTTTGATTCACCTCAATTTAACAAAGACTTTAAAAAAATGTTTTCAACAAGTAAAAAGAATCTTATAAACTGGAAAAGCCTGTCAGTCCACATCAGAGTAATCATCATCAGGTTGAAAATTCTTCTCGGATTCTCCTCTTTCCTTCCAACCATCTGTCAGGTATCACTGTTGGCAGGTCCTCCAGAGTCAGGTGTGATGAGGGCTTCCAACTGATCTTTTGCCATGCAATAGGTTCCATAGGAGGGTGTCACTCACAAGTTCTGACTTACTTCTCCAGAAGTGACCAGCTAGCCAAAGCCTTCTCTCTCTTAGTGAAACTGAGATAGGAGGAAGGTGTCCATACAGGCGTTTCTTTGTCGGGTGTTTCTTCCAGCTGATGTGTAATGCAATTCTTAATCCTTGTGTTGCCTGTTGGTGTTTCATCAGTGTCCATGTTGTTGTGCCATAGAGCAAGACATTCTACTGTAGCCTTAAAGAAGTTCCTCTTAAGATTGTCAGAGAGGGAGGACTTCCAGATAGTGCTCATTAAATAACAAAAAGCAATATGATAAACCTTTTTTGTAGAGTTTGTGACAGAAAGATTTAAAATTTACCTTGTTGAAACAATTTTGTGCGGCCCGCTTTAAAATGTTATTTATTAAAACTATTTTTCCTTTAAAAGTCCTTTAATTGCCAATTTTAAATATCAATTGGTTTATATATACGATGCGGCCCAGTAAAACTATAAATTTTTAGAATGCTGCCCTTGTACTAAAAAGTTTGCCCACCCCTGCTCTAAAGTATGGGTGAGCAAAATGAACATATCTATTGCTGTGAATAAACAAATGAAGATTATTTGGAAAATATTTTTATGTTCTTAGCTAAAATGTGCAGTTTTCTTTTTTGCAGGCCTTGTGTGAATATCCGTGAAGAGCCACCATCCGAAGAACAGTGGTTTTGTCAAAAATGTCTCGTCAAAACGAAGAATAAACCTAAACGTAAACGAAGACGTAAAGCTAAAGCTTACTGACACAGCAATGTTGCTATTTAATGAGGAATCTCTTGAGCATATCTTACATTTTAGCTTTCTGCTCTCCTCCATTTTAATTCATCTTCATTTGTTGTCATGACAGCATCTTGTGGCAGCATTATAAAACATGCATGAAGGAAGAAGTTATGTAAATGCCAAAGAAAATTTAAAAGCTGCCACCTTTTTAGCAAAGGTAATATTACCATGATTATAATATGGAAACATAATATCAGTTCTAGATATTTATAAGTTTAATTTCTTTCATAAATTATAGAAAAATCTAAAAGGGAAAATTATATACAAAAACTTATATGGAGAAAAAGAATTTTTATGTCTACATTATCATTCTTAATGTCTTTATACTATAAATATACTTTTGACCGTCCCAGACCACACACAAAAATGCATTAAAAAAAAAAAAAATTGAAAACTTTCTTCATATAGTTAATGAAACTTTATAAACTATACTAATTACAATGTCATTAAAATTAGAAAACCTTACAGCTGAAAAAAGATTTAGTAAAATACCTTAAACTTTACAAAAAAAAATTTAGTTATTAGTTTTAATAAATCAAATGACACATAAAATGAAAAATATTTAAAAAAAACAAAACTCTATCAGCATATTTTGGAAGATAAAGGTTGTTTTTTTTAGCACTTTATAATGCTCTCTTGATACTGTAATTACAAATAAAATAAGTATTGTGAATATTTACATATTGATATGAGAATAGGGAAAAGTTTCTAAATAAGGGGAAAGAAACTATTTTAATATTAAACTTATTTGTAAAATCATTAATAAGATATAAACATTTTTTCTTTTAAGGAAAAGATTTTAATCTTATTTACATTTATTACCCACATTTAATGGATACATATAATTTTTAGTTCATGGGGGATGCTGAAAGATTCTTGGCCCAACTAAAACACAAAAAGATTCTGATCTTTGGTCAAATTTTGGGAAGTGGGTTGAGTTGAGAACTTTTCATCACCTCCTTGTATATTTAAAGGACTTGATATTAGTTGACAGACATTGTTACATTTTTGCAACATTTATTTTCAATAAAATCATGGAAATTTTATTTTTATTTGAAGGAAATACAATATAAAAACATACGGTATTGAATTACAATGTGATGATAAACATGGTCCAATTGGACTAAATTTGTTATAACAATTTTTTCAAGCAACCTGAATATTAACTAAACATGTACTTCATTATTGCAACTAAGATAACCATATCTCCTTTTATAATGACATCAAGGAATTAAATGCAACTAAAATCTAAACTTCCTTTTATTTTCATTGGCTCAAGTTGTTCCCTCTGAGTATTTGTACATTAATTCATATTTAGAATGCCTTAGTTTATTATGTAAGGCTATTAAGAAATTTTACCTGATTATGTAGACCATCTTGTCTGTAAACACAGTCTGTACATTTTCCTACATTTTTCATTGTCGTCATGCAGTAATGCACTCTTAGAGAGTGATGTAGTTTTACTCATTAGTATTTGCATTTTTGTAAGGAGACTACACTATTATCTCCAACAAATTTTGATGCATGTTCTATCTCATGGGATAAGTTTCAAAATTTTAATGCTGCAAAATTTGAATTAAACTTTAAATGCTTTAGGGTAAAACTATATTTTCATAAAATGAAGCTCAAAACAAGAGTACCACCAAAATTTAGAAAATGGTATATAGCTTACTGTTTATCTTTTTACTATATATTCACACTAATTTTCTTTAATAATAGATTATGTAAATAATCTTAGAATTTGTTGAATACAATTTACAAAAGCAAATTTAATACATCCTGTAATCAAAGCAATAGAAAAAATTAATAACTATCATATTTCTGTTCAGCTTTATTTGGTAGTATCAATTGTCTTTTATTTTTATTTACATTTTGACTAATGTGTCCAATTGTTTTCAAGCCTATTAATAAGATTAAAAATGTTTTAAGATGAAAACATTATTGTGAACAAACCCTGGAATGAAAGACAAAGTGATGTAAATATATGTATTTTGCATTAAAAAATTGTGGAAAGTAACAAACTGCTTAAAAGTAATAAAGCTGAAATAGAAAGTAAATTTTTACTCTGTATATAACATACAATAATGTTTGTGGCAGAATATTTCAAGACAAAAATAACAAGTGGCTTGTTTTAATGTAATCTTTAATCTGCAGTATTTGGGTTTGCTTCCACTGTACTGTGGATTTTTTTTGGAGGGAGTTTGGTAGACTTTAATCAGTAATAGAAAAGATATTTCTTGTTGGCATTGTGGCCCTTAGTGGCAGTGTGTCTCACAATGTCACTGTTACTGGTTGGTGTGTACCCACTGAATCCTTGCTGAAAGGATTTATTTTATGATTTAATATAAACTCAACAAAAATGGTTCACAGATGACAGTTTAATAATTTATTTGTATTACACTACATTTCAAATCTTAAATGCTGCTATTTTTGTACCATAAACTTTTACAAGTATTGGTAATCTGTAACAAAATCTTCAATTCATTAAACTTTTTTTTATTATACACAAAATTAATTCTCTTCATTGGTTATTTTGATTGAGATATAATTGCAAATACTGGGTAGCTATTGATAGTAAAAATGATGCAATTGTCAAACAACTATTCAAGAAAAGTTGGGTAACTGGCATGGCTAATAATTGTAAAGTATTACTACTTTCGGCATTATGGTAAAATATAATTCTAGTATAAGGAGTGAGTAATCTAGACTGCCAAATATTGTTTTATGTTTGACAGGTTTAATACATCCTATATACTTTCTGCCTTTTCAAATTCTTTGATCTATTGATAGAGATTTTGACAAGTTGCCACTTTCTGAACTCTTCAGGTGATTAGAAAGCAACTATATGCATTTTAATACACATTCACCATAGCCTCTACCAGGATATCATTTATATAACTATAGATTTACATTAGGTTCATTAAAGTTTACCTTTTATGACAGTACAATGATAGTAAAAGACCTTGCAAAAAAAAACAAAAAAACATTTGAACCTTCAATTGTTGTTACATACAAAAAGATTACATAAAGCCTACTTACCTATCCTTTGCCATAAATTAATAAAATTATATCTGCCCAAACCATTGTATTGTGGTGGTTAGTTGCTCCCTCACAGTTTGTACTTTATATTTATACAAGAGGGATATCTTAATTGCATCATGGCTTGTAAATACATACATATTCATATTTCACTAATTTTATCAGTATATAATGTGGGGAAAAATGTTGACCACATTCACAAATGGTGGATAAATAAAATCAAATTAAAATTGTCATTTGTGTTTTTTTTGTTTTTCATAAAAAAAAAAAAAAAAAAAAAAAAAAATCAACAAGTTTTGTCTTTGAAATCAATGATAATTTGGTTTAAATATTCACTGCAGCACTTTCAATCTTGTCCACTTTGGAGTTCTCTAAAGGAAAGAAAAATAGAGTTTTACTTAAATGAAAATTTAGTATTTTTTAAAAATTCATTTGACAATGAATTTAGAAATTTTTACAAAAAGACACTTTTAGAACATTTGTACCTAATAAGCCATTTCTTTTTATCCACAAATTAAAATATTACTGAAGACTAGATAATAGAACTGATATGACTAAGTTGGAGGTATAATTTGACCAGAATGATAACACTGTAAAAGCTGTAAACACAAAGCAACAGAGTGTGTATGCAATAGTTATTGTAGCAGCTTTAATATCAAGTGCTTGTGTATCTGATGTCACAGGGAAAAAATAGAGGTGTGAGATGTAATAAGATTTTAGCATGCCAAGAGGGAAAAAATCCAACAGAAATATGTAAACTTGTTGCTGGCAAACATGTAATGAGAAGGAAGTACATATTGTTCTGGTGGAGTGTGTTCACATGGTGTAAAAATCTACAAGATAACAGTACTACAGGAGATTTATCAAATAATAGAAAAACATCAATGAGTGAGTTGATGCTTAGATTCTACAAACTTTGTTAAAGGCTGTAGAATTTGACCTGAAGTTTGTAACCGTATCATCCTTGTGTGCAACGCCACCTCACACACAGTCAACCTGACAAAAGAGTGGCTCTAATAATATAATTGATGGGTTTTACCATATCCACATAATCTGAAAGTGTTCAAGCCAGACTTAATATCTGTTTAGACCCCACTCAAACATTTATTCAGGAAGTGGTTTCACACAGATGATGCTATTGCAAGTGTGGCTTCAATGTTCGACTTCATTTTTCTTGAGAAAGTATTTATGCACTTTAGATTGATAAAGCGAATGCATCAATTTTGATATCGGCTGTGTGGAAAAGTAGTATAGTAATGCATACACAATGTTTTATTTGTATAGTAATAAACATTGGATTATTAAGTGTGCGTATCTTATTTTCTGGACATCTCTCATATGTATGCCAAAATAATAAAAATAGAATTTTGTAGAGTTTTTCTTTTGTCCCAAGATTTATCTGCTTTAGTTAATGAATACTGGAAAATTAGATGTTCTAGTTAAGTAAGTCATGGAATTCTAATGTGTAAATACATTTTAAGCTGTTGCTTTTATTACATTTGTATAATCTATATATGAAATGCATATATATTAGCACATATACGCATACCAACATTTTTGGCGTGCGACTATAGTTTCGCTGGGTGGTGTTCCCAGTTCGTCAGGCACAGGGTCTATGTTGCTAGAAGTAAACAAACGGCCACCTCCATTCCCACGTTTTTTCCTATTTTTATCCCGTCATTTTTTACCTCCCTTTAATCCATAATGGTTTACTGACCAGGGGGACCCGTCTTTAATTTCAAATTTTAAATCAGTAATTAACTTTTTCTTTCACACTTTTTACCCCCTCATATTTCGCTAATTTTTTTCTAAGAAATGTAAACCACCAGCATCACATTTAGCACACTCCTGTGCAACTTTATTTTTTATACACTACGTAGCAGCAAAACTCCCATGAGCCATTTGTTTACTTCCGGCAACATAGAACCCCATGCCTGATGAACTGGGAACTCCACCCAGTGAAACTATAGTCGCACACCAGAAACATTGGTACACATATATGTACTAATTAATACATATCTTTGCTCTGTATAACCGCATTGAGCACTATTACGTTTACACCTCAAGCATAAATTTAATGATTATTTATTTGCTTGCCTATGCACACCAGCACACACATACATGCCTGCTTATATTTGGCCATTTCATTTATCCACTCTACAACTATGAAATGCATAAATATAATGTCTAGTTCTGCAAAATTAGATTTGAGTAAAATTCCAAGATTAATTCCGTGTTATGCTGGTAATAAAATGAATGAGGGTAGTGCTTTATTTGATAAACTTTCTACTTTTTACTGATATTTAATTTCTTGGTCAGTTTTGAAATAACCCTCTTTAAATACTAAAACCAACAAACATGAAAGCTTTCAGAATGATTGAATACCCTATTTTTAGAAGTAAAAAAATAGTTTATTAACCTTTTAAACTCTAAATACTTTTGTATGTTCCAGTAATGACGTTGTTCCTGGGTTTCATTAGACAGTAGCATAAATCCATAAATCAATGAGCCACCAAATAATCTGTAAGCAAAAAAAAATTATTCCTTGAAGAAAGATTATTATATCAAACATTTTTAAAAGTTGCAAAAAGAAAAAACTTCAGAAATGCAATTCATCACCTAATCACGTCCTTAAAACATGAATCATATTCCTGAAATTATTATTTTATCAGAATTATTTTGTTATAGTGATAAAAAAAAAAAATCAATATTTATCAATCATCAAAGTTTATAACAAGAAAATTAAAACTTACCCCATAATAGATCCAAATACTCCACCACTCACCATTCCTTTTGGACCAAGATTGGCTTTCAGAAGTGATCCCGTTACACCTAAAAAAAAAAAAAAAATTTAAATAAATGAAATTTTTAAACAATAATACTGACATTCTTATAATAGGAATGAATATAGTTACTGCAGAGAAATAATCTACTAGGTCATAAATGACAGGAAATTTGATGTGGATGCTGTATCTGACATACTTTGTAATGAAAATGTATGTTCTCAAACTGGACAGTATTTTTTTTCAGGTCTTTATAGAAAATAAAGTACATAAGACAAACCTGAGTGGTTTGTATTTTTTCTAATCTACACTATTGTCTCTAAGTTTCAAATCTGTACACTCGATATCCTTGGAGCTATAAATGCCAGAAATTTGTTGAAAGCCTTAGCAAGAAACAAAAAATGCAGTGAAATTTCAAGATGCCCTGATTTTAAAACTTCAAGATACATATCTAATATTTGGAATTTATCAATAAATTTAATCAAGGAATAATTGTGAATTTTCGCAGAATTTTTTTTTGAAAGGGTCACCTGTAGCATTGATTGATTTGAGATGGAATGTCCGTTTTATCAAAGAAAAATTACTTTTTTTTACATTAATGTTTAAATTAGATTTCAAAATCAAAGTTATATTTTAATTGATCTGTTAAGAGATGTTAAGTAGGCTTTGCATTGTTCTGTGAAATATACTAAATATAAAATATATTAAAAAGTAACTCCAATTTCATCACTTAAGCTTTTCATCTTCAAATACAAAGAAGAAAACAAATACTACAAATGTCAAAAGTTTAAAATGGAGATAACATACCTGAAGCAATTACATATTCAAGTACACTGCTTTTGTTTCTATACACTGCAATACTTTGAGACAACAAGCTAGAAAAATATTCATTTGAAATGATAAATATAAGAATAAACCTTAGAGTATTATTAATATATTATAAAACTTGGTTAAACATTCATGAACTCAAAATATTTTCAACATGTTAAAGACATGGAGGTATCATTAAAAATGCTGAAGTCAAAATGTACAACTATTAAAAATAGTCAATATCAAAAGATTTATATTTTAAAAGTGTGCTCAAACTACTAATATCAAGTATCAATTTCAAATATAAACCAAAAACAGATTGTATTAATCTAAGAATTAAATATAATAAGAACTATATTGATGTCCTGTGATACCAAATCAAATAAACATGAAATCCTTAGACATCTTTTGTTCAAATGTGATCAATTTGTGGCAAATAAGACTTGAATTATTCTTGTAATTGAAACCATAACAATAAAGAAATGATTAATAAAATTTTCACTGACGGATAATTCTAGAAGCAAATTAGATAATTGTAAATACTTTTATGTTAAATGAAAAAATTGAATGCAGTCCTTTCAAATTGTGACAACTCCAGGAAAAAAATAAGATTCATATTGTATGTTGCTGAATCTTTGTAAGAAGAGTTTTTCATTTTCTTTCAAATATTACAAGAATTTTTTTCCAGTTTTAAGATTGTATTTTTAATTCAAAATATTTATGGCCGACGTGCAGATTTATGAAAGTTTATTTTCTTGCTTCAGAATTGCATGTTTATTAAATACTAATTTCAATGATTTTATTAAATCCTTAAATAACAAACTGCAGTAGCAACACATTTCAAACTTTCAATTAAGAATATGAGTTTTATACATCTATATAGATCCTACAAAACTATCTTTCTGCATTCAGTTCCTTTTACATTTACAGATTAAATTGTTGAGAGTGAAAATATTTAACCAGAAGTTTCTGGTATTAAGGAATGATGATAAAAATGGCTAGAAGTTCAAATAAAAATTTCTGTAAGAATTTTTTTCTATATTTATAAAGAATACATGATACTTACAGAAACAGTGATGAAAAAATACCCACTCGGTAGGTCCAAATTAAACCAGATTTCATTCCTGTTAAAACTGCTTGATCAGTCATTAATCTCTAAAAAGCAAAAGAAAAATCGAAAGAATAACTTGTGCTGAAAGAAGAGAAATTTCTGCTAGAACTAAAAATAAGTAGATTTAAAAAAATAGTCAATCTGAAAGTATCAATGAGATGAGCTCTAATTGCAGCCAATTCTTTGAAATATTTTTGCCAGCAATAAATGTTATGGTTTGATCCTTAATAAACTATAAAGATTAAATTTGAGAATAAATAGAATTTAATGAGTAAAATTAGAAAAAGATTTTATCATGACATAAAACAAAACTCACTGAGGCTTGGAATTGTGTCCGAAAAGCTGTTGCCTGATTATTCTTAATAAATTTATCTCTTCCGTGTCGTCCTCCAATGTATGAAGTAATTAAGAATGTCATGCCACAAATTTTGAGCAATGATTCTCCTATGAACCAGAGTTCAGGACTGTGAAAGCCATCAACACTGGAAGAAAATAAAGCAAACAGACAGAGCTGAAAAAGAATAAGAGCATTGCAATAAGATTTAAGAAAAAAAAAGTTATTGGTCAGAAAAAATTATTTTCATAATTATACAAAAATTAGTTCATATTAACGTGTTTTTTTTACTTTTATTTTTTTTAAAATAGCTCACCAAAACATTTAGGCTGATGATCAATTTGACAGATCATAACAGAAGTCACAAATCAGTGAAATCATTAATATAAAGCTGAAAGCTTATTTTGTTCAAGAATTTAACCATCAGAGAGGAAATATAAAAGAACTATTTTTATCAGAGACTATGCTTAAATGAAAATCCTTTCTTTTTTTTTTTTTGCTTCAAGTAAAAATGTAATAGATCATCAGTTCAGTCAAACTTCACAGGGTTACCCAACTTTAAATTTTTTTAAGAGCAAAATGCAAAACAAATTTGTTACATTTGCAGTATCTAATAATATATAAATTTCATGGCAATGAAAGGATTAAAATTCACTTAAAATTTCATAATTTTGTTATGAGAATTAGCATGTAGCGTTTGTGAAGAAAAACTTACAAAATCTATACAAATTAAGATTGAGAAATGGACAAATTAGATTCAGATTATAGCCAACATAGAACATATTCTATTAATTAAGTAGTTTCAGACAATGAAAACCTTTTTATTGACGATTATTAAAGCCCGATATCCCTGAGTGGATGTCAACTTTTAATTTAATTAGCTTGAGAAAGATAAAATTTACACAGCATTTAAACATATCAAATTTTTAATTTGTAAAATTTCAGCTTAGAAATTTCATACTCTTCAAGTAACACACTTTCAAATAGAGCTAATTCTCTTTCTGTTAAATATTTGCATGCATTTTATGTCTATATCTGTGTGCAAGGACAATAAAAGGACAATGTATCAAGTAGTCAGGAGTCTGAAGACAGGTGTAGCAATCTGAATCAAAGTAATAAAAGTTGTCATTAAGAAATCCCATGAAAACTTTTCACCAGAAAAAAATGAACTTAAAATACCCAAAAAATTTCAGGATTATAAAATTGTAGATTTACACTTTACCTGCTTTCTTCATTTCCTTTCCTTTGGCCAATCTCCCCCTACTTCAGTATTCAACAAACAATATTCAGCAATATTTCAAGATTTACAAAGAATAGAATGATATTTGTGTAGTTTGATATAAATATTCTCATGCTTAATTGTTGTACAATTTCTAGCTCAAACAAAATAGATCTTTTTATATAGAAAAGTAAAATTATAAATTTAAAATTTTGGGGTTATAGTTTGAATTGTTACTTATTTTTTGTGTTCCTTTTGTATTATTCTTTATTCTTTCATTCAAATTTTTAAAAATGACATTTGAAATAAATGTATTACATTTATTTCAAATGTTATTTTTCTTTTTTTATAAGAAAATCTTTAGGTACTAAAAGAACATAAAAATGTTTCCTGTGATAACTGGCAATATTGATGTATCTAAAAAATGAATATAACAGAAAATAAATATACATAAAAACAAGTGGTAACCACAAATAAAACATTTGAAGAAATTAAATTAGCATTAATAAAAAAAATTTCATATAACTTACTCTTTACTATACATTCTCTTCAGACGATTCCAACCTGTCTCAGAAGTGAGGAACTCTTGAATTTCTACTTCCGAGATAAATTTTTTATTTTGGACCATGTTTTTCCGTAAATCCTCTGCAACAGCAGTTAATGCATCACCTGGACTGACTGGATATATATCAGACTGAATTTGCTGAACAGGTAACTCTGATGCATCAAGTCGGGGAAGTTGGAAGGCACTTCGAAATTGTCTGTGCAAATGTTGAAGAAAAACATTTGAACAAACATAACCATGCCTCTGGAACTGAGATATTAAAGATCTGCCTGGTGGATCTTCCATCATAAAAATAAAACACTGAAGAAAAAAAAAAAAATGACTGTTTCATTATTTAGGGAATAAAAACATTACAAGATTTATTTTATACCAAATATTAAGATTCATTTTTCTTTTCTTTTTAAAACTATGAATGGGAACTTCAAAATGTCCAGTGTGTCATTTTTGTTTGCTTCTCAAATTTAGGAACTTGTACTTTGAGAGTGAAATATTCTTTGTTTATTGATAATTAATAAGTACCAAAGGATGTGTATTTTTCTGAAATGAAAGCAAAAAAAGAACAAAAAAGAAAAAAAAAATCACCACCCAGTTTTAACATATTTGCCAAAAATCAGGGAATTATCAGATTCAAATGAAATTTTCAGTACTTATTCATTAATAAATGATTGCTTTTGCAGAATAGGTTGTTTTATTAAAAAGCTTTGGGGAAATATTGGAGGTATGTCTCCCAGTTAATTTGCAGTATAAGCACCAAAATCCCACAGTAATGAAAATGTTCCACTATGGTGTGACATTGCCTGATTATTTCGAAAATAACAATGTAAAACTGTGCGATCAATTACCGTCTAGGATTTATCAACAATGTAACTTCGATCTCTTTCATGTTGTCCAACCACCATTACTGGCGCTGTTTAAATACGTTTGCCTCGAGTAGTAATGCGCGGAAGCTTACTTAGTTAATGGCCTTTTTACTGCTTTTCGTATCTTCTTACTTGTCTTGATTACTGCACAATTTTTGCGAAAGTTAAATGTGCTTTTTTTTTTTAAATGAATAGTTTTTTTTAATTGGTGAAGCTTTATTAAATAAATTCTTTTTTATTAAATTGGTTTAAATTTGTTATAGAAACAATTGAAAGCTTTTCTAAATAATAAATTAAAATATAAAAAAAAACATCATTGAAAAAAAAATAAAACATTTTTTTACCTTTCTTTCAGGCACGTACATAATTTCTATTTTATTTTAATTGTCGGATTTTAAAGAAACTTTCATGACACAAAAAAAAAAAAGCGCACACAATGAGTCCTTTGTTGTGCAGTAATTCAGTCAAGTAAGTACCGTATAAAGCCCATTAACAATGTAATTTTCCGTGCAAATCTGATCAGTAGTGAATGTATGCAAACAACGCCAGTAATAGCTGCCGTGCCTTAACGCGAATGATTCCGAATTTTTATTGTCAATAACTCCTCTAGGTACCTCCATGAGATCGCTAAAAAAAGCATAGCATGATGAAAAAGATGTTAAACTTGACAAAAACAAAATTTTATCATCTAAATGTTCATGTTATTATTAAGAGGAAAGATCAAAGTATTTGGGGGGTATTTTTTTACATTTTTTAATCGTTTCTAGCACGTCCGAAATTTTTGTTAAAAATCTTGTTTTTTTTGAGTCAGCAAAATTGATAGATAATCAATCATGGCATTCATTTTTTTCCATTTTATAAAAAAAATGAAAATCTCAGTTTGAAATTCTTTTAAATATCAATTATTTTTTCAAAACTTATTTTAAGAACATGAGAAATTATGTTTATTTAAAATATTTTGAACCAAGCTTTAACTTAGCTTCTGCGCTGGAAAGATGTAGTTTGAAAATAAAACAAAGCATCGCTTGACAGGTGTTGAATGACGTATTGATGGGTTACGTGAGGATAATTTGTTCTACGGAAGGAGAAAAGTGAAGTTATTTAGATTTAAGTGAACAAATTATTTACCTCGTTATTTCTAAGGAAAACTTTCAGCGATTTATTTTTTTTTTTTGTACTTAGGTTTCACCTTTATGTTTACCTTGCTTTATGGAAAATATATTATAAAGAAATTAAAATAAGACTGTTACGAATGAGATTAAATTTCATAAGAAAGGTACCTATAAATTAATTAGATACCTTTCTTATGAAATTTTATCAGAAGTGTACATAAAATACTATAATTTTATGTACATTTTACTGTGTTATTTGTACGTATTTCCATTCATTTTATTATTAATTTTGATATTTCATTTATGGAAAAATTTCATAATTGAGATTAATATAAAAATAAGATCATAAATTTCATAAGATGATACTGATACTTAGGTACCCTTCTCAGTTAAAATTGAAAAATCAAATAAACTTCTCCAAACGTGTTTCGCAAAAATAAAGGCCTCAAGAGCGGAGAACAATGCTTAACTCAAATAACGCAACTTAATTGTATTCTGGTTGGTCTTTCGTACTTTATAATTACAGCCTGATTATAAACATAAAATAAAATTACATTTAATTACTGAGGGTCTTCTGATTAGTCAAAACAACAAAATTTACAACGCGCTAAAAAAGAGCTATCTCATAAGGACACTTACGAAAGCGGATGCGGCTTTTAACTAATTTTATAATATTTTAACAACTTAAATGTAAAAATTTATAATTAAAAAATAACAAATAATAATTGTATTAAAAATTCATTTTTCATCGAAATTTTTTTTTGCTTTCAGAAAATATTGTCCATATTCATAAAAGCAAATAAAAGCATTTGAAATTAAATAATATATTTGTTTTATTGAATTTTACTTTTTTTGCATGTTACAATTCAGAGCTGATTTTCAGGTAGGGGGTCCAATTACCCCCCCCCCAAAAAAAACATCATTTGCATTCCTCAAAGCCTTCCATTCCTTTTTAATGATTAAAAGGAAATTCGATCGAATCCAGTTTTAGTGATTAAAATTTAATCACTAAAACTGGATTCGATCAAATTTCTAGAGTTTTCATAAAATTAATTATGGGAGGGGGGTAATAAATATAAAAAAATATTTCTGCCATGACTTTAATAAAAAAAATATATATATATATATTTATAATAATTTCCATCATCTATGAATAGTTTCTGAAAGTTTCATTAACATCCGACAATTATTTTTATTTTTGCAAGATTTTCCAAATTAATGTGCGTCATACAACAACAAAAAAAAACGTGCTAAAAATTGTATGTTATTTTACTAGTTCCGGTGATACAAAAAGAAACAAGGTTTTTTATAATCAAAATTTAGTTTAATGTTCTAAATAGGAGGAAAATATTTTTAAAATAATTAAAAAGAAAACTTTGGTCTTTCCTCTTCATAAATAACAAATATTTTTTAGACGATAAAGTTTTGTTTTCGTCAAGTTTGTCGTCTTTTTCATCATGCTATGCTCTTTTTTTAGCGATCTCATGGAATTACCTTTTTTAGTTTAAACGGTAGATTTTATAAAAATTCCTTTGTTATTTTCGAATTAAGCATGTAAATTTGTTACACCTATAACTATTCGGCAAATTTTTGTTACATATTTATTTAAAAAGCAAATTACCCGTAATTTTGATTTTATTTTTCGTTTTCTCATTTTTGGAATCGCACATTGCGCGGTAATCAAGACACGTGTAACTTCTGTGCATTACTGTTCGAGGCAAACGTATGTAAATAAAGTAATAGAGTGCAAACAATGTTATTTTCGAAATAATCAGACAATTTCACACCATAATGCTATATTTTCATTACCGTGGGCTTTTCATGCTTATACTGCAAAGTGCAAATTAACCTGTCTCACCACACACCCACTTGCTTTTTGGATATGTCGTGTGTACTTTTTATTGGTGTGTGTGTGTGTGTGTGTGGGGGGGGGTAATTTAAAAAATAAAAAATCTCTGAAGATATCAAGTGTGAGCATACGGAATATGTGAATGAATAAACTTGCAAATTTAATGAAAATCCAAATTTTAAAATTGATACAGTGTAACCCGGATATAAGAGCGTTGTCGGGACCGGAGAAGAAGTCTCTTATACCCCGGTTTGGTCAATTATATACATTAACAATTATATACATTAACACAGGCTCTAATTTGAGACCAGAGAAAATCTCTTATATCCGGGTTACACTGTACTAATTTAATAGCTTAAAAAGTCTTACCTTTTGTTTTAGTTACCACTTTTTAATTGTATTTTTTTTTTTTACAAATGTATACTGAACAGAGTTACATCACGATCCGACCGTGAACTTGAATTTTTTTTTCACTCAGTGTTTGACAACGCCACGGGAACCACAAACCAGACGAAAGTAAATTTATTCCGTGCATGATCTTTCTTTTTAGTATCAGTCTAGTTGAGAAATCACTTTCTTCAACTCTGGTAGTTGTCACTTTTTTTCTTTTAAGTACGAAATATTTTGTACATCAATCGAGGCAAGATGTGTGAAACATGAAAATACAAATTACAGCTTTGAAATGGAAATTATCTTTGCTTTTATTACTTGTAAGTTGTAACTGAAATAAATCTTCAGTTCTTCACTAATGTATGTTCTAGGGTAGCTAATACAAAATTACAAGTAACCTTCAATTATTCAACGTTTCTTAAACGGAACTCTCTCATCTCGAAGATAAGTTCAGTGACAAAAATCATTTTTACGTTTTGTTTATATTTTTTTCACCTATACCACCATATGCGTTTTTTTCCAAAATGAAAGTAAAAAATCGTTACCTCATGTAAAAATATTTGCCCCAAACCAGAGAATTATCCGATTCAAACGAAATTTTCAGGACTAATGAATTAGAAAAACTTTGTGGAAATATTTTTGATTTTTGGTCGTCTGTTTTACCCAGCGTTTTCGAGATCACGTGTGTGCTTTCTAATTTGCCGTGTGTTCATGAGATGTTTTTACGGTTAAATTTAAGAAAAACACTGAAGATGTTATTTCAGTAAAAAAAAAAAATGTATGTTTTATACTTGAGTGAACATACAGAAAACTCGTCTCGAATGTTACACAAAAAGTACTTCAATAAAAAACTCAAAAGATAATTTATTTTTGATAGTTCTGTTTAGTTGGTGCTTGCTAGCTTAAAACGCGCTTATGGACAGAAAAAAAAATCTACACTTTTTATAGGTAACTTCATGAATTGAAATCTCTAAAAAAAAAAAATTAAAAAAAAGCATTGTATGATTATTTAAAACGGCTTTTAAACTTGAAAACGAAATTTTATCGTTTTTTAAAATGTTAGTTATGTAAGTAGGGAAGACCAAAGCATTTATTATTATTTTTTTTAATTTCTGCATTCTTTTTAGTTTTTAGAGATTAAGTTTTGATTAAAAAATCACGTTTCTCTTTACAAATTGCAAATTTTGGCGCTTTTTTGCTCTGACAGACGTAAATTTTGAAAATCTTGCAAAAAATTAAAAAAATTGTCGATTTTAAGGAAACTTTCAGGATTTATTCACAAATGATTGAAATTATTTTAAGTTTGTTTTTATTTTGAAAGTCATGATAAAAATGTTTTTTTTTGTTTCTTTTTTACATCTGTAACCTCCCACATGTAAATTTGCTTTTTAAGCCCCGCGCTAGATATCTATTAGAAATTTCCCATTTCGTTATATTTCCGTGTAATTTAAACGCTGAACTCGAAAATAACAATTAAATTTTGATAAAGTCTACCGTTTTGGAGTTATCGACAATAAAAGTTCGGACTCAGCCGCGTTCAGCCATTACTGGCCTTGTTTAACTACATTCACTGCGGAACATTTTTGCGCGCGGAAGGTTAATTTACTGCTCTTCTTAACTGATCTTACTCGTCTAAATAACTACGCACTTAAGTTGTGTCGAAAAGCAATGACAAATGTTGTTTTTTTCAACTGTTGTTTTTTTAAGTAAAGCTTTCTTTTTAAATTAAAAACAAATTAAATAATAAAATAAAGAACCCCAGCCCTAACTTTAAGTTAAAAAAAAAAATAATAATAAAATACCTAACCCCAACCCTTTGTAAAGAGCATGATTGTACAAAATAAAATTACAAAATAGTATGCTAGAAACAAAATAAGGGCTTATTGTAATCTTTTTTTTTTGTAATTTGTCCGCTTTTCTACATAGAAAAAAAGGCTTTTCTGTTAAAAATAAAACAACACATATCCACTTGTCATTGCTGTCCAACAGTGCGCAGTAATTTAGACGAGTAAGATCAGTAAAAAGCAATAAATAGACCGTTAATTACGCTTCCGCGAGAAAAGTGTTCCTCAGTGAATGTTAAACAAGGCCCATAATAGCGGACGAATGAATGCAACTGAATCCGAAATTTTATTGTCGATAGCTCCAAAACGGTAGGTTTTATCAAAATTTACTTGTTATTTTCGAATTCAGCATGTACATGTACACGGAAATATGATGATTTGGGAAATTTTTAAAAGATATTTAGCGCAGGGCTTAAGAAGCAAATTACCCCCCCCCACACACACACACACACACACGCGCGCACGCGCAAAATAACTCTAAACTCTAGAATTTCCATGCTGTTTTTTTGTGAATATATTAGTTAAAAACAAAAACTTTGAAGAATTTAAATCATCAATTTTTTTTTTTGTAAAATCCAACGGCCAGTTATCGAAATTCAGATATGAATTGTAACACAAAAACTCAATAAAACAAAAATATTATTTAATTTCAAAAGGTTTTAGTTGCTTTTATGAATAAGGACAATAGTGTCTGAAGGCAAAACTTTCTTTCGGTGAAAAATAAATTTTTACAATTATTTGTTTCTCACTTTCTTTTTTTTTTACAATCTTACAATTTTTACATTAAAGCTGCTAATATATAAAAATTAGTGAAAAGGCTGTTTATTTTAAGCAATGGTGTTATTAAGTAGATTTAAATAATTTAAATTAAATTTATTTTTTTAAAATTATTGTAATTCTCCAGTGCAATTTCGAAATTACGCCGTTGCTGTTCGTAAGAAGAGTTTGTTTGTTTTTCTAATAAAACAAAAATTAAAAAATTCTTTTAAAAAGGTTCATACTCGAAAATGATAAAGGAAAGTATCAGAATTTAAGAACCACTGCTACAATGTTTTACAAGTTGACGTTCTAGCCTCTTTGCTGATCTTTGCGCCGACATACACCCGGCTTCCAAAACCGGCTCCAAAAGCCTTGATTCTTATCAGAGATAAATTATTTACTGATGAACGAGAGAGCTGGAAAATATAAAAAGGAATTTGACCAACCCTGCGACCATGGTATCATAAAATTAGGGGGAGGGTCCAGCTCACAATCTGTCGGATCATTGCTTCAAAGACCAGCTCTCAAACCTTTGATCAAACCTCATTCTCTGACAAATAAGAGGGCTGGGAAAGTGTATAAGCAATTTTTGAGGGAAAAATTCCCGATATTTCTGAGCCTTCTAATCTCGATAAATACCGAGAATATGCGCCTCTTTGGCAGTGAGTATTTGACAGTCTGTGATAGCATCAGGTCGGCGACAGTAACATCAGTCATCTTCGGAACCTGTTTTAAGGTAGGAATCTACATGCTGAGCTCTATTGACTACTAAAACTATCCAAGATCTGCTTCCTAGGACATTGAAATTCCTGTCGTCAGCCTACGAGCTCACTCAACTACAAACTATGGATCTTCCGACTGTTTCCTCCTCAACAATTTTCTTCTTTCTTTCTTTCTTTCTCTCATATCTATTGTTACACCCCGAGCAGGAATTTGAGTCTTTATTCTTCCGCCTAAAAGTGAGAATTGTCCAATCTAAACTTTCAAGCCGTTGTTGCTTTTATCGAGTATGTCACCTTTAACCTTAACCCTGTAAATGCTGGTTGTGTTGAAAAGATTGATGTGGCTGCGTGTTGAATAGCATTTAACAATTATACATTTTTGAATTAAGGAAAAACAATGGAAAACCGATTTTTGTTTCAACGATAAAATATATATTAAAATCAACAAATACAAAACATTTTTTTCTTTTTGTAATGTGTGAAACAATAAGAAAGAAGTAGTTTCCCTTTATCTGTTAGCTGAAAGATTAAATGTAAATCAACAAGTTTTTTGAATAAGAATGTTCAAAGTTCTGTATTAGATTGAACGATGTTTTCAGAAGAACATGTAGTAATTCAGTTGTGGATTATATATAACTAACAGAGCTGTTGCAACTTGGCTTGTTACATAGAACTGATGGTGAATGACATTTAAGTTCTGTGTGTGTGTGTGTGTGTGTGTGCAGTGAGTAGAATGAATAGTCTGTGTAGACGCGTGTGAGTTGCTGAGTTCTGCTTCTACTATCTATTTTTGGAACGAATCCTGGTTTATATTACTATCGGTAGGCTCCCAGGACAACGGCGGGAGAAATTTCGAGAGAACACAAAAAATATCTGATTGGATGAAAGATTACCCAATCGGTGATTTTATAACAAAAGCATGTTTGTGAATTAACAGTAGGAAAAATTCAGTGTGGTGAATGCGATCAGTAAATTATCCTGTGATAGTTAGTATTTATTATTTGACCAATCACAGTTGAGAAAAATGTAGGCGTGGCAAACATAGTAGTAATCACTACAACCCTTTCATGTGGGAAAACCGGGACAAATTTTCCGATCATAGAATAGACAAAACAAATGTTTTTGTGGGAACAAAAAACATTTGTTTTGTCTATTCTTCAAATATGTCACTATTTAATAAAGACATGTTTGAAGAATCGACAAAAAGTTTAATCATTTTTTAGTGTGAACCTTTTTAAAAGAATTTAACATTTTTTTAACAACAACAATTATTATTTCTATGGGTGCTTAAAAGGGAAATAATTCTAAATTACCGCCTTTATTTCGTTATCGAAAGAGTTATAAAAATTTTGTTTTCCAACCAACTCCAAGTTCTTATGTTCGACACAAAAACTAAGTTGGCAAAAACAGCAACTCTTGAAAATAGGCGCAACTTAAAAAAACAAGACGACCACTGCGTAAAATGTTAAAAGGAACAACACATTCATTTACAATTCCAAATTGGAAAAGTACAAAACAAGGGTTGCACAAAAAATTCCTTTTCTGTCAGTGGCGATTCTGGAACTCTGAAATTGGGTTGGGGGCACTTGGAGCCCGAGATTTCTCTGCGGAGGGGGGGACAAATTCAAGCAGGGTCATTATTTTCTTACTACACCTCTATCGTAACTTAGGAATGAGTTTTAGTATAAGTATGTTACTTCACTAAATTAAACGGAATAAATTTTCTTTCTTAGTAGTAGAGTTCTAATCTATTCTTGCCCTCTATTCCACTCTCAAGCTGTTGGACCACAAGAGAGGGGTTAACTTCAAAACAAAATCAAAGGGTTACTATCGTCAATACTAGCAGAACAGTAATTTGTCTGCTCTGATATTTGTCTCTACCAAACTTAGAAAGGAGGGGGGCAACGAGGGGCCACCCAAAATTGGGGGGCAATGCCCCCACCTCCGTAGAATCGCCACTGTTTTGTGTGCCTCTTTGGGCAGAATAACAATTTGAGGTAATAAAAAGATTACACTCAGAAACAGGAAAAAATACAAGTCACCAAAATGTTGATAAGACCAACGGATTTGAATACAAAATATCAATTCAAAAATACAATGGGAAAACTCGGAGTAAGAGGATTCACAATATGGTACAAGGCACAATCTTTTAAAAGATGCCAACCTCTGTTGAACAGCTCTGTAAAATGGATTTGACTTAGGCAAATTCTTGTAGGTTCTGGGGTGTGAAATTTGACGTTCGAATCTGCCTTGGATCTGTCACGTCAGATTTAACCTCTCACTGGACTGTCCTTTAATGTGATGTCTTGTGAAAACTGCCCCGGTCGAAGTTGACGCTCTGCCATTTTCTTTTCTACTCTCTTCCTTCCGTCTCCAAATACTGATAGCAGTGTTGGGAACGAGTAGAATGTATTAAGTTTCTTTATCTATAGTGATGTAAATTATCAGAAGGATTTTGGTTGTTAGGCTGGTGTGTTCTTGACATTCATCCTCAACAATAAAAATGTTTAAAAATATGAAACACAACAAGGCAATAATTCAATTCAAATAATACACACATTTAAATAATATTTACATTTTACAATGATATTTTTATGTTGTCGAAAAGTTGGTGTGTTTAATGTTGTTTGTATTAAAATATCCGGATTTGTTCTAGTGTTCAATATATTCGTGTAATATTACAAGTATTGTTAGATTGAGTTTTCGGTAACGTAATTGTTCATTTAAGGTTCAACAAGAATGTGTATGCAATTATTTACGTACTGTTCTTTTGGTTAAGTCAACTGAAGTTGCGTACCCTTAACTGTAGTTAAAGCTTTAGTTCGATCGTAGTTTTTTTTACTTATTTAGTAGTGAATATTTTCTTGTTCACTTTACGTAAGCAAAGTTTGTTTAAAGTTCGGAACTATTTCTTGGTCGCAGAGGATTATTCGAGCCAGTGTCGTTGAGTCAGTGATGTTCTTTTTGCGCGGGAAAGTTATTGTTTCGAGTAGCGTAGCTTAGTCTGGCATCTCACTGTGTTCGATCCGCTGACTGAGTTGGTCAGTCAACAAAAATCTTCCTTTTATAAGTTCTCGGGTATCAAAATCGGCTCCGAGAGTTTTGGCGCAATTTATTTATTTCACGTGAGCTTTCAAATTTTCGAGCTGTAAACCAATAGAATTATCTGATTGGAAATATGAAGTTTTCATTGGATAAGCTTAATTTTACGTGGGTGTAAAGAATAGATTGTTCCCACAGCAGGGGTGTTAAAATAACATGGACGATTCCACAGCAACCCCTTTTTATTCTCATGAGGTCATAAAATTCGGCTCCAGTCAAAATTTGTAGGTACTAGAAAAACTTGATTCCCATTGGCCAATTTATATATAAAATGGCTTGCTGAGTATTCTAAAAAAAAGTAGATTCACAAGATCTTGGCGCTTCTTCGCTTGTGTCTAAAAGGTCATAAAAATGCACAAAATTTAACATTTTTTTACAACAAAATAAAATTTTATAGAGTAAATGATATGATGGGTACTAAAATGGATGCTTTTTTCCCGAAATGAAAACAAAAAAATCGCTGTTTTAATATATTTGCCAAAAATCAGGAAATTATCCGAGTTAAACAAAAGTGTTCAGTATTTATTTATTCATTAATATTACTAAGTATGTTATTTTATTTAAAAACATTGAGGAAATATTTTTTCAAGAGTGTGTTTCACAACCTTTTTCGATATCGCGTGTGTACTTTTTAATAGTTTGGGTTCAGTTTTTTTGTAGTTAATATACGGAAAATTTGGTCTGTATCTTACCAAATATAATTCAATAAAACACGTAAAAAATGTTTTTTTGAGAATTGGTGCTTGCATCATTTAATAAAATTCGTTATTTTCTTTCAGATTGGAAAGATGAGACCAATACTCTAACTGCAGCTGAGACATCACCCACAATCAACTTATCACTGACGAGGGCACGGAGTCTATTAGAATCATCGACTATAGATGAAGGATGAAATATATTAGGATTAAGAATTTTAAACACACACATACACACACACACTGGGTACAATTAGATACTTTATAGCTAACATCAAACAAGAAAATAATTTTAAAATATAAAAGAAATGTATTTTAAATTTATATAGAAATAAAGTGTCGCTGTTGACACTTGAGTTTGAATATAGATCGCCAGTGATCCCATTATTGAATTAAGTAGACCACGTGACTATAAAGGAAACACATAAGTAGGAAGTGGCGTGACGTCCAATTGATCGTCATTCCTAGTCTAACCTCTGTTACTATTCGGATCGCATTTCTATTTTATCTTCTATTACGATACGAACCGCTATTCTCTATTCTATTCACTATACGAATTACTATCTGAGCGAGTATTTTTGAGCAAGTACTATTAGTGCGAGTGCTATTCGAAGCCGTATGACACCAGCATTATTCAACGGCGTACTATAGTTGTATCTGCGATTACAAAGTCTCTGTACAACGAGCATTATAAAAGTGGCAACGAGTATTCGTTGACATCACAAAAAAACTCAAAAGAAAAAAAAATATAACTGAAAAAAAATCCATCCCAAACAGCTCACTGTCCATGACGTTTTCACAGGACCAGCATGCTACCCAATATAATAAATTCAGTATGACGACATCAGAACTCCAAGGAAGTTTCCCTTTGTAAACAAGTCAGACGAACTGAGACTAAAACATTACCTCAGCTCATGCCATTACCTGTCCGATGATGATAAACGCTTCCTAACGAAGGCACGCTTAATAGCATCCATTGACGAGTAAGATCCTACTGATGACATCATCGAACAGCTCAACGAACTCTCAATGAGCATATCCTATAATGAAACACACCATAACCTTCCTGCTCACGGATGTGTACCTCGTGTACAAACTAAACAGTCTCCATATCTGTATATGTTTTATAGGCATCACCCACTGAAAACTAACATCGACTAAGGAGCCAAAATCAACCTAATAAAATATTCTGTTGCTCAATTTATAGCGGCCCCCATACTAATATCCACACAAATTGTATTCCAGGCCGATGGGAGCGATCTGATTGGTCGAAACTGACCAATCAGCAAGCCGGATTTACGGTGATCGACCAATGGATACAAGAAGAGTGCATTCCCAACGGAGGGTAGACTGGCTGTCGTGGAAGATTCCACAGATGTCAAGGCTCATGTCGGAAAACCATTCATAATCATCATACCATTCATAAGCATTCATACTGAAGAATCGTATGCAAATTAGATAGACAAGTATAAATAAAGAATAACTGGTGGACATAGGACGTCTATGCCTAGCAAACCCGGTTGCTGTTCAGGACACGGAGAAATGTACTACGACTACTACTACACCCAGAGATTGTAAGACATCGCCGATAGGATTGTTAAATTCGCTGGGCGGCCCAAAACACAAAGAAACATGGATAAGAACTTTTGCTGCATTTGAAAGAATGAAAAAAGTAAGAGACACAAAGACCGACGGAGGAGAGAACGAGATAACAGATTTATTTTTTGCTATAAAAAAAGAAAATAAGACCAAAGAAAAGATTGGTCATCGCCGAAAAGACCAAGTTTTTAGAGACAAGACAAGCATCCAATGAGTCCATTATACAACATTTACATAGATTGAAGGGACGAGCCAAGTATTATGAATTTGAAAAATTGGGAGCACGGGAAATGACTATAGAGGGTGAATATATCATTCTCAGAATAACTGAAGGCTTGCAAGACCAAAACCACAAACGAAAAATACTAGAATGTCTACAGAGTAGTAGCATGAGTTTGGTAGCTAGCGTCGAGTTTTTACAACAATTAGAGTTAATTAGAGAATTTAATCAACCAAAAGAAGAATTCGAGACGTACAGGACGAGCACGACGAAATCCATATTTAAATATAGATATTGGGGGAAAGTCACGAAAGAGATAAGTACAAATGTCCAGCTCCGGGAAAAATGTGATCAAATTGCAAAAAAGAGATCATTTTCAGAACGTATGCAAATACGAAAAGAAAATTAAGAGTACAAACGGTACAAACCCTCCCCGAAGAAGAAACTGAAATATTTACAATGAATACAAAAAAAGAAGCAGAGAAAAAATAGTGATAAATGGCCAAATATTTAACATGCAAGTTGATACAGGCAGTGAAGTCACGATACCAAAAAATTCTGGATAAAATTAGGACGACCTAAATTAAAAGAAAGCAGCAATCCAATTAAAGCAAATTGATGGAACGACTATAAAAATATTGGCAATTTTGAAACCGACAAGTGTTTTGAAATACTTCCCATTACAGTTGTAGAATGAGAAAAAGATCACGGATTACTAGGAATTGATGTATTGTAAGTAGATACAGCGGGGCTAATCAATTACATGGAAGCAGAAGAAAACGAAATAGGATTATTGAAAGGCCAAAAGAAAATTATCACCCAAAATATATAGAGTCAAGAACAGTTCCAATTCATATCCTATCTTTGGTAGTAGCCAAATTAAACAAAAGGATACAACAAAGAATACTAAAAAGAGTAACTCAATGTGGTAGCAATTGGGCGACACTGATAGTAGCAATAAAGAAACTTGACGGAGATTTAAGGATATGTGGTGATTATAAGATAATCACCAGATATGTTAAGACTTTTTTCCTTTGTCAAATATCGAAACTGCGAGCTACGAGTTAGCAAAAATGAAACACATTGCAAAAATTGATCTCAAGGCAGCATATAACCAAATAGAAATTGACGAGAAATTCAAGGAAATCATCACGTTAAACACCCCTATAGGTTTGGACTCGTCTACCGTTTGGAGTAAAGACTTCGAGCCATATTTTTCAAAAAGCAATTGAATTAGTCTTATTAGGAAAAATACAAAAATATAATAATATACAAGGACGATATATGTGTAGGGGCAAGATCTAAAGAAGAAACAGAGCAAATTTTAGTGAGATTAAAAAAGTCAGGCATGGCTGTAAACAAAGACAAGTGTAATTTTGAGTGTAAGAAGATATCATATTTAGGATATCAAATATCAAAAGAAGGCATATCACTTGACGATAGACTAACAAAGAAAATAACAAAAATAGCTGCTCCAACGAATAAAAAAGAATTAGAATCCTTTTTGGGCTAATTTTTTTTTTTAGTAAATACATACCAAGATACCGCGACATAATAGAGCCATTTGCAAAATTACTAAAAAAAAACAAAAAAAAAACAATGAATTTAACTTCACACAAAAAACTATCACTTTTGAAACACTAAAGAAAATACCAAGGAACAAAGCAATAATAAAAGTTTTTGATCCACAAAAAGAAGTAACGTTAACCACAGACGCGAGTAAAAGGGAGATTACACCCAATCATGTACATATCAAGAAGAAACTAACTACTCGAATATTGATAAAGAAGCACTATTGTATGGAGCATGGAAAGGGCACGGAACTTTTTGATAGGAAAAAAAATGATTAAAATCGGACCGCAAACCATTAGAATTCATATTTAACCCGAGAAAAGAATTGCCAATAGTCACATCGTCAAGGATTTTAAGATAGGCAATAAAAATCATGACATTCGATTTTTACATAGTATACATAAAAGGGAACACTATCCCTCACGTAGACGCTTTATCAAGATTACAGTTCAAGAATGAAACAGAAGAAAAACAGGAAAATACTGAGGATAAATAATACACTGGGTAGAAACGGACGTTCTTCCTCTAAATAGACTCAAAATAGAAACAAAGCAAAACCCATAATTAAACAGAATAGTTTAGAGAATAAAAGAATAATATATGGAGCAATTGCTCGATGGCAGAGCGACCCTTTAACGAAACGAAGCACAAACTAACCATAGAAAATGGAATAATATGCAATGGGGATATAACAGTAGCTTCACAAATACTGAGAAGGAACATATTAAAAGGAGTACATGATGACGTGCATTGTGGCACAACAGCAACACAAAGAAAACTAAAATTACAAGCCTGGTGACCAGGATATTCAAAATATGTAGAGGAACACGTTAAGAGATGCCCAAAATGTGCGGAAATAAAAAAAAAAACTTCAAGCAAGCAAAAATTCACTTATGGCCCAAGGAAGCAGAGCCATAGGTTAGAGTCCACGTGGTTCACTCACATATCAAAGATAGGGGATTAGTGGACTCATATTCAGGATGGCCGGAGGTAAAAACAGAAAAGCCACCACAAAAAAGCAAGTACTAAAAACTATACACTCAAGGAATAGAGTACCCCAGACAATAGTTGAGAGGGAGTATAGCCACTGACGAAGAATCTTTAATATTTTTCTGAAGGATAGTCACCGCCTCGTTCTCCGGACACCCTAGGAAACCCGGAAGCCGTGGCCTCCGTTAGACGTGTTTGATTTTTTGTGGGGGTAAAATACACCCCCTGAAAGGCCCCTCTAGCGATGATGATTGTCTTACGAAAAGAAAGACCACTGGATCAAGATTTCTAAAAGCAACAAAAGAAAAATCTCTGTATCTTGTATCTTCTCGGCCCAATGTAGTTGCTTATCGGATGCTACCATAAAACTAGAGGCCAAAAGACTGCCCCTTAATATGATTATTTATTAAGATGATATTTGTCTTGGTGCTACCACCAAAGATGAATTAAGACAAAAAACAGAATATGTATTAAACAAGTTAAAAATGCGAAGATGACAATAAAGAGAGGCAAATGTGAGGTTGATTGTAATACAATATCATAATTAGGGTACCAAATTTAAAAAAATGACATTGCACCAGACTCAAAGTTAATTAAGAAAATTTCAGTGGCATCTACACCTACCAATAAAAAAAAGAATTAGAATCCTTTTTAGGATTGGTTAATTTTTATAATACATACCTACCAAAATACAAAAATAGTGAGTTCAAATGGACTCAAAGGCAAAGTTTAGCGTTCAAGGATTTAAAAGATATACTCGCAGAAAAAAATTACAATCTTTGATCCCAGAAAGGGGGTTATGTTAATTACGGATGCGAATGAGGGAGCTGTATCAGCAATTTTATTGCAAGAAGGCCATCCAATAATGTGTCTTTCAAGAAGATTAACGGCAACAGAAATAAATTATTCTAATACTGAAATAGAGACATTGGTCATTTTCTGGAGCACAGACAGCTCGACAGCACTTATTAGGAAAGAAATTCAGACCATAAACTTTTAAAGTTTATTTTTAACCCCAGAAAGCAGCTACCAAAAGTTACTTCCAAGATTCTAAGATGGGACATAAAATTAATGGCTTGTGATTTTGACATTGAATACATAAAAGGAAATAGGATCAAAAAGAAAAGATAAAAATCCTGGATGAAGAAATATTACATTGGGTTGAAACTGACATATCTCTACAAAGATAGGTATCAGCAAGTCTACAAGATCCAATATTAAAAAAGATTGCTGAAAGAATAAGAAGAAACAGGTGGAGTAATTGTTCCAAAGCTGAAAGACCTTATAAAGAAATAAGGCATAAATTAATGATGGAAAACAATGTTATATGCAATGGAGATGTGATAGTATCACCAGAAACAGTAAGAAGAGATATTTTAAGAAGCGTACATGATAATGTGCATTGTGGGATAATCGATATGCAGAGGAGATTAAAATTGGAGACATGATGGCCAGAGTATTATCATGATATATAGAAAGATATATACACAAATGTCCAAAATGTGCAAAAATAAAGAATTTTCAACAAAGAGAATACACTCAAGGTCTAAAGAAACGGAACCACGGTCACATGTTCATATGGACCATGCACACATTAATGGTATGGGACTATTTCTAATTTTAGTAGACTCCTTTTCAGGATGGTCTGAAGTCGTTAAAGTTAGGGATAGAAAAACGACTACAATAAAACAAATACTGAGAGTAGTGTTTTCTAGAAATGGGTTCCCTAAAACATTGATATCAGACAATGCACCAGAAATTTGTGATTAAGAAAGACAAAGTAGCAGGTCTCGAGAAAGCTAATTTAATCATGCAGAGGTGACATAACACGACCATTCTGATTAATTAAGACTCAGAATTGAAGAGGAAGACGTCATGATGGAAGAAGACCTTGACAGATAGGAAAGAGATGAGTTTTTCATATCAGGATAATACAATAGAAGATAAGCCTATGGCTGATACCGGAAGAAGACACGGAAGAAGATGAAAGATTTCGGTTATAAACCTCAAGGCGGAGAGGAGGAATGAAGTTGCAAAAGAAGTTCGAGAACAACCAAAGGCATTAAACCTCTTCGGTTCAGGGAGGTGTAGTGGATTGGTAAATAGGATTGTACCTATTTGCATAAGCTAAATAGAAGAGTTATAAAGTGTATAGTAAACTAAGACACAGGCAAGAAGTTTACTGATCACGTGTCGACTTCTTACCTGCCCCAGACGTTTTGTTTTTGCTTTGACCGCGATTTATTTTACGAAAGACTTTTACGGAATTTTAGTAAATTTTTTCTATATTTTTTCCTTGCGTTTTTAGACTAGTTTGCTAAATGTTTAAATTTTCTTTTTTTTTTTTTGTAAGCCAATTCTTATTTTTTAGTGTAACTCTTCTTTTGTATTTGATTATTTAATCTTTCTTTTTATTTTTCTGTATATTTCGGTAATTTTTCTTTTTTTTTTCTTAACTAAAAATTTACTTTTAAAACTTTATTTTTATACGTGTCTCTATTATAATTTTTCCTTTGTAATCTGATTTTGATTTATTATTTTAAAAATACTTTTTACGTTATTTATTCGTATGAATATAACTATTATTTGGGGGTATTCTTTGCCAGGTATGAGCAAGTTGGGGATGTCGCATCACTGACAAGCAAAAGGAGCATTGTCACGGATGATTTTTTTCTGCAGGTAAAAATGATCCGCGAATGCTTCTTGGACATCCCCGACATTTTAACTTGGCAGGGTTAGGACAACCTTTGTTATCGTAGAGAGTCGTCAACCCCACTGCTGGTCCTGTGGCGCCACGGGACACCAGTCGAAATCGTGCCCTCGCAGGAAACTTGCGCCACAGTCTCAATCGTCCACCTCGAAGGAAGCAGTGGGGCCAGAGAAGTTCAACCAGGCCCTCAATGAAAACAGGTAGTGAGCAGGGGACAAATGGCTGACCTCCCCTCCTCAGCAGATTGTCCCACAGTTCAAGAATCAGTAGTAGCAACACCAGAGACAGCTGCAACAGCAGCAACAATAACAATAGCAACAACAACAGCCGCAACAACAACAACAGCAAAAGAAACAGCAACAATAGCAGCAAGAAAAAAGCATCTCAAACAGCAGCAAAAGAAACTGCAACAAAAAGCAGCAACAACCACAACCACAACAGCAGCGACGAAAGCAGCAGCAACAACAACTGAAACAACAGCAAGGAAACAGAGCAGCTCCAACAGGAGCTGCCAGAACAGCAACAACAACAAAAAAAAGAAACTGCAACAAAAACAGCAGCAAGAGCAGCTCCAATTTTCCAGGAGCTCCTGGAGTCATTACGCTCATAAGGAACTCTGGCGGCAGACTGAAAGTTTGGGATTTTCTGTCTGTCGCCACTATTTCCCTCATCTCAGGATGGCTTAAGTTCTGAGCTAAAAAAATATCTAAACTATGTTCTGTGAGGGCACCAGTATTGCTCCAACTGTCACTATATAGGGCCCTTAAACAAACATTCCCTACGGACGTCGGCAATATTGTCCTAGATGGACGGATTACGTCCGACGTGGGCTCTGAGAAACTAGATAATCCACCCTGTCCTCCGCTTATTTCCGGCCAGTCTGTGTCCAAGGTTCGCTTTCCATGTCGATCTGGGGTGGGGAGTTGATTGTGACCGATATTGCCGTGGAATGTAGTTCGTTTCGTATCTTTGCGATTTATGCGCCCAACGACCAGACGGAGCGTTGTTCGTTCTCCCGTCAGTTGGAGCTGTTCCTGGTGGATCTGGCGCGCCTAGACTTAATAGGGGACTGGGTAGCCATCCTAAACTCCAAGTGAGATAGAGATCGGGGAGCTAACGGGAAGTTGAGTGATCGCAGCCTGGTCGATCTGATCGGCGAATTTGGTCTCGTCAATAGACACTGGGTCGATCACCAGAGGTGGGAGATGTGGACATAGGTTTTAAGTGGACGTCTACCCAAGTGGTCAGCTATATGGATAGAATGTTAGCGAGAAGGGTCGATCTAGATCTGCTTGATTGTCCCATGTTCTGCTAGTTAGGCTACTCGGACCAGAAATTAGTTTGTGTCCGGATGGCGTTAGACTCTAGGCCTAGAATGGAGAGGATGGACTTCGGGCAACAAGTTTCGGCTTGCAGTTAGGTGCTTAGATGGGCGTCGAACTTCCGGTGCCCTTTATTTGGACTGACGGTCTCGTTCGCATTTCTTGGAGTGTGGTTAGGGTCCGATCTCCAACTGAAAAAGAATTGCTCCGAGGTACTGGCAAAGCAGCGGTTTGGACTTGGCTCCCAAGGCGGTTGTCCTCAAAGGCGTGCTTCGTGTACATATTTGCCCACATCCTTTGCCGGTTGTCAGTACTCCCTCTCTGCAGGGACCTTAGGAAGGCGATCGAGCGCTTTCTTTTCTTCCTCTTGTGGAGTGGACGCAAGCCGAAGTTCTGCAGAGCCGTCTATGTCCCGCGTCCGTGTTATGAGGGGGGGTCTTGGAATGTCACAATTTTGAGTCACCGACACGCTTCAGGGTTGTTTTTCCTACGTCGCACGTTCAGTAGATTCGCCGTGTTAGGGACGCCTTCCTTAGCCTTACCACCATTTTTGGGGTTGAGCACCACCGTAGACCCCGTAAACAGTTCGAATTCTTCACAAAGTGTCGAGAGGCCTTGCGTGCTACTCCTCGGTCCAGTGATCTGTCCTGGACTAGGAAGGCATTGTATCGGGAAATAGTGGAAGGGGTGGCGTCGGATCCACTGAACGGCTTAATTTGTCGACGCTCTTTCTGGTCCTGGGCGCCAGCGGCGAATTACCTTAGCAACCCTGAGTTTTCGCTTACCTGACGATTGACCGAGAACAGGCTATCTCTCAATGACGCACCTTTCAAAGCAGGCTGAGCAGATATACTCGATTGTCATCGGTGTGACCTTAGAAGAAACGGCTGTGCTCATCTTCTACCATTGTCCTAAGATGCGGAACATGTTGCGTCCCCTGATCTCGCATACGCGTGCGATAATGTGGCGCCTCCGTGTTCTGGAGTGAAACGGATGGTGTTTCTGACGTTGCTAGCCGTGGTAAGTATATTGGTGTGGATGACGGGGATGGAGTGAACCTTACGATACGAACGTTATTGTCATCAGGATCTGTAACCCCCAGATTCGAATTTGGGTGTTAAATACAGAATCGTTGGCTGCAAGTAAGTCCCTACAAGTTTTCAAAAGACTTACAAAATATGGATTAAGAATCAATCGTGAAAAATGTCTGATTGGAGTTTGACAATTGAACTTTTTAGAACATACTATCTTGCAGGAAGGAATTACACCAGTTCAAGAGAAAGTTAATGCTATTTACGATTTACCAATGCCAACATCAGTGCAACAGCTCAGGCGTTTCATCGGACTTATACATTTTTATAGGAATCCTATTCCTAATTGTTCGGACAGTTTATCACTGCTCACCTCCTTGTTAAAAGGAAAAAATAAAAACATTGAATTGAACAACACACGAACTCAAGCATTGGAAAAAGCGAAAAAAACTTTATTATGACAAACTTTGTTATTTGTGTAATGATGACAACATCAAGTTAACATTAACTACTGACACTAGGGCAGTAGCGGTTGGAGCTGTTTTACATCAAGTAAGTGATAATATCTCTCAACCTATCTCATTTTTTCCACTAAAATGACTCCCGCTGAAAGAATTTATAGCCCTTTCTCCAGATGAATTTTAGCCATATTTTTAGCTGTGAGAAAGTATTAGCATATATTAAAAGGCAGAAACTTTGTGATTTACACTGATCACAAGCCTTTAACTTACACATTAAATTCTACTTCGAGCAAATACTTGCCGAAGCAATTGTGTCAACTTGGTTTTATTTCCTAATTCACCTTGACAATTGAACATATTCAAGGACAGAATAACACAGTTGCAGGCACATGTCTAGAACATCACTTCATCATTTAGATAAAGCTGTTTTCAATTTCGAGACAATTGCCAAGGAACAAAACAATATATTTAGCAATGTCAGGGACATCACTCCAGTTGACTAAGTTACCATCACCTAAGCCTAGTGTCACACAAAATTATTTTGTGTGACACTAGGCTTAAGAACCCTTGACCTTACATCCTCCAACATTACGCAAAGCTATTTTCCAGCACTTTCATGACATGTCATATCCAAGTATAAGAGCAACAGTTAAGTTGATCACACTGCGATTTGTGTGGCCCAGTATTACGACTGACATATGGGATTAACTAAAAAAATTTATCCTGCCAACGTCATAAAATCAGTAGACACACTAAGTCACCCATAGGAGTTTTCAGTGTACCGGACGCACGCTTCACTAACGTTCATATCGACTTGGCCCTCTTTTGCAAGAGGTTATCACTATATCCTCACTACTGTCGATCGCCACACAAGAAGATAGCAGTACAGTATATTCCTCGATAGATAGATTTCACAATTTGGTATGCCAACCACGATCACGACAGATCCATGCGCAAATGGTGCGGTAAAAAGGTTTCATCGTCAGTTAAAGCCTGTGTTAGCAGTTAGGGATAACCAAAACGATTGGGCAGAAAACTTGCCACTTATTTTATTATTAATACGGAACACGTTAAAAGAAGATTTGCAGTGTACGCCGTACTACCATTGTCTTACCGGGTCAATTTTTTGAAAATAACAATAACAGTGTAAAAAATGTCTAAATTGCAATTTTCAGACAAGTGTCTGCACAATTTATATCCCAAACGACTTGTACAATTGCGCAAAAGGTTTTGTACGCAACGATTTTGTCAAGAAACCATTAACGCCATGTTATAATGGTCGCTACGTCGTTTGTGACAGAGCTGATAAATATTTTATAATTCTGCTCAATGATAAGTGGGGGTAGGGGTTATTGTCGGAAGTTTCCATCTCGAGTCAGGAGTCGAATGACCAAAATCCGTTATTTACTCATAGGCTCCAAGTGGCACTTCCGGTCGCGCTGAAAACATTTAAAATGTAATACAAATTATTAATCAACTACTGACAGCGTATCCCTCACATTTTCGAGGGACCTTCTTGTGGGTCAGCACCTGCTTAAGGGAAGCTATAAATACAGACCATAAAGCAAACAAGGGATAGTTGGCGAATGGATTACACTTAATAAACTCAACCGATTAACTAGTCCACTGAAACATTTCACGCTTCTCTGATGTAGATTCAACAATGAATCCACGGTATGAACTTTTCCCCTTTCAAGGGGTTTTATTAAAGACACCACAACGTTTGTATGTAATTTTCCCGTTCGAATGGGTTTTTATTTAATACACATAAATGCTTATTATATTTATCATACGATGTTTAAAATATCCAAATAAACTGTTATTTGTTAATGAACAAATCTTTTTCTTGTTCATTTTAAAATTCACTTGTTTAAATGCCTTGCTTAATCATTGTGTTGTACGTTGGGTTAAGATTTCTTTATTCCGGACAGTACCCAGAATAATTAGTGTTCGCTGTCACTATCTTATACGAGTTAGCCCCAACAATCAAACACTTTCTGCGCCTCATAATCAATTAGTCATAACCTCTTCCTGAGAAATTCTGCACCCTCAACAAAACCAGCAAAACTGGTGCTCGTCCCGAACTCCCCTACAGCAGCAAATGAATGGAAACCCTGGATTAAAATGTTAAACAATTTGTTTGAAGAAAGCAGTGACACTACTCGTAACAAATTAAGGTTGCTTGTTAGCTGTGTTTCGTCCTGTTGTAAAAAGAGTTTGAGAGGAAGTGAAACAAGGCTGAGTCCATATAGCTTGAGTGAAGCTTTATTCCACTAGAAATCTACTCCGGTAGCGAACCGTAAGAAGAAAATGGCCGACTACCTCGTAAAGAGAGAAAGACGAAAACAAGGGGAAATCAATCAGTCCTGGAAAGTCAGGGAAACATTAGAGCGTTCCTTTATTTTCACCACATTCCCCGCCACTTAAGAAAAAGTTCAGGTTTGTACGTTCTTCTGGCAAGGGGTGGTTTCTATGGGTGTCTCTGCTCAAACTGAAAGTAGAGAAAGGAGAAAAACAGATGTTTTAGCTAAATACGGAGGTTTTCGACGAATTCTAGAAGAGCGTCGAAGATTCGATACATCAGCGTCTTCTGAAGAGTTCCTCTGGAAGGTGTCCAAGAGCAGAGGATGGGGAGATGTAGGAGTGGAATTTACAGTGGGGTGGTTTTCGGGGGCAGCTGAACCGTCAATAACAGTATTTTCCAGAGCACTCGGCAGAGGAGGAGGAGTAGGAGTGTTAGACTGGATAGGGGCGTCCATTGGATCAAGTTCTGTGTGTGAACCGTTTGGTTTGCCATCCAATGGTGCAATATGGCGTAGAGACACTGTCGTTTCTCGTGCGTTGTTAAGTCGCACGTGAGCGTAGTTCAGATTGACTTCGAGTATGTCAACTGTCTCAACTAAAGGCTCATATTAACTCTCGCGTACATGGCGCCCCAGGAGCGCCGATTTTGATTTTGTTAACCATGTTGGTATGGAATCACCAGAAGCTGATTTCCTTTGGAAATTAAACAAACGTTCATGAGGAGTACAGTTCGAGGCAGTGGAAAGCAATGAGCGAATGCAGTGGAGTGCTACATCTAGAACCTTTTCCCAACTAGCAACTGGGAGATTACTAAACCGTAGAGCCAGGCTCACCGTTTGCCAGATGATACCATTGTACCTCTCTGCTTGTCCATTCCCCTGTGGATTAAAGGCAGTTGTTCAGCTGGTAGCAATGCGTCGAGAAAGTAGAAACGCCTTTAATTCGTCCGACATAAAAGCTGTACCACGATCAGAGTGCACAAAAGAAGGGTTTCCAAAAATGGAAAATAAACTAGTTAGATGTTTCTTGACAGTCGCTGCTGAGACATAAGCACAAGGGTAAACGAAAGGAAAACGGGAGTATTCGTCAACCACAGTAAGTATGAATCGATTGCGAGAATTTGAAGGTAAAGGTCCCTTGAAGTCTATACTTAATCTTTCAAAGGGTTGACTTGCTTTTATGAGTGTTTGAGGGGTCATTTTAATGAGTCTAGGCTTTATCTCGGAACACACCTGGCATGACCTGGTTACTGCTCTTACATCTTCTACAGAGTATGGCATATTTTTTACTTCTGACGAAATGCAGCATTCCAGGGTGACATAAATCTTTGTGCAAGATATGTAGTTTGTTAACAGAGATGGTAGAAGAGCAAATTCGTGATGAAGCGTCCGCAGCAGCATTTTGTTTTCCCGGACGATATACTATGTCGTAACTGAAACAAGCAAGTTCTAATTTCCATCTTGTGATCTTCTCGTTTTTTATCTTGTTTTTACTTTTAAGATTGAACATGAAGGAGACAGATTTATGATCTGTGATAAGCTTAAAATGTCTCCCGAGTAATAAGTGTCTCCACTTTCGAATCGCTTCTACAATTGCATAGGCCTCCTTTTCAACTGATGAGTGCTTTTGCTCGGCAGAAGTTAGTTCTTGAAAAGAAAGCTACAGGCCGACGGTTTTGAGTTAGAGAGGCAGCAATAGCATGTTCCGAAGCATCAGTCTCAATCTCAAAAGGTAGAGTAGAGTCTATAGCCACCAGGCACGATTTTGCGATCTCCTCCTTTAGATGCTTGAAGGCATCCGTTTGTTCTTTAGCGAGAGGAAAATGGGCACCTCTGGTTAAGGGATGTAATTTTTCTGAGAAATTTGATATCCACCTAGAACATTTGATAGAACATTCCCATTGCTCGTAGGAGAGAGGTATGGTCTTGAGGTACTGGCAGATCCACCAATCCTTTGAGTCTGTCAGGGTCAGGTTTTACTGAACCCATGCTTATAGTATACCCAAGCAAGTCCACCGAACTAAGTGAATAATGACATTTGCTTTTATTCAGTGTCAGGCCGTACTTTGCCACACTATTCATAAATTTCTTTAGATTGTTGTCATGTTCTGCCTGGTTATGACCACAGATAGTAACGTTGTCGATATAGGCGTAGGTTCCTCGGAGGTCTTCTCGCCTGATAATGTCACCAATGACTCGCTGGAAACTTGCTACTCCATTGGTCACTCCAAAAGGGATTCGACGAAATTGGTACAGAGACCCAGCAGCTTCGAAGGCAGTATATTTTCGTTCTTCTGGCTTGATGGCAACCTGGTTAGATCAAGAGTGCTAAGTACCTGATAACAGGCAATCTCATTTACCACGTCCGCTATCCGAGGAAGTGGATAAGCATCCAGAAGAGTGAACCGATTTATCGTCTGGGAACACGAGTCTCTTCTTGTGATTTTCAGGAGACACTACCAGTGTTTGGGCTCGCCATACCGATTGAGATGGCTCTATAATTCCTTCCTTCAGCATACACGATATTTCTGAATGAATGAATTTAGCGTCAGGTAGGCTATGTCTCCTGGATTTTACTGCTATTGGATGACAATCAGAAGTTAGATTCGCAAACAAAGATTTAAGGGACATTATTAATTGCAGTTAGTCCACAAACAGTGAGAGGTGGAAGCAGTCCCCCGAAAGGTATTTTTACCGAAGAATGCTGACGTAGGAAATTATGCCCAAGAATGACATCACAGTATAAGTTAGCCATAACGGACAACTTGACATTACGGTACTCTCTACCGCTTAGATTGAGGGATACTATACAATGTCCAAGAGTAGAGGATGAATGGGAACTGCTAGCCATAAAAATTCTTTCTGAACTTGGTAAGATTGCTAATCCGAGCCTTTTAACCTCGTTAGAATTAATAAAATTTTCTGAACTGCCAGTATCAACAAGTATTTTTAGAGACTTGCCTTTTCCACGCAATGTCGAGCAAGATAGACTTTCTGAAAAATTATAAGATGGAATGGAAGACGCGAGAATAGACTCACTGTGGTTGATAGCAGCCGCTGTAGATGATCTGCAGACACGAGCAAAATGTCCTTTCTTTTTGCAAATTGAGTTTCGGGCAGGGCATCTAATTCTATCATGTCTCTGATTCCCGCAGAAGAAGCATTTTTGTCCAGAAATGGCGGCCACGGTATGTTCCTCATAGCACCCAGACTGATCGTCATCGTCAGTTACCTCAGTTTGAACAGTAGAGACAGATGCGTTTAGTGAGTTCTGTTGAGAGTAAGACGTTAATTGCTTTTGTGCCATCTCAAGTGTTAGCGCCAGGTCATAAGCAGTGACTAGATCTAGTGTTATGTTTTCCAGGAGTCGTTGTCTGATGTGATTAGACGAAATTCCGTTTATAAAAGCGTCTCGTATGTATTCGTCTCTCGCCTGTATTGCTGTAACTCGCAATCCTTCGCAAGTTTCTTTAAAGCTTGCAAATACTGGTCTACACCCCCATCAGTTTGTTGACGACGAGTAGCCAGCAGATGCCTACAGAAGATGGTATTTCTGGGCTGCACAAACACTCCTTCCAGAACGTCCATGGCTGAATCGTAATCGTCCACGTCGGAGATGTGTTTAAAGACAGTGGGAGAGACGAGGTTGATAAGTAGATTCAGTTTCAGTCTGTCTGTCAGTGGAGTCTGTTGTTGTGTTTCGCCGGCCGCTTCGAGAAAGATTTGGAACGATCTTTTCCAATGTCGTCATGTGTCGGCTGAGTCAGGTTTATTCGTGTCTAGATCTAAGCGTTCTGGCTTAAGGTTGTTGGGATTGCTATGAATTAGTGTGTAATCAGAAGGGTTTTAGGTTTGTGTGTAGAGGTGTAGTATGTTGGCTAGGGTCACCATGATATAATCAATATCAAAGAAGGCTGTGTTCTTGTAAAACAACACCCTACATTAATTTATGAACAACAATACACGAGAGAAGAATAATCAAGCTCAGTGAACATTAATAATATTGTATTAACAATGGTATACAAATTTCAACAATAAGTATAAAGAAAGTTGCTTCCCTTTTTCCATTAATAAAAAGGGTAATTTTAGCTAATAAATGTTGAATACAAAATTGAATGTAATTTAACTACAAAGTTCAATTGAAGTCTTAGCTAAATAAAGAATAGTTCCACAGTGTTTTATCAGTGTAGAAAGATGTAATGTTCATGAGTGATATCAACAAGATTTAGTATGATTACTTGAATTAGTAATAATTAAGAATTAAAATGTCAATATAGCGCCGTGCCTTATTTTCCAAGTATTGAACTGCTACTGCTGCTGGCAAACAGCGAGAGTCTTTATATAACAAGTTTTAGGCTCCGGATGGCTTGGCGCCAAAAGTATAGAAAAGATAATAAAATACGCGATTGGTCAGGAAATGGACCAATCCGTGATTTTAGAGAAAAATTTGAATTACCTGCGATGGTTAAATTGTCCTATAATAAGTATCATGTATTTATTAACCAATGATATTAAAGAAAGCGGAGGTGTGGCACATGTAAGTGATTCCCACATGTGATAATAAACGTGAAAAGCATGTTCTTCATATTAATCACAACAATTTTAGCGTAGACATACAAATAGAATAAATCTCAAAGGCAATATTGAACGAAGAAACAAAAGTAGTCGTGAATTCAATTAGAAACAAACATTGAATATTTATGTACAAATAAATTACAATACAATTTTTGAAAAAGTTGTGTTTCAGTTGAAATAACTGAATGTTTGAACAAAAGTTGAATTAAGTATTTTATGAACTCAAAGTTCATGAATGTTCCTTTGTTTAGGAAAAGTGTTCACATAAAAATTTGAGGAAAATTTATCGAGAGATAAATTTTAAAGATTGTAGTTGCGAGATTTTTTTGCTGAATTTTGTATGTTTTTGTTTTGGCAGAGTTATTCACCTTGGACCGTAGTTTTTTTATATATATTTGCTTAAGTAGTAATTTCTGTTTGGTAGTGTAGATAACACATTTTTAGAAACGTACAAAGCTTTCAGAGAGAGAGAGAGAAAGAAAGAGGTTGAAGGTTGAGTCAGGTGATGACGCGCGAAAAGTCCTTTAAGTCAAGATGTAGACACGCGTGGATCTCTGTAGAAATCTCTCTGAGAGTGAATTGCCGACTAGTGAATTGGACTGAGATTTGTCCTTTTATTTACTCTGCGAAGATCAGATCGGCTCCAAGCGCATTGGCGCCAAAATTTATCCTGGGGCGTCTCGACCAATAATAAGCCGAGTTTCGCAATGTGTGGTGTTGATTGGTCGAAACTAGCTCTTATGGAAAATTCCACCTTTAAACGGGTTGAGTGGAAAAATACGGACGATTCTACAAGGTATTTCTCCATCCTGGTAGATTATTTCTAGTGGAATAAATTATTGTAAAAAGAGTTTGAGAGGAAGTGAAACAAGGCTGAGTCTATATAGCTTGAGTGAAGCTTTATTCCACTAGAAATCTACTCCGGTAGCGAACCGTAAGAAGAAAATGGCCGACTACCTCGTAAAGAGAGAAAGACGAAAATAGGGGGAAACCAATCAGTCCTGGAAAGTCAGGGAAACATTAGAGAGTTCCTTTATTTTCACCACACGTTCGTAGTTTACTAATATGTATAGAGGACTGTACTACGTTCGGGCGGCTATTGACGTCCTAGAAAAATTATACGTCAAGACGCCAAACGAGAAATTTGCCAGACACATTCGAGCTACTTGTCGACAGACACCGAGTGAATCTCTGAACGAATTCCTGCGGGAACTCCACAAACTAAGCAAAATCTGTGCTTTCAAAACGGTGACTACCGAACAGTACTGTGAAGAATTTGTAAGCAACGAGTTTATTAACGCTAGCTTCGCCTATAATATTGTGAGAATTGTGCCCTGGATTTGCAGGCTGTCTGTAGAAAGGTTTCCTCCCTAGACTTGACTCAGAAAAACTCAGATGCCTTTAACTATGTCGCTTCTGCTAGTAAAGCAGGGTCGCTTCGTACTTTTAATTAAAAGAACTGTTTTTGTTTGTTTGTGTTTTGTTTTTGTTTTTTGTGGTGGACTATTACACAATAGAGAGGAGCTAGAGAGTCTACCTGTCACATTTGTAAAAAAAATAGGACATTATTCAAGACAAAAGTGTGTTCATTAATGGTCGCAGGCTAAATGCGTTACCAGACTCGAGCAGCTCAGAAGGTTTCATTAACGAGAAGGTTACTTTGAAATTTCAAATTGAAACCAGACCACCCAACAAAGAAATTTCGATGTCTCTGACCACAATGAACACCCAGACTTCTGTGTTGTCAATTTACAAATAAATAAGACACACTATAAGTCTGTCATTTGTGTAGCGATTTGATAATGGGACAGATTTTCAAAAACAACACAAGTCTCTTCAAATCAGATACAGGGTCCCTGAACCGGATCTTACTCAATTGTGCTCTTTCTTCTGCTTCTGTTAGTGAACCCTTGCTTTTTATAAACTTCTCCCAATCACAACAAAATCATGGCAGTTTGGGGAGGATGACAGGAATTTCATCAGAAACGAAATAGAGGCATAATTGAAACAAATTCAACCCCACCCCAGAGTGCCCAGGTCGTGGTTGACAAGGATCCTCTTATGTTATGCGTCGGTATTCCAAAACTAGAACGGAATGTGTAAGGGAATGAGATCTTTAGTTACGGGCCCGGTATATTCCCCATAAATAAGCGCATACGTGAAAATGGGAAAGTGGGCAGCTAGATAACGGGGGAAAATTAGTATCTGTCTATATGTCTGAGATGAGGTATTATGTACACCATTTACATTATTCGGACTATTGTCCTCATCTTTGTCGCCATATTTATTACAACGTTTCGGTCGTTGTACGCTCCACCTTCTTCAGGTGGTTGGAATGTCGAACTGAACCCTTTATTTCGCTCACTACAACGTAACAACTACCCTGGGTACATGGCAGCAGCCCCCAAAAGCTGGGATAGGCGGATACAAGAAGAGGACACCAACACTAAGGAAACAGTCTGTGAAGGGGTTATCAATTGAAAATACAAAAGATCTTCGGTCCATATAACATCAGGACAACCTTCAAAAGCTAGACGAGATTTCGCAGATATCTCTCTCGAGTAAGACCCCCCATAGAGGAGAACATGACTAAAGACTGTGTGTACGCTATCCCGTGCAGCTGCAGAAAGAAATATAAAGGGGAGACAGGCTGCCCCTTTAAGGTAAGGCTTCAAGAACACCAGAAAGCTGTAACACGAGGGGAAGTGGAAAAATCAGGCGTGGCTGACCACATATGGAGAGAGAAGGGAGATCACCGCCCTCTGTGGGATCAGGTTGAGATCACAGACAAAGAACACCATTGGAAAATTCGTAAACTTAAGGAATCAGCACATATGCTAGGCCGCAAAAATCTCCTGAGCCGACCAAGCATAGAAATGAATACAATATGGGAACCAGTAATAAGGAGTGCCAGAGAAAAGCGATAACAACAAAAATTGCCATATAAACTCCGGTAAAAACATGAAAGGATAACAGCAAAAAATTGCATTTTGAGCACTGGTAAAAATGGTTGCTGAGACATTAGGTTTATAATATCCAGAAATTTATACACAGATGCCCTCAAGGACACATGGCCTAGTGGATAAAGGCGTTAGTTAGATACAGTGACAGAACCCAAAGAGTGTGAGTTCAATACCCGATTAAAGCAGTGAAGAACTTGGAGAGGGGAATTAACAGAAGATAATCCATTAAAAACATGGCACGTGGAACTAGAACTGTCTACCCCAGTGAGCGGAGCGAAATAAAGGGTTCAGTTCGACATTCCAACCATCTGAAGAAGGCCGGAACATACAACGGCCGAAATGTTGTAATAAATATGGCGACATGGATGAGGACAATCCGAATAATGTAAATAGGGGGAAAATTAATAATACATTTCTCTTCTCAAAAGAAATCATTCACGGAGAGTTGAAGTGGTTGGGTGTGGTGAGTTTTATATGTTCTTTACAGAAGATGTGTCCGAGGATAAACTCTAAAGGGTGTATGTAGCTTTGATGTTAATTTTCAACCGTTGTGTAGATATATATTTGTTTAACTTTTTTTGTTAATTGTGGGAGGGAATAACGGTTACATGTCTGTTATTTGTTTGGGTTCACATATTCGCCCACTTCTAGCTATGTATGGTTGTTTGGTGTACCGTGGTAAGAACACTGGTGGTTGGATAGTCGGAGTGAGTAGTGCTTCCATGGATGTTAGCATGATGAGGTACATTTGTGTCGGGATCCAGGCTAAGATTAAAACTTTCCCCAGCACCTCTAATGTGGTGCCTGTTCCGTCTAAATGTATTACCATCTTGGGACTTTACTATGAGAGTACGATCATCAATCTTACCCGCTATCTGGCCAGGCTTCAATAACTTGCTGTCTTGTTGGAAAAACGGATGTTTTCCCCTTCTTGTAGGTCGGCAGGACTTGTATATTATAGAGGATCTTTCCTTTTGTGCCTACATCAGTAATTTTTCCCCTTGATGGTCTATGAATTTGGGCTTTAGCTGTCCAGGAAGTACAGGGAATACTGATCGAAGTTGACGGCCCTGAAGGAACTCTGCAGGGAGTACCCACAGTCTCTCATTGGGGTATCACGGTACTCAAATATGCCCAAATTTGAGTTGCTGTTACCACCCTTTGCCTTCTGGAATATCTTAACAGTTTGTACTGTCTATTAAGCGAGTCCGTTGGATTGGGCGTATCTTGGTCTGGCTATATTGTGCACAAAGTCATATTCTTGGGGGTGGCATAATTTCCTTTGATCAGATCACCTATCTTGGAGCCCTGGGTCACGTTGGGCAGAAGTTTTTATATCTTCTATTTTTGATTAGAGGCTGGTGGTCTCTTCATTAGGCTATGTATGTGGTTCTCCATTCCTTTGGATTACTAATTGGTAATCCAAAGGAATGGACATAAACTTTCTTGATAGCATCAGTTGCAGGTATCTTGTTTCCTGGGACATGTATGATTTCTAGGTTGTAGGTGCCTAATTTGAGCAGCATCCTTTGTAACCGAGGTGGAGCAGAATGGTTTTTTTAAAGGTCGGCACTAAAGGCTTGTGGTCAGACTCTACAGTGACGTTACGTCCATATATGTAGTGGTGGAATCTTTTTCACCCAACAGAATGGCAAAAAGTTATTTCTCAACCTGCGCATATTTCTCTCACTTGTGAGTGATTTTGATGCATACGCGATTGGTTTGCTCTCCTGTAGGAGTATAACACCTAAGCCATTTTTAGCGGCATCAACTTGGAGATTTGTTGGTTTGGAAGGGTCAAAGTAGTTAAAGGCACGACTCTGATTTGAAGCCAGGATTGCCTTTACTCTTTCAAAGGCCTCAGCTTCGGGATTACCACATGTCCAGTAGTCGTCCTTTCCTAGCAATTGGTGCATAGGGCTGCTCTTTTTTTCCTTGATGAAGGCTTTGTCATTTGACAGTTTTTGTCAAATACCAACATATTATCTACTAAAGTGATGATTCCTGGGATATTTTCAAAGCTTTCATCCATCTTTCGCTGGAATTCGCCCTTGGATGATTTCAGTCCGAATGACAAGCGGAGGTACATGTATCCCCCAAACGTCGTGCTGAACGTTGTGGAGTATGAGGATTCGGTGGTTACGGTTATCCTCTCCGTGGATATGTCGAGTTTGGTGAAAACCTTTGCTCCAGTCAGTTGGGAAAGTAGATCCTCAAGGGTTTTCATTGATTAGTGTGGCCTTTAAATGGCCCTGTTTAGGTCCCGGGGGCCAAGACAAATCCTAAGTTTGCCATTTTCTTTTTGTACAAGTGCTAGGGGTTTCACCTACTGTGTTGATCCTGTGACCTTCTTATGTCTTCCATCCGTGCTAGTTCTTCAGAGAACTTTTGGTGTAGTGCTAGAGGTACTTTTCAGGGAGAGTGTACAACGGGGTGTACTTTTGGGTTTATTCAGAAGCAGCATTTTTCTTGGAACTTCAAGACATCTTTGTACTTTGATAGAATTTTACTCCTGGTCGGGCCTTCTTTAGGCGTATGGGGATGATCGGTTGAGGGCTAGACTGATACTCATATATTAGTTTGATGAGTCATAAGTCAATGCTAGGCCTCAATCCTAGTATAGCAGATGAGTTAGTTTCGACAATGTGATAATCAACATCAATTGCTTTGTTTTTGTACTTACTTCGCAGACGATATCATCATACTTTTTTTTATTTGTTGACCTCCATAGGCTGATAGCCTAGCATTGCTGGGAATGGTGCGTATTTTCTCATCCGGGCATAACTCGTTGTACACTCGTTTCGATAATACCTGAGAGCTTGTGTCAATCTTGAATTTTACGGGTCTCGTTTCAGGGCCGGTTTGTATCTGTAGGGTATAAAATGCTTGGTCGTCCTTGATCGTCTTTTGTACGAGGTGGTGTACTGAGAATTGTTCGTGCGAGTTGTCACTGTTTTCGTTCTGATGGAGTTCGCTAGCTTCATACTTTACATTTTTTGTTTTTCTTTCGCGAGCAGGCTGAACGCCCACTATGCTAGTATCCACAATGAATGCAAAACGGTTCTGTCCTTTTCCTTTTTGTTCTGATGGCTCCTGATGTCATTGATTTCGTTTCCCTTTTGTGCGTGTGTAAGTGACCCTTCGCGTGCTGTTGTCTGATACTGCGTCAACTTTATTTTTCATCATCTTGAGTTGTTGCTGATTGTATTCGTGTGTTTGGACGATTTGTATCGTTTTGTCCAGAATCAGTTCCCTACATTCGAGGAGTCTCTCACGTTGTCTGAGTTAATGCCAAAGACGAGCTAGTCTCTGACTATCTTGTAAGAGGGTGCTATTTACTATGTGTTGAGATTGTCAATGTGGCTGCGATTTTGTAAGAGCCACATAACATTTAAATTTGCATAACTCAAGAAAAAACAACAAGAAATCAATTTGCATTCAACAATAAAAATATATATTGAAAACAACGAGTACAATCAATTTGTGCACATATGTGGATATTTAGGAAAGGACAAGTAGTTTCCCTTGTACTGTTATCTTGAATAAGATAGAAGAATGTAGTTAAGATATTTCTTGATAAGAATGTTCAGGTTGGCTTTCCTACTCCACATTTTGACAGAGGATTCGATTTTGGTGGGGAGTGTTAGGGACACCTTCCCTACACTTACTATGACTCTTATTTTCTGGGCTAAGCGCCGTCGTAAGTCCGGGAAACTGTCGACTTTTTCAACAAATGTCGAGTGGCCTTGAGGGTCTTTTCTCGGTCCAGTGACCTTTCACGACATCGAAAGGTCTTGTATCGTGAATTAGTGGAGGGGGTCGCGAAAGATCCTCTCTGTGGGCGACACAGCTTGTCGCTGGCCGAGTTGCGCTCATTCTGTCTGGTCTTCGGCGCCAGCGGCGAATTATCTCAGTAACCCTGACGATTGATTCGGAACGTGCTATCTCTCAATGACATGGCCTTCAGATGGGGCGTGGCGATTTTTTCCGACTGTCAATGGTGTGACCTTTATTTAAAGGAAATAGCTTCGCACACCTACCATTGTCCTCAGGTGCGCCATTTATGGGACTATGTCGGCGAGTTGACGGCTTGTATCGATCCCGATTACATTGAAAATGAAAATACCAATAGTAATGAACAGTTGTCATCCGAGTCAGCTGAACTTCACTAAATACAGCCGACTGTCGAGTACTTCGTAGATCTTCCAGATTGGTAAAACCTCACCAGCGTCTGGACTTGTAACCAAAAAGGGAAGAATGTAATAACGATTGATAGCCCTTGAGCCCTGGTGAATGATGGTTATTTGCCCTTAATGAACTCTCCTGGACAACGACACACTCCCTGCATGCCACGAGGAAACAAAACCGGATTTTTTCAGTCACAAACCGTAGCCTGTAAAATTAGTTTATTAAATCTTCTTAAGTTGTAATAATTGTTGGTTACTTGCATTACATTGTTGAAGTAAAAAAAATGATTTTCAGTCAACTAGAACCCGAAATGTTAACGAATGGACTGCGATATAATCGATGTGGATTTTTTCACAGTGGTGTCCTTGACACTGTGGACTCGTCCATTTACCTTATCACCCCTAGCAACAGGAACATTCCATTTTACACGCCTACGTGAATCAACTTAACCAATCAAAAACCTTATTGTGCTAAGCAGCGAATTCTATTGGCTCGCAACGTGATAATTCAAAAACTCCACGTGACGAAGTTAAATTGCGCCAAAACTTACTTGAGCCGATTCTGACATCTAAAACCTTATATAAGGAAGATTTCCAGCTGACCAAATCAGTCAGTCCAGCGAACACAGAGAAGCGCTAATCTAATCCACGTAACTTGCGATTATAATTTTCCCACGCGAAAAACCACAACTAACTCACTCACAAACTCGACTCGAAGATTACTCTGTGAATACAAAGAACTTAAAACTTACAAGACTTTACTTAAAGTTGTAGCGGACCGTGCGGGGTGAGGATGTGAAGAGATATCAGATGGTTAAACTTTCCTGCTGGCCGGTCCACTACATCAGAATGTCGGACGTTGAGTCCAAAGAAGACAAACAAGACCGATATATATAGGCAAACAAAAATATATTAATAACGAGTTACACAAAGACATGAAAAGTTACATAGTGTTTGTATGGAGAAATTATGTGTGTGTATTGTAAGTGTTCGTACATACGTGTATTGTTCTTAGCGCGTTCCCAGAATTTGGGAAACGCTGTAAATGTGAGAGGTCACATATTGGTGTAAGTGAAAAAGAGAGATTTTACCTTTTATGTTGAAGGGCTGTTCCCCACAATTATTTATTTTTGTTAGGAAAGATGTGGAAATAATTAGCAATTGTGAAATACCAAAAGGAACATAGAGTTAAAAACATAATTGAATTTATTACGTATTGAAATTACATGCATATTAACTCCTAAGTGAGACTGAGTTGCGTCCCTTTAATTAGGTAATTATTTGTACCTAGACTCATAACGAAAGAGTTGATTATTAAAATGCAGTTTAGAAGATTGAGTATGTTTTGTGTATTATGCAAGTTGGATAAACGATGCTGGAATTATACTTGCATGAATTGTTATAAAGTTCTTTAACGTCTGACTGCGTTAGTCAAGACGGGAGTTCTTTGAGAGTCACATTTTGGCAGTGGTGTTGTGACGTAGAGAAGTTAGGTTCGATCGTAATTTTCTTGAATAGTAGTGAATATAATTGTTCACTTTATTTAAGTAAAGTTGTTTGAAGTTCGAAGTTCTTTTTTTTTTTGGTCACAGAGGATTATTCGAACCAAGTCGTCGTTGAGTCAGTGATGTTCTTTGCGCGGGAAAGTTATTATTTTGAGTTACGTGGTTTTGTTTGGCATCTCTCTGTGTTCGATCTGCTGACTTAAAGTTGACATCAGTGTTGCCGAAAAGTTTAACGTCTCGATTCGTCGAGACGGGTGTTCGTAATTGTCACATTTTGAAGCTTGGAGTGAGCGGTCGAAATTGTCTGCTGCTGTTGTTGTCTCTCGCGGATGTCGGACTCTGCTGTCGATCTCTGCTCTCGGTCACACGTGTTTTGGGGTTTATATAAGGTCGTGGTCACGTGGGGTGGCTCAGAACGAATTGCGCTAAAATTTGCTTGTGCACGTGCGGGTGACTTGATTGGTCGAAAAGGACCAATCAGTGAGCTAGATTTGCGGAGAATAACCAATAGTAGCTCGCTGACATTGCTTGTATGAAAGTTGATGTAATGGAATAGTGCATTATACAAAAAAGGTAAAACTGGGCTATGGACGAGCCCACAGAATCTTCCACGTCAGCCAGTTTACCCAAGCCTACTCAGGGCCCGTTCCGCTACAAATTTGGTCACCCCGACGTTCACTGCAACATATTTGCTGACCCCGTCGTTTAAAGGAAAGCACCGTCGTTTCAGGATAGGCCGCTACAGAATGGATACCTCGACGTCCAATTCAGCAACCACTACATAAATGGTAGCACCGACATTCGCATCTCGGTCAACAATTGAACACCTTGACGTTTAACACCAACGGAATTGGTGACTAACAACGTTCAAGCCTACGCTAACCAATGAATATTAAAATCAACAACGTTCAACATATTTGGTTCCATCGACGTTCAAACTACCAGCAACCCGATGTTTAACTCAGCGGCAGCAAAATGGCTACTCCAACGTTCCCACGAAAAACAAAATCTGGCAACCTTGACGTCTCAACATAATTGATAATTCCGATGTCTCAACCAAAATTTCTTGTTCGTCACCACGTTCTTGTTCGTCACACACAGACTAAATATCAGACCCTTTAACATATCTTAATACGCACGCTGTACACCCTTTTCTTTCAGAGCAATAACATAACCACTAAATGTGACGAAAATTAATTATTTCGAAATATCGGTGACAAGTGACAACAAGCCTCAATTGTTCAAACAACCTTCTACGGTATTTTCTACCGCGCAGCATTATTCTGACATGGAAGCAATACTTATGTTTCACTAGAATGAACGTACACTTTTCTCTGGACGACTCACTATTCCATTACATACGATGCAACATCACTGTGAAAATTTGCATGCACGTTATTCGTCGCTACAAATATTGCAAATTCCACATTTTCTCATTACTTGCAACTGGTCATTACAATCGCATTCTGTTCAATCTTGAAACTCAAAAAGCGCGCGCATACAATTAATTCTACACCACGTGGACACACTCTTTCACGCCATTGCTTGCTTCCCATGCCTTAATACATTATTTCGAACGACTCACTGTTTCGAACCACATTTTTCAACGCATCTTTCATATAAAATTGGCTGTAAAGATTTACTTAATCACTAATAAGCGAATTTTATTTTTCAACCTCGCCATGACATTCAACAGATCGCCTGCGCAAATTCGACTCACGGAATTTTGCTGATCTTCAGAGAATTAAGCCAGCTTCTCAACCAATTCGGCGAATTTTCTCAACCAATTCGGCGATTCTTCTCAACACACTTGGGAATTTTATTCAACACAACGTCAGATGACCACAAACTCACGCGTACTTTACGATGACAATAAATTCACGCGTATATTACGATGACAGCACATTCCCGCGTACATTATGTCGACACACATTCACTCACATAGTGCTACACACCGCACACATTTCAGAGTCCATTTCTAACCACAGTTGTCACACATGCCCACACTATACTTTTACATATTAAAAGTTTTAGTTCCCGTAACTTTTAATCTGGCGGGGTAATGTGGAATCTTCCACGTCCGCCAGTTTACCCTATCGCAGCCGCTTTCGGCCGCTCACTAAAGCTGGAGAGAATAGGGCATTTTTTCAACCTTGACCTTTCCATCATGATCCCTACACGCTTGTAATTTCGTTTGGAGATGAACTAATTACCTTTTTTGCTCACTGTTGTTACGAACCTAATCGTAATACACCTCCAAGCGTTTTTACACCGTAAGTTTCGCATAGAAATCTCCACTGGCTGACGTGTAATAAGTTACGCTCCCATTTTTTTTTGTCTGCCAACTGGACGCTAGTTGGAACTATCTCTCGCTCTATACGTCTGACTCTCGGCATGCCACTCCTACTGGTTGCCCGCACGTCGTCCGCAACCTTTCCCCGTACACACTATTGTTAGTAATTATTACGGGAGGTTTCAACATTCAGACTCGACCGGCAAACCCGCGACGCCAGCAACCATCTGCAACGACCGGCAGCGATCACTCGCCGACCAGCAGCAATAACCAGACCTGCCGACCAACGGTGCTAACCAAACCAGACGACCAGCAAAACCCACCTGCGACGACAAACCAACCTTTCCCGTACACTATTTTTAGTAATTATTTACGGAAGGTTTTTCGACACTCTCTTCGACTCCAACCGTCGACATGACCGGAGCAACCGCAATCATCAACCCCCAACCGTCGACACGACCAGAACAACCGCAATCATCAACCAACCTTTCCCGTATACTATTGTTAGTGATTACTACGGGAGGTTCCGCACTTCACCAACCTCCAACCGTCGACACGACCGGAGCAGCCGCACTTCACCAACCTCCAACCGTCGACACGACCGGAGCAGCCGCACATCAACCCTCAACTGGAGCGTCCGCATCTGCAACGTCGAACCAATGACTCAACCGGAACGTAAGCACCTCAACGTCCAACCGTCGGCATTACCAATATATATACTATTTTCCTTCATGTAATAAACCCTGCGTAAATCATACACATCTTCATTCTGTTGTCCGTATTGTTTCACCTGGTCAGATCACAGTAAAATGTGGCGGGCTCCTTGTGACATCGTCATATACGACACGGGGGCGCCGGGCCATCGCCCCCCCCCCCTCCAGGGTGTCCGCAACAACCCTCCGTTAGGAAATGCACTCTTCCTGTTACGATTTTACCAACATCATACTTACAAAATAATCAACAGGAGAGTTAAATAATCAACAGGAATTCATTGGTTAATCACCGTCAATCTAGCTTGCTGATTGATCGGTATCGACCAATCAGATCGCTCCCACGCGCAAGATCAATTTAGGCGCCAACTCAATCTGGAGCCACCCGGTGATACAGCGTAGATATAAAAACCCAACACGTGTGATTCTCTCTCTCTCTCTCTCTCTCTGATTCTCGCTCTCTCTGTTTCCACACGCGGACTCTCGAACCTAACTTCTCTACGTCACAACACTGCTGCCAAAATGCGACTCTTAAAGAACTCCCGTCTTGACTAATGCAGCCAGACGTAAAAGAACTTTACAACAATTCATGCAAGTATAATTCCATGCAAGTATAATTTTGCATAATACAATTTGCTTTGTTCCACCACATTGGATAGTGACCTCCAGCATATGGCATAATCTTTTCCACACCTTTCCTAGACAAAATAAAATAATTGTGGCGAACAGCCCTTCACACACGCACAACAATATGGCTAAACCATCACACTCCACCATACTCAGGGCCCGTTCCGCTACAAATTATTAATCAATTGAATTTTTTTAATTCTTTCAAAAATTGAACTGTTTCAGCGATTTTGTTATTAAAAATTTAACATACTATTAAACCATGATAAATTTTTAATTTATTTATATATTTATAATAAATATAGGAATAAATTAAATTTAAGCATTTTTTAAGTTATGTTCATATATTTATTTATATATTAAAAAATATATATAAAAACGTAACTTAATTATATTTTCTTAATTTTTTTTATAAATACTATGTCATTAACCCTCCATCATAAAAAGACAAGAAACCTCACTTTCCGGTCTCAATAGAGTCTAAAGGCACCTCCGAGTCGTTGAGGATGACAAAATGTTGTGGTGTCCTCCCTCTAAATAGTCTATGTTGGACTCTTCCGCCTACTATAAGATTAGTAAGAGAGAAGGCCTTGGGAGAACAGTCGTGACGGAATATTCCATACCTACCTCTCACCCCTCCGGGATAATGCACTTTTCACGCATAATCACCTCTTAACCAATAAGCATCTTAGTTTCAGCAAACTAGGTTTTTCATTGGCTGAGACCTTAAAACTGTAGCAAGTTTGAGCAAAAATACCTTTTGCCGCGCCCCGCTTTGGAGCCGGTTTTGAGACCGCGAACTCAATAAATAGAAGCGTTTCGATTCGAACAGTCAGAACGTCAACCCTGGAGAGATACTAAATGAATCCATGCCAGTCAAAACTTTGACCTAACTACACTTTTCGCGCGCTGATTCTTCTGACTCAACAAACAGCACTTCGCTCTCTCAGGAACATTACTTACAACATACTAAAGAAAGTGAATTAACCCACTACTAAAACAGTATTTGTTCAGACTTATCCATAATTAATTATCAAAGATGGAAAAAACTGGGTACGCCGACTTTGTTACGAACGAACCGAATAGCTAAAAGTGTAACTGACGTCCGTATTAAGCGAACTTATAACGAACGTGTCATTCAAAAGTAAAACTTTAAAACTAAAGGCGTATATTATGAAGAATACGGGTAATTTGTTCGGGACTGATTGGTTAGAACAGTTTCAACTTTGGGATATGCCTATTAACTCATTATGTCAAAAAGTTGAAAATTTGACTGACGAAGCAGAAAAGTTGAAAAGTGAACTAAAAAAAAATTTCCCGACGTTTTTAGTGGAGGACTAGGAAAATTCACAAAAATGTCTGCTAAGTTTGAGTTAAAGCCAAACGTAAACCCAGTTTTTAAGAAAAAATGTAACGTTCCATTTGCCTCGTTAAATCAAATTGAATCGATTGAGGAAATGGGAGTTCTGGTAAAGGTTCAATATAGTGAATGGGCATCTCCCGCAGTTTATATTTTTTTTAAAAAGAGCAAATAAATTCGTGTATGCGCTGACTGCTCTACGGGGTTGAACAGCGCCCTAAAGGATCACCATTATCCCCTTTCAAGTCCACAGGAGATATTCACTAAGCTCAATGGAGGAAAATATTTTTATAAGATTGACTTAAGCGACGCATATCTACAAATACCCGTGGACGAGGAATGCCCAAAGCTCCTTTGCATAAACACCCACAAGGGTTTATACAAATTTTTAAGACTTCCATTCGGGGTTAAGGTCGTTCCTTCCATTTTTCAACAGGTCATGGACATAATGTTAAATAGTCTTGATTTTGCAGTGGCCTGACGTCCTAATGAATAGCGAGAGCATCGAGGAACACAAATCGCACGTCTGGCAGGTGTTCATGAGAATCCAGGATTATGGATTGAAATTAAAAGACAGGAAGTGTGAGTTTTTCTTAGAGAGGATTAAGTACTTGGGGCAAATAATTGATAAAGACGGAAGACGTCCCGACCCAGATAGGGCAACGGCAATAAAGAATATGCCAGCACCAGAAAATGTGTCGGCTCTTCAAAGTTTTTTTAGGTCTTGAAAATATGTCGGCTCTTCAAAGTTTTTTTACGTCTTGACTCATTACGATCCAAACCTTGGCATCATTGTAGCCAGCGATGCTAGCTCCTACGGCATCGGGGCGTGCATTTTGCACAAGTTAAAGGATGGATCGGTAAAGCCAATCGCCCATGCATCTAGGACGATATTACCAGCTGAAAGGGGTTAATCGCAAATAGAAAAGGAAGCCTTAGGAATCATTTTTGCGGTGACTAAATGTCATAGATTTATTCATGGAAGGTACTATTTGTTACAGACAGACCATCGTCCACTCCTTACTATCTTTGGGTCACAAAAGGGTCTGCCAACACATACTGCTAATAGACTGCAAAGATGGGGAACCATTCTCCTCAATTATAACTACAAAATGGAGTTTCTCCCATCCACTAAAATCTGTCATGCGGACGGGTTGTCTAGATTGATACCTAAGTATGCTGAACCACTGGAAGACACAGCCATTGCTATAAGAACAGAGGTCGAAATAAAAAGTACCTTGTGCAATACTGTCAGGGAGATTCCTATAACAATTGATGAGATAATAGACAAAGCGTCCGATGACGAGTTCATAAAGGAAGTAAAGGACAAACTAAATAGTAAAGACCAGAATGTCTCATTCTGTACCGACATACTAATGTACGGAGTAGTAATCGCATCTACCCTACAGAAAAGAACATTAAAGGAATTCCATGTTGGCCATCCGGGAACTTCAAGAATGAAGAGTCTGATGAGGAGTTACGTCTACTGGACCAACACGGACAAGGATATTGAAAACAATGCAAGATCGTGCAAAGGGTGTACTTAGGCTGCTAAAGCACCCCCGATAAAATTCAATCACTGGCCTAAAACCGACCGACCTTGGTCGCGGATACACATTGATTTTGCTGACCCACTTGATGGTTTTTACAACCTTGTAGTAGTTGACAGTTATTTCAAGTGACCATAAATATTGAAATGTAAGAAGCCGACCGCGGAGGTGACAGTAAAGTTTTTGCACTAGCTATTTTCCCGTTTCGGATTTGTTGACTCTATCGTAACAGACAATACCACACAGTTCACATCCTGTGAATTTAAGGATTTTTGTCAGTCATTCCTGATCGAACATATTACCACGGCGCCATATCACCCAAGAAGTAATGGACAGGCAGAGCGTTTTGTGGACACTTTCAAGAGAGCACTGAAGAAATCGAGAAGTACTCCCACCGATACACTATACAGAAGTTTTTTCAGGTCTATCGTGTAACCCCTAATAGCAGTGCTCCATCTGCCAATACGCCAGTGGAGGTCATGTTTGCCAGGAAAATAAAATCGGCATTTGACAAATTCCTTCCGAGTGAAACGAAAGCGGGAAATAGGAATAAAGTGCTTAAAAAGCGATTTAAGATCGGTGAAAAGGTTTTTTTTCGTGTTTTTGGGAATAATAAAGCTCACTGGGAGAGGGGAACAATAGACAGACAAATTGGTAACATGATTTACATGGTTCAGGGACCGAAGTTTATACACAAATGTCATGTAAACCAAATTAGAAAACGGTATGAAAGCATAGTCGACATAGAAGATGACACTATGGACGTCGTCTTTCATGCATTTGAGATGCCAATACCGCAATCAGTGCCAGAGCTCAGAAGGCCCAAAAGAAAAAAGAAATTTACGGAACCTTTAGAAATTAACCCGAAAAGGAAAAGATATTGAACATCTTTCATTTCATACCGTGTCTACAGAAAAAGGAAAAGAATGAGTAAAAAAAAACCATCTCCTCACTTATGAACTTTGAATTACCAGAAAAGCACAATACACATTAGATTATTGGAAATTATTAATATTATAATTTACCATTAAACTTATCCAAATTTTCATTATTTAGGAATAATGAATAGAGACCTTAATAAAAGTGGACTGTTGTTAACACGTTAAATGTTTGTCGTAAAACTAAAAAAAAAATTGTGAACGTAATTTTTCAAAGTGGTTGTTTCTGATTTTTTTTTATGAAAAAGGGTTTATTTGGTTGAATAAAAAGTATGATGTGGTAATTATACAAATTATTAAAAAAAAAGACTCCATACGAAGTCAGGCTGAAAAGGGGGGTGTTGTAGTGTCCTACCTCTAAAGAGTCTATGTTGGACGCTTCCGCCTACTATAAGATTAGTAGGAGAGTAGGCTTTGGGAGAACCGGGTATTGAACTCACACTCTTTGGGTCCTGTCACTGGATCTAATCAACGCCTTTATCTACTGTGCCATGTGTCCTTGAGGACATCTGGGTATTATTCATTAACCATTTTTTACCAGTGCTCATATTGCAATTTTTGCTGTTATCATTGCGTGTTTTTACCACAGCTCATATTGCAACTTTGTTGTTATTATCGCTTTTCTCTGGCACTCCTTATTACTGGTTCCCATATTATATTCATTTCTATGCTTGGTCGGCTCAGGAGATTTTTGTGGCCTAGCATATGTGCTGATTCCTTAGGTTTACGAATTTTTCAATGGTGTTCCTTGTCTATTATCTCAACCTGACCCCACAGAGGGCGGTGATCTCCCTTCTCTCTCCATATGTGGTCAGCCACGCCTGATTTTTCCACTTCCCCTCGTGTTACAGCTTTCTGGTGTTCTTGAAGCCTTACCTTAAAGGGGCGGCCTGTCTCTCCTTTATATTTCTTTCTGCAACTGCACGGGATAGCATACACACAGTCTTTAGTCATGTTCTCCTCTATGGGGGGTCTTACTCGGGAGAGATATCTGCAAAGTGTCGTCAAGCTTTTGAAGTTTGTCCTGATGTTAAATGGACCGCAGATTCTTTGTATTTTCTCTGATAACCCCTTCACATAAGGCAGGCAGACTGTTTCCTGAGTGTTGTTGTCTTCCTCCTCCTCTTGTACCTGCCTATCCCAGTTTTGTGGGCTGCTGCCATGTACCCAGGGTAGTTGTTCTTCTGTTGTACTTACTGTTTAATATATGATATATCTGAAACCCTTGTTTTGTTATTTCTTTAACCATTTACTTGCTCATAAAACAAATTATTTTCCACCCTCCAACCTCTCTTTCATAGACGGGATGTGGCAAGCCTCTCACAGCTCTATCACTACTTCCTTAGAAAATGCTCAGACGAACTGCATTCCTTGGTTCTACAAGTTCTAACCTTCACAGCTAGGAACCATCATGACACTCACATTGTAACAAACCACACTCATTCCCTCTGTATTCCATTGGTAAGAAGTAAGTTCCACTTGAACAGCTTCTTCTTGCGAACCACTGCTCTGAGGAACCAACTCCCAAGTGGTTGTTTCCCCAATCACTACAAACTTAACCTGTTCAAGTCTAGGCTTAACCATTATCTTCCTCTCTTATCTGCATAAACTGCCTTTCACTCTGTAACCCTCTACCTTGAATAGCCCCCGGGCCTTGAACCTCACGGTAAAATAAAAATTAAAATAAAATAAATAAATCTGGTTAAATGTGCTGGTAAGGGTAAAATATGAAATCTCCACAAGCAAGTACTGTCCTGAATTATTTAGAGAAAGTCATGGAAAATGATTTCCTAAAAAGTATGGGAACCCTGATACTGAAAAAAGGTGGAGAGGGAGGGCTAATATAAAGGTTTACAAATTTTAATGTTTGAGGAATAGGAATTTTACTGCATCTGAGGAAACAATTTTTCAGTCAGAGGTTATGTTGTTGGAGAGGGGCCACCATGCAGGAAGAGTGCTGAGTGGACATTCAGTTGATAATAATTATTGTTTTTCTTTTTTAAATATGAAGTACACCCTCTACATCAATGAGCATATCAAATCCACCCAATTCCTTATTACACAGATCATTCTTAAACTCTTCTACCGACAAGACAAGGCTTGATGAAGAAATTGCTAGACTGATATTTGCAATTTTTGATTGGTGCAACATTCTCAATTCTATAGAATGGTAGAGAAGCTGAGACCAGGATACACACCTCCATCAATATTAGAGATTGTCAATAAGTACCTGCCTGTTCTATGAGGAAGAATATAGAAAATGTGCTAATGATCCCAAAAATGAAAATGTATCTTTCATTAGATGAATGGTCAAACATTCACAATGAGCCCATTATTATTCTTGTCATGCCCCAGAACACTTGCTGAAACACCATGACAGAGTTATATAAATAACTGATCAAGTTAGCAAGGACAAAGTAGATTCACTAGTGAGAAGTTGCCAACCTTGCACGTGTTATATTAAGTGTTTGGTAACAAGAGAAAGGAATAGCAAGGATTAGATTCTGAAAAACGTTTATTGTTGGTATGTCATAGAGAGACGTTGAAGGATGGGTGGAATGTCCATTTCAGTGGCCAGTCTTCAGGATGGCAGTTGGATATAAGTGTAGCGCCAGTTATTGACCTAAATCTTGTGTGGGTTTGGTGTGAGGTCACCGTGAGTGGTCAGTGCATGTTGGATGATTGAGGTCATGGTGGTAGGTTGTTTTTGCTGGTTGGTAGATCTGTTCTATGAAATGGGGGTGACATTAAATTGGTGTGGTTGATAGGCCTGTTTTGTGGAAGGAGCTGCGATGACGGCTGCAAGGGAATGCCTTGGTTATGTCGAGGTGATGACAGTGGGTTGTTGAGGGGTTTGCAAAAATTTAGAGTCAGGAGAAATCACAAATCTGACTTTGCTGATGCATAGGATGCAAGTGTTAGTGTGGCAGTGGTGATATCACCCCTGAAATAATAAAAAAGGGATATGATGTAAAACAGAAAACACCAAGTGAAGAGAGGCGTTTTCAAATAACCAAGATGTCAAAAATGCGGTAAAGACTTTGAAATGTAAATGTTACAGAAATTTAAGTTAGAACATGAAATACAATCTTTTTGTAAGTGTACAAAGGATATCAGATCTGGGACAAAGATAATTGGAACTTTTAGAAAAAGAAATGGATTCTGACACTGAGAATTGAAGTTAAAATAAAGAATGTTTTGATTTAGAATTTATTTTTGAAACAAGACTCTCTGTAAATTACAAAAAGCAGCAAAGTGGTTGATAGCGAGGTGATAAACAATGGAGTCTTGTTGTGGACCTTGAAAAAGTTAACTGTTTACTCTCGGAAGAGCAAAATTGTACTTTGAAAGTATGTCAGTACGTTCACACTAGAAAAACAGATACATCACCAGTTCTCTATATAAAGAGGTGAGCCAGCCGGAAGAAAGAGTGAGTTTCGGGTTCGTCTGTCAAACTGAGGGAGTGACACCAGAGATTGAAAAGAAAGCGTCCGCTGTGTGCTGCTGAATGTGAGGCGAAAAGTGAAACATCTAAGTACCACTACTCCTACTACTACTAATATTACTACTACTATTAAGACTACTGAGAACGGGAACATCGAAGGTTACGCTAAGAACAGACCAAAAAGGGATGTCAGTTATCTCCTGTTAATTCCCCTCTCCAAGTTCTTCATTGCCTTAACCTCAAGGCACAGTGGATAAAGGCTTTAGTTAGATCCAGTGACAGAACCCAAAGAGTGTGAGTTCAATACCTGGTTAAGGCGGTGGAGAACTTAGAAAGGGGAATTAATAGGAGATAACTGACATCCAGTAGACATCGCACATGGAACTAGAACAGTCTACCCCAGTGAGCGAAATAAAGGGTTCAGTTCGACTTTCCAACCACCTGAAGAAGGTCGGAGTGTACAATGGCTGAAACGTTATAATAAATATGGCGATAAAGATGAGGACAATAGTCCGAATAATATAAATAGTGTACATAATATCTCATCTCAGAAATATAGACAGAAACTTCTAGTTGATTATAGCTTCAAAAAGTTTGTTAATAACACTGAGGAGGCTGATGAGTCTATACTGCAATCTTGAAAACAGGGCATAGACTTGACACATTCTACAGACTTGGGAAGGATTTCTCCTTGAAGCAACAGTTAAATGTTATCTAACAGCAAAAACTGAACAATATATTTTGGTCAATGCAATCTATTATTTAAATTCTTTTTCCTGTGAATCTCAGAGAAAACCATTAACTAATCTAAAACTAGATAAGTGTGCCATACTTGAGTTGGTAAGAAAAGTAATAAAAATTTATGTAATAAAAAATAAATGTAAAATTATATAAAAATAATTAAAAGGTAAATAAAAAAAATAATGCTATAGACTATGTTTATTTATTACACATTGTTTTGAGGGGAGTTTTTAAAAAAATATTTATTAAAGTTATTGACATGTTGTCTTTAAATAAAAAAAATGCTAAAATGAAGCCAGACAGTTAATAAGAAATGGATTGAATAAAATTTGATTCATAAAACTTTGTTTATCTGAAGCTTAGAATGAAATTCTAAATAAAATGCCAAAATGAAATCTGATGATTTATAAGAAAAAGATACATGTATAAAATTTGGTTCTCAAAAATTAAGAAAAAAAGAGGTTCAAGTCTGATGGTTTCAAAAGTCACTTAAATAAAGTTTGCAAACAAGCAAGTTTTAAAGAGATACATTTTGTGATTTTTTAACCAATGGTAACAGTAAGTTACAAATACATAGTATTAAATTTCTAATTCAAATCAGAGCCAGTTTGTGGCTATTTAAGAAGTCTTGCTAATCAGCCAGGGAGAGGGCTTTTGGCATCCACTAGGAAAACATTTGCTGCTTCTGGAAGTGGAACTGAGTTGAAAACTAAGAAGAAAAAGAAAGTAGTAAAAGCAAAAGCATATGTACTTTCACAGGCTAGTTCTGGAAACAAAGAAAACCTAAAAGCTGCTGCCATTAATGATGACAAAAAGAAAATAGCAAAAATGAGAAAAGTAAGTAACAAGGAGAAAATAATTGTTGAAAAAATGGACACAAATGAAATTTGTGCTCATTTAAACAAGATTCTTATTAGTGAAATGAAAAAGAAGAAAAAGAAAGCAGAAGGATTTTGGCTTTCACAAGGGAATGACTGTGAGTTGCTTCTGTGAACTGAAAAGATGCACTGTTGGTAGTAGCAATGATGAAAAAGAAGTAGCAGGGAAAAAAAGAAAAGGAAGTAACACAAGAAAAAGAACAGGAGGAAGCAGAAAGAAAAAAAAGAAAAAGTAAGCAGAAAGATGTTTCTATAAATTTAGAGCTATATATGATTATTCTTCTATAGATATTTATGAACAATTGTCACAAAATTAGAGATATTAACCCTGATTTTGAACTTTTTATGAAAATACAAGATTTATCTCATCTCAGTTTGTATGACTGAACTATTGTCAGAACCAGAAACGCAGTAATACCTGTGGATTGTCAACCTTCTCAACTCCTTTTGACAGGTAAATGAATCAAAGCAAGTGAACATTTTGTTGATAATAATTGTAACTGTTTTTATGAGGCCAACAGAATTGTAATTAGATCTTGTCCCAGTGTCAGGCACATAAAAGATGATTTTGTGCAAGCTTGTTTTGTAAAATTTGTCTTCTGTGCTATTATTATTTTTTATGTCATTTAATAAATGTAAATTTCTTTCAAATTTCACAATTGTTATACTCCAGCGTAATTAAATTTCCTTTTGATTTCACTCTAGATGTCAGCTGGATGTGAGCACTAACAAAGCATATAAAAAGTAAAAACATCGTCTTCCTCTCAGGGGCTCTGAACATCATATCTAGTGCACAAAACAAATCTCTACAAAATCTAAAATGCCTATCATGAACATTTCCTCAAGAAAAAAAAAGGATGTGCCTGGGAGCCTGAACTTGTTAAACCACAGATATAAAAATAGCACTCCTTGTTGATGACAGAGAGTAACAGGCCGAGAATCCACCTATCAACAACAACACACTGTTGTTGTTACTGCCATGATTGCCTCTTTCTTTTCCACCATGACTACACCCAATTATTACTAATCTCACCTGACTCTTCACACATAGTACCAGGACAACAGTTGAGCAGTTGACGCTATTTCTTGATCACCCTTCTCGTTATCATCAACATGACCTTGGTCAATCCATTGCTTAGGCAACAAGCTTCACTAATATACTCCAGGCCTCTCTCATCTGCACCACCATGAACTACAAGCCTCCCTCATCATCACCATTGTAATCCTGTTTCTGTTTTATCTCCCATTCAACCAGAATCCAACAGACATTCTGCTCAATCAAGCTCGACTACCGGTTTCCCCCATCGCCACCACCATAACCTCAGTCAACGAACCTGCCAATGCACCTTACCAAGCTTTATCATGAATCAACCCACCACAATGTCTGTGGTCAATCAACCCATCAACTCACCCTACCAAGCCTTGCTACGAATCAAACCCACCAGCAACAACACCTTGGCCTAATCATACAACCATCAGTCCATCAAATACCTCACCAGTGTCAATTCCAACCATGAAGAAAGGTGTATGTCAAATGAGCTAACAACACCCCACCAAAAAAGGTTCATTAATCATCACCAGGCCTCACTCCTGGCACTAACCATGACCTCGGTCAACAAACCTAACAAATTGGTTAACTCCTGGTCTTACCAACAACACTCTTACACCTAAGTGCTTTCCTTAACAATGGCATATATAGTCACCATTATGTTGCAGAAATCAACACTTTAGAGAGTAAATAATTAAAAGCTCCTGGAAAATTTATTCTACAAAAAAAATGAGTAATACAAAACAACATAAAACTTATGAGAACTAATTTCATGTACTGACTAAAGAAATTACAATTACAATAAAAGAAAACATTTAAAGACTAATTGCATAGAAAACATTTAAAACTAGAGAATATGCATTTTTCTGTGTGTGTGAAATTTGTGTAGGCCTACTTGAAAGAGTTCAAAAGTCAAGAGAGAGAAAGAAAAACCATGAAAATGAACATGCCCCAGTGCAGGATACTTCTTTCCCACATGTGATTACATCTTATAGTCAGAGCTATAAGAGAAAAGAGACTATTGTGATAAATGCATGCCTTTATATAGGCTTAAGGCCTACCCACTAGAGCAAAGTTGAGTGGGATAACCCCAAATATATATTCACTGGCATAACAGTCTTGTATTTTTTGCTTTGTGCCATTCAAAATATTAGATATAAGAGGTTTGGGGTCCTCTCCTCCCAATAAACCTTTTAAAAGAGCAATAGAGCTGGTATTAAATGTATATAAACTAATTCAAAGTTTTGTGAGAAGTGGTGTAACATTTTTTTTTTTTAATTTTTACTTCTTTTTTCCAATTTTAGAGATTTTAAAAATCCATTATCATTAATATCTGGCTAATGAGCTAATGAGAGTGTGGGACGCTATTGAGGTTTGGTAAGAAATGTATAAGAAGGTTTTTGATGAAGGTTGCATTTTGAAATTAGCACACCACATTTAATTTGCAAAAAAACACGAAAAAGAATGACAAGAGATCATTGAATGTCAACAAGAAAAACATGTATTGAAAACAAGTGAATATACAATTGTGTTAGTGACAATAAAGTTTAAAATATAAAAACTAGTTCCCCTTGTATTGTGTGGGAATACAAATGTGTGTTGTAAGAACTTTTCTTGTTTAAATCTGTTTAGAGTTCAAGAATATTTGTTATATGAGTTTGAAAGTGAGAATGTTGTGTAAGAGGATGATAAAGTCTTGAATAGTTCACTTGGCTTTTGAAACAGACAGTTCAGTGTTGTGTGTATGTAATTTATGTCTCTGTGTGTGTGAGTAGAAGATTGAGAATACACGTACATGGTTAAGGCTCTGGATTTTAATAGTCTACTAATGTTCTTTCTTTAATTTCTGCTATATATACACATAACATAGGCTCCAGGGACGAGAGTGGGAAAAATATTGAAAGAAATGTGATTGGTAAAAAATCGACCAATTGCTGATTTTTTCTATAACAAGTTTGGTAAGGCAAAGCATGAAAAAATTTTATGTGGCTCGTGCGATGCGTAAATTATCTTTAAAGAAAGTAGTGTTTATTTTCTGTCCAATGACTGTTGAGTGATTTGTGGGTGTGGTATATGTAAACGTCCACTACAAGATGAAAAAATTTGCATTTATTGTGGTGTTAAAATATCTCATAATAATAAAAGGTTTATTTAAAATTCAGTTATTTTAAAAGGTAAGATAAATGTAATTAACTATACGTTTTCTGATTTCAAACTTGATAAAAAATATTTTTTATAAATCTTGAAAATGTTAATAATTTGCAAATTCTCATAGAAAAGTGAAGCAGGTGAGGCCAAGTTTACTTGGATAATATCATAATTATGAGAATTTTACATTTATGTTAACCGTGTAGAGCAATTCCTATAGTTTACAAATTTTATTTTATTTTTCTCCATCAAAAATCTAAAAAGTACTTTTTTTATTGGGATACGCGTACGTATACGGTGTGTTTAAGAAAGAGAAAAAAAAAGCAACTACATTATTACCAGGGGCAGATAACTACTGATATATTTGAGGAAATGTCGGACAATCATATCAGGTCTTTTTCAGGTGAAGACTACGCCACTGCTTTTACAAAGGCTCTCACTTGTCAAATTAACAAAGAAGATGTGAGTTGCATGGTTCAAACACAGAAGGAAATGTATGTATAATTTGGTGACCGGAAAAACTTTGTTATCAAAATATTGAATTATGATGTAATAAATGAAATGAACAATAATAACATGCCTAAAAAAAAAATTATTTTCTTAATTCAGTGCGTCTTCTTAATTAGTCGTTTTTTTTTTACTTTTAAAAATTATTAAAAGAATATTCTTTACTCAGATATTGAAAAAAAAAATTTAGATATTGATGTTTAAAATTATAAAAGATACTGACTGAATGTTAGTGAGTAAGAAAAATTTAGATTTTCGTTTTTTACCCTGAGCCCTGTGTAATTGTACGGTGTCCGCAACAACCGGTTTCGATTTATAAACAATTTTATTTAAACATTGTAATCAATGACCTGAAGTCCATTTTTAACCGGTCTTCGCAATTTGATAATTTTGTCATCTAAATAACTAAAAATTCAATCTGAAGGTTTTTTTTTTTCATCGATTTTTTTACAATTAAAAATACTGTAATTTCCAAATCTTGTACGAAAAAATTGTAGGTTGTACTTTGATTTATTCGTAAGACTTTGTATTAAAATATTCACTTTTGCGTGAATTTAGCTTTTTGTAGAGAATAAGTTCGAGTAATAATGTAGATATAATTTGAACGACTTGAGGAAATCACAAAAAAATCGAAGGATAGGAAAGGATTGAAGTGAACATCAAAGTTATTCCAATTTCATCAAAATGACCGTAAAATTCAGCCAAGATTGTTTTTATGTTCAACCTGCAACAGAAGTACTACTAAAAATAATAGTGACTTTTTTTATTAGTTAGAGAATTTAGATTGAAACCATTTAATTCGGCTTTGGGCACGCATTTCAAAATAATCTCTTGCGTTTTCTTTCTTTTTTACTGAATTAATGACAATGTCCTCTTCGTGTTTGTTAGCCAACCAATAATAAAAAAAACAAAAAAATTACTTTGGCTGAGTCTTCTTTTTAGGGTAGCTGCTCCTTTTAGAATTGAACTTATATATTATTGTTTATAAACCGAAATTGGTTGTTGCGGACACCGTACAATTAATGAACTTTTAGAATTGAAGTATTTGTTGTTGTTTTCTTTCAGGCTATCGCGTTATGAAAAAACCAATGAAATGCTGATAAACTTTAACCTGCTGTCCTCATCGCGCTACGAAGCCACCTGTCACAAGTTTAAGAAAGACACGTTACTTCTGTACGAGATGAAGAAAGATTTGGATGCTGTATTTAAAAGAATTCGGTAGGTTTCAAAAGAATTTATCTTAGGTACCTCTCTAAAATTTCGCAGAAGTGAAAAAAGATCATACGTGATGAAAAAATGCCCCCCCCCAAAAAAAACAAGTTTTATCGTCAAAATTTTTTTTATTATTGAGCTTGAGAAGAGGAAAGTCCAAAAGGCATTCCTTTTGTTTTTTTCTTTACTTGGGTTACTACACTAGATACAGTCAAAGATTCGCGAAGGTTTAAAAATAAAATGAATTTTTTAAAATGAAAAATCTTTCTTGAAGGTTTTATTTTATTTTTAATTTCAAGCTCCAGTAACATACTTTGCTGTATTTCAAAAGTAAAAACTAATAATTGTTTGGAAGGAGTTTTCATTTTGACATCAATAGCATTGCTGATTTTAGTGCCATTTTTGTGACATTCAATCATTACAATGAATTTGTCTTTAAAAATCTTTCAAAAATGAAATATACTTGTTGAGAGAGCTGACTTTCACAGGAGCAGTTGATTTATGTGGCGCTGAAAGCGTTTGGTTGTGGGGGCTAAACTCGTATAAGATCGTGGCAGCGATTACTAATTTAAATTTAATTATTCATGGTGCTGTCCGGAATAAAGCAGACTTAATTAACCCAACGTACATATAAACAAACATAACAATGCAATGATGAAGCAAATTGTTGCGGAGGTGAAGGTTAAATAAATTTAAAAATTAATCAGAAAGATGTTTTTAGTCATATGAGGTCGGCTGCGTGTATAAAATTTCACTTCTCCACAAGCATTTAACTTTGTGTAGCACAAGGGGGCTAATAAGGCAATAGAAAAGATGACAACAATGATGTAAAACAACAATATTTATATAGCAATAATACAAATTATCAAGAATAAACTGCTCAGAATGTTTAGCTGAGCTAAGCTGAATTTCAAAGTTCAGTAATGTTAATTGAGCAAATTAAAATGCTTTTTTGGTACAAAATTTACAAAAAATAAGAGTTGTTCACCCTTAACTATGAATTGTTTGAAAACTTTTTCTTTGAAAGAAATAATTTTTTTTATCTAGCCTCGCAATAAAAAGTTTGTTTTTAGTAGACGAAATGTTACTTGTGAAATAGTTGAAAAGATTTTTTGTTGTGTAATATTGTGAGAATGTGTTTGGTAAAAAGGAACTTTAAATTATCATTTAATATTTCAAGAACTTTCTGTTTTGTACTAAAATTTAGTTTGTGTACTTGCGAAAATAAATACAATATAAGTCTTGCTGCTAAAAGATGTTCACCAAAAAGATTAAATCCCGTTGAATAGAACTGAGTGAGAGAGTTTCTTTGAATTATGTTCTGAAAAGCTGAAAATATGTTCAATACTTGTAGCTTCAGAAGACATTTCTTCTTTTTTTTAAGTATTTTTCTTACTGGTAAAGAATTGGAAAAAACTGGAATATCCAAGTTAAATTTCTTTAGCGTGGCGGCGATGTGTCAGTTTGATTTTTTTTTTTTTTTTTTTTTTTTTTTTGTCTCACTGTGAGAGGGTTGAACGAATTCTGTAACTTGAAGTTGAAAGAGTGAATGTAAAAAATAGCGTTTGCCCATAAGGTGTCGAAACGCGATTTCTTAAACAGCTACATTTTAGTAAGCAAGAGAAATCAAAAAGGTATTTATTTGCACTTTAGTACAAAATGTGGCACAAGGCCAAAAAGGGGATTGGGGAAGGACGGTCTTCTTCTGTCTTAATTCTAAACTTAGCTAGTCACAAACACTGACCCAAACATACTAACAATAGTCCTATCACCAAAACAACACATACTCTCCTACCGTTCTTACTACATCCATCATAATACATCAAATTCTCTATGATAGTCTAACTAGTCCCCATATGTACATTGCAAAGTCTGTGGTGGGGGATAACAATTTAAAAACCCCAGTGAATATTTACAATATGAATTAAATACTATTTACATGAAAACAAAACAAAATAAGGTTAGTAATAAAACCCCCCACAATACCTAAATGTGGCAGAAACATCAGTTAACTGGACAAAAAGAATTGCGAGATTATAAAAGTATAAAAACAATCATCCATCCAAAAAGCACTCACACAACCACGCACTCATTTAGACACAATAACAAATACGAAGAAAAAAACAAAACAAAACAAAAAAACACACACACACACATGAAACGAAAGTCATCCCGCAACTGCCAGAGAACTGGCATCACTGACCACCTAACGAGGGGGGCTGGGGAATTAAACTAAAGAAAAATAGGGACAGAAATAAAAGTGGGGCCAATGAGCATACATACCCTAGCTAAGTTAACCAGAAACAAGAAACTAAAAGATCCAAACTAAAACCTAAACTAGCCTAATATCGGGACAGGTTGCCTCTGTTCAACCCAGGAAGGACAAAATCCTGTACCTAACTGACATCAAAGTGCCACTCCAGGTCAGCCCCTCTCACTCTACACCGTCACGATTTACCCACCTTTTGCCGAATTCTGATGAAGAGAGTCGCCGCCTTTCCGTCCTAATCCTGACTTTAAGCTGATGCCTAAAGTACAAGATCTGTTGGGAATAGGTGAACTTCTCACCTCCATAGAATCCCTTCTGACGTGTCGTCCAAATCACGAGTCTCATAACTCCTAGCAAGGAGTGGAACACATAAAGTTCAGCCTTCGTTAACGGCGGTGACACATTGCTACAAACAGAAGAGGCCTCAAGGACAAAGAACTTTCCCTGCAACATGCGAACCATGAGGCCTTCAACAAACTTACACAATGGTGCTACCAACTTGCAATGAAAGAAGACGTGACCAAGGGTCTCGACTACTCCATCACAGAGTCGGCAGTTTGGAGATTTCTCCAAGCCTGCTGCGCAAAGCTTTTTGGCAAAACCAGAGGGCCCCACGCATCACCAGCCAGGTGAGGTTATGCTTCAATGTTATTGAGACATTTCAACCCGGGAGCCCAAGGCCAGATTGAGCGAGCCTCTCTATTCGTAAGACCGAGCTTGTCAATCAGATCATCGTGAACGGACCCCCTGACTAACACTTGTGTATAATGCTCTACGAGACAACGCCTGGATGTTGGAGAGGCCATCCGACGCCATAAGAGGTGTTTCAGAGCAAGACGACATTCACGGTAGAAGGAGCACTCGGCACGGGGTAAACGGCGAACCTCCTCCTCACACGAGTGCACACTTCTCAAGGATGGGAAATTTCTACGGGCGTCTTCCTTCCAGAAGGCGCCCCCCCATCCGAATTGCGACACAAATGATCCAGGTACCCGATGCAAAGCATATCGAGACAAATCTCAATACTAGGCATACCTAGACCGCCTTCAGATGGATGAAGGCAACAGATCTCCTGACATACCCTAGCAGCTTTACCTCTCCACAAGAAAGAGAACAAAAGCTTTACTAATAAAATTAGTGTGGTAGACGGAAGTACCGAGAGTCGGTAAAGGAGAATCGGGTAGATATGTGAAACACATACCTCCGCCCTCCCCTTCAAGGAAAGATTCCTCTGAGACCGCAAATCAATTGCGATCTCGGCCTTCCCTTGTACCTCCGACCAATTCATTTCCAACTGGATATCAGGACCGAACCAGACGCCAAGTATCTTGATTGGCCCATCCGTCCAGTGGAAAGGTCCGGGAAGAGAAACTCCCTTCCATGCACCCAACTGCAAGCCAACAGACTTATTGTGGTTGATCTTGACCCCTGTCACCATCTCATAACCACTGATTTCTTTGCTGACTTTGTTAATCTCAGCTCTGACACAAGAACCGAAACGTCGTCAGCATAGTCAGAATACCGGACCGGATTCACCTTTAACTTGTGAAGGAAAGGTTCCAACGCAAGAACATAAAGCATAGGCGAAAGTGGACAACCCTGATGAATAGACCGAGACAATACGAAAGGTTCCGATCTTACCCCGTTCACTTCCACCAGCGCTCCAGGAGTGAAAGTATGACCCGAAACCGGCAAATGAAAGCCTCCAAGAATCGATGGTCAACCCTATCAAAGGCCTTGGACTGATCCAAATTGACCAGCGTGGATTCACTGTCGACTTTCTCTATGATCAAGTGGACCATATGAAGGTTGTCCTGAATAGTCCTGCCCTTCGCAGCACAAGTCTGTTCGGAACCAATCAGACTAGACAGGACAAGCTGCAAACGGTTGGCTAAGATTTTGGCCAAAATCTTTAACTCTGTATTTAACATAGTTAATGGGTGAAAATTACCTATCCCATCCCCACCGTTTTTGTCCTTATGCAGCAACTTGGTCACACCCCTTGTGAAGCGTTGAGATATAGACCCCTGCTTCATCCAGTTGGTGAAGATCAGTTCCAGCAAAGGAACAAAAATGGGCGACTGCCTCAAGTAGACTTCGTAGGGAAGATTATCTAATCCCGGAGATTTATCCAGCCCAACCTGTTTCAACACTTCCCAGATTTCCGACTCTGTGATGGGACCCTCGCACCCAGCCGCTTCAGCTGCCTCGAGGCAGGGAAAGACGGCTAAATAGGCGTCGAACTGAGCAGGGCTCAGACCGGGCTCCCTGGTAAAAAGATCCCGAAAATAATCCCGAAAAGCCTCACATATGCCCTCGTTTGTAGTCACGGTCCACTTATCCGGCAATGTGACGCTTGCGATATGCCGCCGTGATGCATTCCTACTTTCCTCTGCACGCAATTCTGTGACCATATTCGTCGCCTCAGAGGACATTCTTTTTAACCTAGCCCTAACTACCAGAGCTTGATCCTTCTTGATAAGCAAGGAGGCCAACTCTGCCTTAGCCTTCAGTTTACTAAACAAAAAAATGTGCCAGAATCATCAAAGTAAAGTAAATCACTCCCACAGACACAATAAGTTATGAAAATTGAAAGATGAAATTCATCCCATACCTATCAGAGAACTGAAATCTCTGTTACTTAATAAGTGAAGAGCTATGGAATTAAACTAAAGAGGGGACAAAATTAAAAGGGCTGATGAGTTTACACCGTAAACTTTTTTTGATAAATTTTCTGAAAATAGTTTTAAAAGACCTGATTAGGTGTAATTAAATATTTTCATGACATCAAATTACAACTAAACAAAATGAAACTGACCTATACTACCCTAATCTGGATCAGGGTGACTCATGGTTAGTTTAGAGGCCCCAAATCCTCTTACCTAACTGCCATCAAGATGATACTTTAAGTGGGTGTCTTTCACTCGCACCATGAAACATTTACTAATCTTTTGCCAAATTTCAAGTGAGCCATTTCCTTTCCACTCTAATCTTACTTTAAACTGATGCTTAAAGAACATCAGTTGGGAAGAGGAACACTTCTCACCTTCATGAAATTATTTCTGCTATGTTCTTCATATCACGACTCTCAAATTGCCAAGTAAGCACAATAACATAATGTTAATGCTTTTTCAGTGGTGGCACCACATTGTTACAGACAGAACCAACTTAGAGAACAAAGAACTTTCCACCCAGCCTGCACACCATGTACTCATTTTAACTCTGTTTAAAGGGCAAAAATTACTAATCCTATCTCCACTGTTTTTGTCTGTACACAGCAACTTCATCACATGCAGGCAACAGAAAATTTTAAATAGTGTATACAGGTAAAATTGTTTACAGTCAAGCAAAAATCAATAGACATTTTCACTATTTTTTATTTTTTTCACACAAATACAATAAAAAACTGGAAGTATAAAATGACTGTTAAGAGGGGGGAAATAAAACTCAACCAAGAATTCAAAAATAAATATCAGAATAAAATTAAATTGATTCAATATCCAATAAGAAGAGGTGAAAATAATCCAAAACAAAGGTTATGTACAAAGTAAAATCAACAATTATTTCACATATTTCATATTTTTTAAGGTTTTTGTTCGACAATAAAATAAAAATAAAAAATTTGATCTGAAAGTTGAAAACTGAAGAAAGAGGTAAAATGAAAGCATAATTGGCTGTTAGGTTGAAAAAAGGAACTGTAAAATAAAAGTTAAACAAATGAAAAATGTTATGTCAGTAATTAAATTAAAATAAAAACACTCAACTTTCAGTAAAAGTCAATCAATCACAGTAGCGAACAAAACAATCCACACATGTAATTCAAAATAAGTTAATGTTAGTGACAAAAATAAATAGTTCATGGTTTGAAAATTTTTAGGTCAAGGGAGAACAAAAGACACTCACTGTGTTACTGGCCCTAAGAACCTGCTGATATTTTTTTTAATGGACTGTGATTGGATGGTTCAAAGGTGAATTGCTCCCCTTTGAAAGTGAAGGGAGAACTGACTGGACCTTAGCAGCAGTTGGAAACGAGACAGCTTAGAGGGAAGAGGTTCGTTTTCTCTCTCCCTGCTGAAAAGGCAGGCACCATTTACCCATAAGTAAGGATGCATGGGTAACAAGTTGCTGAGGGCAAGTTTCCTCTTCAGAGAAAGTTTTGAGAAGTCCTCTTGAAGAAACTCCAGAAAAGAAAGTTGAAAAGAAGTCCATAAGTGGAGTTTGGAGCCAAAGCCATTTGAGAAGACAAAGGAGCGAACACGTATGTTTTCAAAAAGTATTTTGCCATGTGTTTATGTAAATTTCCACCTTCTAGCAGCCATAAAAGAAAGGCGTAATTTCCAGGCAGATGGGAGGAAAATAAGAGAAGAATGAAGGGAGTTTGGTCTCCAATAAGAGAACCTTGTCTACACAAGAGAAAAAGGAAAAAACTTTTGAACCTTGAAAGGACTGAAAGTGTACTGTAGAGCTAAGGATCTTCCCCTTTTTTTATTGTTATCATTGACACAGCAGGTGGGCGCAATTCTTTTTTTTTTGTTTTTTTTGGTGCATTGTAATTTTTAAGTTTTTCTGCTACATTTTTTTATACATTGTGTTAGTCAGAGAATAGGTTGTCCTATTCTCAGCAAAAAGGGACAAATTTTTGCAAGAACCCTTATTTAGCTGGTTAGAAATAAATATTTTACTTTGTAATTGAATCTGATTTGCATTTTTTCTTCTTTATTTTTCGTTATTAATTTGGACAATAGAGGAAATCCTGTTGCAGCAGGTTTTATTTTCTGAAAGAAAAGAAAATTCCCGAAAATGGGTCAAAGAGTAACAGTTACTCTCATGACATCTAATTTCTAAAAAAACAACTGCTTCAAATTAAATACAGAAAACCCAAACTACCAAAATACAGAAACTGTTTTCATTTATTTTTAAAAATAATCATTTTTAACTTTATATAACTAATGCTATGAATATATTATTCATTCAGAAGCCTTTTTGAAACTTAGGAGTAATTTTTATATTAATAGGAATATAAAAAATATCTTAAAAATATAATAAAATTAAGGGATATTTTTATCCATTGCACTTATATTTTTTGTTTTTTTTAGCATTTATTTGGGATTATTTATTTCTATTTTACACATTTGATGTCATGAAAATATTTAATTACACCTAATCAGGTTTTTTAAAACTATTTTCAGAAAATTTATCAAAAAAAGTGTTACTATAAAACAATTAAAACAATGGTGAAAATTGATGATTTATTGAATTGATACTGTTAATTGATTGCCTTTCTTTCAGTTATCAATGTTAAAACAAAATTTTAGGTAGCTCCAAACATCATGCATAATTATTTTTAATCTTATATAACTAATAAGAAGGTAATTCAGAATTGGTGAATTATTTCCTACTTGATCTGGGCAAAAATAATTTAACTGTTGTAAAAAGAAAACATAAAATTAATTTGAAAATATTTCACACATGGCATTAAATTTTATATTTTTCAATAATTTAAATACATCTTTATTTAGTAAAAAAGTTTTCTTTTGTCATCAGCAACCAGAAGAATTTCAAAATCATATTGTAAATTACAAGAAAATTTTTCAAATATAAATACTGTATTGTTGACTTTTTCCCTGTCAAATTTGAAAGAAAATAATGTTTTATTAAATTATGCAAGTTAATTTGAGTTTTATTGAATTCTTTTCAGAATGAATCTTCAAGAATTTTATCCTCACCCCTCCCTCCAAACCCAACACACGCACACACAAGTTTTAAATGCATCTAAAATAAATAAATTTAATTATATCAAAACTCTCATGTTGGTGAATTGAAGAAATGAGCTTCAGAAATAATGAATCCACAGCAACAATGTGATGTTGAAAAAAAAATGTTTGTTGTGACTTTGACTCATTTGTAAAAAAAAAAATATGCAAAAATTTAATATATTGAGACCACTTCCACCAAGAAATTTCCTTTGATCATCAGAACATTCTACAATTATTTTTTTTACACATGAATATACATTAAAATGCCCTAAATTTCTAATACCTTTATACTTTCTTTATACTTTAAGAGTATGCATAAATATCTGATAATGCCATGTTACTACTTATATACCTTACAGTTTAACACTACATCATTTATTAAATAGGTAGTATATTTGCACTTTTCAAGATACAATTCTAACATAAAACACAATAGTACATGAGATACAAAATAGCATTAAATCTAAATATCTCATGTCCATTCAGAATGTGGGCGATCCTAGTTCTCCACAAATTCCTGTCTCTCAGCAATACTTTCTCCTTTATAAACCTTTGTTTTGCTTTTTCCTCCATCCATGTGCTCAAATTTGTAAAGTAGTTTAACTGCTGCTTTTCTGTTTCTCTTGCCTTCAATGCACCCTATAGGGGACTCATAGATCATAGTACTCACAATACATATTCACCCAAGTAGATTATATTGACTATTGATTATATTAAAATGGTATTTTCCAAGTCAAAATAGTGATAATGAAGATTCCAGTTGCACACAAATACATTAAGTGTGTTGTTAATTTTTAATTTCTAATTTTCTTCCCTTTAAATTTTGAAGACATTTCACCAATGTATTTTGGAGGCATGGTTTACATTCTGTTTGGTAAACTGTTGATTCTGCTGTAAAATTAAATCTCTTTGTAACTGTTTTTGAAGTGTTTGTAATAATTTTTATATTTAGACTAACTAAATTTCTTTCAAGTCTTTTTAGGTAATATCTAATGTGCCTAATTTTTGTCTTGTCATTTATACTTTTTCTTTTTGGCTTTATAGATTTTATACATTTTTATTTGGGTATTGTATATGAAATAAGTAGGATAGTGGAGGATTTTAAAAATATTTTCTATGTATATTTTTTCATCAGGGATATATTTGGAGCCTCAAATTCTAAGTGTTCTTAAATAAAATCAGGTAATTATTCCAGATTTTATCTTATTTTAGTGTTGTATCAATTCAATTTAACAATTATCAAAGAAAGGTAAGGTGGTTTCTTTTTCATATGTAAATTCAGGTAAGGTGGTTTCTTTTTCATATGTAGGTTCAGTTTTTTTTTTTTTACTTCATTTATGAGATCTAGTAATTTAGTTTTAGAATAGTAAGGTCTTGGTGATCAAGCAAAGCCAAATAGTGCCTTTTTAAACACAAATTTCCTCATATCTGCTCAGTTTCGTATCCTAATGTAAAAAAAGAAATTTCTAAAAACAAATGATTTTTTATTTATTAATCTGACAGATTTTATCACTTAAACATTATTTTTGTGGCTACACATATTCAAATAGATGGTCTGTTTATTTATTAAACAGTATATTTATTTTCATCTACCAGCCTGAATATTTGAGATGCGCCCTCTGGCAGGATTTGAACCATAGCAGGAGAAACCATTGTTAGATCTGATGTGCTTTAAAACAACTTGTCCACGAAGAGTTTCGCTGATCGAGCAAAGTTGAATAAAGCTGATCTAATAAATATATATAATGTCCAGTCTTTTTTTATAATTTAATATTAAAAATGAATCCTGAATTTCAGTTTTCTTCTGTTTGGAAATATAGAGATAAAGCAAGGACTTCATTAAAAGATGTATACCTATTTAAGCACAATCACCATAATATTATCTTAATGGACCCACCTTTGACTTTCTAGAAGATTCTGGAAAATCCTGAAGGTTCTCTCATAAATTACCTCTCATACTCACTGTGCTTGAGAAGACAGGAGATCATTTTTTTCTCTTATTAATTTTGATGGTTAATTCTTACATTAATAGGTGTTGTGGAGTAGCTGAACACCCCCCACAAGATGGACTGGTCTAAGACTATTTAAACAGCACTCTCTCTTACAGTCCTGGAGAGGAGTTGACGATTAACTGTTTATTACATTAGTCTGTGTTCTCAACCATGTACCATATTATCCTCTGGAATAAACTACTTATTTTCTATGTGCCTCAACCTTTCCTATTTACAACACAACATTTGGTGACAAAGGATTCGAATTTTTTAATTTCTAGCGGGGTACCAACATTTAACAATGAAAATTTCAAGTGTAATACCAACACTGACCGAGGATTCGGGTTAAAGAAATTTACAGTCATATACCAAGAAATTTTTTGCAACAACTCAACCTCAGATTAATTTCAAGTCTTCATAACAAAATGGCATGTTAAAAACAAGAAAGAATTTTATTTGTTTAGTAAATTCTTATGAGGGGGGAGGTAGTAAATTGTTTGGTCAGTTAAATTTTGCTCTCTACAAAGAAACATGGATGATTTAAAAGAAGCAATGGTGGAATTCATGAAAATCCAGCAGAAACAAAATGAATGGTTGGAGGAATGACAAAGAACAGTTTGAAAAAATGTTTGAATTGTTAGTGTTAGAAAAGGAAAAAGAGCAAGGCAATGCAAATTCTTTTACTCAGGATTCAGTAAAGGAGAATTTTACATATATATGACATTTATTTGGAAAACTATAAAATTAAAAGGATTTTTTATGAAACAAACCCAGAACCTGTTTGGATTGAGTCATTTGACCTTTTCAACCAACCAAACAATTTGTTGTTCTATAGTGTCAGTGTTAATTCAAACAGCATGGAAAAATTAAAGAATTAAAGTTAAAATTTCCTGAAATTTTTTCCAAGGGTATTGGCAGGTGCACAAAAGCTAAAGCAACATTCAAACTTAAAGAGAATGTGACACCTATTTTTAGGTCAAAAAGCTTTTGCAGCTGAAGCCTCCATTAGTAAAGAATTATTACCACTTAGAGCAAATAGGTGTGTTGAGCAAAATGGACTACAGTGAGTGGGCAAGCCCTACCGTTTATGTGAAAAAGAAAATTAGGGTTTGTGCAGATTTTTCTATAGGATTGAATGATTGGAAACATATAATTACCCTCTCCCAAGTCCTGAAGACATATTCACAAAATTAAATGGTGCAAAGTGTTTTCAAAATTTGATTTTTTTGAAACATACCTCCAGATTTCTGTCAATGAAAAATGTGTGAAGTATTTAACTATAAGGGTCTGTATAGATTCAACAGACTGCCATTCAGGATAAAGGTCGCATCAGGCATTTTCCAGCAAATCATGGATACAATATTGAATGATGTTGACTTCACAATAGCCTAGCAATATCTTAAGAGAGAAAGATGAGAACAACATTCTGAATGTTAAAGAAGTTTTTCAAAATGACTTTAAATTTAGTTTGGATAAATGTGAATTTTTTTATCTAAAATTTAAGTATTTGGGACAGTTTACAGATGCGAAAGGTAAAAAACCAGACCTATTGACGTCGAATGTGATAAATAACATGCCTCCCCAACAAATGTGTCGATGCTACAAGCAGTAATTTTATTCCAAATATGCACGTGTTAAGAGCTCCTCTAAACAAATTATTAAAAAAAAGATTCTAAATTGAACTGGAGTTCTGAATGTCAAAGTGCTTTTGAGGAAATTAAAAAAAATATTAACATCAAACTTAAGTCTGGTGCATTACAATCCAAATAAGGATGTTATTGTTTCAAGTGACACTAGTAATTTGGGCTTAGGAGCTGTAATATTACACAAAGAAAGCAACAGCCAAGTAAAAGCAATTGCACATGCATCAAGAACCTTATTGCCAGCTGAGAATGGGTATGGCCGAATTGAAAACAAGGCTTTAGGGATAATTTTTGCAATAAAAAAGTTCCATAAATTCATTCATGAAAGAAGTTCTATGCTTCAAATGGACCACAGACTGTTTTTGGTTCTATCAAAGAGGTTAGGGCATGTGGATGAGTTATCCAGGTTAATCCCCGAACTATGTGAACCATTGGAGAAAACTGATAGCTGCCTTTACAATAGAAATGGAAATAAAAAGCATGCTGTGCAACACCAAAGAGATCAGGAACAAAGCAAAAATAGAGAAATATATCACAGAGAAAAAGAAACAATTTATGGACCAACAGTACAAAATGAATGATGGTGAAAAGATTTTTTCTATCTGTGATGGAATTTTGATGTACAGCAAATGGGTGGTGATACCAGGAGCACTGCAAAAAAGAATATTAAAAGTAGGTACCTCCAAAAATTTGTATACCTAAGGTATAAATATATTTTTCATAAAGGAAAAATCCTTTTTGAAGCTTTCCCCAAGCTTCAATTGAAAGATAAATTATTAAATTTTCTAATTCCAGAAAAAAATATACCGTGGAATATTTCAAATAGAAATTTGAATGATTTTTAGTCAATGCTTCCGAAAAACCAACCGAAATAGCCATTTTTAACCTTTTTAGAGAAATTTAGACAAAACTTATTTTCCTTTTTAAAAATACCACTAAAACTAGATATATATTTCTGAAACATTACTTTTATAAAATTAGCAAATTTAAAGTTAAATTAATCTGTTCTGAAACAAATATCCCTTTTATCATAGCATAAAATTTTCTAGACAAATATTTCTCAACCTCGGTGTATTGTTATTTTCATGTATCCATCGATAATTTGATGGCAGAATGTGTTGACAGGTTTAGTATGGTGCACCAAAATTGACATAACGTTTTTTTTGTTTCTTATAATAATTTAAAATACTATAAAAATTTCTTACATTATTGAATTACCTCTATAATGGTATTTCATCATTTAATAGCTAAGATAATGATAAATAATTTTATTATTATTACATTAAGTTATTACATTTTTAATTTAATAACTGAGATAATAACTAATAAAATTATTATTATATTAATAATTAAAATATCTCACTCAGTTATTAATTGTTTAAATTGATAAATGAGATAATTTTATTATTTCAATTTAATTTTTAACTTAATAACTGAGAGTGATATAAGCCGAAGACTTTTATATGTCAAGGTGCTTTCCCTAAGGAGGAGACAAGCTTTGAAACAATGTCATTTATGAGATATCATACTAAAAAAAATATAACATTTTGATGTACAAAAAAAATATCTTTAATTATGGCAAAAAGTTTTGGTAGCATGATTTGTATTAAGCTTAGTAAATATAGTCTTCACTTAAAAACTTAATAACCTACCCAAACATTTTTTTAAATTAAAGAAAAGAAAAAAGAAAAGAAAAGAAAAATGCAAACAATTCTTGTAAAAATTCTTTACTCATCAAAAATGTTTTTTTCTTCAGATACTAATGTCCTTAATGTATATTATTTATAAAAGCAAATAAAAGCCTATCTAATTTGATAATTAGATTATTTATTGCAGTTTTTATTTTACGATTTGGAGCCAATTTTTAAAAAGTTGGCAGTAGTTGTGAAAAAAAAAATTGATTTAATTTATCCAAGGGGTCTTGCTTATAAGTAATATAAAACAATTTGTGAACTGTTTGAAATTCTAGAAAATTTCATAAAATTAATTTGGGGGTGTGGGTAACACATGTAGAAAAAAATATTTTTACCAAGATTTTCTATAAAAATTTCAAAAATAAATTAATTCATTTTTGAATAAGTCCTGAAAGTTTCATTAAAACATGTTAGAAAGAAGGAAATTTTTTTTTAGAATAATTAAAAAATACTTTGTTCTTTCCTCTTAATAATAACATAAATATTTTAATAATAAAATTTTGTTTTTATTAAGTTTATCATTATGCTATTATCATTATGCTATTTTATCATTATGCTATATTGATTTTTAGCGAATTATTGGAGGTACCTAATTAAGACTTCCATACCAGTCACCCAAGTATATCGAGGATGAAAGCTTTAATGAAAAGCTGATTTTTGGCTGAATATAGACAAAGAAATAGAAAAAAATGTAAAATCATGCAGAGGTTGTGATGACGGAAAAGGCATCACTAGTGAAATTTACCCCTTGGCCAAAGATGGACAGACCTTGGGAAAGGCTGCATATAGATTTTGCAAGTCCAATGAATTTTGGTTAGCAGTTTCTCGAAATGTAAAAAACTTAGGTGCAATGGTACAAATTTTTGCATGAACTCTTTGCCAGATTTGGTATCCTGGATACAATTGTGTCAAACAATGGCACACAATTCACAGCAAAAGAGTTCAAAGACTTTTGTAAATATTTTCGATTGTACACATCACTACTGCACCATATCACCTCTAACCTAATGAGCAGTCAGAAAGATTTGTAGACACTTTCAAGCATGCCTTAAAAAGTCAGATGGAAACAAATCTAATGACGATATCCTACAATTTTTAGGATATATCATGTGACACCAAACCCAAGTACTAATTCAAGGGTTGTCACCTGCAGAGTTAAAATAATTTATTTGACATAGATCCTTTTTTAATTTATCTACTTAGCTTGGCCAAAAACATAATTGATAATCATGAATCAATTTTGGAACAAGTATCACCAGGTTGATTGGGAGAAGTTGTGTACAGTTACAGCTTTATAAAAGCAAAGTATTACATTTAAATCTGTCTATATAAAAGTCTCCAAAGGTAATGCTTAGTGGATAACATCAATATTCAAAATTAAAATGCCTTATTTAAGACTTTAGCTATTAATAACATTCTTTTTAAATTTTGAAGGAACAGTATATACAAAGAGGGTTTACCCATCATATAACTTTCATATACTACAATTTTCTTTTAATTAACTCAAGTGAAGTTAATAAGTAACTTCAAGCTGTGAAGTAAAGATAAGAAATATTATTGTTTAATAATGCTCGGATTTACATACATAGAAGAAAAACAATAAAAGCACCAAAAAAGCAGACTAGTGATAGAAATACATAATTTATTGTATCTTTAATATTATGGAGTGCATGAACAGACTGGCTGATTCAGGTCTGCTTTTTGTTGGTTATTGTACTTTTTTCACTTTTGATAAGATTCACAACTTTTTTTTCAGAAGTTTATTTTTAGTTTTTTCAATTAAACAATTTACTAATGCAGAATCCATTTTAATGTTAATTAAACTTTTGTCTCTTTATTAAAACGTGTTTTTTTTAATTTCTTTATCTTTTTCAGAAATTTAAAACAAAGATTAAGTAAAATATATCCTGATGCATTTTCAGGTAAGTAAAAATAGTTTTAAACATTGAAAGAAGAACGCTTTTAAATATATTGTGAAATTTAAACGTTAATCTACCTACCTATATACCTGATTGACCTCACTTGAAATCATTGTCCACAACATCATGCTATAGTTAATTGTGAAGTCCATAATCTTTTCAATGCTTCTATAGTATGTGCTTTGCCAAGATTACATAAAATTTTGAATTCAGAGTTGTCCAGAGTGGCTAAAGAGCCCAGTCTGTCCTACTATTTAACCCTTAGCTATGGGAAGAATAGATGAATTCTACTGCTCTCAAAGGTATTTGTGCAAAAATGGATGTAACAAACTTGACTTGCCAATTTCTCATTCTAAGCAGTTGACCATTAGTACATATCTACTAACAGTGGTGGTATATTTTGTGGGATATATCAATATTAGAAACCTAAGAGTAATGTGTATGTGTGAGAGAGAGAGAAAGCATGGTCAAACTACCAAATGACTCTTCTATTAATACAATGAAAGTTTACTTAAAAATGTAAATGTTTGTATAATCTATATTATGAATAAATAATGGGGACTTCACAAGTGATAGACACAAAATTAAACATCAGACTAATATCAGACAAAGATAATAAGAAAAATAAATGTATTATGGGATATCAACAATTGTCGGAGAGCATTCTTCTACTAAAGGAGAAAAAAGCCTTTCAATATAGCCATCATAGTAGTATATACACCAATATCACAAAGCATGGATGAGGAAACCTACATTTTGCACCAAAATCCAGTGCAAATTTCAAGAAATTGTTATCTTTATGGGAGACTTAAATGCAAAAGTAGAAAAGCAATAAGGCAGGAATAGCCAGCAAGTATGAACATGGATGATGCAACAAACTGAGTCCACTGTTGCACAGCAAACCACCAAGTAATTACCAACACCAAGAACACCCAAGACACTAGTTAACATGGAAAAACTTAGGAGATAAAAAGAATCCGATAACCTAACAATTAAGAAAAGATTCAGAAATGCAGTTCTATACTCAAAAACTTATCAAAGTGCCAACTGTGGTCACTTATGCAAACTCAGATGAAAATTAAAGTAATCCAGAACACCACTTAAACTACAACACAGCAGACTCCAGGATGCATCAATTTGGAGACATATATATGCTGATAGATTTAAGAACAAATATAAAAGCTTAGAAGAGGTTAGGAATACAAAGTGGAACACCTTAAGAGCAGCACCTTCAGTAAATGTAAACACATCAGTAAATGAGATCATCCCCCAAAAAATGAACAATAAAAAACAAAGTGGGTGACAGATGAAATTCTCAAACAGAACTGATTAATTCTAAAAATCTTCGCATACACATATTTAAATTTTCACTGCCAAGAGGTGGGAATGGAGTAAAAATGGTTAGGGGCATTAGTTTAAATGAAATATAATTTATGTAGTTGCTATGAATTTGTTTTTAAAGTGTTTTTTAATCATTTCCCTCCAAGCAATGATTGATTGGCTAGTTATTTAACCAGCATATCAAAATGCCAAAATATTTTGTAGGCAACTTTATGGCACCAGTTACAGATGTTTTGTATGCAATTTTATACTTTCAGGGTAAACATGTATCTGTGTGTAAGATGTGTATGTCCAATTCGGACTCTGCTTAGTACTACATCCTGCCCTTGATCGGGTAACGGTTCTCTATTTTCCAGTCTGACTGTTGGCTGATGTTCATACTGTTTGTGGTTCGCAAACGTATCCCAAATTGTTTGCCATTTTATTTTAATATATTGTCTGATCTTATTTTTATAATCTGTATATGGGATTCTAATACTGGTTATTGTCATTTTAGTTGCTTCTTTTGTCAATGCATCAGCTTTTTGATATCCATTAATGCCTACATGGCTAGGCCAAGATTACCACTTTGTGAGTTTCTATCAAATAGTGACAGGCTTCCAATATTTCATGTATGTAAGGGTGATTTGAATTTTTTTTCCTTAAAATTGCTGTTGGGCTGGATAGGCAATGTGAGAATGCTATGAATTTCCTGTCTTCTGAGTTTTTGATAATTTCAAGTGCCATTTTTATGGCTTGTAGCTCAGCTATATAAATGGATGCATTGTTTGGCAGTTTAATTTGTTTGTGAATTTGTTCTGTCCATTATTTTTTATTCATCTGTATAGAGTGCTTTCTAGTCACTGTATTTATCACTTAGTTCTCCATATTTGTTTTGCCTCATGGAGTTGTTGGTTATGTTCTTTTGTTGTTGTCTGTGTTAGGTCTATGTGAGGTTCAGTGATCACCCATGGAGCTATTTTATTTATTGTTAATGTTGTTATATTATCAAGGCTCTTTTGTTCACTTGTTTTATTGCTTCTTTGATTCAAAGTCCAAATAAGGGAATAGCTGTTGATCTATTATTGTAGAATTGAATTTATTGAGGATTATGTGTTTTTTGGTATGTTGGGTTGTTTGTATTGGATTGCAGTTTCTAGTGAATATTGGAGGGATAATTTTTCCCATCTCAGGGACAAAGGTGGTTCATTGGCTTCTATATACAAACTTTGCATTGGTGAAGTGCACAAGGCACCTAAACTTAGTCTCAAACCTTGATTTTGCATAGTCTGTAGTCTTTTTTTAGGTAGGATTTGCATGCAGCAATGTAGATAATGCAGCCATAGTTTAATTTCGATCTGATATATGATCTATATACTGCCTTTTAGTTCACACCCCAGTCCATTTTCAGTATTACTTTTAAAAGTTTCAAAGCCATTTTGCAATTTTGTTTTAGGGGATTGATGTGTACTCCTAGATATTTTGTTTGTTGGACAATGGGAATTGCCCATTTAGTTTTAATTGTAGGTCAAGGTGGTATGCTCTTATTTTGCAAAAATACATACAGAAGGTTTTGTTTTTATTGGTCCATTTTTCTATCATTTAGACAGATCTGCAGATGTCTTTCAAGACATGACATGTTTCGAGATGAGTATGTAACTGAGAGGTTATCTACATACAGAGACTTTTCAATACTTGGCTTGATGTTTTTGATGATGCTGTTGATTTTGAGAATGAATAACAGAAAAGATACTACCTTGAGGTACTCCTGCCTCCTGCTTCTGTCGGTCTGATGTTATATTTCCATTTTGTACTCTGAATATTCAGTGTGCTAGATAAGTTTTTGATGAATGTCACCATTCTTTCTTTTATTTCTATTTTGTGGATGTCTTTTAAGATTCCATATTTCCATATGGTATCATAGGCTTTTTCAAAATTGAGAAAGATTAATACCTCATGGTGACCTCGGGACAGGCCGTTATGGACGAAGGATTCAAGCCATACTAGTTGATCATGGGTACTTTGGTTTTTCCAGAACCCACTTTTATTTCTAGGTAACAGATTATGTTTCTCCATCAATGACCCATTTATCATTCTCTTATATATACAGCTTGTTAGTGCAATGAGTCAGTAGTTTGTAGGGTTAGAATGATCTTTGTGGGGTTTAGGAATTGGGATGACAAACTCAAGCCATGATTTTGGGAATTTGTCATTGCATCATATATCATTAAAGATCTGTAATAGTACTAAAAAGATGTTTCTAGTAGACTTTTTAAAAATGATAGTGGATTTTGTTTGGGCCATTTGCTGTGTTTTTACTTTTGTTTATGGATTTTTTTAGCTTTGTGATAGTAAAAAGAATATTGTATTCTTCTTTGTTGTTTGAGGTGAATATAAGTTTTTCTTTCTCATAATGTTTTTATATTTTTTAAATTTAATGGGGGCAATGAAACCACTAAGATGTAAGTGATTACTGAGTGAAAGAATATAAGAAAAACATTATTAAAGAATAATAAAACAATAAAAGAACAGGAATTAAGAAGACAGAAGATAACAATTGACATTGCATTTAAATTTTTGAAGGTCAAAATAGACTTGAAAGTAAGAGACTGGAATAGATTTGTGCAAGAGAAGAAACTGTTAGTGTAGAAATTATGGTTACATCTAGCAATTTCTATTGTTAAATGATGAGACCAATCTAATACTGTGCTTAAATTTGTAAAGACAAGGTACCAAAGAGAAAAGCTCATCAGAACAATTATCATGAAGTTATTTATAGAAAAAGGACAAGAAAGCAATGTTACCACAGCAGGAAAGTGAAGCTGAGATGCCAGGTCAGGACTGATAACATTACAGGTTCTTCTCTGGATTTTATCAAGAATCTCTAAATACATAGCAAAAGCACCAGACTAGATGTGGTAGCAATATTCAGTGCATAGTCTGTTTATAAATGTGTACGATTTTGCTGAGAATAATTGTCTAAAATGACATGGTGAACCAATTTTTTAGCGGTAGATCTAGACCAATATAAACTTTTCACTTCATGTAAGCAGAAAATGTTAGCCCAAGAAGGCACATTGCACTCCTGGCGGTTAGCAACATACTAATGGAAGGCAAAAATTGTTCACTAAGACAATTAAAAGAGAGCAATTTTCATTTTGAAGGCATTAAAATTAACAAGACATTTTTTGCCTCAATAATTTCTGTGGTGCTTTTTCATCCTAACCCTCTTTCTTCCAGTAATCACATAGTCAATTCAACTTCGAATTGTGGTCAAATTTGTATGTATGCTTTTCAATCCGCATTTTAATGCCAGGTTCATCATTTTAATCATGGCAATCGATTCAGCATCATTGATATAATTGAAATCATTCCTTTTCCATAACTGTGCAGCATCCTTGGTTGTAATACCTTCTATTTCAATACACATAACTGTGGCAATGCAGTTGGCATCTCACCAAACCACTCCTTTCTCTGACTTGCTATGTGCCTGCTCTCTTGGACTGGATCCTCTTTATCCACAATGTTTTTCACTATGGCAGATACCTCCATGCCTACTTCATCTTCCCAGCCATTCTTTAAAGTTCTACCTCTTTTGGCAAAGTATTAGTGGTCCTAATCAACTCTGAATTAATTAAGGATCTTACATCACAGGACCTACTTTCAGGCAAGCAATATGGCTTTTGCTCCTTACCGATTATTAAAGATTATTGTTGAAAGAATCTATCAAGCTTTAGATAAGAATGTTGGAGCTTGGGCTGTTACTTTGAATATCTCAAAGACAGTTGACAGGATTTTGCATACTCATCTTGGTATTTCTGGATGAATTTTTGAACTGATTCAGTCTTTCTTATCAAATCATGAAATGAAAGTTGTCTTCTAGATATTTTTGTATAAATGCAGGTGTTCCCCCAGGACTCTATCCTTGGACCTACTTTATTCTTAATTTTCATCAATGACAATTAGATGCTGAATGGGTTAAGGGATAGCGTGATAACTATACCGAGAAACGAAGCAAGTTTGTTTTCTTTCATGAATAAGGAGGAAGTATGGCTGACTTGAAGTAAAATGGTTTTATTACTTTGAGAAATTTAGTCAAAATAGCCATCTGGATTATTTAAACACACAAGGGGCAAGGAGAGATGGTATAAGAACATTCAAAGTCAGCTGAGAATTTTGCTAAAAAGGCAGAAATGAAGACATTGATTTATGACCACTCATTAAAGTGTGGGTTATGGGAAATCTGATGTCCACAGGTATGAAAGGGAATGGAGAGATGATATTTTTAAGGCTTTGAGGAATGAAGGCAAAGTTAAAATTTATTTTCACTTGTCAAAAAGGGTGGAAAGTGTAGATTTCTAAAGAAATAGAATTGAAGAACTGAACCCTGAGTGTCACAAGTCAAAACTTGCTAGGGAGCTGTCAAGGAAACAGCTGGTAAATGTTTGACTGTAGGAACAGGACCTGGGTTGAGTGATAATTAAAATTAATGGTTGGAAGCTAAACCACACACTTTCATCTACACAGTCTAAAAATAATGTTTGTCAAAATGACAACTGAAGTGAAGGGCTCAGGTGAAATACCAAGGGGGATGAAGGAATTTGGCTATGCCCCTTGGATAGTATTGGTATGAAGTACCAATATCAGAAAGAAGGGTGGATCAATATTTTTACTCTTAAGAGGAGGAATCTCCCCAAAATTCGGCATGCAGTTAATTTTCTGGAGCTCGACAACAAAAGACTCTTTGTAGAGTTTGGGGGAATCACTGAAACCCCAAGCCATATTGGACCCCATGCCAGTTTTGTGTGAAGGTCCATATAAGCAGAAGATCGAAGTGACCAAGACAGTAGCTGCTCAAATTGTCGTTGGAAATGAGACAACTGCTTCACCTGATCTCACATGACTTGAGCCTTGTGTCAAACTTAGTCTCATCAAAAAAGGCATCACATTAATATATAAAGCAGGAATGGTTATTAATTCTGCACAAGGAATTTATTTTCTGCACAAAGCATCTATATTCCTGCCTGAAGAATTAATAATTGTAATACCAGTTATCCACAAAGAATGTTATATAAAAACGTTTTCTTTTAGTCAAATTATTTTTTTACTTGTGACTTCACTCTGCCTGGACCAAACCAACACAATGATTCCTGTTGATGATTCGATCCTTGCCAGCCTTGTGATCAAAACCAAATAATGTGTGACCAGGCAAGGCTTGGATCAGAGTGATCAACTCAACGATCAGCCATGGGGATTGGACATCAGACGGACTGGCAAAGAAAAAGGCTACAATTCTTGATGGCATCAGTTCTCAACTTGATATTTATGTTGATAACACAGCCATTTACTCCTGCCTTGATAGTAAGTCAATATGGTCAAATTGGCAACTGATCTAAAAAAAAAAATGACCTACAGTCTGTTGTTAACTGAGGCAAGGAATGGCATGGTAATTTTAACATCTCCAAAATAAAAATTCTCTCCATTAATCATCTGAGAATCCTCTCCTCACTCCCATCAGCATGGCTAACATTCTTGGCTGAGATGAAGTGGAAAGATTGCTAGGTCTGCTGTTAAGAAAGTTTGTTCACTGTGTTGACAATTTTCCTTTTCAGAATCTATCTTACATATCTTCATCTATCATTCATCCATGCTTGGAATATTGTTGCCATATATGGTCTGGTGCTCCTGCAATATATTTAAAGATTCTTGATAAAATCCAAAGAAGATTCAACAATATTATTGGTCCTAACCTGGTGTTTTAGCTTCAGTCACTTTCCCACCACTGTAATGTAGCTTCCCTGTGCCATTTCTATAAATACTTTCATGGTAATTGTTTGGCTTAACTCTTCGCTATGGTACCTAGACTTTATTAATTTAAGCACAGTATTAGATTAACAACAATGTCTCAAAATTTACAGTTGAATTGGCTCAATGTAACTATAAGTTCGATGCTAACAGTTTCTTTTGTCACTTGTGGAATTTTCTTCTGGCTCCATCCTTTCCAGCCAACAAAAATTTAAATGCAATGTCAATCGTTACTGTCTTCCTGATTCCTCTTCTATTGTACTCACTCCTTAATAATATTTCTCTTTTTTTCTTATTCTTTCACACTCAATAATACCTTGTGTCTTAGTGGCTTTACTGCCTTGCATGGGGTGAAATGATTAAAAAAAAAAAAAATTGAATGTTGTTCAGTGCCATCCAACAACAGGCTGCAAATTGAAAACAATTCCTGCCTACTTGGGCTGTATCCCAACTCAGGGAGCTCATTCCCCCTTCCACATATGTCTGCCTGCCTTGTTCCTTCTGGCCCAAAGCCCCAATGATGCACTCCCTTCTGTCGATTCCATGCTCTTCACTACCAATCAAAATTTCTTTAAATGTTTTATTACTTCGGTCACAATTGTCTCGTCCAAAACAAAGGAAAATTTTGATTGTTTTAATTATACATTTATTCTTATATTTTCTTTGTTTATTATAATTTAATTTTTGTTACATTTTTATACATTTATAAACTCTTAATATACATATTTTTATAATCTTTTTATACGTATTTGTTTATTTTTAAGATAAGTTGTGGTATGCATCGATTGTTTTATTTTAATTATTATTTAGCAGGTTTAATTTGTTAAGAATCTTGTTAGAAATTATTATTAATTATTACATTAAGAACATTTGATACATTGTATCTCTTATTTATACATTGACATGAAGGATTCTACTCTGTATTTAAGTGTAACATTTCTTGTGGGGAAAAGCATTTAGACAGTTGTAATGTTTGTTTATCTTTGACTATTGGTTCAAGATTGTCTATTTATTTATCATTTATAATTCAAACATCTTTTTTTTTTATCATTTTCTTATTTATAATTATAATGTAACATTTTTATAGATGAGGACATATTTTCAAACTTGTTGGAAAAGCATTCAAGTCATAACGATATTTATTTACTACTAGTCAATTTATTTTATTATTTATCTATCAAATATTTTTAGCAAAAATAATAAAATGTTCTCATATATTTGATAATTTTATATTTTTATTCCTTTCTTATATATTTATTTTATTATTCTCATTTTCAAAATATATATAATAAAACGTGATACATTTGATGGTAAACTGTTTAATCTAACATACAGTGTTAAATATATATGTGTTTATGCATGTATCTATACATTTTGAGTAGATAAAATGTAATCTTGGGAGGGTAATTTGTCTAAGAGAAGGAAAACTCTGATTTTAAACCTCTGCTGCCATACCCAATCATGAGAAAGGCTGAAGAAGTCCGGAACGTACAATGGATGAAACGTGAATATGGCAATGAAGATGCAGATAACATTCTGAGTAATGTAAATAATGCAAGTAATCATAATACCTCGTATACCTTGACAGTGATATAGAACCTGTGGACGACATAATTAGGAACCCTTCCACAGAGTTTGCACCTCTTCCTTATAATAGCCCTTTTGTATCCTTGAGTTTAAGACTTTTGCCTTAGAAGAATAAGCATAAAAAGGAAGGCAAACTAATTCAAACAAACATGTGTAGTTAGTTTCAACACTTCTAAAATAAATTAAAATAGGTTACACTGTCAAGAAAGTGGATCTCTACATGCCCTCTCTCACTTCTAACATGTTAAAAATGCCGGAAATATAGGCATCAGATAGTCAAATATTTGTGATGATCAACATGTAAAAGATGCAGACAGGAAGACCCTGACCATCCTAATAGATATTGTGACAGCAATTGGATGCTCTGTCTTGGGGATAAACATATGAAGAAATATGCAAAATCTGGAGAGAAGAAAGTGACATCATGGAGGTGAAATATAGAAGAAACATATCATTCCCAGTGGCACAAAAGATAGTCAGAACTCAGACCAAAAATTATAGTCAACCAGATAAATAAAAAGCATTCATGAAGAAATGACTAAAACTAGGATTGGATAGATGGCCAACATGCATAAAAAGAACATCAGTAAAAAACAAACAAATTTTCTACTGTTAATCCCCTCAAAGCCAAACCTACCAAAAAGCCAAAAACTATGAAATAAAACAATGAAATACAAGAAAACAGGACATAGTCTATTCCCCAAACAAAATGTGAACTCAACACTACTTATAATCAAGCTAATGGAAAATGATGCACATTGGACATGGTGACAATAGTAGTTGTGCATGGTGTGAATTTCTTAGTGTGGACAGTGGAAAATCTTTTGAGGTTGATGGTCTGGTGGTACACAAAATACTATTAGGATTTGAGCTATTGGATTAATGTTGGATGGTGTTTCTATTACATGATTGCATTACAGTTTCTATACAGAGGCATGTGTGTGTGCAACAATATAGTTAAATGAGCCCAATTTCAGCAGAGTCTGATTGACCATAGAATATTTGAACCACAATTTGGTCAGAAAATCAGGTGCCAGAAGACCTACAAAATACAATATGAGAATACCCCATACACAACCAAATCTGTGATGATTATGAGCAATTGAGCATGAGCTCCAAAGCTGGATAGACAAATGGCTGGTTGTCTCCTTACCCTAAATTTAGAAATTTAGACCTCCTAAAAGTTTGTTTGTGCTGATGGCTATGGTTCAGCATAATAAAGCAAATTTGCACCTGGTAATGGACTACTGGGAGTGTTGATGCATTCATAGCCAGCACAAGCATCTGTGAAACTATATTGAGAGAGTGGAATTAACAGGGCTCAAATGTGTCGATACTAGATCTAAAGAAGGCTTACTGTCAAGTGTGTCCAAGAGCTGCTGTGGATATTCCAAACAGTAATGATGAAAGGTACCGCCTAACATGACAGATTTGGTCTCAATGTAAGTCATCTCCATCATTAATGTTGTGCTGTGCCAAAAGGAGTTGATAAAAAGAGCTACATCAACATATATTGACACTTACATCAGTGAGGATACTGTTCCTGTGATGGATATCAGCAAGCACTTGTCATGCTTTGAACTATTCAGCAAAGATCCCACTTGTTAAGAAAATGGTACAAAAGTACTATACATGGAAGTCTAGTGGGAGAGCATCATCTGCAGTGAAAATGAAGCATGATCCCAGACATCATCCACATGATCATACAGCAAAGCAAAGTTTGTGAAACATATCCCAGTATGTGGGTGGCTTCATGTGGCAACTGGGGTCATGCAGAACAAGCATGATTGTAGGAAAATATTACTTTCTGTCATCATATTCTCATATTCATATTAGAAACTTCTATTTTTGTTTCTATGTCACAATTGCGCTCAAACACCAATGCATTTCACATCAAAATCTGCTGGTAAATTTGTTATGAAAGTATATTGAAACATTCTTCAGGTATTTAAATACTTTTCTGTTGTAGATTTTATTTTGCTTTCTATTCTAAGAATTGTTTCCTCTTTGCAGCCTGCAGTAACGTGTACCTGAATGTCCTTGAAACTGGTGAAAATGATGACAGCTTCAGCCAGGACACAGCTAGTACCTCATCAAGAACTCTGGATTCTGCAGTGCTTCCATCTCCTTCTTCATCATCTGACCATCACACTGGCAATGGACAAACTGCCCAAGCAAACAATTAGAACAAAATCTGACAATCATCAGCTTTAAACATATGCTTGATATTATTTCTTTTTTCAAAATCAATTTTTTTCATCAATAGATTGAACCAGTTCTTTCATCATTCATTTGAATAGAATTTTGTATTGTTTTTGAATGAGCTAACTTTGTGTAATCGTTTTATCAAGACGAGATATTGGAGATAATACCTACATCATTTAAAAATATAAATGGTGAAAAAGCAGGAGAGAGAAATGATTTTTGAAGAAGTAAAAATGTTAGACATTTTAAATGTCCAAGAGCATTTCTAAAATGTATAGGATAAATTTAGTATGTATTATGAGGGAAGGGCAGCCAGAATGTTTTTCTTGCGTGGCATTTAATATTCTGTATTTTTTACTTTCATAACATCTCACTGAAAATTTACCCTCTCTCTTTTCAGTTTAAATTTTTGTATTTTTTTAATGCAGAGCTGTCTGTGCACTTCATAAGGATTTTTCCCATTTTTTTTCTTTTTAAAGCCTTTGACAACAAAATTTCTTGTTATTTAAAATAATAAAAAAATGACTAAACACTAATTGAAAATTGTAATAACAGATTCTATTATTCTGTACATGCTTTGCTTATACTAATTGTAATTATAATAACTAATATTTTGCTTGATGTTATTTGTCAACTTATAAAAATTAATTTGAAGCTTTGAGGTGGGAAAAGTTCCTAGAAGTTAATTTTGAGTTAATTATTCATATGTGACAATGTATATCTGTAGGAATACTCACACATAATATAAATATGAAAAATTATTTGCTATTTAAAGATTATAACTGTATGTCCTGCATTAATTTTCTTTATGTATATAGTATACTAGAAAGATCTTAGTCCATAATCTGGCCACTTGGTCTAACCAAGAATTTTTCATATTTTTGGGAGGTTGCTAACATTAGTTGACAACTGCCACTAAATAGAACTCATAAAATTAACTTGGAAGATGAGGTCAATAACTACTGTGCTACAACAAACACATATAACAAAAACATATTGAAATGGAAATATGAACAGTTTGTCTAATAAGATTGTTACTGAAAATAAATATTGTAAAATAAATTTAAAACATTGCCAATCTAGTACTGTGCTTAAATTCATGGTCTAGGTGCCAAAGTGGAACCAATTACTATGAAAATTTTTATAAAAAGGGCAGATAGAAGCTATACTCAGTCAACTGCAAAGTGACTGAAACTGAGATGCCAGATCAAGATCAATAACATTGCAGATTCTTCTTTCAATTTTATCAAGGATCTTTAAATATATAGCAGAAGCACCAGACTAGATATGGCAGCAATATTCAATGCATAAACAAATGGTAGACTTAAAAAGGTGTAAGATAGTTTCTGGTGAGAAAATTTGTCTAGCACAACACAGTGAACAAACTTTCCTAACAGCAGACCTAGCAATTGATTCACTATCATCTTCCCATTTCATGCCTGAGAAAGCTTGAATAAAACGAGAAAACCAGATGCAGAGGAAAAAGTTTGGTATGGCAGATTATCTCTGAAAAGAGAAGGGTTTATAGTACACTCTGTGCAATGATCTAATAATAGAAAACATGTTGAAGGGTGCAGACAAAAATCAGATCATTATGAACTGCTTTGTTCATCAGAGAGAGAATTAGAGAGTATCTCTACATATAAAAAAAAAATCTAAAATCACCTATGCTACCCAGATTGTTGTCAGTGCAATTGCTTATGAATTGCTGGAATGAGTTGAGTTGGATTTGCCACTCCCCCCCCCCCGAAATTTGACTCATTACAGCTTATACCTTTGAAGATGGTTGTAGAATGGCTCAGTCAAACATGCAACAATAAAAGTAATATCATGAATTCAATTGCTTAAACAACCTATTTTTTTTTCCTTGGTGTTTTTTATAAATTACAGTGCACATAAATATGCATGGACACCATTGTTCTATTCTATATGTGTCAAAATCATACATATTTGTATGGCATTGTTCAGCAAATACTGCAGTCAGCTTGTTTTGTATCTTTTTACGTCTTTTCAAAAGTGAGCACTCAATGAAAAACAAATTATAATTTAGAACTAATTATTTTATGCAACTATTAAAATGGATTGTAATTGTCTACCTTTATTTGTTAAAACATAAAAATGCTTAAAATAAAAGGTTAAGTAAAAAGTAAATGTTTTTTCATTTCTTTTACTTATGGCTTCCATGAAGGTTTTACTGTTTAAAATTTTAATTCTCCAAATTGGCTCTAAAAGACAATTTTAGGCTATTGATCATTTCCATTACTGCAATTCCACCTTTTGATCACTAAAATAGGATAAAATTAATTCCACTAAACTGAAAAAATGAAATGACTATTTTATAAATGGCATGATTAATATTATTGTGGTTCAGAAGGTTGAAATAAGAACAGAATTGACCATTCTTGATTGTCAACCATATATTATCTGGCATCATCTCCATTAGTGTATTATATAGAAAATATTGAATGTCTATTCACGCTTATGAAAAAAATAATGTTCAGAACTATTATGCATTTTTTTTCTATTGAATGAGTTGTTAATACATGTTTATTAATCATTATCAACCACTTTTTCATGGATATTTTCAACATCCTGCCCTAACTTCATGAAGAAAATTTTTATACAAATTAAAAACAATGGCATGTTTATATACTCTTGCTGAAGCATTTGACTGTATGCCATCTAATTACCATTGATATTTACTCTTAATGATTGATGTTAGAAGTGCAGTCAAGAATTACTTCAAAATACTTAGATGTGTTGATTAGTAAAATGATTTCTTGGAGAGCAGCTTCACATATTAATAAACTATTTCTGAATGTTATTTTCCAAAATAATGATCATGTATTTCCTTGTTCTGGATTTTCTGCAATTGAACTTACATCATTGGATCATCTTTTGTAACACCAAGAATATTTCCATGTTCCAATGTGTCCTTTAGAGCTACAGAATGGCAACTTCCTTTCAGAAAGAATTGATAGTTCATCTGTTGCTGTTCATTTACCCATAATGATGACAGCTATTGACAGGGTTGAGGCTCTAAAACTAACTGCAAAAAACAGATCAGAAGTGAAAATAGTGGTCATATAACTTCTGCTGACTATTAGGTAGTGATTAGTTGTCTTCCTGATCATTGGCAGCAGTTACCCTCTTACCCTCTCAGTTATTGACCAATGCATTGGTCGCTGGAAGATGAAGTGGTTTTCCTACAATCCACTCTAAGCAACTGTATGAAGTTAGAGATTAGTACTGATTGGAACTGTACCATGATTTGTCATGTTGAATACACTATATTTGATGACACAATTGGCATATGTGATTTCATCTATGATGCCCAGAGGCAGGCTTTCAACTATGCATGCTTGATACACTGAGAATTTTTCTGTTGAAAATGCAACTGCAAAAATCAGTTTTTAACATTATCTGGGTTACAGAGAAAAAAAATTTCATGGTTGCCTCTATTAATGGTGGTTCACAGTTAATAGTCAGATAGCCTTTTTTAAATTTTGCCGCATATATAGAGATTAATGGTGATAACTGATTTCTTAAGGTTGTGGTGTCTATGTGAGACTGTGTGGGTCACACATGTTGAATTTCAGTTCTGAATATGTTATGATGACAGCATCATAAGAGAATGGATAGCATTAATTTATTGATTCTGATTTAGTTTGTCTCATAACAAGACAAAGAGATCCACTTTGAAACTGTCACTTAGCTTCTAACTGTTCTATAAGTCATGTGTTATGTACATATGTATGATTGCTAAACATTAATATTCCCAGTTACATCCACAGATGGTTCCTGTTTTTTCATATTGGCTCTATAAGACAGTTTTAATGGCTCTTTTATTAGATGACAAATGCTTAACTTTTGCTTGGAATTTATCATCTTATTTTTCATTGCCTTTAAGTAGTGATGATTTTTTCTTCTTTATGTGCCATATCCCTTCAGGACATAGGCGATCATGGCTCTCCACAACTTCCTGTCCTTTGTAGCTCTTAATAAATTTTGTCTGTTATTTCTCCTAAATCCTGTTTTGCCATCCATTTACTCAAGCTCACTAAGTATGTTAAGCATTGTTTTCCTCTGTCCCTCTTGCCTTTAATCTGTCTTGTGAGTATCAGATTTTCCAAGCCCTTTTTCCTCATTATGAGCCCTAGAAATTTTAAGTCTCATCCTGTTTCCTTTTGTTTCCATTTACTCTAAAACTTTGTCATTGCTCACATGTTCTGTCCATGGTATACTCAGCATTCTACTGTAGAACCACATTTCTGTTACTGCAAATCTCTCCTTCATCTTTGAGGAGATTGTCCAGCACTTACTCTGTGTGTGTGTGTGTGCGTGCGTGCGCGCGCAATCATTATATATATTATATGCATGGTACTTATTGGAAAGTGCTCAATACCAGAGAGCTAACATATTTAGTTGGATTGATGTGAGTTTGTGACCCTGGGTTTCACACTTTTGCAATCGCCAGACAAAGAGATTATTTTTTTTTAAATTTTTGATTTATGTAGGGTTGCGTGTATTGGTGTTTTTATGGAAGTGGGAAGAAAAATTGTCGTCGTGACGCCACTCATACTTACGCAAGCATACATACACGCCCGTACACCCATTGAGGTACACAGACACGCATACACACGCACTCGCCCACCGGAGCTCATACAAACATAAACATATGTGAACAGTATGGGACTTCGCATATATATGTATATGTGTGCTGCTGTGTACATACGTACACATTTGATTGCTGAATTAAGTGATGGATTGTGTAGCAAATAATTTTCCTGAATGTAGTGATGTCAACACGCAGACAGTTTTTCTATTTTTTCACTGAATAATATTTCCTCGCATGCATGTATATACGTATGATGGGGTCTGTGTAAAATTATGATAGGTAATTATTTTTAATTTTATAAGGATGTTTTATTATTATTTTAAAGCAGGTTATTTATTTATTTATTTATTTTTTTTGTTTTAAGCGTATCACCCCAAGCAAGGCTGGAGGCCACTATCACGCAAGGGGTTAAAGAAGGGTTGGAGGAAGAGCAGATAGGAGTGGTAAAGGAGAGGATGTGGTGAAAGAGAAAGACAGTGGGGTCGATCAAGGCAAGGGGATTACAGAAGATTTGGAGCGAGAGCAGATAGGAATGAAAAATGAAAGGATGTGGAGAAGGGAAGTGGATAGATCAAGGCAACTGGAGATGTCGATTGATGCTACACTTAAACCGTTGGAGATTGTATTTGTCAGGGAAACAGTAATAGGGAAGGGAGTTCCATAGGCGAGATGTGCGAGACGAAGCTATTGGAGTAGAAGAGACGTCTACATCTAAAAGTTTCCACGGTGTAGGGGTGGGAGCGGGAAGCCACCCTCGTGCGGTGTTTAGATTCACTATGTCTGGGGACAAGTGAAAGCAGCTTCTCGGAGCAATTACCGTGAAAGTACTTGTAAAAAAGGCAGAGCGAGGCAACATCGCGTCTGTGAAAGAGGGACTGCAGACTAGATGACAGATCGGGGCCAATCACGTTGCCTATCCGTCTCTGGATCTTATCAAGAACCCTGAGGCAAACAGCAGGGACCCCAGACCATATATGGCAGCAGTACTCCATGAAAGGGCGAATGGTCGATTTATCGACTTGGAGGATCGATTCCGGGGAGAAAAATTTCCTGGCTCGGCACAGAGAACCAACTTTCCTTGCGGTGGCTGATGGAACAGACTCAATGTATTTGTTCCATCTCAGATCAGCAGACAGCGTGAGACCGAGCAGCCGCAGAGAGGAGCTCTCGAGAAGTTGGTCTTCAGACATTCTAATGGGATGCAGGGATGGATCCTTGTGATGGTTAATCGAGAGCAGTTTTGTTTTAGAGGCGTTAAAGTTAACCATCCATTTCTCTCCCCAGTTCACAACCGATTGCAGGTCCTTTTCAATTTGAGCTGCCAGGTTAATTTTGTCTGCCTCACTAGATTTGTGTTTGAGGCGGGAGTAAATAGTGGTGTCGTCAGCGTAGATGCCGACTTGGGAGTCTATGGCATCAGGAAGGTCGTTTATAAATATGAGGAACAGAGTAGGGCCTAGGATGGAGCCTTGAGGAACACCTGTGTTAGTGGGATAGGAGCTGGAGATGAATCCACTGAGAACAACCTTCAAATCCCGATTTGACAGGAATGATTGTATTAGGTCAAACAATCGACTGTGATACCATAACCCTGGAGGTTGCGAAGAAGGCCGGCATGCCAAACTCTATCGAATGCTTTGGAGATGTCAAGGGCGACGGCATGAGTTTCACCGTTATTATGGATAGCTCGGTAGACAAATTCAGTGATGGCCGTAAGCACATCAGCAGTAGATCGGGCAAAGCGGAAACCATACTGCTTGTCTGAGAGCAGATCGTGGGATATCAGGTGATTAATCACTTCGGCGTTGATAATGGCCTCGAAGAGGGGTAGGAGACTGATAGGACGGTAATTGGAAGGGTCAGAGGGGTCACCAGAGATCTTAAAGACGGGAACAATGGTTGAGGACTTCCAGCAGTCAGGAAAACAGGACTCCTTGAGGCAGCGGTTGTACAATTTAGAGAGGGCAGGCGCCAGTTCGGGTGCGCATTTCTTCAGGACAATGGCTGGTATTCCGTCACCACCTTGTGGTGATCTAAGTTAGAAATAATGCCCAATACTGACGACGGCGTTATGTGCAATCCGTCCAGGAGGGCCTCAGTTCTGGGAGGGAAATTGGGCAAGGGTACCCCGGAAGAATCTAGCGTAGAATTGGAAGAAAACTTCCAAGCGAAGCATTCAGCCTTGTCGGCAGAGGTGGTCAGGACCTCAAACTGATTGAACAGAGGAGGAACGGAGGGTTTGTTATTGTTCAGAACACTCTTGCAGAGGCGCCAATAATCTTTGGAGCCAAATTTGCGGGATGCGATACGTTCCTTCATCCGAGCAACAAATAGTGACTTGGCATCGTCAAGGATACGCTTACATTCATTGCGGGCAGAGGTAAATAGACGTCTATTGGAGTCGGACATATCACTACAAAAACGGTGGAAGAAGTGGTTCCTATGGGCAATCGCGGCTGAGCAAGCAGCTGTGAACCAGGGGGAGGAGCGCGGTTTGACCTTGAATTTCCTGGAGGGGATGAAAGCTTCGATACCGGCTTTAATCCAGGAAGAGAACTCGGAAGCACAATCATGAGTGGGGAGCTTAAATACAGCATCCCAGGGGACATCGCGGAGGAAGTCACGAAACTAGTCTCAGTCAGCCCGTTGGTAGCAGAATGTGGTTCTGGTGGTAGGAGGCTCTTTGCAGGGGGTGGGGCTGAAGGAGATGCTAATAGACACTACAGCATGATCGGAGTTACCGATAGGACAGAGCTGCGTGGCACTACAAGACTTAGGGATGGAGGTAAAACACAGGTCGAGGAGTGAGGCCTTACAGTCACGGTTGTAGGCAAAACGAGTGGGGAAATCGATTATCTGAGTGAGGGATTGAGAGACTGAAAAGTTGAGAGTATGAATGCCTGTGAGGTCGGTAGTAGCGTTCTTAAGCCACTGGTTGTGATGGCCGTTAAAATCGCCAAACACAAATATGTGAGCGTACTGATGGACAGAGAGGGCCCTATCTATGCTGTCAGAAATGACATCGAGTATCCCACAGTCCTGAGAGGATGGAGAGTGGTAGAGGAAGAAAAGATAGCTTACAGCATTGAGAAGAGATAGCCGGAGACACAAGTACGAATGATCCGGCGATTCGAGAGAGGACTCTCTAACCAGAGGGAGATGGTCCTTGATGTAGACACCCAGGCCATGCATGTGGGTTAGAGAGTCTTTTCTGAGGAGAGGAAGGTATCCAGGGATCGAGAGATCAGAGGAAGGGATAGAGGAGTCAAGATTGGTCTCACACAGGGCCAGTATATCCGGGCAATTAGCAATGAGGAAGGACTCAATGCTGAAAGAAGTTGGTTCTAATGCCACGGATGTTGGAGAAGGAGATATTTAAAGGTTTGGGTGATTTTTGGAATGCTGGTTTAGTTTTATATTTCTGGTTTTTGTACTTCATGGTGGGTAATTGGTGTTGGAAAAAGAGATGGCCTGAGTTACAGGAAGCCGACGGTTATCACCCATGACGCGGGCAGAGAGGGGGTTTGACACAGCCTGAATCATAATGTGGCCTCAGGGTTGCCCACCGGAGATGACGGGTAGGGACACCTATCCATGCGCGACATGGCACTACAGACACCCCGATATTATGCAACTGTTGATCAGAGCGGCCGCTCAAGATGCTACGCAAGAGTTAGGGCTCTTAACTACCAGTCGGAAACAGCAACCAAGGAACTGTCAACCGTGTACCCTCAGAATGAACAGGCAATGCCACAGACTATACGCATCACGGGTGAAACTCCACGGCACCAGCACAGAGGCCAGAGAGAGGGAGAGAGAGAGAGATAGATCCGGGAACCCCTTCCTAGACACGAAACAATAGAGGTGGGTGGAGTGTAGACTAGGCCGTAGGAAAGCCTACCTGCTCCTATTACATATAACATAATCAACGATGACAAGACAGAACAATTGAGGGGGATGTAGTCGGGATAGTCGCAGAGGCTTACACTAGTTGAGAGTGCTGGGCGATAGGAATGATATACCATTGTGTATGTGTACAATACTAAGTTTTAACACTAACAGTAAGTTTTAACTTAGTTAAAGTCCCATTGACCTATATTTTTAAAAAAATTACCACGTACGTTAGAATAGTTCTAAAATAAGAGGTGGGGTAGTGCCGTTTAACAAAAAGCAAAAAAACAAAAATACAAATTAAAAAAAAAAAAATTAAAAATTTTGAAATAGATTAAGAAATTACATATACATACACAAGGAACACAGAATCAAATATGAGGTAGCTTTATACAATGTACAGAGAACATGCTCGTCTCGCGACCGTACACTATACAAAAATAAACGTCGAAAATTACAGACTCGCCTATCGTGCCAGGCAAGTTAAAATGAACGCAGTGTTGGGAGGGGGGCAAGTCGGCGACCCTACCTCACCCCTAACAGTGGGCCTAGCTGGCATGCTACAATGGTGAATATTCAAATTTTTTTTTTTTTTTTTAAGCGTATCACCGCAAGCTAGGCTGGAAGCCACTATCACGCAAGGGGTTAAAGAAGGGTTGGAGGAAGAGCAGATAGGAGTGGCAAGGGAGGGGATGTGGAGAAAGAGAAAGACAGTGGGTCGATCAAGGCAAGGGGGTTACAGAAGATTTGGAGCGAGAGCAGATAGGAATGAAAAATGAAAGGATGTGGAGAAGGGAAGTGGATAGATCAAGGCAACTGGAGATGTCGATTGACGCTACACTTAAACCGTTGGAGATTGTATTTGTCAGGGAAACAGTAATAGGGAAGGGAGTTCCATAGGCGAGATGTGCGAGACATGAAGCTATTGGAGTAGAAGAGACGTCTGCATCTAACAGTTTCCACGGTGTAGGGGTGGGAGCAGGATGCCAGCCTCATGGGACGTTTAAATTCACGAGGCCTAGGGACAAGCGAAAGCAGCTCCTCGGAGCAATTACCGTGAAAGTACTTGTAAAAAAGGCAGAGCGAGGCAACATCACGTTTGTGAGAGAGGGACTGCAGACTAGATGACAGATCGGGGCCAATCACGTTGCCTATCCGTCTCTGGATCTTATCAAGAACCCTGAGACAAATAGCAGGGACCCCAGACCATATATGGCAGCAATACTCCATGAAAGGGCGAATGGTCGATTTATAGACTTGGAGGATTGATTCCGGGGAGAAAAATTTCCTGGCTCGGCACAGAGAACCAACTTTCCTTGCGGTGGCTGATGCAACTGACTCGATGTATTTGTTCCATCTCAGATCAGCAGACAGCGTGAGACCGAGCAGCTGCAGAGAGGAGCTCTCGAGAAGTTGGTCTTCAGACATTCTAATGGGATGCAGGGATGGATCCTTGTGGTGGTTAATCGAGAGCAGTTTTGTTTTAGAGGCGTTAAAGTTAACCATCCATTTCTCTCCCCAGTTCACAACCGATTGCAGGTCCTTTTCAATTTGAGCTGCCAGGTTAATTTTGTCTGCCTCACTAGATTTGTGTTTGAGGCGGGAGTAAATAGTGGTGTCGTCAGCGTAGATGCCGACTTGGGAGTCTATGGCGTCAGGAAGGTCGTTTATAAATATGAGGAACAGAGTAGGGCCAAGGATGGAGCCTTGAGGAACACCTGTGTTAGTGGGATAGGAACTGGAGATGAATCCACTGAGAACAACCTTCAAATCCCGGTTTGACAGAAATGATTGTATTAGGTCAAACAATCGACTGTGATACCATAACCCTGGAGGTTGCGAAGGAGGAAGATGCCAAAATCTATTGAATGCTTTGCAGATGTCAAGGGCCATGGCACAAGCTTCACCGTTATTATGGATAGCTTGGTAGACAAATTCAGTGATGGCAGTAAGCACATCGGCAGTAGATCGGGCAAAGCGGAAACCATACTGCTTGTGTTGAAATTAGTAATTCATCAAGCAGGCGAAGAAGATAGGCCGACGCTGACTTGGAAGCTACAGACAAGAAAGAGCAGATTCTAAAACAATGTCCATTCTTTACGCTCAAAAGCGAAGTTTCAGAATCAGATAAAATAATATTTTACCACTTAATGTTAGATTAGTTAGTTCTAAAATAAGAGGAGGGTTGCGCCGTTTAACAAAAAGCAAAAAACAAAAATACAAATTAATAAAAAAAAAATAAATAAAATAAATAATTAAAAATAAAAATTTTTCAAACACATTAACACATTACATATACATACACAAGGAACATGGCATCAAATATGAGGTAGCTTTATACAATGGACAGAGAACATGCTAGTCTCGCGACCGTACACTATCCAAAACTTGTTTTTGGTGATTGAGCATATGTAAATGGTAAAAATTCCAATTTGTAATCCTTATTAGTTTTTATGTGGTGGCATTAATTTTGCTGGGGAAGAGAGGAGTAATTTACGTTAATGGTGATTGCAGACTAATATGGCAATGGTAATTGTGATGTGGTAGTAATACAGGGGTGGGGTTGATGATAATAATTGTAGTAGCAAATAGTTATTGTAAAGTGGTAGAAGTGATTAGTAATGGTGGTGGAATGATAATAACAATAAATGCAATTATTATGATGATAGCTTGGACTAGACAGTAATTTTTGGTGTTATGGTATCAGAGGTTTCTCTTTACATGTTTATAGGGTCACTGTTAGTTTATGTGGTGGTGTTTTTTTGTTTTATCCGTTTGGTATAAATTCTGATAATAGGTATTTATTTTCATGCCTACATTTGGAAATTATTTCTG